>OY728121.1:1944732928-1945982928 GCA_963277665.1 Viscum album | reverse complement strand
TATACTATTAAATTAATCATTAAGAATATAATAAATAGAAATATGAAACTTTTATGTATGAAACAAATACATTTTTAGCAATTTATTATAAATGAAAATAACAATCTTTTGAGAGTAAAATATCAATTTTCATGATGAACTGTTTTTTGGAAATATGTTTTTATATTAATAATTGAAATTATTATCTATTGGTTAATTAATTCGCTTTAATATATATATTATATATTTTTAATATATATATTATATATTATATCAAATATTTTACCTATTATATATTTTATTTAATATATGGAATGCGGATAATATTTTATTTCTATATAAAAATATATTTTTATAAATTTTTTTTGTTTCTTGAATTTTTTTAAAAATTGAATTTCGTCCACTTACAAAAGTATAATCATGATAAAATTATTCCATATTTACAGTCCCATAGATTTTTTTGGTAAGTGGGTCCTTTTTATTTATATTCACTATGAATTAAACCATAGATATTTTTTGACACTATGTAAGTGTGAATGATGTATAAAATGGATAAAAATTATGGAAAAGGATACAAAAATTACCTAAAAATTTTCATAATATAATTTGATGAGTACTGTTGAAAAATTTATATAGAACATCTAAAATTTTAATAACATTAATTTTAAAAGAATTAAATTTCTTTAATAGTTTGTGTTACATATAACAACAAGTTTAAACAAAAAATAATATAATATTAAATTGTTAATATATGTAACAATTATAATATAGCAGTTAAACTATTGGGTATTAGTATGATTGAATATTTTATGAAATATATATAAATTTATTACTCAATATAAATGTAATGAATTTTTTTTGTAAAAAAATCATCAAATTTATAGTAAATTCAATTTTTTTTTCAAATATAAATTTTATTCATCATTGATATTTATTTATTCTTGTGGGAAAATGTAGTGACTCATTTTTAGAAATATTAAAAATATTATCTTATAAAATTGGAATCAATTCATGAATCAATATATCAAAATTACCTTTGGATGATTGTTTGAGAATACTTTTAAAAGGTTTTATTTTCCTATGAATGGTGAGAAATATTTATTTTATTTTCAATTTTATGTTAAAAAGATCATATTTATTTTGAAATTGTATCGATCTAAAATTATTTTTCTAACCGATTAAATAATATATCTAAATTATTTTTAATAAACTTTATATTCTTATTTATAATATGAATATTTTTATATGTATGATTAATCTTAATGTAAAATTATTTTAAAGCAGGAAATGTGTTTTTATCTAAACAAATTCAATTGATCTCTATTAATAAATTTTTTAACTAATTTAATATTTTATATAATCAACCTTTTTAATCATTCATAAAATATTTTTCTTGGAATGTACAATTAATAAATATATGTTAGGGCATAAAATAGTATTTTCTAAAAATAATCTTTTATTTCATTTTCCGCAATATTTTAAAAATTATTTTTTCCCACATATATTTATGTTATTTTATTAAAAGGGCTATTTATTTTTTACTATATGATTCACAATGGGTAAATAATCAATTATTATATTTATTGAATTTGAATAGTAGTTCTGGTAACACTTTTCACCTCAATTGAGGGTAATTCCGATTAATATTTGTTAAATTCAAGTCATATTGGCACTTTTTCCCCATAATTATTATAGTATGGTTGTAATTCTTCCCCTAACAAAATTTCTATATATTAGGTTGTTTATTTTATAACATTTCATGAAATTGTTCAATATATTATGTTAATTAATAAAGTTACAAAATTTCAGCCACAATGATTTAAATATGTCATCTATGTCCATGTATGGGGAAAATCATGTTATGAATGAATATATGATTATATGAAAAAAATAATGTAATTATTTTAAGAATATTAATTTATTAAAATAATTTATAAATTATATAATTACATAAAGTAATTTACAATGATGAAACAATATTTATTGAATTAATATAAAAATGACCTAAATGATTTTAAGAATATTAAACATTATATAATTTTGTTTATTTAATGTGCCCCATGAATCTTATAAATAAATATTACAGACAATGGAGATGTAAAATAATTATATTTGATTTCCCCATTTTTATGGATTGATTTTATGTGAAATTCAATCAAAAGGTTAAAAAATTATATAAATGATATTTTAAAATAAATAATATATTATTAAATGATTTAAATGTAATAAAAAACAACAATTCATCTATAATAATGTGATATAATTTTACAAACAATCCATGGCCAATTTATGTGTCTTTTGTGTAACATCCTAAGAAAATAAAGAATAACACATTTTCAAATTTATTAATATTTGTGAATTAAATATTGATTTTATTTTAAAGGGGAGGCTATGTTCGAGGGAACACCTGATACACAACAATGAGTTTCATTGATGTCTAATGTTACACACAATGATGAGTCATACTGAAAAATAATAATATAATATTATTTTAAATGGAAGTCAATGCCTAGCCGTTGTATTGGCCGGAATGAGTAGAACTAACAACAATATGATTATATATATTTGTTAAATGTTATTACATATATCCAATAATAGTTAGAGGCTTAGAGTGGGAATTAATATAATTTTAAGCATAAATACTCAAACTTTATTTAAAAGGAGGATTTATCACCTTTTAATAGAAAAACATCTTTAAATATTATATTTTTCACTTTTATATGTTTTATTTGACAAAATATAATTATTCTTCAGAACCTTGATATCAAAATTTACATTGCGTAAATTTTTGGTGCTATTCTGAAAAAATTAATTTTTTATTGTATACGGAAAAATATTGTATTTTAATTCAAAACTTCCTTTTAATCTAATTTTTTTATATGGCTAGATTATATTTTTAATTTTTCATAAAGTTTAATTAGATTATATTTTTACCATTTAATCCAATGTTGGTCATTGTATGTAATTTTATGTAGAAATTCGACAAAAACAAGCATTAGTCTCTTGATAGTTATTATTTCTTAAAAACACGGTTTTTATTATGACAAAGGAAATTAATTTTATATTAATTAATCTGACTTCTATTTTTTGAATATGGTAAAATATTCATATTTTTTGAATTCGTAATATCAAATATATCTTAGGCTAATTTTTTGATATTTTTGTGAAAAACATCAATTTTTGATGAATAGTGAAAACAGTAAGAAGTATATAAAAAGATGACTTTCATTTAAATGAAATTTTACCACGTAAGTGAACTAAATAAAAAAAATATGACATAAATGGTTGTTATTAGTAAGTAAAATGTGGTTCAATAAGAAGAAATAATTTTTGGTAAATAGTAACCATGGACATGTTTTTACCGCGGTTAAAGGTAAATATGGTAATTTAAGGTAAAAACAATATTATAATAATATAAAATTAACTCAAAATTTGTCTTAACCATATTGGATTAGTAATTTAAAACCAGAAAAATACTATGGGTGAGACATTTGGCCTTTTAATGCCACATTGGTACGATAATGATATTAAAAAAATTATTTAAAGTAAAAAATAAAAATATCGTAATCATGTATTAGTTTTTCACAAAAAATATTAATGTAGGGTTATATAATTGATATAATTGACTATAAATATTAATTATCAAGACAAAAATATTTCTTACATCACTTTATTTTTTTATAATTTTTAGAAATCACATAAATAAGATTATTTATGACATAATAATGATGTAGTGTCTACCTAATTAATGATGAATTAAAATAAATAAGATTATAAAAATTAAAAAAAATCCAAAACTTTTCCAATTGTTATTGGATGATTAAATTTCTAACAATAGTCATCATATCTTATACTTTAATGAGTTTTGGTTCTTTATAATCTGAAAATAATTATATAAAAAACTATATTTTAAAACATTCTTAAAGAGCCCCTCCTCCCCATTTTAAAAATCTCTAACCTCTAACCCATTAATCACACCTCTAAAGCGATGTGAATCTTAAAAAAACCAACCAAATAAGCTCTAAATATACCGATATTTCACTTAAAATCCTTACCTTAGGCATAATTCACTTCAAGAAATCCTTTTGGTTCAAACCAAAGGAGGTTACCCGATATAAAGGTAACATCTTATCTTAAGTTCTTTTCATTTATTTTTACATATCCAACCACCTAAAAACTTTTTATTCCATTATTTAATAACTAATAAAGTATCCTCAATATAATAGTTCGTTTTTATGATATGTATTCTGACTACACTCACAGAAACCTCCATCTAATGGTTAAAGAACACACTGTTTTTGTGGACGATGAACTACTGCCTCACGAAAGGATGATTATTCAATCTTCTCCTACCACATCTTATGGTGGCCATTGTGATTGTACTATATTTTTATGTGATATATATTATATTTATATTATCTATATAATTATTTATTTTTCATTTATATCATACATTTATGGTTTCAATTATTGGTAAACACGATAATTTAATTTGAGGAAGTGCCGACTACCTCCCCCTCATTGTCATATGACTCTTCCACGACATACCTGGAATGTATAAAGGATGGAGTTAATGAAATTATATATGATATTGTACTATAATTATAATATACATATTTATCATTAATTTTTCATTTCATTAAAAATAAAAAATAGAAATTAATGTAGCGTTCATGTGTACGTATAGCTTACCGTCTCCATGAACGGTGCATTTCATTTTTACATCCAAATGTTATGTACTATTATAAGTACATATATATACTTGATATATATTATATATACGATGTCTAATCATGAATATCATAATGGATATATTGAGTTTTTGACCACATGGACAACTTTTCAATTTTAGATGATCATTTTTTACTCAAAGACCAAATATCGACAAAATCATCATTATTAACTTAAATGATTACATAATGTTTATAACATGGAAATAAGTGATATAAAAATAATAATATATATGAAAAAGGTTATTATAAAAGTATAAATTATCTTTATTTTATTATTCATGAGATTATTGAATGAACTGGTCAAGTCCGACATGAGGTAAGGGATTTCGTCTCAATCTCCATTCATTTAGGCATATTTTGATTTACCCACAATTTTACTTTATTCAGTGTATGAACACCTTTGAATTTTCACTTCATTCATATGCAATATCTTTCTACGAGGAGTTTTACTAAATGAAAAAAATAATGTTTCTTTTTAACTTAAGCGGTGACAACAACCATTTCTACCATTGTGAGTATTATTTGATCTTTGGCTTCCTTAACAAGACGTAATGTTTTAAAAAGGAAAATAAATACCATATACACTTTTACGCATTTTGGTATTGGAAATAGTTTTTCTAATTGATTTGTTTTTTCAATATATTTAAATGATATATTATGATTGATATGTATAAATGTTATCTTTACTTGAATTTTTTTATATTATAGAAATATGTTATGGTTCTTTGGAATTATTTATGTATACAGGTTGTTCTGTAATACACCTAGGGTAGGTGAGCCTGAGATAGCTCTCCAATGTATTGGGTAATGTGACAGAGGTAAATGTGATTGTTTCTCATAAGATATTTATGGAATATACAGTGATGGGTATTCCAAATGAATCTCCCTACGTAGCTATGAGAGCGACAACGTAAGTATGTTATGGATGCCCCGATTTACCTTTATGATTTGTGATTACTATGTGTTATTTATAAATCATATGACTTCATGAGGTTTTTTAAAGATCTTATGTTATGTATTTATTGATGAACTAAGGCTTTCATTCATTGTTTTATAACCCTTACTAAGCATTTTATGCTCATCCAATGTTTTGAAATGTTTTTCATAGGAATTATAGATGAATAGGGTCAATGATGGGGTCATGGAAATGTCATTCTATCTAAAACATAGAACCATACATGACTCTTTTTTTCAGTAGTTTTTATTTTATGAAATAAATGGTATCTGAGTTTAAGTGTCTATATGTAATATTCAAGTTGTTATTTATATGTTATAAGAAAATTATTTAAAACTTAATACCTAAAAAGATCCTCAATGTGAATTATCCATTTAATTCAAGATTATGAAATGATTTAAGGCTGGGTCCTTATAGTGGGTATCACAGTACAATTTAGATAACTTTAGGAGTTAGGATATTATTAAATTAATATATATAAATTAATTTATGTTAATATTGAAATGATATAGCATTTACAAATTACCATGTTGCTTCACCTAAAATATTTCGGTGTTCCGAATGGTTTTCCATAGAGGAAATAGGGCAGTTATAATGGGAAAACCTTACGAGGAAGGAAACATTCCAAATTATCAACATGAGATTGTTAGAATCAAGACTGAAATGTTTGTTGTAGTGATAAAATTGTTGACTCCAGCTATAAACAACGGTGGTATCCATGCATGAGATCATCCAGATCAACCACAAGAAAAAATTTCAGTAGTGGAAAATTTCATGAGGCAACGTCCCCCATCATTCAGGGGATTATATAAACATACTCTAGCTTAAGGGTGGATTAAAACACTGGAGAAGATGTTTTATGTCCTAGGGTGTTTAGAAAATAAAAAGCTTAGTCTTTTTGTTTACCAACATGAAGGTGAAGCCGATCAATAGTGGTTGATGGTGAAAAATATCATGGATAGTGAGGAGATTGATGCTCTTTAATAGGATGAATTCAAAGGTATGTTTCTTGAGAAAAATATTTCCTAAGATGGTTCATATTAAGATGAAAAAACATTCATCGAATTGAGGCAGGAGGATGACTCAGTGGATACTTATAAATAAAAATTAACTCAACTGTCACGGTATGCTCTAAATTTTATACAAGATCATGATAGTAAAATCAACTGTTTTTACTCAAGATTAAATCCAATGTATTAAAGGGATTTAGGTTCTCGTGAGTTCAAAAGTTATGAAAAACGTGTTCAATGTGAGGAGAAGTTGGAAATTGAGTATACTGATTATCATATGTTCTTTGATAGACTACAAAATAATAGGTTAAGGTGGCTAATAAAATAGATGAACTCATCAAAAAAGTCTGATGGTAAGAAACATAAGTTTACAGTTTGTGAAAACTGTGGTAAAAAGCATGTTTTGGAATGTCTTTTTAATTTTGGTATGTTCTACCGATGTGGTAAAATGGGACATAAGGCTCATAATTGAACTGAAAATGATAAGGGTAAAATCTGATTTATAATCAACAAAATGTTTTAAGGGTAATGAAATGGGTCATTGTGCAAATGAATGTGAAATGATGATCTTAACTGAGAGCATGTATCCTGACTACAACCAGAAAGGGGTTGTGAAATCCTTTTCAAATACTTCAGTAGATGTTCGACCATAAAATGAAGTAATATTTTGGACACTATTTGTTTGTTTAGATTATTCCAATGTATTGTTTGATTCGGGGTCTACACATTCGTTTATTTCTGATATGTTTTTTATTAAATTTGTAATTCCATCTCCAGATATGAATCCCGAACTTATAGTAAAAACACAGGGGGGAATTTTGATACAAAAATAAATTATAAGAACCATAATTTACTTGTGTGCAGAAAGAATCTACCTACAAAAATTATTTTTTTCCTCTAGTGGAGTTTGATGTTATTTTGGGTATGGATTGACTTTCTGTTAGTTAGGCTACGATTTATTGCTAAGCTATAGAGGTTTCATTTCAGAAATATTTCCAGTTTGTGTACAATAATGGACCCTTAATTTTAATAATCTATCATGAAGCTGAGAAATTAGTAAAAGATGGAAATTATTGTCAACTTTCACAAATTGTTGAAAACAAAAATAAGGTCTAGATTAATAACGTGCCAATGGTAAATGAGTATTTTGATTTTTTTTTGATGAGTTTCATGGTATAATACATGATCAGGAAGATGAATTTACTATTTACTTAACTTTTAATTCTAAACCAATTTTGATACCCCCTTATTGAATGGCTCAAATTGAAGTTTTTTAGTTAAAGAAGAAATTTCAAGAGTTATTAGAGAAAAGTTTCATTCAACCTATTACATCACCATGGGGTGATCCCGTCTTGTTAGTTAAAATAAAAAATTGTTCAATGAGACTTTTAATTGATTATATAGCATTTAATAAAATCGTTTATAAGAATAGGAATACTTTTCCTCATATCAATTATTTGTTTGATCAGCTCTTGGGAGCTCAATATTTTTCAATGATTGACTTGAGGTCTGGGTTCCATCAATTGAATGCAATAAAAGAAGGCATTTTGAAGACCACATTTCATAATAGATATGACCATTATGAATTTTTGGTTATGTCTTTTGGATTAAATAATGCACCTGTTGTATTCATGGATCTTATGAATAAAATTTTCCGTGAGTTCATGGATAAGTTTGTGGTTGTCCTCATTGAGGATATTCTGGTTTATTCCAAAAGTTAATAGGAACATGAAATTCATTTAAGGGGTGACTTTAAAAACATAAAAGAAAGGAAACTATATGGTAAATTTATCATGTGTAAGTTTTGGTTACAAAATACTTTATACATTGGTCACATTATTTCAAAAATGGCATAACTAATGATCCTATAAATAGTTTTTTGAAAAATTTCCAAGAACCGCAAATATAATCTAGATTAGTAGTTTTCTTGGTTTAGCTAGTTATTTCAAGAGGTTCATTGAAAATTTGCCACAATTATATAGTGAAATGACTAAGTTAACTCGAAATAGTGTTAAGTTCATCTGGAAATAATAATGTGATGATTGTTTTTCAGAATTCAAAAGACGATTGGTGAATGCTACAGTTTTCTCACTGCCTTTAGGAAATGTTGTGTTTTTTATCTACAGTGATTCTAGGTTGAAAAGACTTGGCTTATTCCTTATGAATAATTATTAGTTAATTTATTTTACTTCACTTTAGTTGAATCCTCATGCGTTAAATTACCCTACACATGATTTTATGTTAGCTGTAGTTGTTTTTGCATTAAAAATATTGAGGCCGCATTTTTATGGTGTAAAATGGAAATATATTCTGGAAAAAATGTTTAATGTATATATTCACTTAGAATGAATTTAATTTGAGACAAAGGAAATGGATGGAATTAACCAAGGATTATGATTACATGACCCATTACCATCCAGGAAAGGAAAATAATGCGGATGATGCTTTCAGTAGAAAACGTAATGCCACCTTAACCTTGCTATATTCGCAATGAGATCCTTTGGTATTTGATTTAATGAAGTTTGGAATATATGTTATTGGTACATGAAATTAAACTATTTTGTATTTGGTGTCAGTGAAATAATATCTATCAAACATAATTAAGCAAGCAGAAAAGGAATAATTTGAGTTGAAAAAAACGGAAGAGTTGGTTCAGAATGGTAATTTTCCTAATATTAACATTGATAATGATTGTGTTTTGAGGTTTGGGAAGAGATTATTTGTGCCATGTGATTCACAGTTGGAGAATGAGTTGTTATGTAAAGCTCATAGTTATCCATTTTCAGTTCATCCCAGTAGTACTAAGATGTGCAAAAATCATAGGGTGTATTACTAGTGGGATGGAATGAAAGGAGATAATGCAGATTTTACTTTGACGTATTTGACTTCTCAACAAGTTAAACGATAGAAGCAGTTACCGAAAGGGATGCTTCTTTATTTACTAGTGTTAGTTTGGAAATGGGAAAACATATCCATGGACTTCATTGTGGGATTTCCACTAATATCTCGATGTAATAATGCAATCTAGGTTATTGTTGATCAATTGACTAAATCTTCTCATTTCCTTCCTATTCGAGATACTTTGTCTCTAGATCAACATTCTTTGTTGTATTTTAAAGAGATATTCTAGTTTCATGGAGTTCCCCCTCCATTGAATCAGATCATGATCCCAGGTTTAAATCAATCTTTTGTAAGGGCCTTCAGAAGTCATTGGGTATTGAATGAAATTTTTGAACAACTTTTCATCCTCAATCAGATGAGAAGTCATAACGAACAATTCAGAACTTGGATGATTTTCTATGTGATGGTTTATTGGATTACCATGGAAGCTAGGACAAGCATATTTCATTGGTTGAATTTTCTTATAAAAATAGTTTTCAATCCAGTATATAGATGGTTCTATTTGAGGTATTATATGGGAAGCATTGTCAAACTACAGCTTTTTGGGAAGAAGTATGTGAAAGGTAGATTATGGGACTACAATTAGAATAAGAGAGGGAAGAAATGGATCAATTGATTCAAAAGTACATGAGAACATCTCAGAGCATGACAAAAAGTTATGTGGATAACTAGAGGAAGGATATTTATTTTGAGGTAGGTGATAATGTCTTTCTCAATGTTTCTCCAGGGAAAAGTGTGATGTGTTTTGGTAAGAAGGGAGAGTTAAGTCCAAGGTTCACTAGACATTATAAAATCCAAGATAAAGTTGGAACAATTACCTATAGAGTGGCTTTACCTCCATGTTCATCCTAGGAACACGATTATTTTCATGCTTCAATGTTGAGAAAGTATATGTCAGATCCATATCATCTTTTTAATCCCAAGGTAGTTCAAATGGAAAAGAATATCTTTTATGAGGAATAACCAGTCCAGATTCCTTATAGAAGAGATAAAGTGTTGAAAAATAAGGTAATTCATTAGGTAATGGTTTTGTGAAGAAACCATATGGTTGAAGAGGAAACATGGAAATATGAAAATTCTATGAGGGATAAATACCCTCATTTATTTGACGAGTGAATAAAAATTATGAGGATGAAATTTCTAAATGGCGGGAGGAAGTACCATACCAAGTAAAGAAAGAATAATACATTTTCATATTTATTAATATTTTTAATTTAATATTATTTTTATTTTAAATGGGATTCTATGTTCGTAGTTATACCTGATACGCAAAAATGGGTTTCTTTGAAGCTTAATGTTACACATAATGCTGAGTCATACAGAAAAATAATAATATAATATTATTTTAAATGGTAGTTAACACCTAGTTATTATGTTTAAAAAAATGAATATAACTGTCTACAATATTATTATACATGTTTTTTAAATGTTTTTACATTTATCCAATAAAATTTAGATGCTTAAAATGTGAATGAATCTAATTTTAAGCATAAATACTCTAATATTCTTTAAAATGATGATTTACTATATTTTAATGGTGAACTCTCACTAAATATAGTTTTTGTCACTTTTATATGTTATATTTGACAAAATAAATTTTTTATTTAGAATAACGATATCAAAATTTATGTGGGGTGAATTTTTTGTATTTTTTCTAAAAAAATAATTTTTTAATGAACATTGAAAAAATAGACTATTTTAATTCAAAACTGCCTTTTATATAATTTATTTATATGGATAGATTATATATTTAATTTGTTCTAAATTATAATTAGATTATATTTTTACCATTTAATCCAATGTTGGTCATTATGAGTAATTTCACATTGAAATTGGACATAAACAAGTGTCAATCTTTAGATGGTTGTTATTTCTTTAAAATACGCATTTTGTTTTTCCAACAAGAATTAATTTTAAATTAATTAATACAAATTCTACAATTTTTATTTGG
The DNA here is from genome assembly GCA_963277665.1 of Viscum album. NCBI lineage: Eukaryota > Viridiplantae > Streptophyta > Magnoliopsida > Santalales > Viscaceae > Viscum > Viscum album. The sequence goes on along the minus strand of OY728121.1, from coordinate 1,945,971,399 downwards.
AAAAATAGGAATCATTATTGAATTTGGAATATCGAATATTTATTATCCTGAATTGTTGGTATTTTTCTGAAAAAACATCTATTTTTGAAGAATAGTGAAAACACTAAGTAGTAGTTAAAAATATTATTTTTTCAATAAAAATAAATTTTACCGCTTCTATGTACTGAGTTATGAAAATACGATATATATGGTTGTTATTAGTAAGTAAAATTTTTTTCAATAAGATGGAAATAATTTTTGGTGAATAGTAACTTTTGACTCTTATTTACCGCAGTTAAATATAAATAGGGCAATTCAAGGTAAAACAATATTATAATAATATAGAAATACCTTAAATCATGTCCTAACCTTATTGGATGAGTAATTTTCGACCAAGAAAATCTTTGGATGAGACTTTTGGCCTTTTAGCGACACTTGGGTAAGATAATGATATTAATGACTTTTTTAAATGTAAAAATAAAAATATCCAAAACATGTATTCTTTGGCTCAAAGAATTTCTATGTGGGGTTATATTATTGATATATTTTACTATAAATATTCATTATAAAGATAAAAATATTTAATACATTATGGTATATTTTTATAATCTTTATAAATCACATAAATAAAATTATTTGGGACACAATAATGATGCAATGTTTACCTTAATAATGAATGATTTAAATAAATAAAATTATAAAAAAATATATACAAAATTTGTTCAATTATTATTGCATGATTTTATTTCTATATATATTCATCTTATCTTATAATATAATAAGTTTTGGACAATTAGAATCCGAAAATCATTATATAATAAAATAATATTTTCAAATATTCATAAAGAGCCCCTCCTCCCCTTTTTAAAAATCTCTCACCTATAACCCATTACACACACCTATCAAGCACATTACATCATCCAAAATAAGACCAAATAATCTCTCATTATCCGTCTATTCCACCTAAAAGCCTTACCTTAGGCAGAAGGCACTTCAAGAAATCGTTTGGGTTCAAACTAATGGGAGTTTCCCGATCTAAAGGTAACATCTTCTCTTAAGATATTTTCTTTTATTTTACTTCTACAACCACATAAAATCATTTATTAATTTATTTTATAACAACCAAATGATAATAAATATACTAGGTAGTTGTTAATATATGGATTCTAACTACACTTACACACACATCCATCTAACGGGTAAAGAACAAAATGTTTCTGTGGACAACAAACTACTACCTCACGAGACAATGATTGTTCAATATTATCCTACCACCTATTATGGTGTCCATTGTGATGGAAATATATTTATATGTTATATATATTATATTTATATTGTCTCTATACATCTGTATTTTTCATTTATAACATACCTTAATGGTTTCCATTATAGTTAAATGCGATAATTTCATTTTAGAAAGTGCGGACTACCACCGCCTTAAATTGATATGACTCGTTCATTACATACATAGAATGTATAAAAATGGTGTTAATGAAATTATATATAGTATTATTATATAATTATAATATACCTATTTTTCATTATGTTTTCCTTTCATTAAAAATAAAAAATAGAAAGGAAATTAGCGTTCATGTGTACGTACGACTTACCATCTCCATGAACAGTGCATTTCATTTATTATATCCAAATTTTATTTACTATTATAAATACATATATATGCTGGATATATATGATATATATGATATCTAAATCATGAATATAATAACGTAGATAATGAAATTTTGACCTCATGGACAACTTGTAAATATTAGAAGTTCATTTTTCACTCAAGTACCTAATATCGAAAAAATGAGAACTATTGTCTTAAATTATAAAATAATGATTATAAAATAGAAATAAGTTACGTAAAAATTATAATAAACATGTAAAATGTTCTCAAGATATTAAAAATTAACTTCAATTTATTATTCAAGTGATTAAATAATGTACGGTTCAAGTCAGACATGAGGTATGGGACTTTGTCTCAATCTCCATTCATTGAGGTATATTTTGATTTATACTTGACGTTCCTTTTTTGGTGTATAAACACCATTTAAATTTCATTTCATTCAAAGGGAATATTTTTATATGAGGTGTTTTTCTAAAAGACAAGAAAGAATATTTCTTTTTAATGTAAGTGGCGAAAACATCCTTTTTCACCATAGTGAGTATTATTTGATCTTTGTCTTCCGTAACAAGCTGTGATGTTTTAAAAAGAAAAATAAATACCATATACAATTTTACGTATTTTCTTATTGAATAAAGTTTTGAAAAAATAATTTTTTGTGTCAATATATTTAAATGATATATTTTGATTGATATGTAGAAATGTTATCTTTTATTTATATTTGTTTTATGTGTTAGTAAGATGTTATAGTTATTGGGAATTGTTTATGTATACGAGTGGTTCCATAATAAAAATAGGGTGAGTGAGCCCAATATAGAACTCCAATGCATTGGGTAACATGATGGAGATGAACGTGGATGTTTCTCCTAAGAGATTTAGGGAATATACTATGATGGATATTCCAAATGTAACTCCTTACATAGATTTGAAAGCTAAAATGTAATTATATTATGGATTCCACAAGTTACATTTATTATTTGTGATTAATAAGTGTTATTCATAAATCTTATTATTTCATGAGTAATGTTAAAGACCTAATGTTATGTATGTATTGATGGACTAATGTTTTCTTTCTTTGTTCTATAACTCTTACTGATATTTTTATGCTCATCCCATGTTTTAAAAGGTTTTTCACAGCTCTTAATGATGAATAGGGTCAAGTATGAGGTCAAGGAAAGGACATTCTATCAAAATCATTGAACCAGACATGAATCTTTTTTTAAGAGTTTTTATTTTGTAAAAAAATGAAAAAATAGTAGAAGTGTCTAAACTTAATATTCAAGTTGTTATGTATATGTTATGACCTAATTCTCTAAAAATATGAACCTGAAAACATCCATAATGTGAATTATCTATTTAATCAAAGATTATGTAATGTTTTAAGGCAGGGAACTTAAATTTTGTCATTTTTATTTTCATTATTAACACTAAAATTGAAGAAAAATCCAAGATTATAATAATTTTCAACAGGGTTAAATAATTGTTAAAACAAAAATGGTATGGTAAAAATGTTTTTCAATCATAAATAAATTTTATTTATTTAAATTATTTCTTATTATATTCATATTAACATCTAATAATATAAATTTGGAGCCATTTTGAAGTCAAAATTAAGATATGTTATTATAATATTTTAGAATTTCTATGATTTCACTTACATCTGGTTATAAAAGGTCCCCCTCTTTTCTCTTCATCACCCAACGTTATGCCTTCTTGATCAATAAAAATCATCCATGTTCTCCTGTAAAATAAAATAAAAAAATTTATGTTCTTTTCATCCCGAAAAACTCACCCTATAGCCAATAGGTGGATATCTGAAAGAGTTATTTCAAGGAAGAGATAATGCCCAAAATTAGTTACTATTTTTTATTTATTATTTTACCTCATATAAAACTATTATTTTTATTGAAAAATAAAAAAATATATATATAAAATATAGTGATATAATATTAGGATTATCAAACCACCTATATTCATCCTCTTTCTATAAAATTATATGTATAAAAAGTATCGCCTGTGAAAATGTGTGGATTATTATAACCATATAACGATATAATTGATTTCTCATCACCATCTATAATAGATGGGTGTTTCTGGGGGTTTTAATTCATATATATGATACATAAGACATAATTATTGTTATTTTAATGTAATATAAAATCTAAAATCATAACTTCTTATCCATTGGTAAATGATATTGTCACTCATGCACATGTGTGAACTAACACCCCCATAAATTGATCGAATTATTTTCTCATTTGATTTTACTAGATTATTAATAATTATAGTTGACAGATATATAGATTATTTTTGTGATATAATAATAATTAATTAAATTGAAATAATATTTAACTTTATTTCATTGTATTCATTAGAAAATGAAACCAGTGTTCATCCGTACGTATGACCAACTGTGTCCTTAAGTAGTGTAATTCATTTTTATACATCAAATTTTATGGATGACTATAAATATTTATCTAATAAATTTAAATTAGTTATATAACTATAAAAATTATGAAAAAAAATTTAATATTTTAAAATATGCGGAAAAATTACCTGAAAAACATTTATATGAAAAATGGGCAGATATCACCATGAATATTCATTTTAATTAATAAGTATAAATAAACGGGTGAAATAATGTTAAAAGTAAATGATATATTATTTGATATATATGAATATAGTTCTATAATATATTTATAATAAATATATACGTATTATATATGATATTCCAAAGTGTACATAGGATGTCTTTCCCAATGTATGAGATTGCTGTCTCAATTTTAGTTCTACGTAACGCATGGCTTATAAACCTCTTATTTATTTTATGTAGTGTATATATTTCCAATAATTTATTTTAGGATTATTGTTTATCAAATAATGGGGATTTACATATCCATATAAGTATATATCATCAATGGTAATTTTGATTCAAATTATACCTATGTGGAAAGGGTTTTTTGTTACATTATCATTTTTTATGAAGATATTTTGTGAATTGGATTCTGATGATGAAATGTTATGAGATTCCTCTTATGAAACATTTTAATTTTATTATACCCATGTTATTTATTCCTAATAAATGTTTTACATTAATTATTATCATATTAAGTAGTCACGAAACCAAAATTACATTCTTAAGGTAATTTAACATTATTTATATTTTTAGTTAAAAAATTATTATTCTATATCCTTATTTAAAAAAAAATTATGTCGGTTTAAAATATTTCTCCATGATTTATTAACCTAATTTTTACACATGTTTAATTTTAAAAAAATAATTCAAAATAAATATTAAAATCATTATCTAAATGTGTTACTATTTTACCAATGTATTAAAGATTTTATTTTTATTGAATTATGTGGAAAGAATGAAATTTTCCACCATCATGATTTTAGGATGATTTGAATATTCCATTAATATTTTAGATTATTATTTTTAAAGAATATATTGATAATATTTTTGATATGATTATATTTTTAATTAATTATTTCGAAATGGAATCATTATTTTCCTAAATAAATTTTTAATGTTCTTTTAGTTGCATTTTTTTAATTAATGAAAACAATGCCTTATTTGAATTATGCTCGATTGGGAATATTATATAAGGATACAATATTTATATTTAATATAGATGGTTTATTTTTATGATGAAAAGATATTTATTAAACCAATTCCTTTTTCAAGGATTATACAATGATGACATGATTAAATGTTTAAGAAACCCCTCATTTGTTCATGGGTTATTTTATAATGGAATTCATATGAAACTCAATTGTTTTGATGTGTTATCATATGATAATTGTTTTATAATATTTTGGAACAAATATATATATTTTTCATTATGTAATAATAGTTACATATAATCTTGGATGACGTTTATGTTATAAAAAAGTATGATAATCACATTAAAATAAAGGATGTTTGAGGCCTATATCTTCCTCTAAAGCATTGTGTAAATATTTTTATCTCATGATATAAACAAGATAGTAATTAGTTGTGAATCATGTTTTGTATGAAATTTTTTCAGTATGATATTATTGGGATTAACCCATGACTATTATTATGGTTTGCGGGGGGTGAACATGTTCCACATGGATTGTCTTGGAATTTATCATTGACTACAAAGGAAATGGTTTTCCACGAACATTTTTATGAAAAAACATATGTATTATTTCAATGTTATAATCTTCTAGATCATGATTTTTTATTCCTTAATTATTCATGTGTAATGAGTTTCCATGATTTATTCCATGACATCAGATAATAATTTTTAATACAAGAGTTATGATTTTCTAATGTAATTCCCATGTTCTCATAACCTTATGGTCATGCTACTCTCAGGAAATCATTCATATCTCCATTTTTTACCCTTTCTTATCATATGTTCTCCCCCTTTCAAATGATTCCATTCCCTATGTTATAATAAAGGATACAATGTATAATATTTCAAAGAAGGGATCCAGTTATGATGGACATAGTGGAAGATGATTTATAGCTATTATAAACGGGTTGTTTTTGCATCCATGTTTCCAAAGCAACTACGCCAATATGAATCTTCTATGGATCATCATATTATTTAATGAATTTTAATATTCTAAGGCGTGATATAACTGTAGTGAAATTATTGAATGATATATATGGGAACAAAGATGTTTTTTTATTAAACATTGGCATTTAAGACGATATATCATTAGTGTAAATCTAATGGATAAGTTTGTATTTAGTATAAAATCCAAATATTATTGTAATTATCACGAATTATTTAGGATACATCTAATGTGGCATAGATTAAAGTGTACCAATTTAGATAACCTATAAATTTTTTCCCTTATTTTCTAGTTTACATCTATGTCTATTGATTCTAAAACAATGATTATTTTGTTTTAGCTAATAGATGGAACATGAAGGGATTATTTTAATTTATAAATTTATGGTAAATTTAATAGTTTCTATAATGAGAAAATAACTAACATAATATATAGAAAGAAATTTTTTGTCAATTTTCATTATCGACTACCTCATTATATGATTACCAATGACATATTTTTTATTTTTTTTAACACACTTAATACAATCAATATTTAGTTTTGTAAATAATGTTTTGGACGGAAGATTCAACATCCAATATTTCTAGATTGTGGGAAGAAGAAATAATATGAATGTCTCACAGGAATGAAATTCTCTTCTCGGTGTGGAAAATAAGGACCCAAAAAATTAATTGTCAAGGGAAAATAGAGAGTATTAATAATGTAATGGATGATAATAATGTATTTCTTATGGTTTCCTCAATGGGTGAACTTTCTAAATTTGGAAGGAATGTGAATTTTTTAGATTAATTTATATGATGTAAATATCAAGAAGATAATTATAAATTTTATATTGATAAATGGTTTTACCAATGATTATGAATCTACTTTGAATTAATTACGAATGTTATGGGATATATTAATAATATTTCATATGTAAAAAGTAAAAATTATAATAAAATTTACGTTGATGAATATTAAAATTTGATTCATATTTATTATTATAGGAAAAAAGTATTGTGGAATAAGATTATGAATATTTGTTAATAATTTATGAAGTATGTGGGATGATAGAAGTTATTTTGTATTGGGTTTTAACAATTATGAATTATAAGTGATATACGAATTACATACATGTTCTAAAAATCTTTAATCATCATTGGATTATTTCTAAGTAGTTTATCATTATGGATTTCAGAAAATATTTTCAATAGATATAATAATAATTAAAAAAAATTTAGTGGAGTTGTAATATTTTTAGAGAAATAATAAATAATGGAAAATAAAAAACTTAATATTTGTATGATATTAGGTTAATATTGGTCACTGTGGATAACTATATGACAAAATATGATAGTATTCATGACCTTGACGTTTGTTTTTAAATTTATAAAATGTTTTTTAGGTCTTGTTAGATGAAGAATATTTAATTTTTTAAATATATAAAATAGATTCAATTAATTTTTAACATATATAAGGAAAAAGGGTTGTGTTAATTTTTTAAATCAGATATCTTCTCATCTTTGGTTAATATAAAAGTGATGGATATCATCATTGTCTTATACATATAAATTTGATCATATGTTCAAACTTTTTGACACAACATTTTAATGTTATATGTTATGAAATTTTAATGTGATTTGAAATGTTCAGTGGGTCTTTGAAATAATACCCAATAGAGTTTTAAAAAACCATTGGGGTTTGATGTATGATTTTATGATATGTTAATTATGGACTACATGATAGAGAGAAATACATTACCTTAGTGTTTAATATGTGATTCATTGAAAATTTTATATTTTCAAATATATTTATTATTTATTTAAGATATTCCTTTTAGGATTTTATCAAAACTAATTTCATTATATTTTAGATAAGTGTATTAACTTTTAGGACAAAATAGAAATTGAACATGTATATTACTGAGTTACTAAAAATTTAATTTTTTATTTTCAAACACATTTAAGGAAAATGTGAGACCCTATACCTTAACCCACAAAAAGGGTATTGCAAAACCATTAATGGAAAATTAATGTCTACATGAGTTATGTTCCATAAACAATTTAGTGGATATTGAGGTCAATTGATTGTTTGGTTCATCCATTATAAGATAATCAAACTCTTAATCCATCTAATCCATAGGTAGGATGTACTCCTCAAGGATAATCTTACCATTATTGAAGCCCCCAATGAGAATTAGGTCTTTCTTTTCAGTGTAGGATTATTTCTGCTTATTGATACCCACCCTCAGAGACCTCCCCATCATTTTGGAATTTTCCTCTTAAATTGAATTGAGTAGAAGAACCTATTCAACTGCTTATTTTTATGAACTCAAAATAATGTCCCAAAATTGTCCACACAAACCTGGCTTCCACACAAAAATGGCCTTGATGTCCATCTTATTGTAATTTCACTTCTTTGCTGATCAAGTCTCTATTGTTGGTGTTAAAGAGGAGTAACACTTCCATTTATAGGTACCCTTCCAACTCTTAATACATGGGATCAGAAGCTCTCATATATAATCACTATGATATTTCTCATAAATCCCTTCATTGGCCAGGAATAGGTCTAGTTTGTCTATATGAAATCCTTCCACATCAAGGATGTCAAAATTATTGCTCCGTTGAACCAAAGTCTGAGTAATTAGGCTAACACCCCCTATGATTCCAAATTTGGTTTGATTACCCACTTCTTGAATATACCCCTATAAAACATCTTTGGGTAATACAACACTGCCCAACCTTAAGAACACAAAAATGAAATAGCACTGTCTGAGAAAGAGGGACCAAATGATCTAATCACCCCATCTTCATTAACGTTCTCATAACTACCTAAAACCCATGTCGTAGAACCATTACTAACCCCTAGCTGACTCTCTCTCCAAGAAGCATTAGTATGATCATAACCATTATAAACATTTTTCAGTGGATTATAATCTCAAGTACCAACCCGGTAATGTCTCATCTTTTTTAAAATATCATAGACTTTCGGGTTAGATGGTACCATGTCCTTCATCTTGTCCATTGCAGTGCCTGATTTAATCATACTCACTACCCTACCATCCATTCGATTCAAATGTCCAACAAACATGGTTAAAGTATTACAATCCACATTCAAAATCATACCGACATGAGGATCAGTTGAAAAATGATTCCCCTGATCACCAACACCCAAAAACTCTGACCTTAAGTGCCTACAATACCTTGAAAAGTGTCCCTTTCTAAAACATGATGGGCAGAACCAAATCCTGGATTCAAGCACAGAAACTTTCATATATCAGAACTCCTTACCCACCGAAATAAAAAATTACATAATAGGAGGATTATCTACATCAACCATGACACATATTCTCTATGAAATTGGATGACATTGCCCCATTGTCATGATATCTGAAAATAAATATTGTCTTACCAGATTATAAAGAATAAGAAGGATTGATGGGGTTTGGAATGGGAGTGTAGTTTCCAAAATATTAATAAAACTTCAATTATTGAAGAATACATCCATATATGAAAATCATGTGACCACATGGTTAACCAAAAATGAGACCATTCACAAGAGTGAGGTGTGATCAACCAAGCCATGATCAGATAGTCCTCAAATGAAAACCTGATCATAACGATCCTGGAATCAAAAAATCCCAAATTTTTCTCATCGTTGCAGACCCCATGATTCATCAATCCACAAATCGATGAAATCCACCACTAGAAAAATATTTTTGAAGTGAAAAATTTTGGTCATATTCTGCAAAGAGAATGCATCTAGGAATTCCGATATTTCAAATAAGTTTCATTGGATTAAATTATTTATAACCCATAGGTTTAAAAATTGATTTGACAAGAATAATTATTTAAAAAAGAAATTCAATTATATTTTTTACAAGATTCATCCTGAATAATATGATGTATTCATTGTGACTGAAATATTATCTAATATCAAGGCTATTGGGGTAATAATGGTATTATAGATTAATGCGGTATTTCATTACATTATAGTTTATCCATTATGAGAATTATCATATTCTAAGAATATTTAGTTTTTTGTTAACCCCTTTTTATATAAGAAATGTCATCATAAAAATTTTTATCCTGTATAATTTGTTATTTATTTGTGCATAAAAACTATTCATCTCTAATTCACATCATTTATATTAACATGTTATATTATGGTGGAAATTGATTAAAGGATTAAAATTTTACATATCAAGTAATTATATTTCAATATTTTCATTGAGTGAATGTTAAATGAATTTTATATCTCTAGGGAATGGATCTGAAGAAAAAAATTCTTTCTTAAAACCCTAAATTATGATGAATTGGTTGTCTTATATGTTGTATCTAATTGATGTATTTTTTATGTCATTTTTCAAAAAAATGTCATCTATCACTCTCTATTGTTAATTTGGGATTAGTTTTATCTTCCATTTATATATTTTCACTTCTCACTAGTATTATTCTATTTGAAAACCATGTTTTTGGGGACCTTTTTACTTCCCTCTTATTCATTTTATGGGGTTTCTTTAATAAGACTTATTATTTTTTGGTTTTTCAAAAATTGAATTTCAAATATCAAACAATTGGTTACAAAGAACATGTTCAGAATGTGATTGTATATCTTAATATTTATGGGGGGATCTAACAAAGTAATATTTTATAAAAATGTTATTTTTAAATAATTTAATATGTTTAATAGTTTACATAACAAACAAAATTGAGTATAACTGATCAGTGATCTAAATTGATAATACATTTATTTTTTACTGATAGAACCTATACAGAAGACAAGATTATATTAAAATGATTAAATTCATAATGAAATATAGAAAAATTAGCTAAAAAATTAAACTGTATTTATAAATTAATTGTAAATTAATAGTCATATTTCAATAATTTCATACAATTCATTAAAATTATGGTTTCTTCAGAAAAGTTTTTATTTATTTTTTGTGAGAATAAATAATTATTATATTATATATATTTTAAAAATATTCTTTTTTTATAATGAAAATAAAATTATTTAATCAATTAAAAATTTTCATTGGATAATGTTTTTAAAATATTCTGTAAATATTGATTTTACAGTGAATAGTGAAAAATCCATAATTAATAAAAAAATATTACATATAAATAACAATTCTGTTTTAAATTGGTTTAAATGAAATTTTAGTCTTTTTTTTAATTTTAAAAATCTAATTAACTTTATTTCAATCATTTCTAGTTTTAGATTTGGTATAAAAGTATATTTATATGATAAAAAGAATATTCCTAAATAAACTTTTTATATGTGAGCAATGTGTTTTCCTTTTGATAAACTAAATTTTTCACTGTTGATGAATTATATAAATCACATTTATATTTTCATTACTCAATAATAATATATATCAATTATTTAATATTTTTTTGTAGGAATGGGAAAATATTAAATCTGGTTTTATATGTAAAAAATGAATTTTAATATAGAGTAAGTTTTCTCTCACTTTAAACACTAATTTTAAAATTATTTACTATCAAATATAGATATTTAATTTTATAAAATTTATTCAATTTTTTATCCTATGAATCATATTTGGTAAATATTCCCCTTTTAGTTTTATAAAGTATATATTAATTGTGGAAAATGTTATCACGATAGTAACCAGTAAATCAGGTTAATTATGAATAACACTACATGATAAGGCCACATATTTTATTCAAAATTCTTATTTGATGAAGGAAATTTTCCATTATAACCATAGGGTTTGATTTTTTTATTAATGGAAAATTTTCCTGGAAAATGTCATATTCAGTATTTAAATCATAGAATGTTACAAACAAATCACCAGGTTAGTTTTAAATATTTTTTATATTTCTATAAATGGGAAAAAAGTATGTTTTGGAAGATTATAAGTTTCTATATTGTGAATAATGAGTTTATATTCGTGATATAATTTGATTCTAATTTTTTTAGTAATATATTTAAATTAAATTCTTATACATTGCTAATACAATATTCATTTAATAGATTGGAAGAAAATTGATAATTTTATTAAAAAAATTATTTAACATGATTGAGTTAATGTGCCTCATGAATTTTATATCTCTATATGATATTATTGGGATTTTTGGAGTCATTATATTCTAATTATAAATTTTTCATTATGTATCTATTTTCAAATTAATCAAATTTTGTTAAAAAATTACATTAACGATATTTTATAATAAATATCATGTTAGTAATTGATATAAAATTTATGGAAATATAATATTCATTGAAAATAATTATAAATAGTTAAAAAACTATAACATTACCCATTTATTATTTGTTTGAAAATTTATATTGACATTATAAACTCTCAAATGGCTGAACAAATTAATATTACAGTAACTGTAAAATGGGATAACAAGCGGTTAAGAAAATATAATTGTAAAAATGGGATATAATGTTGAAATGGTTTAATTAATGATATTATTAATGGTCATTATCATTATATCATTAAATATGATTAATTTATATACATTTTTAGAACAAAATTAATATATATTAATTTAACATTATAAGAAATTTCATGAGTTCCCCTCCACACAATTATAAATGTGCACCCTATTATATATTTAAACTTCATTAATCCTTTTTTATTGACCATACTCCACTAAATAATATTCTAAACTACCCTATATAAATTATAGATGCAAATTTATCACCAAAATACCTATTGTAGATCCCTTATGAGGATATCTAAAGGAGTTATTTCAAATAATATGTAATCACCTCAATTGATCAATTTTTTTATTATTACTATACATCTTATAAATCAATTATTTAATGAGAAAAATAATAAATTATGTAACCTATTTATACAAAAAATTTATTAGGTTTTTCATTTAACATTTATTTACCTCATTTCCGTCAAATGGGATGTTAAAATATTGATCGTGGTTCTATATGACTTACAATCCCCATGAAAAGATAGAATTCGTTGCTCATCCCCATCTTTTATGGATATTTATTTTTATGGGTTTTAGGTTTATATATTATAAAAATAACATAATTATAATTATTTAATTATAATTTATTATCTACCTTCTTGCCTTCAAAACTGGTGGGAAATGATATTGTCTTTCACAAGTACGTATCGATTACCACCACCATGAAATGATGTGATCCATTTTTCATTTTTGTTTTTTGTGGTTGGTAATGATGATTTATATTATAAATATATATTATTATTATTATATTATAATTAATATTTAACTATTAATATATATTTACCTTTATACAGTTAAATAAATTTAAAAATTAAAACAATGTCTATCTACATGTATAATCTACCATCACCATGAATGGTGTAATTCCATTTTCTATCTCTACATTAATTAATGGCCATAACAATGTATTTAATGATTAATTATGATATTTATATTATGATTAAAATTTCTAAGATTATGGAACCATGATCTAAATACATCGACCAAGACAACATAACCAAAACATATGTGATGGATGAAGTAGATATCATTAGTAATGTTGATTTTAATTATGAAATTTATTAAATGGGTTTTAATTAAATCCTATATTGCATTATATATATTATTATGGTTATTAAATATAATTTTATTTCAATTATATTTAATATATAGTATTTCACAATGAATACGAAGGAATTTCGACAAATAGAAATGGATTTTATGCTCTCAAGTATTTTTTATAAGACACATGCCATAGAAACCACTTATTTCTTTCATGTGGAGTATATACTTTATAAGAATTTATTTTTTGATTATTATTATTAATTTATTCTTTTATTTAATTATCATTATATAGATACAAAATCATATTACATTTTATTCCAATGATATTAATGTTGTATGAGTTTTATATTAGAATTGAATTTCTTATCAGGATTTTTAATGATAAATTATTCAGTAATAAAATATTTTCATGTACCTATCAAAAAAGGTTATTATTGTATTTTACTTTTTTATTTTTATGATTACAGGAATTCAATTCTATTTTCATACCTTATGTTCTCATTAGACAAAATCTTTTTTTAGGAAAAGTACCTTATTTATATAATTTGTTGAAAAAACACATCATTATGTATCTATGTTTTATAAAATTGTTAGAGAGTGGGTCTCTAAAATTATCCTAGGATTTTATAAATTTATTTAAATCCATGATTTATATTTTGAAAAATATGTTCTATTAGAATATAATTATTATTTAAAAAATGCAGTATTTTTTTTAATTTTCAACAAATGATTAAAAATATTGTTTCTTATCATATACTACATGAAAATAATTACCTACTGTCATGAATATACAACTATATTAATATTACATTAATTTTTAATTCATATTTTATATGATAATTTTTTTCCATAATATTTGATAAATTTTTATATTTAAAATAAGTGACTTCAAAATGGAAAGGATATTTTCCAAAGAATGTTCTAAAAATAATTTAATAATTTTTTATTTAACAAAGACAATAATAATTTTGTTTACATATGATTTATTGGGGTTATGAAACAAGAATACAATCCTTATTCTATTTCTTGGTGGTTTATGTTTATGATGATTAATTGATTATGAAACTTCTTCCTTTTCTACATGTTAAGGTATAATATATTAGTGAAATTATTATGGATCTCATTCCATTTCTATAGGTTACACCATAATGACATGTTTATGAAACACAATTATCTTCATGATTTCTTATGCGACGAATGTTTTATTATACTACGGCCTATGTACGTATGTGTTTCATTTTTTGATGGTGGTTATGTTATTAACATGTTTGGTGGTTATGTTATGGCTAAAGACAGTGGTGAATTTTTATCTGATGATCATGGTCACCTAATGACAAATGTTTATGGGAATAATATAACTAAGGATTGGTGACACATATATCTCAATTAAATACATTATGTGAACTTTGATATCACATGTTATAAGTTGTAACTGAATGGGTAGTGAAGCTAGTTTAATAATATATTTTTCCTCTATGATACTGTTGAGAGTTATCCCAGAATATAATTATGGTTTATAAGTGACCCCATTCCTCTTTGATTCTTTTGGAATTGATTCTTTAATGATTTGAAAATTATTTTCTATGGTTTTTATTGATACGTACTAATGGTTTTTTCAAATTTTTTTTAATCCAGGATAACGTCCTTTGATTTCATTAATATTAATGTCTTCCGAAATTCTAGTATTAATTCCATTACTCAAGATTATGATTTATGATATATAGGTTTTATTTTTTAAATGTTATTCTTATGTTAGAAAACACTTATATTCAAGTCATGATGATGTAGTCATTAATATCTTCTTTGTTTAACCTTACTGAGCATTTGGGTCCTCACTTTCATATGTTTCATTTCCCAAGAATATGAACAATGATACTATGTATTATTTTTATAAGAAAGTTTCTAGTTGTAATTAAATTATTAGTAGATGATATAGTTATTTTATGAACTAATTCCTTATGTTCATGTCTCTAAAGGTATTAGAACTATTTCATTCTTGAATGGATCATTATTTTAGATAATAAAAATTCACATACTATGATGTTATGTCTATGTTGGAATTGTATTGGTCACTATAATTTCCTTATAAGTCTCCAATATATAGACTCTTGGTTCGACATTTCTATGATTTTAACATTTATAATATACGATGAAATGAAAAAATAAAAAAAATTACTCTCTTAAATTCAATATATATATAATTTTTACATATGGATAATGATAAATTATATTAAAAATTAATGTTCATTTAAAATATTTTTTATATAATGGATTCTTATTTATAATTTTTTTTAAATATTTTATTACCATAAATTTGTGAGAAACACAAATACATCATTAATTCAATTCATTGAATGATAAAATAGATGATATTTGAAGTATTAAAAGTAATATTATTAGAATGAGTTATAATCATACATGAAATTGGAAGATAAATATAAAATAAATCTAATGTGTTGAAAGATTATATTAAAATTAAATATTTCTATTGTTATCATCATTTTTAAATTAAATGAATAGTTAAAAAATAAAATTCAATGATATTTTAAAATAAATAATAATTTAATAATTGATTTAAAATTAACAAAAATATTATATTCATAAATGTGAAATAAAAACTATTACGAAATAAATCATTTTCATTTAATGAGTCTATTGTCTATTTATGGAAATATTATAACCCTAGAAAAGTAAAATAATATTTACCACTATTAAGGGAAAATATAGATAAAAAGGGGGTTATGAAAATTATATGGCATATAACAGAAGTATAAAAAATCCAAATTTAATTTTTAGTAATCATTTCCACCCAAAATATTTTTTTCTTAAAATTTAGTTCCATTTAGAATAAATTTTCTTAAGAAATAATATATTATAGTTTAATATTTTTATAAATCTAATGCTTGTCCTCTCACTAAAATATAAAAAGAAAACTGAACATTTATATTCTTTATATTATAATGCAGCATATATGTCAAAAATTCCCTACCAATTTATCTTATATGCTTCCCTATAATTGAAGTACTATTTTTTTTCTTTTTAAAATTTCATTCATTGTGACATTATGAATTGTTATAATGAAGGTCAGCCTGGAAAATGGTAATTGTCTTACCCAAACACCTTCAATTTCATTTCTCTTATACATAATCTAACTCTATGTTATTCATAAAAAATTAATAATTTCATATAATATATATTATAATAATATTTTATTATAAATTTACCACCTTTAACCACTTTATTTTCTATAAAATGGGAAGTGAAATTATCATTCATATGTAAGTATGTCTTACTATCTTCACTTTTTCATATTGTTCATTTACCATCACTATATTTTTTATAGGTTTTTTAATATATGAGTTTTATTATATATGATATCTATTTCATATATATTGTAATTAAATTATAATACAACATCTTCCTTATTAACATTCAATTCATTTATAGTGATAATGTCATCAGTTTGAACATGAGGACTACCGCCTCCCCGAAGTGATGAGATTTTTTTTTCATTTTCATTGTACATTTATGTTAATAATGATTTATTAAATATATATATATATATATATTATTGTATTGGAATTATTTTTCAAAAGTGAATTTTTATTTAGTTTCCATTTCTTCCATTCAAAGAAATGTGAAAAACAACGTTTATGCATGCGAATGACCTACCATCTTCATGAATGGTGCAAATTATTTTTCTATCTCTACCTTTTATAGATTATGAATAATATTTATACTTATAATTAATATAAATAATATATTTAATTATTTACATTAGAATATTATGTATCCCTGGAAAACGTATAAGGATCTAGACTTTGAATCAAATCATAAATTAAAAATAAAATTGTTATCATTTTAATGAGTTATTTTAATAATTAATTGTTAATAGACGGTTGATATCGTGTAATAACTATAACATAAATTCTATGATATAAATGATAATTTCATAAGAATACAAGTTTTGTAAATATTTATATATCATTTAGGAGGTCCTAATGGGTATAATTAGTGATTATACTTGATGAATGGGATTTATTTTTCAATCCAATTTTTAATTAGGATTACTTATTCTTTAATTTTCATTGATGGAATTTCATTATAATTATTTTATTAATACCTTTAAATTTATCTCCTATGATAATTTTATTAATTAGAATTTTTCAATATATTTTTCTCCCATTAGATATTAAATTTTTTCAAAGAATTGTTCTAATGATAATTGAATTTATTTATCTCTTTCTTTGAAAAATGATTTTCTTTAATATCCATGATTTCTAAATAAAATATTACAAAATTGTAGTAATATTGTATATTGAATATTTAATGGCCATTTTTAAACATTAATTTCTATTTCCATAATCAACTAAAATTTGTCTTCTCGTTTCTTTTATATTAATTTACATTGTGACTTCTTGTACAGAATGTTTTCATTTTTTTCTTATTTAACATGAATAGAATACAACATCATTATTCTGAACCAATATATTTATGTTCATATTATATTTATAAATTTTATTATTAGTAAATATTGTTCTTTATTAATATGAATATTTTAAATTTTTAATATGTGATTTTTGTCAACAAAATTCTATTTTCCTCATGATATATTCTAGTTAAATTTTAAATATATTTTTCATCAAGGATAGTGTCATTGAATGTTAATTACGCTTTACTAGGAATATGTTCATTTAAAATCATACCTTTTCATTCTATGTATGGTTTATGATTATAGATATGATATGGTGATGAATTCTATTTATTTTCTATAGGTTATTCTATAATGAAATTATTAAATGTTAATCATTGTAGTTTTTTTAGAATAGGTTTGGAAAAGATGATATGATGGATTATTTATGATGTTTTGGAACAAATATATATAGTTTTAATTTTTTGAATGGGGTAAAATGAAAAAAAAATTAGGCATTCTGTATTGTTTTCTTTCACCGTAGATTATTTTGGGAAGGAAGAATGTGTTCTCATCAACTATGGGATAAAATTCAATGTGCATGATCTACAATAGGAAAGATATGGTAATAGATGATACAGATTGATTTGATGGTCTCACTTGTAATCTTTTATATTTGAAATGGTTTCAATACCAATATGGGTGTAAGAATTTTATCACTTTTTCTTATAGAAAAATAATTTTTTAAGAATATGTCCCACTATTATGACTCATGTTTTATAAAGTGATAATTATTTATTTAAGTCTCATGTTTATGATCTATGATAGATTGGGTATGAACATTCTATGTTATACTCATTATCTCTAAATATTATTATTATATTAGGATATTGTATGATCATTAACCAATTTATCCCATGTTTACCTTTACTGGGCATCTGAATTCACACTTTCTTATGTTAACATTCTATATGTAATGATGACGAGATTACATATGGAATGGAGATAATGGTATGTAGACGGGATATTTTTTCAAGTGATGTTTAATCATGGATATATATAATCATTTTATGTATTTATCCCCTATATTGACTAAATCCTAATAGTTTGTTTGTGGATCATGATGCTATATATGGAATATTTATCTAAAATGATGCATTTATTTTGTATAGAATAATTAGTAATTTATAGTATGAATTAGAGAATGGTATAATTATTCATTTGATAACATTATTAGAAATAATATATGGAAGATACTTGTTATATATATATATATATGTTTATTAACAATATAATATTTTGTTAATGGCCATATAAATCCTACGTTAAATAAAAGGTTTCATAAATTACGAATATTTTTCCCAAATTTATTAATATTATAAATGATATATAATGATTACTTAATTTATCAAAATGATTGTTATTTCATGATTCTAATATTTTATTATTGGTTTTATTCATATGATGGAACTACAACACAATGTACAAAAAAATTATGTTATAAAATATGCAATGATTGTACTCTTCAAAAACCAAATGCTATAGAAGGAGGAATATAAAATATTGATATTAAGATAAAACATTATTTTTAAGATATGAATCATTCTGTGATTCCAAATGATTAATCAGGGTAATGATTTACTTTTGAGCATTTTATAAAAAAACTTTAATGAAACAACATCTGTCATCCCAAAACTGAGCACCTAATCTGGCCCACATTAATGTCGGATTTGCGATCCAGATCATATTTGAATGAAAACTAGTTTCATGAATCAATAATAACTCCATTAAGAATGATTTATCTGATTAAAAGTGATTATTTATATAAAATAGATTAAATAAATGAATATTAGAGGTGAAAAATATAAATAAATATACATAAATATGCATACCTCAAAATAACCACATGGGTCACATCCAACAACAAAACAACTCTCACTTTAAGAATAATCCTTATATGTGTAGAACCAATTACAAACAAATAATAGAGATATAATTATAAGAACCAAGATTATTGGTATGTATTTTAAAACTATATAAAATTCTAATTTCATATGTATAAATAGAAAAAATTTAATGCTAATTTGAATGTATATCCTATAAAAATAGTTGTTTACATATTTTATAAAATCATGTAATTGGATAACCTTCAAAAAATAATTTACATTTCATGTTTTCAAATCCATTTTATGAAAAAAGATAAGTTTTTTTTCAATTAATCACATGATGAAAGTTGATTTGAATGAATAATCTGGAAATGAAAATATAATAGTGAAAACCATTTAAAAAAAGTTCTATAATGTTGATGAGATTAGTATATACAGAAATCTAATTTCATGAGAATGTAGTATTTTTCCGGATATTCTAGGATAGATGCATTTACATATATAAACTAAATATCTTATAGTGTTTTTTGTACACAATTCACTCGACGAAACTCTCAATTTCACACTATCTCATTCAAGAAATTGGAATATCCCAGTAGAAAATAAAATTTATTATATAGAAACTATTAAGATTTCAGTTAACAAATAATTTTTCTTGTGTACCAAGATATCCATCCTAAAAACCCAATGATTCCAATTCTATCAAAATTGAGGATATTTTTATAAGGATATCATATATATATATATATATAACATTCCTCTAATAAAAACATTCATTTCCTCACATTTGAATAACCTATATAAGGGAATCCCCTTTAGATGTTTTATAATAAAAACACAGTGTTGTTATTGGGATTATGTCACATTTCATACATTTATCACACACCACATTTCCAATACAGTTGTATGACTTAAGAGGGGATTCCAATTAAATAATATTTTTTATTTTCCAACAAATCCTATATTTTTTAAAGGAATCACCATTCTTTAAAAACCTATTTTTCCTAACTCATTCATGTTCCATTACAGCACTTCATAATTATTCAAATATACACCTTGAAATATATATTCCCTTATTGTCCCATTATTTATCTTTCCATCCACATTAGTGAATATTTACAAAGAGGGAACTCCTATATTAATATATATATATATATAGCTCAGCATATTCAATAATTCCTAAAATTTCAAGAAACCTCTCAAGGATTCCATTAAAAGAAAAATATACTATTATGTCTTTGTAAAACGATTTGATTGACCAAATAATCATTGGGAATATTTATTTCTTATGTAACAAAATTATAAAAACAAATTAAAACATTTAAAAGTTTTTTCTTTTTTGAAGAAAAAATCAACCCATGGTTTTATAAGAAAATTCCCTAGTGGTTGCTTAGAGAAAAAAATGAAATCGTGGTATGAAAAAATTACATGAATAAATATGAATTTTTATAGAATAAAAAAATTATATATTAATGAAAAATAAATAATAACAAAACCATCAAATCATAATTTTCAAATTAATGGCATGGGTATTTGTTAAAAAAATTCACTCCATGTTTCATTAACTAATAAGAACCCAAATCTACCTCCTAGGGGACCCAGGAACAATAAAATATAATTACAAAACAAAATTTAAAATAGTACCCAACAGAATGTTTACCAAAGATTAATAATATAATAAAAAACATCAAATAGAAGGAGAACTCATTGAAATTAAAGCATGAGGCCCAAACCAGTCCAAATTGAGTCAAATGAGCCTCTACAGATGAGACGTAACCCAAGGCATAATGAAACTAAAAAATTAATACTAAAATAACTACCAGAGGATATAGGTAAACCAAAAGCATGGTTTAGTAAAGATAAATACAAATTAGTACTAATAATGAAACTGATGAGAGGAAAGATTCAACTTGTCTTATCACACAAAATATAGAAAGTAAAATTGTACAAAAAATAAACAGAGGAGTGAATGTGTGACATTTGACCGTGAGTCATCGAGGGAATGGTATCTCAAGAGAGGGATGAATGTGATGGGATAAATAAATAAAATATTAATGGTTTTTTTATTTCCTTAACTTTATATGTGGAAATTCATCAATAATACATAATTTTTATGATAATAGAATGTGGTTCTTAGTTTGGTTGCACCGTTTTGGAAATCGTGCACCAAATGTGCCCCCATTACTATTCTTGTAGAGTATATCACACAAGTATGAAAAACGATTTAGTAAATAATTCATCGACCATGTTGTTTTATTTTCATCATAAAAAAGCATTCCCATAGTTTCAAATGGTTTGGGAAACTATTCAACTAGATCATGTAATCTGATCTAGATTCCCAAAAACATAGAGTTTGAGATAAAAAATAACTAAAAATTTAAATAAATAAATAATGACTAAAAATAATTTATTAGTGTTAGGTTGGCTTCTTATGATTCTCCCTACCAAGAAACTTGTTTCACCCAAAAATTATGATGAGATTTGGTTTAACAATAGTAATGAATGTATTATTTAAGAATTAATGGGAGAACTAAAAAATGATGTCCAAAGGAGAAACACTTATTTTTTCTTACAAAAACAAAAACTCTGCAATCCTAGAAGACTCTATAATGGATCACCACCAATAACCAAGACATAAATCCAATGAAAAATCATAAAACAAAACATAATTTTCAAATAAGAAACACATTGAACCCTAAAATAGAAATACCAAGATAAAATAACTATAGTGTACTAGATATCTCCTTGGGAATCTATCAAATGAACCATGGTTTCAGATAACGTAACCAATATTATGATGGTTAAGTAGAGTATAAATAGTTATTCTCCCCAATAGGAAATAATGGAAGTATATGATTATGACAATAACATATTATATTAGTATCCCAACCATTTATTCCTCAACTTGAGAAATTATTTTCATTCCAAAACCCGACATACGTCACATTTTCTAATAGAAAAAAGATATGATAAATGGGAATGGAAATAAACAACACCACAAATCCATCACAATATGATTCCTAAATTGAAAAAAATCATTTCAATGAAAATTAAAATTATTGTAAGATATAAATTATCATATCCCATTCCCAAAAAAGACAATATCACTAAAACGACCTAAAAATTAGAAAATATATTAAATAATATAAACCCTAAAAATAACTTTTCAGCACTATTTTCAATGAACTGGGCCAGAAGTGTCTTTAATAGTGTTGATTGGTCTCCACATCACCTCCTCAAAACCCCTTGGAAAAACCTTTTTAAATGATTATAATGTCAACATGTGTGAAATGTATTTGGTGATTTTTCGAAATAATATTCGTCATCCAATGTATTCAAACAATGATATCACACCCATAGTTCAATCCTAGATGAATCTATAATAAGAAAAACAACATCCTTTTAATTCCACATACCAATTGTCCAGACCTATATTTCTACCATTTCCCTTTAATGGAGACACAACCAATTCTATTAGGAATATTCAAGTCACCAACTACTTTAATCTCTGAAGATAAACTATTTTTAGTTTGAATTAACTACATCACCACCTCTTCATATGTTTTTGAAAACAAAGGCACTTCCTGAGAGAGTTCTTTTTAGATTCCCCTTTCAAATAACTAATCCTTAAAAAACTCACCTCTTTCCAAATATGGGGGATATGATACTCGAATAGAATATATCATAACGTACACCAACACAATTTAATAAAAAAAATTTATATTGTATAAATCATTTCCGTTTAGTACACTTATGGAATCAGAGATTATTTTTGAACGAAAAAATCTGTGATGCATTCCAAAAAATGGAATTCCTTTTGTCAAAAAAAACATCCACCGATTCAAAATTAATCATTCCAATATAAAGTTATCAAACTAGATATTAAGAGACATGAGAAGTTTAATATGAATGGATATATATTCAATATATCATAACCAATCGTTAACATTCTATTTTTTTAGATTCCCAAATAAATAAATAGTGTACAACTCTTATAAATATTAAAAAAATTACAAATACTGAGTTAATATATTAGGAAAACTAGTATCCATATATATAACAGATAAAACAAAACTAGTGATTCATTAATTGATAATATAAAGAAACATGGTGGAATATCCACTGGTATATTCTCTATGAGGTTCCTCAGGGCTTAATGGTGTCTCGTAGAAAATAATTATAATTAGAACTCATCATAAATGATAAATATAGAAATCAATCATAACTCAATAATCCATACGTAAAATATTACCTTATAAATTATACGAAAATATAAAACAAAAAAATCACAAAAATAGAGATCCACAAACCCAATAATTAATCACTTAATAACTCCCACTCATCAAGGATTAGAATATTGTTTTCTATAAACATTTTTTGAAAAATAAAAAAGTAGTTTAATATAAACACTCAACAATGTTAACCTTGTATGATTCACATATTTACAAATTCCCACATCTAGCTATATAGAACCACACAAAAACACATGTGTGGAAATTTTAACCCACTATAAACATTATATGAAAATCATAAGAAACTCCAATGATAAATTAATGGGTGACTCCATCACAATAAATTTGATAAATTATTGAAAAAACATTTTATCCACCCATTTTCTTCAAATAAACAATTTTGAGAACTAAAAATCACTTTCGATCACACATTTAAATAACAAGTTGAAAATTCGAAAATAATTTCCATTATATTTCAAAATGACTCAATTCATTAATTTTGTTTATCTAAACATTGATAAAACACAAATGACATTATAATTGAAAGTAATCTCATGTAAAATATTTATAAACCATTAAAAATGATATATAGAAGAACCTCAACCAAAAATTAATAAATAATGCTGATGAAACATTTAAGATGAACTACTATGAATGTTTTGTTTGTGTAGGATAGCAAACTTTGAACCTATAGTTTTGAAAAAATAGAAGCTAATAGAGGCATCCACACAGTCTAAAAACAATTTTCTACACAATATAGAATAACCATTCACCCACTAAATACCTAAAAAAATATAATACAAACTTTTTACCCTTAAAAACAAATAAATAATCAATTATAATCATTAACAAACAAACACAAATCCAAAAACTTCAAAAAATATAACAACCATGCTCGGATATAAGGAAAAATCATCATGGACCACACTTGATATTAATGTGTTCTTATAAATATATGTGGAACAAGAAACTACACATGATCAACAACTTCGATAGTAACAATCCATCCTCCAAATTACTATTTAAAACTATATAGTAGTAAAAAACCATTTTGATACCATTATTTAATAACCAACATGGGTCAACCCCAAAGTAGGAATCAGTTCTTGACCACAACAAGGTCTAAGATGCATTCTTTGTCCTCTTGACTAAGAATCATTTACTAAAAATCAAGCATACATCAATTCAGGATGATTCACTCATAGAATAATTGATTAATAAAGAAAAAATAAATATAAAAATGAACTTAATAATAAAAACTATATATAGAATTTCGACATATAGGAATACATCTAAACAACCACATGGGTCACTACCAACCACATAACCACAAAATATTATTGATTAATCCAGAGCTAGGAAAAACATTAATCTATATAAACGAATTGAGGTATTGGTGTGAGTATTTGGATTCTTATATGATAAAATAATGGTGAAAATATGACCTATAAATTACATTAGATAATAAATACATATAGATTTATTTTGAATGTATAACATTTTAAAATAGGATTTTAAATTCTTTGGAAACTTTTAAAATGATATGATTTTGAAAACAATACCTATTTTATGTTGTCAAATAAATTTCTAGAATTATCACCCACTTTACACAACCCATCATAAGAATTATATTTTGATGAATTGAAAATTTCATTATGAAATAATGCCAGTGTAACAAATTGAAAAAATGACACATAATAAAGGAATGTAGTGAATAAATAAAACCAATGGAATGAGATATATAGGGTAATTATGATTATTCCTGATAGAGACACAAAAATCCAAATAATAAATATCTATTGGTACTAATTATCTATTATCTAGTCTCCTTAACACCCCATGTATTCGTCACTAGTTAAACAAAAGGGTGTATCCAACATGCATAACAAGAATATCTCAAGGAAAATAGATATAGCATAATAATAATTTATTGTAGCATGTGTACATAAGAATCCCTACTAAATAAAAAATTATTCTAATAAAATATAATTTTTTAAAATTTTTATCAATCTATAATATACAGGCATATCCACTTTCTTCACCAAAATAACAAATACAATATCACATCATCAAAATAAATTCTTAATCAGAACCCCTTTCACAAATTGAAAAACAAATCAAAAGTGATTTACTAGGATTACATGACATTCCACAAATTTCTCACACAACATATTTTTAAGGAAAGGGGAAATAATTAATGGGGATTTAATTTATATGATTTATTTTAATGTACTAGTCGGGCTACGTTTTTCTAAAAGGAAACATCACTCTTTCCAACCCATAGTTTACCCAAATAATTCATGTTACAAAAACCAACCATCATAATTGAAAACATATATACATTGATATATATATATATATATATAATATATCCATGGAACCAATGTATATGATTATGAAACCATGAGTAAAGATGCAAAAATATGGATCTTATATGTGAATTAATATTTTTATAAATATGAAATCCATATTAAACAACTAAAAATATAACATCCCCTAATGGTTTTACCTAATATCGTCCCATTTTAATAGGAATTTATAACAAATTTTAGAATTTAAAAAAATAATCATTTGGAATATTCATTTAATATGGTGAAACTCATTTGGAAATCCAACAAAACACATAAAATGATTTACATTTCATTGTAATGGTTAGAACATGATTTTATATGAAAAGGCCATGTATTAATCTATGATAAAAAAATATGAGAAGTAAAATTTTCCATCATTAAAGACACTGTACACAAAATATAAAATTTTTCTAATTATTAATAAAAAAGATTAAAACTATCTCAAAATACTTGTTTTAAAATTAATGTTTTTAACATAGTGTAACAATCCTTAAATAGTATCACCATGATCAAAGGTTTCTGAAACATACCTCAAAGAGCCCAAAAGTTCACTATAAGAAGATTTAAATAATAAATTATACAAAATACATAGGTAAAATTTATATAAATAATGATTATGGATGAAAAGATACCGTAAAAAATGGTAACTCACTACCTTTTATGGGAGAAACAAAAACCAATCTAAATAGATTCCAAGGATCCACCGATGATGAGAAGAAACCCAATCCACAATGAAAACCGAAAACTAAAAAAATATTAATAATACCATCCAAAAAATATGGTTTGGAAATAATAATGTAAATTTAATAGGAATTATGGTTGAAAAATAGTAAGGTCGATCGGGTTAAATGATCATTTGATTTGACTACAGCAATAATCCAAAGTGCAATAGAACAAAAATAGAGGGAGGAGAAGTGGTGTAATGTGAAGTAGAGTAATATTATGGGATCAAATTTGTGTTATATATGTATGTGGGTTAGGGGATGAAGAATTACATATTAAAGATATTTATTTCTATTATGGTATAATGGGTGATTAATTTTTTTTTAAAAATTAAACATGGTGTGTGTTTTGTGGCATGTTTTAGTAAAATTTTCACCCTTTGTGAATCCAAAAAAAAACTTATGTCAAAACTCACATTGAATTTCCAAATATTTTAACATATTATTCTCCAACCCTTCTATTTTCTATGAAAAATTACAAGAGACATCATGCGGTTACAAAATTGTTTGGAAAACCATGAACCTTAATAATGTGAAATGATTTTTATTCCATAAAACATTTGACATTGGAAAAAAATAACTAGATAAAAAAATAAAAAAATGTAATAAAAAATAAATAACATTTTTAATTTTGTTAGGTGTGGGAGTAATAGCTATATATACCTTTTATCATCGGGACATTTGATCCACTAGGGTCAATGTGTTGGATCTGCACCATTGAGAAAATATTTTATATTCTCTAGTCATTAGAACCTAAAATGGTTGTCCTTTCCATTTTTAATTTGGAAGGTGAAACTGATCCACCGTGGAATTTTATTAAAAATATATTTCATAATGAATAATTAAACTATATGATGTGGGATGAGTTAATAATGATATTTTTCAGTAATTACTTCCCTACTATTGTAGATTAAAATATTGGTAATTAATTTAGTAAGCTTAAAAAAATATGATGATAATATGTGAAAATATGATGAAAATAATTACAACATCATCTTTTTTTTATTCATGTATTTTAATGATCCAATGTTTTAATTGATATATATTAAAGTATATTTTAAGAATATTCATTATATTACACCAACACACACTTGAAGATTGTAAATTTATATCTACATTGGAATCATGTCAACATATAAAAATATTTTAAAAAAATATCTAAATTATCTATAAATATTTTTTCATAATTATCTCTATTTTTTAAAAGTAATACTTAATACATTTTATCCTATCTGTGGGGAATTAAATATATGAAAAGGAACATTTTAAATACTCAGAAAGGATAAACATGGAAGATATTAATTATAAAATAATCATAACATGAAACTAATGTTATAATTATATGGGGTTTTTTTTTGAAATTATATCATGTATATTTGAGTTAAAAATATCAACTTATTGAAGATAATTAGAGGACACTAATCGTAAAATAATAAAAGAAAATATTCTATAAGAGAATTACAGAAGACATGGAATTGTGGCATAATGACAAGAATTGAATATTGTTTTTTAATAGTCATGTATTTTTTAATATACAATCATAGTTCTATGTGTTCTCTCCCAAAAAATTTATTATAGTCAGGGTTCACCCCTATGACCATTATAGCTGAAAAATCCCTTTACTAAACTGGGATAACTCCCTTTTGCAGTCATGTCTATCACATTAAATATATATCATTACCTAATGACATAGAGAGAAATACTGGTCCCACACATCACATAATTAAATCCATTCATACATGTTCCATAAGAACATAATCCATTCATCGTATCTAAAACCATGAAAATAAAATGTGATTGATATTCATTTCATCATATCATGTCCTTTTGAAAAGAAATAATTTATATATATATAATTCCTTTACAAATACAAACCAACCAATGAAAGAATAACGATGTTTTAATTGTATAGAATATCCATTAAATGATATATAACGTTAAAAAATTGTATCATATAAGGAAAATTATTTTTAATGATAAATTCAAATAACCATTAAGGAAAATATCCTGTTTATTTTGAAATAATTTCTTTTCTAATGTAAATGAAATTATAAAGGAAAAAAATTTTGATGAAATGAAAATTTTAATATTTTAATGGAATGAAAAATTCCTAATGATTTAATTATAGTGGTAAAATATGCTCATGTTTAAGAGTGAAAAAACATTCATTCGGTAGTTTTTTGATGGAATTGTCACGGAGATCATCATTTAGAAATTGTTAAAAAATACTCCTTTTAAAACCATTTGAAATAAAATTAATTTATTAAAAAGAAATTTAATAAATTTTAGGAGAATAGTAAAAAAAGATTCTGAAAACTATTTTGTAAAACATGGAAATGATTGATATATATTTCATATTGTATATTTAGACATAAACAAATCTAAATAATGATGAGATAGTGAAATAAAACCATACAATAAGTCTCACCATTCCATTATCACATTCAAACCTCCATAAAATTAATATGGATTTAATATATATTTATTCCATAAACATATATATAAAAAACATGACTATTTTTTTATAATAATATATCACCCATTTATTAAAAATATGGTATTTAAATAAATGTTATATGTGATAATTATATCATTTTCCAGGCATTTGTGAGTTCATCAGACCTTTTCACTATATGTTTATCAATATCTCAATATTTTTATATTATTATTCAAGGTATAACTAATATATATATTCAATATATATATATATATATATATATATTTACAATTAATAATAAAAACTATAAACATGATAATAAAATACATAATTCCTTGAGATAGTAGGTCATACATATGGATGAACGTTGTTTCCATTATTCTCCTAATGAAATAAAAGTTTGGTATACAAAAAATCATCTTTCAAGAATCACTATTATATCATTAATTTCATATATATTCATAATATTAATCATTATTTCCATAAATGGGAAATGAGAAAAACATACCACATCACTTGGAAAGAGGTATAGACATAATCCTGAGCCACATTATGGTTTTCCAAAAAGATTGGGTGATCATATGGAAAAATTGATATTTTCAATTATAGAGTATTATTTTTTTGATAAAGTTGATTTATAAATATTAAAATCATCTTAATACTCATCCATAAAATAATTTTATGAAAAATGACTAGTATACCTACATGGAAATGGTATGTGATACACACTCATGAGTGAAACATTCACCTATTGTTTAATGGTAATGGGGGTGTATAAAGGTGTTTTTATAATCATAATAGAAATATAAAATATTTTGTATACTATTTTTTTATATTACTCTAAATAAAATATATTCATAAGTGGGTAAATGATATTAGAAAAAATGTGATAAGATATAGTGATTAAATATTATTCCTAATGACTAATTTAGATATCCTTTAAAGGGATCTAATGTTACATCCCAGATTAATAAAGAATATGATATTTTCATATTAATTAATATTTATGAATTAAATATTAATTTTACTTCAAAATTTATGCTATGTTAGATAAAATACCCAACCCGCAATAATGGGTTTCTCCCAAATCTCATGTTGCACATATGGGTAGGTCATACTGAAAAAAATATAATAATATTATATTATTATAAATGTTTGTTAATTCCAAGTCGTGGAATTTTCATGAATGAAATTAAATGACTACAATATGATTATACATTTTTGTTAAATGTTTTTAAATTTATCCCATAAAACATAGAGGATTAAAATGTGAATGAATCCAATTTTAAGCATAAAAACTCTAATATTCTTAAATAAGTCCACTTACCGTCTTTTGATGGAGAACCCGGTTTAAATCTAGTTTTTTTCACTTTTATATGATCTATTTGAAAAAATATATTCTTATTTGGAATAGGCCCATAAAAATTTACATTGTACGAAATTTGTTTATATTTCTGATAGTGTTATTTTTCTAATGAATAGTGTAAAATACTACATTTTAATTCAAAACTTTCTTTTAATCTAATTTATTTATAGGGATACATTTTCTTTTCAAATAGTGTTAAAGTTTTATTATATTATATATTTACCATTTAATCCAATTTTGTTCATTTCATGGAATTAACATTGAAAATGTACATAAACAAGGGTCAATCTTTGGATAGTTATTATTTCATAAAAAACCTTTTTTTGGTTTTGACAATGGAAATTAATTTTAAATTAATTTCATTATATTCTGTGTTTTGAATTTGAAAGAATGGATTCCATATTTGGAATCAGAAAGTCCAAATTGTGTAAATAATTATCTTTTTTTAGACATTATGAGTAGTAACTTTAGTAAATATTTTATTTACCATGATTACAGGGTAAATCTGGTAAATAAGGTTAAAAAATATATATTATAATAAAAATAAGTACCCTAACATGTGTCCTAATTTTATTTTATGATATATGTTTGACCATGAGAATCCTTGGGTTGATTTAGGGATCCCATAAGAGCCACTTGTAAGTGAAAATTACACTTTATAATAATAAATTTAATGTTAAGGAAAATATAATATAAACATATATATATTAGAAAAACAATTTCTATAATCAGTTATATAAGTGATATTTTCAACTATAAATATTAATTAGAAACATAATAATATTTCCTACATCATTATATTTTATTTATAAATTTTATACATCGTACAAATAAATTTATTTATAACACAATGATGATGTAATGATTACATCATTAATGAATGTTTTAAATAAATGAGATTATAAATAATTAAAATTAATTTATTTTGAAACTTTGTAGGCTATCCAAGAGTTTTATGAATGAGTATAACTTTTTATATTTGAAATAATTTATTTTTCAATATAATAAAGATGGTATATATTTTTTAAAAGTCATGATATGAATACATTATGAATTAGAATAAATGAGTTTTCAAATCAATCAACATTTTATTAAATGATATAGTAGTCATAAAAATAAATGATTTGACCAAATCACATGTATGATGTTACTAATGTCATTGAAGATCCATTTTGAGTCTCTTGGAATTTTATAGTAAATATATTAACCATATAGTATGAATATACAACAGGACATGGTAAAAGATAAATTATTTAACTAACGGTTAGTGCTAAAATATATTGTTAATTTTATTCCCTAAAATTGTCTAAAACCCATTTTATTTGGGTTTTTCGAACAATAATCACCTTATTTTCTAATTAAATTAGTTGGGGACATTTTTAAATCAATATTCAGTTTATAATAAAATAATATTTTCAAACATTCTTAAAGAGCCTCTCACCCCCTTATAAAAATACATCACATATTACTCATACTCACACCTCTCAATGCCCCATGGCTCATCCATACTATGCCCAAATAAGCTCAAACTTCCATATATTCCAACTATAATCATTAACTTAGGTAGAAGGTAATTTAAGAAAGACTTTTGTTTCAAACCAAAGGGAGTTACCCAATTTAATGTTAACATATTATTTCATGTTATTTTCATATTTTTCCTTCTCTAACACCCTTAAAATTTATTATTCAATAATTTTATAACAAAAAAAGTATAATTAAGAAACTGGTATTTTTATGAGAAGTATTAGAACAAAATTTCCAAACACCTACATCTAATGGATAGAAACATTCTGTTTCTATGGACGACGAACTACTGCCTCACAAAATGATGATTGTTCAATTATCTCCTACCGCCTCCTAACGTGTACATCAAGATGGCACTGCATTTATATGTGATATATATTATATTTATATTGACTCTATTATTCTGTATTTTTCATTTATAAAATATCTATATGATTTCCACAAAGTATAAAAATGATAATTTAATTTGAGGAACTGCGGACTACGGCACCCTCAAAGTGATATGACTCATGAATTCCATAAATAGAACTTATAAAGGATGTAATTGCTGAAATAATATATGATAATATACTGTAATTATAATATACCTATTTATGATTATTTTTTCATTCCCTTACATATGATATAGAAATGAATGTAGTGTTCATGCATACGTACGGATTACCATCTCTATTAACGACATATTTCATTTCATATCTCCAAATGTAATATAATATTATAAATACATATATATACTATATATATATATGATATATATGATATCTAAATCATGAATATAATTTTGGCGATAATGGAATTTTGACCACATGGACAACTTGTAATTATAAGAAGTCCAATTTTAACTCAAGTACCAAATATCGTCAAAACGACATTTATTGACTTAAAAAATTATTTTATGTTAATAAAATGATATTAATTTATATAAAATGAAACAAAAATAGGGAATGGTTCTTAAGAAATTATAAAAAAATATTTTGTTTATTATTTGGGATATTAAGGAACGAACCAGTCAAGTTAGACTTGACGTATGGGGCTTCATCTCAATCTCATTTCATTCAAGAATAATTTGATTTATACATCACATTATTTTATATGGTGTATAAAATATTTTAAATTTTAATGTAAATAAACAGGAATCATTTTTCTACGTATTGTTTTACTAAATGTAAAATGGAATAATTCTTTTTAAACTATTTTGTGAAAATAATCTTTCCGTTATCGCGAGAATTATTTGATATTTTGCTTCCTTAACAAGCTGTATTGTATTTAAAAGGAAAATTAATACCATATACCGTTTTTATGTATTTTGGTATTTAAAATTGTTTTGATAAATCATTGGGCATTTCAATATCATATAATGATATATTATGATTGAAATGGGGAAATTTTATCATTAAATTATGTTCATTTTATGTTTTATGAATATGTTATGGTTATTGGCCATTGTTTACATATACAGGTGGTTCTATGATAAAACTAGGGCAGGTGATCTTGAGATAGCTCCCCAATTAATTGGGTAATGTGAACTAGGTAAATGTTAATTTTTCTCCTAAGAGATTTAGGTAGTATACTGGGATGGTTATTCCAAATGTAACTCACTAAGTAGTTGTTAAAGCTACAACATAAGTATATTATGGATGCCACAAGTTATCTTTTTAAATTTTGATTCTAAAGTGTTATTCATCAATCATATGATTTCATGAGGCATGTTAAAGAGATTATGTTTTGTGTTTAATGATATACTCATGTTTTCATTCTTTATTTTATAACCCTTACAAGGAATTTCTACTCATCCCGAGTTTTTGAATATTATTTCCACTAGATATTTGGTAGGTTAAGATAAAGGAATAATTCAAGAATA
This sequence comes from Viscum album, assembly GCA_963277665.1. Taxonomy (NCBI): domain Eukaryota; kingdom Viridiplantae; phylum Streptophyta; class Magnoliopsida; order Santalales; family Viscaceae; genus Viscum; species Viscum album. The sequence goes on along the minus strand of OY728121.1, from coordinate 1,945,936,965 downwards.
TTTATATCAAGAAAATAATTCCTATTTTATTTTATTAGTTTTTCATTTATGAAAAAATCTATATTGATTAGAAGTGACTAATTTGTAATATCTAAGATGTAATGTAACATTTATGGCCAAATTCTTTAAAAATCTACACTTGAAAAGATACTCAATGTTAATTCAAGATTACGTAATGATTAAGGAAGTGCTTTATAGTTGGTATCAAAGGTTTCATTAGATAACTGTAGGATTTAGGATGTTGGTAAATTAATATCCATAAATTAATTTATAGTAAGATTGAAATGATATAGCATTATCAAATTATCATATTTCTTTTCCAAATATATTTCTGTGTTCATGATGATTTTCTTGTAGAGGAAATCAGGAAGCTATGATGGGATGACATCAAGAGGAAAACAACCTTTCAAATTAGAAACATTAGATGGTCAAAATTGGAAATGAGTAGTTTTTTTTGCAGTGATGGAACAATTGATTCATGAAACAAATAGTGGTGGTATCCATCCACGAGATCATCCATATAAACCAAAGAGGAACATGTCAGTAGTTGATCATTTCATGAGGCAACATCCCCCATCATTTAGAGGATCATATGACCCTGTGCTGGCTAGAGGGTTGATTAAAGCACTGGATAATATTTTCTATGTCATGGGGTATTTATAACATCAAAATTTTAGTTTTGTTGTTTCTCGGTTTGAATGTGAATCCTATCAGTGGTGGTCAATAGTGAAAAATATCATGTATTGTGAGGATATTGATGTTCTTGATTGGGATGAATTCAAAGGTATGTTTCTTTATAAATATTTTCCAAAGGTGGTTTGACCTAGGTTGGAAAAGAAATTCATTAAATTTAGGTAGGAGGATGACTCAATGGATACTTATGAAGAAAAATTTAATTGATGGGCAAGGTATACATGAAATTTCATACGATATATTGAGAGTAAAATCATCCTTTTTACTCAGGATTAAAGCCAAAGAATCAAAGGGCATTAGCATCTTGTGAGTTTAAATGTAATGAAAAACATGTTCGATGTACAGATAAGGTGGAAAAGGAGTTTTCTGATGATCCTGTGTTATTTGACAGACAAAAAAATATGTGGTTGAGGAGGCAGAATAAAGGGAATAACTCTTCAAAAAGACTGATGGTAAAATACTTAAGATAACTGTTTGTGAATATTGTTGTAAAAAGCACGCTTGGGAATGTTTTTTTAATTATGGTAAGTGACACCAATGTGGTAAAATGGGACATAAGGCTCATAATTGAACTTAATATCATCAGAGTAATGGTATAAAAAAAATCTGAATTACAGTTAATAAAATGTTCTAAGTGTAATGAAATTGATCATTATGAAAATTAGTGTCCAACGAACAACTCAACATAGGGAAAGAAACCATACTACAAGTTGAAAGGGGTGGTGACATCCTTTTCAACTAGTTCAACAGATTCTGGTCCCTCAAATGAAGTAGTATCAGGTACAATATTTGATTTTTAGATTATTCTAATATGTTGTTTGATTCTGTGTCGATACATTCTATCATTTCATATATATTTCCTATTAAATTGGGAATTCTATCTCAATATATTAATTCTGAAGTTATGGTAAAAACACTAAGAGGAAATGTTGAGAAAAAAAATAATTTATAAGATCCAACTTGTCCTTGTGTGAGGAAATAATCTACCAGAAAAAATTATTGTTTTTCCTATAGCAGAGTTCGATTTTATTTTGAGTATGGATTAGATTTATGTTTTTCATGATAATATTTAATTGAGAGATAAAGAGGTTTATTTTTAGAAAACATTTCAGTCTGTGTACAAACATTAACCCTTAATTTTTATAACATATCAGGAATCTGAAAAAATTGTAAAATGTGGAAATCAATGTTACCTTGTGCATATTGTAGAAAACAAAGGAACTATTCAGATTAATTATGTTCCAATGGTAAATGAGTATCTTGATTTTTTTCCTAATGAGTTACCTAGTATGATAACTAATCGAGAAGTTGAATTTACTATTGACATTGTTCTTGATGATAATACAATTTCAAAACCCCGTTATCGAATGGCTCAAATTAAACTTTTAGATTTAAATAATAAATTGAAAGAGATTTTAGATAAAAGTTTCATTCATCCTAGCACATCAATATTAGTAAATCCTGATTTGTTTATTAAAAAGGAATATGGTTCAATGAGTCTTTTCATTGATTCTACAGCATTGAATAACATCAAAGTTAAGAACAAGTATCATTTTACTCACATCGATGATTTGATTAATCAGATCCATGGATTTCAATATTTTTCAAAGATTTACATGAGTTTTGGGTACCATCAGTTGATTGTAAAGGAAGTATACATTCCAAAGATTATGTTTCATTCTAGATATGGCCATTATGAATTATTATTTATGCCTTTTTGGTAAACCAATCCACCTGCTGTATTCATGGATCTTGTGAATAGAATTTTCTGTGAGTTATTTGATATATTTTTGGTTCTGTTTGTTGATTATATATTGGATTATAACAAAAGTAAAGAGGAACATGATAGTAATTTAGGGGTTGTATTGAAAACCATCAAAGAAACGAAACTATATGGAAATTTCAGAAAGTGTGAGTTTTTTTTACAAAAATTTCATTCCTAGGTCACATTGTTTAAAAACATTGTATAATTATAGATCCTACTAAAACAAATATTGTGGAAAAATGGCCAATACCTATAAATATAACATAGATTCATTGTTTTCCAGGATTAGTGGCACATTAGAGGTGGATTTTTAAAAATGTTTCAAGGTTATCTATCCAAATGACTATGTTAAATTGAAAAGGTCTTATTAACATTTCGGTAAAAGAAGGTGATCATTGTTTTCAGAAATTTAAAAGAAGATTGTCGAATGCTCTACTTTTGGTACTGCCAACCTGAGATGGTGCATTTTTTATCTACAGTGATGCTTCGTTGAATGGTATTGGTTGTTTCCTAATACATAATGATTAGTTAATTTCATTTTCATTACGTAATTTGATACCTCATGAGGTAAATTACCCTAAACATGATTTAGAATTTGATACTATAGTTTCTTGCTTTAAAATTTTGGAGTCATCATCTGTATGGAGTAAAATGTGAGATATATACTGACCATAATTGTTTAAAGTACATATTCAATCTGAAAGAATTAAACATGAGACATAGGAGATGGCTAGAATTAATTGAGGATAATGATTGAACGATTCATTACTATCCAGAAATGGAATATAAAGTGGCTGATGGTTTGAGTCGAAAGAGTAATGATACATTAACCATGTTATGTATGGGAAAAGATCCATTAACTAAATATTTGATGAAATTTCAAATAGAAGTTTCTGGTGCCGTAATATCCACAGTTTTGTTTTAGGTGTCAGTGAAATCATCTCTATCATACATAATTTAGAAAGCGCAGAAGAAAGATAGTATGTTTCGGAAAAAGGTAGAGTTGGTTCAGAAGGGTAGGATGCATGATTTTAACATTGATAATGATTTCATTTTGAGATTTGTGAATAGATTATATGTTGATTGTGATTAAATGTTTAAGAATGAGTTGTTATGAGAAACTCATACTTCTATATTTTCAGTTCATCCTAGCAGTACTATGATGTAATAAGATCATCAAGAGTATTATTGGGGGAATTGAGTGAAATGAGATATTTTCGATTTTAATGTGAAGTGTTTAACTTTTCAATAGTTTAAAACAGACCAGTAGTTACCTAAATGGTTGCTTCATCATTTACCGGTGTGAGAGTAGAAATGGTAAAACAAGCTAATGGATTTTTTCAGGGGATTAACAAAGACTCCTCGAGGTAATAATTCAACATGGGTTATTATTGATCGATTGAATAAATCTGGTCATTTCATTCCTATTCAAGATACCTTGTCTCTAGATCAACCTTCTTAATTGTATCATAAAGAGATTTTCAGGTTGCATAGGGTTCCCATCTCCATTGTATCTGATCATTATTCCAGGTTTACTTGTAACTTTTTTAAAGGACATTAGAATTTCTAGGGTACTAAATTAAATTTTAGTATTGATTTTCATACACAATCATATGGGAATTCAGAATAATAAATTCAAACATTGGAAAATATGTTATGTGCTTTCTCAATGGATTACCAGGGAAGTTGGAACAAGCATCATTCATTGGTTGATTTTTCTTATAATAACAGATTTAATTCCAGTATACAGATGGAATCATTTGAGGAATTATATGGAATATGGCGTCGAAGTCCATCTTTTTAGGATGAAGTAGGTTAATGGTATTTCTTGGGACCAGAATTGGTAGAAGATATGGAAAAAAGTTCAATTGATTTAGAATCAAATGAAAATTGCTCAGAGAAGGGAAAAACATTATGCAGGTAACCAGAGTAAGGAACATTATTTTGAGGTATGTGATCATTTATTTCTAAAAGTTTCTCCATGGAAAAGTGTGATGCATTTTGGAAGGAAGGGAAAGTTGAGTTCGAGGTTCATTGGACCTTATGAAATCCTGGATAAAAGTGGAATAGTTTCCTAAAAAGTGGATTTACATCCAATTGTATCCCTGTTACACAATTATTTTCATGTTTCAATATTGAGAAAGTATATGATGGATCCATCTCATGTTTTGCATCTAGAAGTAGTTCAATTAGAAGAGAATATTTATTATAAAGAAAAACTAGTCCAGATTCTTTACCGAAAAGAGAATGTGTTGCAGAATAAGGTAACTAATTAGGTAATGTTTTTGGGGAAAACTATATGTTTGAAGTGGCAATGTGGGAATATGAAAATGCTATGAGGGATAAATACCAAACTAATTTGATAAGTGAAATGAATTGCGGGGATGTCATTCCCTAAAGAGGGTAAGGATATAACATCCCACGTAAATAAAGAATATGATATTTTCATATTTATTAATATTTGTGAATTAGATATTATATTTAATTTAAATGGGATTCTATGTTCAATGGCTTACATGACACACAACAATGGGTTTCTCTGAAATCTGGTGTTTTACACAATGCTGAGTCATACTACAAAAATATAAAAATATAATATTATTTTAAATAGTAGTCAATGTCTGGCCATTTTTTTAGAAGGAATGAATATAACTAACTATCATATTATTATACACGTTTTTTAAATGTTTTTACATTTATCCAATAAAATCTAGAGGCTTAAAAAGTGATTGAATACAGTTTGAAGCATAAACAGTCTAATATTCTCTAAAAGGCCGATTTACTGCCTTATGATAGTGAATTTTGTTTAAATTATATTTTTTTATCTTTTATATGTTTTATTTTAAAAAATAATATTCTTATTTAGAATCTAGACATAAAAATTTATTTTGGATTAAATTTTGGTATATTTCTGATAATGATCATTTTTTAAAAATTAATGATAAATTCTGCATTTTAAATCAAATGTCCCATTTAATATAATTAATTTATATGGTTATATAATCTTTTTAATTTTTTTAAGGTGTTATTAGATTATTTTATTACCATATAATACAATTTTGGTCATTGTAAGAAATTTAAAATTGAAATTTAACATAACCAACTGTCAATCATTTGACAGTTATTATTTCTTAAAACAAGTTTTTTTTACAATGAGAATTAATTTTAAAATAATTTTTGAAAATTATGTGTTTTGAATTCAAAAAAATGGATTCCATATTTGGAATCATGAATTCCAAAAATTTGAAATAAATATATTTTATTTTTGGCCATTATGAATATGTACATTAGTAAATAGTTTATTTTCTATGGTTAATCGGTTAATCTGGTAAATATAGGTAATCAAGTAATATTATAAAAATATAAAATTACCCCAATATGCCTCCTAATCTAATTGTATGATATTTTATGACCATGTTCATCCTTGGGTAAAATTTTGGACCACATGGAGCCCCTTGTATGTGAAAATGAAACTTTATAAAAATTAATTTAATGTTAAGGAAAATATTACATAAACATATATCTCATAGTTAAATTTTTCTTATAATTGTTTATATAAGATATATGTTAGTATATAAATTTTCATTAGAAAGATAAATACATTTCCTATATCCTGGTATTTTATTTATAATTTTTCGACATCATATAAATAAATTTATTTATGACACAATGATGATGTAATGATTATAACATTAATGAATGTTTTAAATATATGATATTATAAATATTAAAATAAATGTATTTCGAAAATTTTTAAGCCATGAAAAAATTTTATGGAGGATTATAACTTGTTATATTTAAGTTAATGTAGTTTTTTTAAATAATCATGTTTTTATAAATTTTTTTATGTCTTGTTATGAATAGATTCTAAATTGAAATAAATGTGTTTTTAAATAAATCAATATTTTAATAAATGATAAAATAGTCCTAAAAATATATGATTCAGCCAAATCACATATATTAAGTAACCAATGTCCTTAAGGATAAAATTTTTGGTTTCCTTCTATTTTATCGTAAATATATTAACAATATAGTATGAATATACACGAGGATATGTTGAAAGTTAAATTATTCAACTGAATGTTAATATAAAAAAGATTTGGTTAACATTATGATGTAAAATTGTCCAAAACCCATTTTCTGGGATTATTTTGAACTATAATACACTTATATTTGATGTAAATAAGTTGGTTACCTATTTAAATCAAAATTCAGTTTATAATAAAATAATATTTTCAATCATTCCTAAAGATCCCATCCCCCCTTATAAAAAGCAATCATCTCTAACTCTTACTCACACCTATCAAGCATCCCTGGATCATGAAAACTCCACACAAATAAGCTCCAAACATATCACTATTCCACCTATAATCATTAACATAGGAATGAGTCACTTTAATAAATCCTTTTTGTTCAAACCAAATATAGTTATTCAATTTAAATGTAATGTCTTTTCTCATGTTATTTTTCATTCATTTTCCTTCTCTTACCCCATAATCTCGCTATATTAAATTATTTTATAACAAAACCAGTATAACAAATATACTATTATTTTTTTAGTAGAATTATTTGAACTATACTTCAACACACATACATCCAATTGATACGAACTTAATGTTTCTCTAGACGGCGAAATACTGCCTCACGAAACGATGATTGTTCAATTATCTCATACCGCCTCTTATGGTGAATATAAAGATGGAACTATATTTATATGTGATATAATTTATATTTATAATATCTCTATGCTTATTTATTTTTCATTTATATCATACCATTATGGTTTCCATAATTGGTAAATACGATAATTTCATTTGAGGAAGTACAGACTACCGCACCCTCAAAGTGATATGACTTGTTCATGCCATATGCGGAATGTATAAAGGATTATGTTATTGAAATTATATATGATATTATACTGGAATTATAATATACCTATTTATTATTATTTTCTCATTCCATTAAATACAATATCGAAATAAATGTAGCATTCATACGTACGTACGACTTACCGTCTCTATGAATAGTGCATTTCATTTATTATCTCAAAATGTTATTTAATATTATAAATACATATATATAATGGATATATATGATATATATGATATCTAAATAATTAATATAATTCCGTATATAATATAATTTTTACCACATGGTCAAATTGTAATTATAAAATGTTCATTTTTTACTAAAGTACCAAATATCGACAAAACGACTGTTATTAACTTAAATGATTATGTAATGTTTATAAAATGGTAATAAGTAATATTAAAGGATTAAAAAACTTGAAATTTTTATTAATCAAGTATAAATTAAATTTAGTTTATTATTCATGACATTAAAGAACAAACCAGTCAAGTTAGACATGAAATAAGGGACTTCGTCTCAATCTCCTTTCATTGAGGGGTATTTTGATTTATACACAAAATTATATTATATGGGGAATAAAATAGAATTAATTTTAATTTCAATAAATGGTAATATTATTTATATATAGAATTTTAAAAAATAACCAAGGGAATGTTTCTATTTACCCTACGTAGAGACAACAACCATTCCACTACTACAAGAATTATTTGACATTTGGATACCTTATCAGCCAGTAATGTTTTTAAAAGGAAAAAATACCACAAACCCTTTTTATGTATTTTGGTATTCAAAATGGCTTTGAGAAAGAATTTTTATTTCAATATCATGAAATGATATATTTTTGTTGAAAAGATGAAATGTTATCTTTCCTTTATGTTTTGTATGTGTTATGAATATGTTAGGATTATTATGCATTGTTTACATATACAGGTGGTTCTGCGAAAAACCTAGGGCATGTGTTCCCGAGATAGCTCTCTAGTGCATTGGGTAACATGAAGGATGTAAATGTTAATGTTTCTCCTAATATAACTAGATAATGTACTATTATGGGTATTCCTAAGGTAACTCCCTACATAGGTGTGACAGCTACAACGTAAATATGTTATGGATAAAGTAATTTAGCTTTATGATTTGTGATTAATTTGTTTTATTCATAAATCATATGATTTCATGAGGTATGTTAAAGATATTTTATTTTTTATGCAATGATATACTAATTTTTTCTTTCTTTATTTTATAATACTTACTCATATTTTTTGCGCACCCCATGTTTTGAAAACGTTTTTTTCATGGTATTTTAGACGGGGTAAGAGAGTGGATGAATTGAAGAATAATTATATCAAGAAGAGAATTATTTTTTAATTTTATGGGTTTTTATTTTATGAAAAAATGGATACTAAGTAGAAGTGTCTACTTTTTAATATTTGAGATGTAATGTAATAGTTAGGGTCTAAATCTCTAAAAATATAACCTAAAAAGATCATCCATATGAATTCAATATTATGTAATGTTTATGGATGGGGCTTTATATCAACAGTTTGTCATTTGGGAAGAACAATACATATATAATTTTCCTATGGAAGTTGAGAAATAATATTTATAGTGTATAGTTGATCAATGAGAATCAATGTGGTGTAATTAACTAAAGGATGAGGTGTAGTTTCACAATTAAAGTGGGGGTATCTTTTGATATTTCAAAAAATATTATTTTAAAATAATTTCAATATAAATCCAAATACATCCAAATTCAATAAGTTTAAATGAAAAGATGGTATAGTCTTTTAATACCATCAAATAATATATTTTACACATTTTTGGGTGGATTTTTAAACCATATCATTTTCATTACCCCGCAGTCAATGTGTTTAAATTTTAAATATCATTTCAATATTTTCAATATTTAATGGATGTAAATATTACATGTATGGTTTCAGTTAAACCGTATTTGGGAAATTTGTGTCATTTTCACCATAAAATTCCATCTATGTCATCATTTAATATTATTATGATATTTAAATATTTTAATAATGTATTATTCTAATAAACTATCCTTATTGTCAATTTGACACTATTCAATACAACGACATCAATAACTTCAATAAAAACCTAATATTTTATCCAATTACATTATACTGTTATAAAAATTGAATAATTATCTTTTAAATATTTGTATATCTTTAAATATCTTAAATTATGTTACTTTTAATATTTTTAATATCATTTATTAAATTTTCATCTTAAATGAATAATTCATGCATTAACATTGTGAATGAATTCATGGTAAATATTTATTTATAAAAATTAGTAATACATTACCTTGATGAAGATAAATATTTTGTATTTCAAAATAATTTTTACATTTTAAAAAACCATATCGATTAACCCATATTATAAATATTATACATCATAAAAATAATTTTCTTACATGTTGACTTATAAGTAAATAAAATATTATAAGTGTTAAAATCCACTCCATGTTGCTCCAAAATTAATCCAATTTGTCCCTTGGATAAGTATGGTTGAGATATAATTATCAAATATTATTTGGCTAAGTTCATGGGTCATTTTACTGTTCTTATAATTTTATTTTCAACAATTAATTACTAGATTTATGATTTATCGTGTTTAAAAATTTAACAGTTGTTAGTATACATGTTGAATACAAATAGAAGGTAATTAATTTCAAAATTTAAAACTCTTTAATATAAATATGATATTAACAAGACCAATTTAAAATACTATAAATGTATAAAATTAATTTAAATACATGTTCACAAAATGAAAGAAATATGGTTTACTAAATATATTTTTAATCTTAAAAGAAGATTTATTGTTATCTTAATATTAGGAAAATATTTTTTGATATTTTAAAATAGTTTATCATTTAAAAAATAAATAAATTTTCTTAACATAATTCACCAATATAGATAAATTGATATAATATTCATTATACACATAAAATAATATCTTATGAAAATTATAAATTTTATTTTGAAATATTTAATTTTAATCAGTTGTAAACTAATGGATTAATTTTATGAATTTTAAGAACAGATATATTTAAATATAAATATATATATATATATATTATTTTTCATTTAATTGGATATAAAATATTGGAGATAATGGACACTTATTATTTTAATAATGTTATGTAGTTTCTTAGATCTCGTTGTAGTGTGAAATAGAGGCCGTTGTAAAAATATAAAATTATATAAAAAGAAATATTTTTTAAAACTATCAGGGTCCTACATTATACCCCCCAAATTATTTGTTCTATCAATACTGTCATCTATAATACAAACAGATTAGGATACCTATAACAAGATCACATCATCTGGTTCCCATATATCTTCTTCGAATTTGTAGTGTCCTAAAAAAACATTAACAAGGATAGTGGTCTTGTTTTGTAGAACATTCTCTATATGATACATAATATCCACCAGTTGTTCATTATATTAATGGTCACTCTCTAGTGGAATGAAATATGATTTTTGAACATGTGAAGGATCATGTATGTACATTATTTATGAGAGATTCTGGGAACACATCCCAACCTTTTATGAAATTCTATGGAAGTTATAATATATTTTCTACCATAGAAATATGATAAATAAGTTTAAAAGGATTGATATACCTTAGAATTATCATTACCATCATTAAAAATAACATCACTCTCTTCTTAAATGACATTCATTGAAATACCTTTACATAAACATTATACTCCTGATCATTATGACCATTCTCAACATAACTTTTTTTTGTCTCTGTGCTATACATAGGTCCTATTGAATTCATTTTACATTATAAAAAAATTTAATTAACTCGATCTTGTCATAATAACTTTATTTCCAAAAAATTATTCCATCTTTTTGAAGTTATAAAATTCTAACTAGCAGGGGATTCATAAGGACCCCTCTCAAGGTTGATTAAGAGACTAATGTCATAAGAAAATTACATCAAAGGATTGTGTATAAACCAAATACCATTGAAATAAATTGAACAAGATCTAAATATGTCATTATTATTTTTAATGGTCCTCTAGAATAACCATTTTTTATGATGATAATATGTCCTAAATATTAATAATATATCTAGAGCCTACTAATTAATTTTATAGAACATCATGGTAAATCACAACTCTTGATCAGATGAAATATAAATGGTACTCAAAGAAATATTACCACATCCTAAATATTTATTGTATAAATATAATAAATTGAAAAATATTCTTTTATATCAATTATGTGTGATGATTTTCTTCGTTGATTGAAAATAACCTAAATTTAATTATGGTATTTAGATGTATTGGGAAGAATTATGACAACATCAATTTTGATGTTTTCTCAAATCCATTTATCTATGGTTATATTTTATTACATAACCATTGTATTATATATCCCTTCCATAACATTCTATAAAATAAGGAATCGAGAAAAAAAATCTAAAATTTCACTCTTTATTTATTCTCACAGGAAATACTCTTTCAAATCTATATACATTTTTGTACGTCCCTGATGAATAGAGAATGTTGAACAATGATCCCCATCCTACAACTAATTCTTAAAATATGGTATTTATGGGAGAAATATATAGTTATAATCCTAATCATTCCTCCAAAATCATGTTTAAACTCAGAAATATCTCAAACATTCTTTTTTAGCACTACACCTAACTCTTATGCATCTATAATCCTCACATGGATAGATGGTTGAGCATTCACATGATTTGGATAACATTTCTTCCATTAGCTCAATAATTTTAGGTCCATACTTCTTAAATAAATAATTATTAGATCTTTTGTGATCCACATCATACGTAAGAACTAATGATGCTTTCACCTCAATGCATTTTTCAACTCGTTTTCATTCCATTGGTGGAAATAGAATGAGTAGTAATAATATTTAATTTGATATAACCTTCTTCATTAGTGCCTGATTAATACTTTTTGAGATCAAATATATATTAATATTTCTTGGTTGAAATATATCTCACATATTTCTACAATGATATAATGAATACATATCATTAATGAAAAAATTATCACAACAAACTCAAAATCATGGGTTGAAATTTTTTATCCTGGAACGTCAATTAGAATGAGTCAAAATCTATCACTCTATAATTATTCATGAGAAAACATCCTAGACCATTAATTCATTCATCACATTAGATCGTAAACCTTTATAATTTTGTTTTGAGAATAAGGTCACTAAAAGATATATTATTAATTTTTTTGAGAATATATTCACATTATTCCATCGATATGATAATAACAACATTCCAAGTCAACATGGTCAGTGGATTATATATTGATTAGATAATTATTACAAAACAATGATAATATCCATCAATCCAAAGAATATAATCGATTTTAGTTAATATGATCTATCTAGGCCACTTCTTAAAAGTATTTGTATTTTAAGGATCTATTAATATACCTGCATACAAGATTATATTACCCAATAATGAATCGTTCTGAAGCAAAAATTCCCAAATGGAATATTTTTCATCAATTATCTCTAACCTGAGGATATTATGTTCATTATTCAGGGTATCATAACATTATTCTTTTCTATATGAATATAAAAGAATATTATAAATAAATACTACCAGAAACTGACCATCATATTCTCTAAATACATTATTCATTAATTCCAAGATTATTGTGGGGGAATTAGTTATACCAAAATTAATTATAATAAATTCATATTTTCCATACCTTTTATGGAATGTTTTCAAGGGTTTATCCACCAACATGACTGTCAATTGATGATATTTAGTATGATGTTAAATCTTGGAAAATTATTAAGCTCGAAATAGTTATTAAAAAAACATATCAATATGTGTGATATGGAATTTTTCATTATATATATCATGTTGAGTTCTTGAAAATCAATGTATAGTCACATAGATTCTAATTTCATACCATAAAAAAGAGATTTCACACCACACTTTTTTGTAATAAGGAATATGAATCACTTATAAGAATTCTTTAATATTTAAATCATTAATTAATGCAAAAAAAAATTGTTCCTTCTAGTAAGGAGTATTAAAAATAGGCCTTGCACTATGTATGAATTCTATTTTACACTAAAAATCACTATTTAGAGGATGACACAAAAATTCTCCAAGAAAGACATAAAAACACCCATATAATAGGTTTATTTTTAATACTGTGGTTTTCCACATCCATCTGAGATATGTAACATTAATATAGTGTAATTTTGACCCACAATATATATATATTTAACAATTAAAGTAAATATACATCCTTGCATAGATAAATTCTTATAGGTTCATTAAAAATATGAAATTTGAAATCCCATTCTATGAAATTAATATGATATCCATTTTTATAAATAAAATTTATAGTAATGTCACATAAAAATGATATAAAGGGAGAGTTAATATAATTCAAATAAAAACATTCCCATAAATATAAACATGAGAAGAACTGAATATTTTAAACTTTTATCATTAATAGTTTTCACAAATATCTCAACATATAATTATTGAGGTGATATAGTGATACCATTAAAATATTAGTTAAAAATAAAATAGTTGGTGTGTCATGAAAATAATAAGACATTAATTGTTCTATAGATGATGATATGTGTGTCTTTCTCAAAAAAATTCTTATGACCCACATTAGCAACCATGCTCATAAGAGATTTACCTTAGTAGTTAATATTAATATGTTTCAGATATAAAAGATAAATAACATATAGATTCATGATCAGATTATTGTTATTCCCATAATCCATTTATTAATGTATTTGTAATGAGGGAGGTTCCATTGTGGGAACCTTTTCAATTTTCACATCATTAGGTAACTTCATCCTATAACGTGGGTATTTTTTTTACTAGTGACCTTCCACTCCTAAAATGAATGATTTACTAGTCTACTTAGAATATTATTTCATTCATTATTCCTTCCACACATCGATCATAATGGAATTCTCATCTTAATCTCCACATGGTATTTATAATGTCCTTTGTATCCCATTTTTTATATCAAATCCATGATTTTGACTGGTAACTCCAATCATGATCTCCACCATGAGATCACATCGCACAATATCATCATTGGTACAAATGTATCATATAGATAGTATATGTGAGACATGGTTTTAGGACACCAATGATTAGATAAATTTTATATTCAATCCTCAAAATTAAACTAGATTCATACTATATAATCCATGTAAAATATTACTATTATGTACTGATAGATTCATCATCCTCTTACTTATTCATAAAATATTAAGTATGTATAAGTGTACATAGAATATAAGGGAATTAAATGATTAATAACATCCCATTAAATAAATCCCATTCCATTATTTAAATTTCAAAATTTTCCCAATTTTTTTATAAGGTTCCACCATAATCGGCATCACTTTACAAATGATAAATAATTTGGAAAAAAATTTATGTCCTTCTCATTGATTAATAGAAATTATTTTCTAAATGTTTTTAATTCATTTCTCATCCACTAGTGGATTAGAAAACCCACTATATGAAAGTAGATGTTTCCTAAAGAATGATTCATTAATATATTGTTCCATAATTTGATAGTATGGAAACATGAAATGATTCAAATCCTACGAAATTAGTGCATGTAATGACAGAAGATTCTGACTTCTGCATTCGATATCATTTTCTTGTTAATGTGTACTTTCATTGAACTTTCCATCACATTATTTATTAAAATTATTACTTTTTTCCAATCCATTGACTAAAATAATAAATATTATTGAATGAAAAAATAATCATTTTTGATGTCTTTTATATGTTTTCCAAATGAAGAAGCCTTCTTTTATGAGAACCCATTTTTATCCTATGCCATTCTTGACCATTTCCAAATCTTTTGGATTTTATTTAGTTAATAGACAAATCCCAAAACAGTTCTCAGCATAGTTTTTAAAGAATAATTTATTAGTTCATTGATACCATCAATAATAACCCAATATTTTAATATATAAATAGTATATATATTTAGATGAATATACAATAAATTACACCAACAAACACCATTAAATCATACACGTATTATCATTTTTGAATAAAGTAAACAAAAAAAAACAAGTACATAAAATATCAAAATATTCAACCACTTATGTATACGTAATTATAAACCTATTTTACAAATGTTACATAATACCATTCTTCATATATAGTGTAAATTAAACATAATAATTCAATGTTGAGATTAGAATCTCTGTAAGGGAACACATATGAGATATTAGAGATTATATAATATTAATATTAGAATAAGGGAATATTAAAATTAACAGAACATTTGAAAATTATACACTAAATATAAAAGATCAAAATATTGAAACATGTAATTACTCAGGTATGTTCATAGGAGGGGAATCTTTAAATAATCAATAAACATAACCCATGAGAGAATAATATAATATATGGAAAATTAAAATACACATAAGAATAGTAAGTCAATTCCTTAGTAGTTAATGATCTTTAACAAATATCATAATAAAATGGGTTCACTCTCCAAACCATCATAGTAGTCTAGGTTCACTCCCATGATAATTATAGTAAATAAAGTCCCTTATTGAACTGATTTCACAACCCATTATGTCCAATATATCTCATGAGATATAAATCATTATTCATTTCATTGGAGGTAGATATAGGTTCGACCCATAACATTATAAAAATGATATA
This sequence comes from Viscum album, assembly GCA_963277665.1. Classification (NCBI taxonomy): domain Eukaryota; kingdom Viridiplantae; phylum Streptophyta; class Magnoliopsida; order Santalales; family Viscaceae; genus Viscum; species Viscum album. The sequence goes on along the minus strand of OY728121.1, from coordinate 1,945,920,944 downwards.
TATGTTTTCTATGATAATATATATAATAAATCCAATTAAAACCCATGAAATTAAATGGGTTTGAAAAACAATTCAACATAGTGTATCCCATGATAATAAACAGATTTCATAAACATCATGTAGTCATAAACATAAACTATCCAAATAAATAGTATGAAATTATTCTTGAGAAAATATCCCTTATGTTTTGAAATATTTTTTTTATTTTGTTGAAATATAATGGACATTTTTTAAAAGAACATTTCAATATTGTAAATATTTATTCCTAAAATTATTGATCATTGTTGGTGGGATAATTTTCTAATTTCATATAAGTTAAAAAACCATTATTTCAACATTTTTTAATAGAAAATACATAATGTTTCTCATTTAGAAGATGGTAAGAATATTTCATTCAAACTGTTGTGTAAAAAGACAATCATTGTTAAAAAATGATTTGAAAATTTATAGGAGAATATTAAAAACCATGAGAAATTATTTTCATAAAAAATAGAAAAAGAAATTAAATACTCCCTATAGAAGATTTAAAAATAAACAATCCCGAATAATGATGAGATTGTGAAATGAACCCTTTCTTTAAGTCTCGCCTTTCCTCATTCATGTTAATGCAACTAGTATAATTAATATTGTAATTTTACGAATTCATTAAATTGAAATAAATCTTTTATAACTTTTATGATTTATTTATATCATATTATCACCTGTTTATAATTAATGTATTTTTAAAATTACTTTCCTCAGAGACAACTGATACATTTCAAAATCATTCTCCAATGCTATATTCCATGACGTTATAGAATTTTCATCTTCAGATACATTATAGAATACTAACAATTTTATAAAAATAATATTAATTATTTATATAGATATATATAATCATTAATAAAACATCATATACGAAAATAAATTTCACCAATCATGAAGATGGTAGGTCATAAATTTGCAAGAATGTTGATTATATTTTTTGAATTATCAAAAGAATGATATTTAAATAATACTTATTCTGTATAAAATCATTATAATATCAAAATCATATATTATCATCATCTGAATCATAAAAACCATCCATGTCAAATATATATATAAATTACATAAATAGAATTAGGGAGATGGTATTCCATACATACACATGATTTATGTTATTGTTTTTCCAAAATTTTGTGTGATAAGAAGTAATATACGATATTATCACTAAAGAAGAAAATGTATACATAAATATAAAACACAAACAATAAAAAAATCATAATACTAATCTATAATTGAATTTTAGCACTATGTGGAGGTGGTAAGTCGTATGTATGAAAGATAGATACTTCAACATCATGTTTGATTGAATTAGGGTGTATAATGTTGTTTTCATAATCATAGTTTCATTAAATTATATTAATTATACTTATATTATTATATTAGTATAAATACTACAGATTTATTAGAGGTCAAATGTGCTGAAAAATTTTGATTTTACTGATCAATTATCTCTTCTACTAAATGACACATTTAGATAACCTCTAATTTCCTATGGAGTTATACTTTTGGGAAGATAATGTAATTACCCAATCATTCATTAATGAAAATTCCTCTTGATCAAATTAAATGTCTTATTATGTAAAATGGTTATATAACAAATCCACTTCTTTTGTTTTACGTTTCTATAATTTAAAATATAGTTAATAATTGTGACTGGTGATAATATAGCCATTGAATAGTGATAAAATTATTATTATAAATATAAGGATTTAACAAATCCAATTTACTCATACAAATGAAAGTGATTGATCATCTAGTATAATTACCCCATATGAATCACATTTGTTGGAGCTCGGAAAGGACGTGACATCATTAAGATTCTCTCTTTAGTAAGCCCAAGCTGAGCTTCAACTTGTTTAGCTCGAACGTAACCGCCTACAAGAGAAGTGGAAGTTAATAGAGATTACCATCAGGCATTGATATCTGAGCCTCCCCAAGATACTATCACCATCGCACACATTACCCTTTAGTCTTATTGAGGTGTTATAAATTGTTTTGAAACAAGACACTAGCACTATGATTATGTGAATTATTTTTCTATGTAATAATGAATATATATTCATTTCATTATTGTTACATGGTACATAGTTTTTAAAGTGAAAATATTATTTTTTGTTAATATTCAAATTAGAATTTTATTTGATGAATTAAAGGAATTTTGAATTAAAAAATATTTTAATGAAAATTATTATAATTAAATAAATTTTATTTAAATATAAATGATCTGATAATTTTATGAGTGGCATTGTAATTTTAGTTGAGGTTTGAAAGCCGTTTCTAACAAAACCCATGAATTTTCAATAAATGTCAGTTTTTATTTTAAAAGTTAAAATTCACATCTTTAGAACATTATTTAGATAAAATTAATATTATTTTTTTAATTAGTACTTCGAAATTATCCAATGGTTAATTTTTCTTAATTTTGTGTGATAGTCAAATTTTTGGGTAAAAATTAAATACCGTTTAAATATATAATGAGCTTTATGACATCCTAATGACTTAATAGTGATGTAATAAAATAATATAAATGATATATTTGGCCAATATATATTTTGAAATTAATATAAAGTGATTTTATGTTTGTTTGATTGATTTTACAAAACATTAGTGGATCCTCCAAGATATTTATAACCTTTTTACCTTTTAAATGAATTTATTTGAGACTGTGACTCAAATACGCATAAGAAACCCTATAATATTATAAATATAACCCATTGAACTTATAAAATATTTTTTACCACTCCCCTTTGGCATTAACTATGGGCACAAACCATGGGCTGGTTTGTAGTATTGATTAGTTTAATGTGTGGTGACCCAAACGTAAATAATAAAGAATTATTTAACAATTACTATATAAATCCAAAAAATAACCCACTTCCTCTTCACTCAAAGCCTTTGGAGTTCATCTAATCTCGGGCCTACTCTCTCTAAAATCCTCCTAAGTCTCCCCAAGCTCCCATGAAGCCTCTCTCAAGCCTCTCCCTTGCCTTTGGGATTACACTTCCATGTAAGGGATTTTCTCTTTTCTCATTTTTGTCTCTATTTCATTATATTGTTATACCCTTTTAATTTAAATTAAAAATGTTGGGTTATGATTTCTCACTTCACACATACTTCCCTCTTTATGTTTGAATTATGATATACCCCTTTCACTCTCATTTAATGATTCCCATGCACACCTGTTACCTTGCTGAAATTCAGTAAGGAATTTCCCTCACCTCATTTACATTCAAGAAATGCTTTTGTATTATGATGCTAAATTCCATTACATATTACAGGACTTGTTTCTATATGAAACCATTCCAGTAAATTTCATTTAAAAATGATGAGACACCTCCTTTTCTCTCATCATCCATTTTTATGAATTTTTATATCACGTCGTTATGCTGCCGAAATTGAACTGCGATTTTCCAAGCAAAAATCATTTTGTAGTGAATACCATACCAATGTCTCTATCAAGGGTATTAAAATTTATGCACATATGCGTATTGAATGATAATTTCATATGTGTATTCCACATTTATTTATCATGGAATAACTTATGATATTGGATGATTCAATGTTATATGATCAATGTGGCTCACTTATAATTGAAATGAAATGTTTTAGAATGGTGCGCCATGATAGTTCTCCAATGCATTGGGTAAAGATTAGTATCATGATACATCATGTTCAATGAGGTTTTAATAACTCTAATTCATGTTACATGAGGATTTACTCATGCTCTGTGTTCAATTTGCCTTGGATTATGCTAAAATCATGTTAAATGGTGTTTCCATATTTCCATGTTATGTTAATCATGTTGTATAATGGATTTGAGTTCATGTTTATCATATAATCCATTTATATGGATATTTCCTATCATGTATTATATCTTTCATGTTATGCACAATTAAGTCCCTTATTGGGCTGTATATATCACCCTTTGTATGCATGTCCTCAGGTTATCCCATGCAATGCTATGTATGAGGGAATGTAGTGGTCATGTAAAAAAAGTTTTCAATAAGATGTTGCATCCTATGTTTTAAGTTGTTGTGTAATGTTCCTAAGCCCCAAAGTCCCTATATATCATGATCTTATATGTTTTATCGTGTGAATTTTTTTATGAAATAAATCATGCCTATGTGTGTAATAATGTAAGGTTTGTTATAGTTGGTATCAGAGGACAAGTTTCTTTGTTTTTTCTATTAGGAGTAGAAAACCATATTGAATCCATAGATACAAGACTTAGTATAATAAAAACATACATATTTTTTGGGGGGTATTGATTAAGTGGTTTATCAAGTGAATACATCTCTGTCTACATATGAGAAGGTAGAGGCGACTCTGACATAGATGTACCTTGTGGTGAAAACCCCAACAAGGAGTTCCGGGCATGACCCGGGGTATCCTTGTATATGTCAAAGGGTCTTTATACCTTCTTGGTTATGACACTCCCGAGGGATATGCATTGGTAAATTCACAATCTTAGTATGAACCATTATTATTGGAATTCCCCTAAGAATATATTCTAGAATGTAGATTATAGATAACATAGATTGATGCCTAGGGATTAATAAGTTAAGGAAATAAAATTTATTTATAAGTAATCTATTTTTTCATTGGATTACCCTTTATGTGTAACCCATAACATTCCTTTTATTCCTGAGAATGGATGGTAATAGGAGGACTCGGGCTAACAACCTATGTGAAGATCAATGTGATTATTGTGCTAATGAGATTACCTATCTGATGGGAGTTGGAATCACAGACATTATCACACTTCTCTCTCATTTAACAGAAGATTTGAATAGAAACATGGGTTAATAGGTACGTTCAACACCCCTTAAGAAAGAACAAGTCGTTGTTGATAGCTTCATGATACAAAGGCCTCATACTTTTAATTGATCATCTGATCCCTCAATCATTGAACAATGGATCAATTCCACTAAAAAGATCTTCTGCATACTTCAATGTTCTAAAGAAGATAAGGTTATCTTGGATACTTATCATATGTAGGGTGAGTTTTATCAATGGTGGACATTGATCAAAAATATGAATCCTGAGAAGGAGATCGATGTGTTTCAATTGAAGGATTTCCAGAAGGTTTTTTAAAAAAATATTTTTTGTGCACCTACTTTCTTAAGATGGAAAGGGACTTCCTTTCCCTCAAGAAAAAAGATGATGATTTCGTCAGAGCATACGAGGAAAACATCACAAGGATTGAAGGATATGCCTCTAGAATTTTCGTTACCCCGGAATGCACAGTTGATCGCTTCTTTGGTGGGTTGAATCATAGCCGGTGGAAATCCCGAGAGATCCATGACTTTGAAAGCTATGAGGAAATTGTCTAACGTGCCCTCAAGGTTTAAATGGAGATCGGAGAATCCTAGGGGTATCATGGGGATAATAAGCGTAAGGTGGAATTCAATTCTATCAGTCTGATGGATAAATAAAACGATACTAAGAAAATTATGCACCCCACTTGCCAATGGTGTAGAAAGAAGAACCTAGGAAATTGCCTGAAGGGGATGATGAAATGCTCTAGGTGTGTAAGAGAAGGGAACCTAAACATTAACTGCCAATAAGAAAAAATTACAGCAACGACAGCGGGGAGAAATGATCCGTTTGACTCTTAATACACTGTTCATTGCTTCAACTGCAAAGAACCAAAGAATCTTGAAAATCAGTTCCTTAGGCCAAGGGTTTTCGGAGGCAACCAGCAACCTCCATGGTAGCAAGGGTGAGATTTTACCATCACTACTACGGAAGTGATCCCCAACAACAAATTGGTGATAGGTACGCTAGTTATTAATTCAATAATAGTGAATGTACTTTTTTATTTAGGTTCTAAACATTATTTTTAATCCCAAAAGTTTAGTTGAACAATCCCAACACCACCAAAAATCATTGATGTAGTGATATCTGTGTGTACGAAAAATGGGGAAATCATTGCCTCCCAGGAATATAACTCCACCCCTATCATAATTTGTGGATTAAACTTCCCGAAGAACCTCATCACACTCTCTCTGGGGAAATTTTATGCAATTAATGGAATGGATTGGCATTCCCTATATAGATCAATAATAAATTGTCGTTAGAGTGAAATCACTCTCCATGTGGAGAATTGACCCCTGATTCTTTACAAGTGAAAGGAGAAAGATGAATCTTTTCTAACTCCATCATCTCAATCGTGGATATTACTACCCTAAGAGAATGTGTATCTAGATCAGATGATCAAGTTTAAGGAGGCAACCATCCTTGAATAAATGCCTATTGTGAGGGAATTATCTTAAGTGTATCTCGAGGAATTATCTGGTCTTCCTCCTAATAGAGATGTTGAATTCCAAGTTTGTCTTATACTAGGTGCATTTCCAATATCCAAGAATCCATATAGAATAGAAGTTGTGGATCTTGAGGAGCTGATGAAAAAAACTATAGGATAATCTAGATAAATGGTTCACATGGCCATGTGCTTCACCATGTGGTATACCTATAATCTTCGTCACGATGATGGATGGGTCAATGTTCATTTGCATCAATTATCGTGAGCCTATCAAAATAACAATAAAGAATAAGTATCATCTCCCAAAAAATTGATGATTTGTTTGATCAGCTTCATGGAAAACAATACTTCTTTATAGTATATTTTTGTTCTGGATATTATCAAGTAATTGTAAAAAAAGAAGATATCCCCACGAATAATTTTCATATAAGATAAAGGCACTATTATTTCATTTTAATTCCATTAGGACTCATTAATTCTCCAAAAATATTCATAGACTTGATGAAAGGATCCTTTAGGGATTTACATGATAAATTTTTGGTAGAATTTATAGATGATATTCTGATATACTCCAAAAGAAAGGATGATCATGAGGAGCATCTAAGAACTGTACTAGAGATCTTATGGAAGGAAACACACTTTTAAAATTACAGAATGTGTGAGTTCTAGTTGAAGGAGGAATCATTATTGGTTCATATCATCACGTGCAATGGGAAATCTATGGATCCCTCCAAGATAGATGAAATAAAGGGTTGGTCGAGGCCATCATCAGTAATGGGTATCCATATCATTTTGGGTTTAGATGAATATTATCGACGATTTTTGAGAAATTTTTCATAGTTTTCCAACCCTCCTACCAATATAACATAGAATGGTGTATAGTATTCATGGATTGATGAATGTGAAGAAAGATTCAATGACTTAAAAAGGAGGCTTATCAATGTGCTCGTGCTCACATTATCCACTAGTGGAGAACATATTGTGGTATTTAGTGATGCTTCGAAGAAGTTACTGGGTAACGTGTTGATGAAAAATGACAATGTAATTTCTTATGAATCAAGGCAATTGAATGTTCATAAGCATAATTATCCAACTCATGATCGGGACTTGGCTGCGGTGATTTTCTCTTTTAAAATTTGTTGGCATTATCTCCTTGGGGAATAGTGTGAAATATATACGGAATACTAAATCCTCTAGTGTATATTTACATTGAAAGAGTGGATCATGCTCCTAGGAAGATGGTTAGAGCTGATCAAATACTATCACTGCTCAATTCATTACCACCTTGGAAATGCGAACAAGGTGGAAAATACACTAAGTATAAAGTGCCCAACAATTCTATCATTGATGAAAATTGAGATGGATCCAATCTTCTTAGATTTGTTGAATATGGAAATGTTAATCATAAAGTAGGTAACATAATAAATCCATTCACAAATGATTGATCAACAGTCTCTTTTGAAAAGGTTAATGAATTCGAAAAATGAAGATGTGGGAATTCAGAAGAAAGTGGATGATTTCAGAAAAGGTAAATCCTTGGAGTTCAATGTTAATGAAGAAGGAATTGTGATATTTGGGAAATTACTATATTTTCCATCAAGTCCAATGCTGAAGAAGGAACTTTTGGATGATGTAAATAGTTCAAATTTCTATATTCACCCAAGAAACTCAAAGATATATTGAGATCCCTAAGAGAATATTAGGTGATATAATATGAAGAAGGAGAATGTTTAGTATACATCAATGTCCCTGGTGTGTCATCAAGTGAAGGCAGAAAGTCATGATTCTAAGGGGATTATGCGACCATTGCCCATACCTACATGGAAATGAGTGAACATAACCATGGATATTGTCACTACACATATGAAGACTTCCAAAGGAAAAAATGAAATCTGGGTTGCTGTGGATTGACTTACAAAGCCTACACACTTCATTACAATTTAGGAGGATTTCTTTTGGGATAAACTCGCACAGATATATATCAGCAAAGTCATAATGCTTCATGAAGTACCACTATCTATTATATATGATCAAGATCCAAGATTCATCTCTATGTTTTGGATGAGTCTTCAAAATGCTCTGGATACTCAATTGAACATCAGTGTAGCCTATCATCCTCAAACTGATGGCCAATATAAGTGAAGTATTCATACGTTGGATGATATATTATGATATGTTAAATGGACATTAAAGTAGGAATGGATAAACATTTTCATATTGTTGAATTCTCAAATAATAATATTTTCCACTCGAGCATCCATATGGGACCTTATGAAGCCATGTATGGGAAGTGGTGCAGAACACCAACATGTTTGGATGAAGACATTGAGTGTAATCTACTAGGATCAGAAATAATCGAATAAATGGTGGAGAAGGTGAAAACCATTAAGAAACATATCAAGGAATCCTAGATCTGAAAGAAGAGTTATGATGATATCCATTGAAGAGTCCAGGAGTTTAATATTGGAGACATGGTATTCCTACTCATATCTACAGGGAAGAAGTTCATGAGGTTTTCCAAGAAAGGGAAGTTAATTCCTAGGTACATCAGCCCCTTAGAGTTTCTTGATCATGTCAGGCATGTTGAATATCAACTAGCACATTCACCTACCATGGAAAAAGTTCACGATGTCTTTCATGAATCCCCCTTATATAAGTTCATAAAAAATCTTCACATGTACTCTCCTTAGAGGTAATACAATTTGAGGATGATATTTCTTACAAGGAGTATCCATTGAAGATAATAGATTGTAGTAGAAAAGTCCAACAAAATAAGATAATTCCCCTTGTAAATTTGTTATGGTGAAAACACATGTTTGAGGAAGTGACGTGGGAGTCAGAGGAAGTGATGAAGCAGAGTTACCCACATCTATTTTAGTGTGGGAAAATCAAATTTCAAGGTCTAAATTTCTTAAGGCGGGATGATTGTAATGACCAAAACATTCATTAATGATAAATTTTCTTGATCTAATTAAATTTATTATTATGTAAAATGGTTATATAATATATGAACTTATTTTGTTTTTTGAATCATGATTTTAAAATACCATTAAATTTTTTGACCGTTTCTAATATATCCATTTAACATTGATCACATGATTATTATAAATACATGGCTTTAACAAATCCAATTTACTCAGACAAAGGAATCAATGACCTCATCTAGTAGACCGTCCCCTAATAAAGCCCATTTTTTGGAGCTCAGAAAGGAGGTGGCATCATTGGGCTTCGATCTTGACCAAACCAAGATGTCCTTCAACATGTTATGTTTCAATTGAACCTTCTACAATAGAAGTGGAAGTTGATTGAATTTACCACCCGAGTAATGTTATCTGAGCGACTCCAAGAGTCTGTCACCATCGCACACCTTACCCTTCAGTATTATGAAGGTGTTATAAGTGGTTATGTAATAAGACCTTATCACAATGATTATATGAATTTTTTTACATAATAATGTATATATATTTATTTTTTTATTGTTACTTTTTAAGTAGTTTTTAATGTGCAAATAATATTTTTAGTTAATATTAAACTAAGAAACCCAGTTTGATGAAAAAAATGAATATTTAATTAAATAATATTTTAATTAAATATTATTATTATGAAATTATTTTTAATTAAATATAAATTATCATATATTTTTATGAAGGTAATTTTAATTTTTATTAGTGCTTGAAATCCATTTTTGTCAAAAACCATGGACTTTTGATAAATGTCGATTTTTATTTTAAAAGTAAAAATTCACATATTTAGAAAACTATATAGATAAAATGAGTATTATTTTTGGAATCAGGACATAAAAATTATCCAATGGTTATTTTTTCATAATTTTCCAAGATAGTAAAATTTTTGGGTAAAAATTAAATACCATTTAAATATATAATGTGTTTTATGACATCAAAATGACCCAATACTGATGTAATAAAATAAAATAAATGATATTTTCAGCCAATATATTTTTTAACATTAAAATAATGTAATTTTATGTTTTTTTGATTTATTTTACAATACTTTAGTGGAACCTCCTTGAGATATAAAACATTTTCACTCTTTAAAAGAATTTTATTGAGAGTGTGACTCACCTCCACATAAGAAAACCTATTATTTTAAAAATTTCAGTCATTGGACTTATAAAATAATTTTTTCCACTTCCCTTTAAAGAAAACCCATGGGAAAAAACCATGGCCTGGTTTGGGGTATTGATTAGTTTAATATGTGGTGACCCAAACCTAAATATTAAAAATTCTCTCTCCATTCCTACATAAACCCATCAAAGATCCCAATTCCTCTTCACTCAAAGCCTTTTGAGTTAGTCCAAACTCTTCCGTCCTCTCTCTAGAATTCTCCCAAGTCACCCAAATCTCCCATTAAGCCTCTCTCATGTCTCTCCCAAGCCAATGGGATCACACTTCCAAGTTAGGGATTTCCTCTTTTCTCATTTTTGCCTCAATTTCATTATGTTGTTATATCCTTTTAATTTATATTAACAATGTTTTTGGTTTTATTTACCACCTCCACCATAGAACCCTCTTTATGTATTAATTTTTAGATACCCATTTATCTATCATTTAATGCCTCTCATGTACACCCATTACCATGCTGAAATTCCGTAAGGAATTTCTCTCTCCTCATTTACATTCATGAAATTCCTTTGTATTAGGAATCTAAATTCAATTAAATATGTTGGGAAATGTTTCTATATGAACCAATTATTGAAAATTTCTTGTAAAAATAATGAGACAATGCTTTCTCTATCATCAACCATTTTTACGAATTTTTAGGTCAAGTATTTATGCTGTTGTAATTGTAATGTGATTTTCCAAACCAAAATCAATGTGTAGTGAATACCATACCCATGTCCTTATCAAAGATATTCAAATTTATAAACATATAAATATTAAATGGAACTTTCATTTGTGTATTCTACATTTCTTAATCATGGAATAACTTATGATGTTGTATGATTCCATGTTATATGAACCTTTTGGAACACTTATGCAAAAAATGAAATGTTTAAGAAGGGCGCACCCAAATAGTGCTCCAATGCATTGGGTAAAGATTAGTATCATGATACTTCAAGTGCAATTATGGTTTACACGTGATAATTCAAATGCAATGTGGATTTACTCATTCTCCATGTCCAATGATCCTTGGATCATGCTATAATCTTGTTAAATGTTGTTGCCACATATTCATTATTGTTAATAATGTTGTATCATTCCTTTATGTTCATGTTTATCTAATGCTCAATTGATATGCATGTTTCCTAACATGTATTGTATCTTTCATGTAATCCCTCGTTAACTCCTTTATTGTTCTTTATAGATCACCCTTTTTTATGCACGTCCTTAGGTTATCCCATGCAATACTATGTACGAGGGAATGTAGTGGTGATGTAAATGGAGTTTTCATTAAGATGTTGCACCATATGTTTTAAGTTGTTGTGTAATGTTCCTAATCCCCAAAGAAACTAGACCTATGATTATTCTTTATTGTATCAAGTGATTTTTCTATGTAATAAATCATGTCTAAGTGTGTAATAAAATGAAGGGTTGATATAGATAAACTCAAATATGATGTTTCCAATGAATTATAGACGTTATTTAAATAGAAAATGTTATAGATATAAGAATTAATTTGGGGTAATCAATTTAGGTAGGATGTTCTATTTTATAATTGAGGTGGGGTCACCATTTAAATTTCAAAAAAAGACTAATTTATAATAAATTCAATCTCAAACAAAATACCTAATATATGAAGTGGATTTAAATACAAGGATTTATAGTGTTTTAAAATCATAAAAACATATTTCAGACTTGTTGTGGTTTTATAATAAATCATATAAAATTGATTAACCCTATTTTGACCTATTTAAATATTAATTATGGTAATAATAATTTAAATATCAAAAGGATAAAAAATTTAATTTCAAATAATGAAATGAGACATAAATAAAACAATTATTATATTTTAGACCATTATTTATCCCATATTTACTTATATAATATTTTCTGTGTATTTAAATAATTTAATAAAATATTACTATCATAAAAAATCGTTGTTATAAATTTTTAAACTATTCATGACATTAATATTAATAATATCATTAATAGTCATATAATTAAATCCACATTTTTATTATATTATTAATATTTTGAAGTCTTATATAGAATTAGTGGATAACATAAAATATCTCAAATTATGTTAATTTTAATTTTTTTCATTAATTTAATTTTTCTATTAATTGAGTTATTATTGCATCTGAATTGTACAAGAATTTTATGTACTTATTTCATAACTAATGTATAAAAATAAATCATCTTGATGAAAAATAATATTTTATATTAAAACATAATATTAATAGTGAATTATATCAAATATATTATCCCAATTTGAAAAATCATTCTTTTTTTAAATAAGAGGGAGACATGTTTCACTTTTAAATAAACAAAATCTTATAAAGTTCAAAATTTTATCCACGAGGCTCCGAAATGGAAAATTTTACACCATTAGATGATTATGGTCGATATATACTAATCAAATAAGATTTATTTACATGTTTTTTCATTCATTAGTTCATATAGTTTTATTTTTAATATTAATTACATAATATACCCTTCACCTATGTTATAAAATTTACCACAACTATAGTTCATATCAAATAAAATTTAAATAGGCATAATGAATAAATTTTTTATATCATGATTATTTTTTTATAATTTTCTTTATTTCAATTTCTCTAATTGGATGAAGTTATTTTTAAATAAACTACACAAAATGTTAGAAAAACTGATTTTTATTAGAATAGAGTTTGTAGTTTAAAACTAAATTTATTCTTATAATTTTCTTAATATATATATATATATAATGTTTAAAATAATTTATCATGTAAATAATATACAATTTTCATGAGAAAATAATCAACAGTGATATACTGATATTAAATTTATTGCAATTATAAAACAAGGATTTTATAAAATTCCAAATTTATTTTAATATAAATTTTGTTTTTAATTATAATCATTTGATAACTAATGAATTTTTTTTATAAATTTATAGACTATATATTTTCACATTTTAGTTCTTAATATTCATAATTTACAATATAAAATTAATTTATATTGGACACATAATATTTTAATATCTTTACTAGATTCTTTTAAAATCAATGTTCTTTGAAACACAATATATAGATTAAATAAATTTATTTAATTAAAAATAATTATAAAAAATATCCATGTCTTACAGTTCTAATAATTTTATATAAATGAAAAATATGTTCATTTTTGAGTGTCTTTATATCATTCCATTATATTATTTTAGTTATAACAAATTCTAGTGGCTATAAATAAACATTATATGTATAATAATCGTTATTATAGAAAATAGATATTTACTTGGTTTCCATGATTTTGAAAACAAAAGGAAGATGGTGTGTTATGAAAACATGAATTAATAACAATAGAAAAATAAATTTCTACCATCTAAAAACCAGATGTTTGTGATAAAACATCATGGGAATTTATTGAATGTAATTGGATAGCCATTAAATGTGGAAAGGTGTGTCATATTGCCAATGAATGTTAAAAGGAAAAAAATACTTTGGTTCATTCAGTAGAGAGTAATATAATGCCAACTAATTCACCACGCACACTCTAATACTTTAAATTCATGGTGTTTGGGATTTATTCTCACCTGTATCATGAAAAAATTATAAAGTTAGAATAGTGTGTTTTATAGAAGGTATGAAAACAAAGATCATAAATGAATATATAACATCCTAATATATTAAAATATATATATTTATGTCAAATATATTGAATTTCATGAATTTAAAACAATACATAGTTTATCATGAATTATATGCATCACAAATTTTATTTTACATTGCATGAAACCCTGAGTTTATCATGAATTATACACAAAATAGAATTTATCTTACAAGGTATGCATTGTTGAGTTTAAATGAGTCATGATATATTATAAACATACTAATATTTAATATGATTGTTATCACTTATCCCATAAATTTTTTTGGTATGAATATTAATAACGAAATTAAAAAAAATATGGCTATTTATTGATTTGAAATAAAATAATAATCATCTATAATGAAATAAATGATGAATAGAAAGTAATATATTTCTTTTCAAAAAGGTAGTTTTTTGGCCTTTGGGAAATAATTTATAAGTATTTTTTAAATATATTAGAATGTTTATTTTACCAAATAAGATAAAATTTTAAAATAATAATATTAAAATTATCTTTGGGTAAATTTTTTGGATTATTTTTGAAATGATTCATTTATTGATGAGTAATTAAAAAAATGCATTTTAATTGAAAACTATATTATTTGATCAAATTATTTTTAAATTTCAATTAAATTTTTATTTTATAAAAACAATTAGTTCATATTTATATCAATTACTCCAATTTACATCTTTAGAATAATTTCCCATTTTAAATTTTGATACAAAAAATATAATTTTTGGATAATTTTTTCTATAATAACATTCATGATCGCCGTGCATACGAGATTAATTTAAATTTAAAAATTCATACTTCTACGAATTGAATTTTGAAATTTAAATTACTTATTTAATTCCAAAATAAAATATATTCTATAATAATGATGGGAAATATCAGTAGGCATATTGGAAGATAATGGAATGACCCACACAAGTTGTAGGTATCAACCTGAAGAACATCCAATATATCGTGTATGGAATAAAAAAAGTTCTTGAATGTGATTCGATTGAGGATAGATCAATCTATGGTCATGGAATGGAGTTTTTTGGAGAGGGGGAGGGAAGTAGTGGGAGAAACTATTTGTAACATATTCTACCTCCACCATTTAAATATCAGGTGTTATGATCATTTGATAGTGTGAAGGGGAGGATATCCAAAAAAGGCTATTAAATTTAGGCAGGTGATGTATAATATAGTCAAAATTAATGAATTTATGGATAATAATACATGAGTGACCATTTATTTTATTTATGTTAATGTAGACACATATATGTTTCTTTTTAAGAAATAAAATTTAAATGCTTTTTATATGAAATAATACACTAATATTCTAACACCTCTGAACCATCCGGACCCACGGGGTGATCTTCTATGGTGTACATAAGAACTGGTGATGTAGAATATTTTTTTGGAGAATAATAAGTAAATATTTACCCTTGTATTACAATATTAAATGAATCAACATCAACATAGAGTCTTGATGCAGATGATGTGAGGAACAATGAAAGGAAATCACGTAAAACATATTCTTTTAAGGGATAATGGGATCATAGAATTTTGATTTTTTTTTAATTTCATTGGTATACTTTATATTCAAATACTCGGAATCCCCTTAGACAAAATATGGCTCTAGGGAGAGGAATTGGTGGATAGTGAGATGTACAAAAGAGTATTATCTTTAATTGAGGGGTGCTACTATTTATGGAATTAAAGAAACATCATTCAGTTTGATGGAGGTGTATAGTAGGGCAAGGAACTTGTGAACATAACTGTTAGGTCCACTAGGTCAAATACCATATGAAGGGGGGGTGAATCAGGGTATGAAAAATTAAAACATTCTCCCTTTAGGATCATTTTTTGTTCTTATAAAAAACTCAATTCTCTCTTCATCCCAAAGAAATATATGACCGTATATGAAATCATGCACATGAAGAAATAAGTTTTACTTGGTTCACCCTCACTGCGCTACATATAAGAGCATGAAGCGACGATGTAAAGATGTAAAAAATCACTAAGGATCCTAACCAATAATGAGAACATTGTTTAGGATAGATCTTCTATGCCCAGGCACACTACCTTTAAAAATTTTTGGTCTGGACACTGAATTCACATGTTTCACTCCTTATTCCTCATTCTTTGGATCATTTCCATTGGAAAGGGTCATTGCCTTCTTCTTCATATGCTCACTATTCTTGGAATTGAATCCACACACAATTTATATACTTCTAGGGCAATAAAGATTTATAGACTTGTAGGTTCATTAATTTGTATGAATTCGTGCATCCTCCACTATAGGTATATTCTCTGTTGAAGTTATATTTTCACCCACAGTTGAAATTCAGCATCCTGAGTAATGTTAGGAACGTGAAAATACTTTCTAAAACCCATTCAATGCTTTTTCTAGCTTCCTTGAGAAAAATTATATACATATATGTAATGGCCCATAATTCTCCGGACCATTCCCTTTTCGAAAAGTAGTTCATGATGTGTTATGGTGGGTAGAAGGGACTTTTCCCACACATTTCATAATTTGGTAACTACACGCCGTGTAGTGTGAGTACACTTCGTGTACCACCTCACTGGGAATACACTGTGATGAAGCTGTGTACTTTCCATGTGAAATAATTGAGTACACACCGTGTATGTAACACCCCAGGTAAATAAATAATATGACATTTTTATATATATCCCTATCTGTGAATAAAATGTCAATATTAATTTAAAGGGAACGCTATGCTAAATGTCTTACCCAATACCCAACAACAAGTTCTTTTGAAATCATTCGTTGCACTCTAATAATAAAATAATATTATTTTAAATGGTAGTTAACACATAGTCGTTGTATTGAAAGAAATGAATATAGATAACTAAATTACTATTAAATATGTTTTTTAAATGTTTTTACTTTTATCCAATAAATTTTAGAGGCTTAAAATACAAATGAATCCAATCTTAAGCATTGAATACACTAGTATTTTTAAAAGATTGTTCTACTACCTTTTGATGGAAAACCATTTTATTAAATCAGACTTTTGACAATTTTATATGCTCTATTTTTTAAAATAAACATATTATTTATTATTGGGACATTTAAATTTACCTTTGGTTCATTTTTTGTATTTTTCTGACAATGTTCATTTTTCAATGAATAGTGAAAAATACTGCATTTTACATCAAAACTGCTTTTTCATATAATTTAATTATATGGTTATATTATCTTTTTAATTTGTCTTAAAGTTTAATTATAATATATTTTTACCATGTAATTCAATGATGGTCATTGGTATTAATTTAACATTGGAATTAGGCATAAACTGGTGCGAAACTTTTCTTAAATATTGTTTTTAAAAACCCCGCTTTTTGTTTTGACAACGGAAAGTTTTTTTTTAAATTAATTATTGAAATTTATGTGTTTGGAATTTGGTAAAATGGATTACATATTTGGAATCAGAATGTCCAATTATGTAATTAAGACTCTTTTGTTTTTGGACTTTATGAATAGTAACGACGGTAATTATCTTTAATTATCATGATTAATGAGCAATCAGGTAGTTAAAGATAATAAAATCATATCATAATAATAAAAAATGACCACAACATGTGTCCTAAGGATACATGTTGTCTCATGACCGACCATGGGATTCCTTGAACAAAACTTTGGGGCCCCATAGAATCACTTTTGTGAGAAAGTGACTTTTTATCTTTTTATTTTTAAAGAATGTAAAATCTAACAAAGAATGTATCACCTAAGTAAAATATTTTTAATTATGTATAAATAAATTATATTTTGGACTATAAATATTAATTTGAAATAGAAAAATATTTCCTACATCATAGTATTTTTTTTATAATTTTTAGACATTAAATAAATTAAATTATTTATGACATCATGATGATACAGCGATGACTTCATTATTTAACGATTTAATTAAAATGGAAAAATAATATAAAATCTAAGCACTACACATGTCCAAAACCTATTAGATGGGTGTATTTAGAACCCTTATCACCTTATCCTCAAAACACATCAATGTGGTACCATTAAAATCTGAAACGCATTCTAAAATAAAGTAAATTTTCTTTACTTTCCAAGAGTGCCCCTCCTCTCCTCTTATAAAAGGACCCAACCTCTACCTCCATACCCACACTTCCAAAGCCTTTGGCTCGGCCAAACCCTGCCCATTTTGTCTCTCCTAATACCTATATAACTCCTTGATTCCTTAATTTTGGCATAATCCTTCCCAAGGAAGCCATTGAGCCTAAACCAAAGGGAGTTACCTGATTTTACGGTAATGTCTTCACTTGAGTCCTTTTGTTTTATTTTGCTTCTCCATCCCCCTAAACGCTTTTTATTCATTTCTTTTGGAACAACTCCAGTATCTTCAATATACAAGGATGTTTTTATAATATGTATTCGAGCTACACTTACCCACACCTACATCTAATGGTTAAAGAACATACTGTTTCTGTGGATGGCGAATTTCTACCTCCCAAAACGATGATTGTTCAACATTATTTTAACACCTTCAAAGGTGGCCATTAAGATGAAACTATATTTATATATGATATATGATATGTTTATGTTTTCCTAAAGCTTCTGTATTTTTCATTTTGGGTAAACCTTTATGGTTCCCATTATGGGTAAACGCGATATCTTCATTTAAGGAAGTGCGGACTACCGCCCCCTCAAGTGATTTGGTTCATTAAAACCATATGTGGGACTTATAAAGGATGGAGTTATGATATTATATATGATATGACACTTTAATTATAATATACCTTTATATCATTATGATTCCATTATATATAATTAGAAATAGAAATAAAATTAGCATTCATGCGTACATACGACCTACCGTCTCCATGAACGGTGTTTTTAATTTTTATCTCCAAATGCTATGGAATAGTATAAAATGAATATATAATGGATATATATGATATTTAAAACATCAATACTATTCTGGATATGGTGTATGTATAACTACCTGGAAAATTATTTTCCAACAAGTTCAATTTTTGACTCAAGTATGAGTGATAATTTAAACGACCGTTATTAACTAAAATAATTACATAGTGTTCATGACATGGTAATATGTGATATAAAAGGAATAATGAACTTGAAAAAGGTTCTTAAGGAAGTATAAATTAACTCAGGTTTATTATTCAGGATATTAAAGAACGATCGAGTCATGTCGGACCCGAGGTAAGGGATCCTACTCCTCTCTTTCTTTTTAAGTACACTCTTTTATGTCCTTCCTTTTAAATCTCATCATTCTTGTAATTGGGATTCTATTTTATATTAAACCTACTGTAATTTTTATGTTCATATGATGAGAAACCCTATTCTCTTTCATCAATCCATTTTGGATGTTTTTAGTGGTGTCGTTAGGCTGCCGAATTTTCATAAGAGATATAACCTCTCGTTTTCTTTTTAAGTACTCTCATTTATGTCACTTCATTTAAGATACTCTTTGTTATGTTGGGGGATGTTATTTTATATTCCTCTTTATTTAGACATTATGTTAATATGATTATAGACCCTATTTGATCTCATCAATCCATTTTTGTATGTTTTAAGTGGCGCCATTAGGCTACCGAGTTTTCGTAAGGGATTTTTCATCTCACTTTTATTCCCGTGAGATTTATGCTACATTTGCCACATTTTACTATGAGTGGTGTATGAACTGCCCATTATTTTAATAATTGTGTAATATACTTTCATTTATGATTATTTACATCAATGTAGTATTTTCGTTCTTTCACGGGGTGTATGTTTCGAAGGATACCCATGTCGGTAAGGGAACATTTCACCCTCCTCTTTTTAAAAGAATTATCTTGTTAGGTCTTTTAATTCACATACTATTATGATTGGGATATGTTATTATATATCCTTATTTATTTAAATTTTACTTCCATGTGATGAGTTACCATTTTTATCTCTCATCAACTCATTTTCTGAATTTTTTTGTGACGTCTTTAGGCTGTCAAATTTTTGCAAGGGAACTTCATAACCCAAATTTGATTCTTTGGGATAAACTTGTACTCCTTGATTATGTCTTTTTATGAATATGTGTGAATAACCTCTGATTGTTTTACACTTAATATCAACTTATATTTGGTGTATTCGTTTGTCACACATAAATATGTAATTTATTTATCCTTCAAACAAGGATATCGTCTTTGTAAGGGACATCGTCTCAATCTCCATTCATTGAGGCATATTTTGTTTTATACACAACCTTATTTTATACGGTGTATAAACCCCTTTGACTTTTACGTTTATCCAAAAAAGAATATTTTTTATACGAAGTGTTTTACTAACCAACAAAAGGGAATATTTTTGTCGTACGTATGCGGCGACAACGACTTCTCCGCCACTGTGACCATTATTTGAGTTTTGTCTTCCTCTACAAGCCATTACTTCTTTTTAAAAGAAAAATAAATACCAGGTTTTACTTTTATCTTATTTTGGTATTGAAAATGGTTTTCATAATGTTTTTATATCAATGTGTTGTATTGATATCTTTTGATTGAAATGTGGAAATGTTATGTTTCCTTTATGCATGTTTTATGTGATACGATTATGTTATGGTTCTTGGGAATTATTATGAAGATGGGTGGTTCCGTGATAAACTAAGGGTGAGTGAGCCCGATATAGATCTCCAATGCATTGGGTAACGCGAAGGAGTGAAACGTCAAGGTTTCTCCAAAGAGATTTAGGGAATATACTGTTGTGGGTATTCCAAACGTAACCAAGAGGGTTACTCCCTACGTAACAATGTTATGAATGCCTCAAGTTACCTTTTATGTCTTATGATTTTTATGATTTATTCATGATTTGATGAGGTAAGTTAATGTGCCTATGTTTTATGGGTAAAGTATGATTTCATTCTTATGTATATGAACTCATGTTTCCTTTCTATATTTTTATAACCCTTACTGAGGTTTTAATGCTCATCCCAAGTTTTTTGAAATTTTTTTCACAGGTCAAGGGAAAGGTACATGATATGATGTTAGTGTCAAGGAAGTGTCAAGAAAGAATGCATGTTTTATTTTAAATATGTTTTCGTTGATGGGAAAAAAATTATACTATCTTTATGTAACCACTTTGATTAAATGTGGAATGTAATGCAAGTTTTATGTTCTAATTCTCTAAAACTCTAAACCTAAAAAGATCCCCAATGTGTAATCATGTATTAACTAAAGATTAAGTAAGGTTTAGGGCTGGGGACTTATAGTTGGTATTAGAGGTCGGTTTAGATAACTTTAGAGGTTAAGGTATCTTCTAAGCATATGTTACATAAACATAATGGATATGATTTCATAAAGAGTCCTAGTTTTAGATAAATTGAATAAGAAAGTATATCTTAGTGTTTATATTCTTCATTAGTACATGATGGTTATTTTGATATACTCACACTGACCTTTTTGGTTTTAGTAAATGGCTGGATCTAGTAGGAACCATAGAGACAATAAGTTTGAAGGAAACTGTGGGGGTTCTCTAATTAGGATACTAGATAAAATGGGGGATTCAATGAGGAAACTCATGGTTGTTCTAAACCAACTATCATGGAGTCATGATCAACCACTTGAACCTTGGTATGTTCTATAATGCATCATGTACGAGATGACTAATCAATTTGGAAGTTCAGATAATAATTATAAAGGTAACCATTAGGGTTTTTATGATCCTTACATTTGAGGTAATTATGGGTTATTATATGTTATGATGGAAAATGAAAGGCATGATATAAACTTGTGGTTAAAATATGTTATGTTTATTTTTGAAGATTTTATCTCATTTTGGGAAATGTTTTTAGAATTATATAGTTTTGGAAAAAGGACAACACGCAGACCGTTTGACAACCCGTCGCATTGGACAAAGCTGCGGGAATCAAACCCACAACCAAAGTGAAACTGATATTTATCGCCTACCACTGGACTAAGTGAAGTCCCTGGTTAGTTTGACTGATTATTTTTAGTTATATGATTTTATGAATTAATAGTAATTTGATTTTGGGTTATCAATGAAAATTTATTAACCTATCATGGAGGATATGTGATTAGGATAATTACTTTTCAATACGAGACATTAAGAGAAACTGATGATGTTTGGAGATAAATGTTACGATTTAACTTGGAAGACTATGTGAATAAATCCGTCAAATATTTGGGTTTCAATATTAGTTTGATTTACTTTGAATAATTTTATGGACAAATTGTTTATCGAATGGTCCTCGTTGAACTTTGGGTTTTGTTGGACAAATTTTGGAGATTAAGAATAGATTTTCTTTTTTATAAAGGGTTATCCTTTTCTGGATTATCTGATCTTATACTAACCTTATTGGTTTTTGTTTTGGTTAAAGTCTAAAGACATTGGAAGTATATAATTATCTTTTGTGTATTAGGTGATTCTATAGAAGTTGATTATAGTACTCTTAATGTGAACAAGTCTTCATAAATACTCATCTTTTGGAGAAAGTATGAGTTTGATTAAGGAATCTAGTAAAAGTTGAAATTCTAAATGACAAGTATGTATGTTTCATTTTAATTTAGTTAAGCTCAAAAAAAATTCCTCAATGAAAAGTAACACAAAACCAAAATGTGGTCTGTTAGCTTTTCCTACTGGGGAATTCAATACCGTTTAACCCATCACAAGTTTGTGATTTTCTTATGGTTAAATTTCTCTTAGACATGTTTTTTATCACTCTCCATCAGAACATAACCCTATTTTTTCTCCTCCATTTTCTACATGGAATCCTAGAATGGGTTAACTCGAGTGACCTCCGAACTTATCTTCCATTATTTTAAAGTGATTGTTTTACCGACTCTTGTTCCGATGTGGGACATTCATGGATGTTTCCAAGCTCAATTTTAAAATTGCGAGGAAGCAATTCCCAAAAGGGGGGAAGGATGTAACACCCTAGGTAAATAAATAATATGAAAATTTTATATTTATCCCTATTTGTGAATAAAATGTCAATATTAATTTAAAGGGAATGTTATGCCTGATGGCTTACCCAATACCCAACAACGAGTTCCTTTGAAATCATACGTTGCATTCTAATAATAAAATGATATTATTTTAAATGGTAGTTAACACTGTGTCGTTGTATTGACAAGAATGAATATAAATAACTAAATTACGATTATATATTTTTGTTAAATGTTTTTACTTTTATCCCATAAATTTTAGAGTCTTAAAATACAAATGAATCCAATCTTAAGCATTGAATACACTAGTATTTTAAAAAGATTGTTCTACTACCTTTTGATGGAAAACCATTTTTTTTAATCAAACTTTTGAAAATTTTATAAGCTATATTTTTCAAAATAAACATATTATTTATGATTGTGACATTGAAATTTACCTTGGGTTAATTTTTGGTATTTTTCTAACAATGTTCATTTTTCAATGAATAGTAAAAATTACTGCATTTTGCATCAAAACTTCTTTTTCATATAATTTAATTATATTGTTATATTATCTTTTTAATTTGTTTTAAAGTGTAATTAGAATATATTTTTACCATGTAATTAAATTATGGTCATTGGGATTAATTTCACTTTGGAATTAGGCATAAACAAGTTCCATGCTTTTCATAAATATTGTTTCTAAAAAACCCTCTATTTGTTTTGACAACGGGAAGTTTTTTTAAATTAAATATTGAAATTTATGTGTTTGTAATTTGGTAAAATGGATGACATATTTGGAATAAGAAGGTAGAAATTATGTAATTTAGACTCTTTTGTTTTTGGACATTATGAATAATAACGACGGTAATTATCTTTAATTATCTTGATTAAAGTGTAATCAGGTAGTTAAAGATAATAACATAATATCATAATAATAAAAAATGACCACAAAATGTGTCCTAAGGCTACTTTTTGTCTCATGGCCGACCATTTAATTCCTTGTGCCAAACTTGGGGGCCCCATGTAATCACTTTTGTGAGAAAGTGACTTTTTATCTTTTTATTTTTAAAGATTGTTAAATGTAACAAAGAATGTATCACCTAAGTAAAATATTTTTAATTTTGCCTAAATAAATGATCTTTTAGACTATAAATATTAATTATAAAGATAAAAATATTTCTTACATCATAGTATTTTTTTATAATTTTTAGACATTAAATAAATTAAATTATTTATGACGTCATGATGATGCAGCGATGACCTCATTATTTAATGATTTAATTAAAATGGAAAGATAATGTAAAATATAAGTCCTACACATGTCCAAAAACTTTTGGATGGGTGTATATCGAACCCTAATCAATTTATACTCTAATCACATCAATGTGGGACCATTAAAATCCGAAACTCATTCTAAAATAAAGTATGTTTTCTTTACTTTCCAAGAGTGCCCCTCCTCTCCTCTTATAAAGGACCCCACCTCTACCTCCATACCCACACTTCCAAAGCCATTGGCTCGGCCAAACCCTGACCATTTTGTCTCTACACATACCTCTATAACTCCATGATGCCTCACATTGGGAAGAATCCTTCCCAAGGAAGTCTTTGATCTCAAACCAAAGGGAGTTACCCGATTTTAAGTTAATGTCTTCACTTGAGTCCTTTTGTTTTATTTTTCTTCTCCAACCCCCTAAACTCTTTTTATTCATTTCTTTTGTAACAACTCCAGTATCTTAAATATAATAGGATGTTGTTATAATAATTATTCGAGATACATTTACACACACCTACATCTAATGGTTAATGAACATACTGTTTCCGTGGATGGTGAATTTCTGCCTCCCGAAATGATGATTGTTCAACATTATTTTAACACCTTCAAATGTGGCCATTAAGATAAAACTATATTTATATATGATATATAATATTTTTATGTTTTACTTATGCTTATGTATTTTTCATTTTGGGCATACCTTTATGGTTCCCATTATGGGTAAACGTGATATCTTTATTTAAGGAAGTGCGTACTATCACCCCCTCAAGTGATTTGATTCGTTAATTCCATATGTGGGACGTATAAAGGATGGAGTTATGATATTATATATGATATTACACTAGAATTATAATATACCTTTATATCATTATGATTCCATTCTATAAAATATGAAATAGAAATGAAAGTAGTGTTCACGCGTACGTACGACCTACCGTCTCCATGAACGGTGCTTTTAATTTTTATCTCCAAATGCTATGTAATAGTATAAAATGAATATATACAGGATATATATGATATTTAAAACATAAATACTATTCTGTATATGATTTACCTATAAATACATGGAAAATTATTTTCCAACAAGTTCAATTTTTGACTCAAGTACCAATGATCGTTTAAATGACCGTTATTAACTAAAATAATTACATAGTGTTAATGACAAGGTAATAAGTGATATAAAAGGAATAATGAACTTGAAAAAAGTTCTTAAGGAAATAGAAATTAACCCAATTTTATTATTCAGGATATTAAAGAATGATCGAGTCAAGTTGGACCCGAGGTAAGGGATGCTACTCCTCTCTTTCTTTTTAAGTACACTCTTTTATGTCATTCCTTTTAAATATAATCTTTCTTGTTATTGGGATGTTATGTTATATTAATCATACTGTAATTTTTATGTTCATATGATGAGAGAACCTATTATCTCTCATCAATCCATTTTGGATGTTTTGAGTGGTGTCGTTAGGCTGCCGAATTTTTGTAAGAGATCTAACCTCTCTCTTTCTTTTTAAGTACTCTCCTTTATTTCACTTATTTTAAGCTCCTCTTTGTTATGTTGGGGGATGTTATTTTATATTCCTCTTTCTGTAAACATTATTTTAATATGATGAGATAACCTATTTGATCTCATCAATCCATTTTTTTATGTTTTAAGTGGCGTCGTTAGGCTGCCAAGTTTTCGTAAGGGATTTTTCATCTCACTTTTATTCCCGTGAGATTTATGCAACATTTTCCACATTTTACCTTGAGTGGTGTATTAACTACCCATTATTTTACTCATTGTGTAATATAAATTTATTTATGAGTATTTACATCAATGTTGTATTGTCCTTCTTTCACGGGGTTTATGTTTCGAAGGATACCCATGTCGGTAAGGGAACCTTTCACCCTCCTCTGTTTAAAAGACTTATTTTGTTATGTCTTTTAATTGACATACTATTATGATTTGGATATGTTCTTATATATCCTTATTGATTTAATTTTTATGTCCATGTGATGAGATTCACTTTTTATCTCTCATCAACTCATTTTATGAATTTTGTAGTGACATCGTTTGGCTGTCAAATTTTTGCAAGGGAACTTCTTAACCCAAATTTGATTCTTTGGGATAAACTTGTACTCCTTGAATATGTCGTTCTATGAATATTTGTGAATAACCTATGATTGTTTTACACTTAATATCAACATATATTTGGTGTATTTGTTTGTCACACATAATTATGTAATTGATTTATCCTTAAACCAATGATACCGTCTTTGTAAAGGACTTCGTCTCAATCTCTATTCATTCAGGAATATTTTGTTTTATACACAACCTTCTTTTATACGGTGTATAAACCCCTTAGACTTTTACGTTTATCCAAAAAGGAATATTTTTTATATGAAGTGTTTTAGTAAACGACAAAAGGGAATATTTTTGTCGTATGTATGCGGAGACAACGACTTCTATGCCGCCGTGACCATTATTTTAGTTTCGGCTACCTCTACAAGCCATACCTTCTTTTTAAAAGAAAAATAAATACCGGGTTTTACTTTTCATTTATTTTGGTATTTAAAACGGTTTTCATAATGTTTTTATGTCAATGTGTTGTATTGATATCTTGTGATTGAAAAGTGGAAATGTTATGTTTCCTTTATGGATGTTTTATGTGATACGATTATGTTATGGTTCTTGGGAATTATTATGAAGACGGGTGGTTCCGTGATAATCTAAGGGCGGGTGAGCCCGATATACCTCTCCAATGCATTGGGTAACTCGAAGGAGTGAAATGTTAAGGTTTCTCTGAAGAGATTTAGGGAATATATTGTGGTGGGTATTCCAAACGTAACCAAGAGGGTTACACCCTACGTAAGAATGTTATGAATGCCTCAAGTTACCTTTTATGTCTTATGATTTTCTATGATTTATTCATTATTTGATGAGGTATGTTAAAGTGCCTATGTTTTATGGGTAAAGTATGATTTCATTCTTATTTATATGAACTCATGTTTCTTTTCCATATTTTTATAACCCTTACTGATATTTTTATGCTCATCCCATGTTTTTTGAAATGTTTTTCACAGGTCAAGGGAAAGGTACATGATATGATGATAGTGTCAAGGAAGTGTCAAGAAAGAATCCATGTTTTATTTTAAATATGTTTCTGTTGATGGGAAAAAAAGAATACTATCTTTATGTAAACACTTTGTTTAAATGTGGAATGTAATGAAAGTTTTATGATCTAATTCTCTAAAAAGCTTAACCTGAAAAGATCATCAATGTGTAATATTGTATTAAAAAAAGATTAATTAAGTTTTAAGGCTGGGGCCTTATAGTGTATCCCATACTACATGTCGTGTAGTGTCTCCCCGAATATCTGTTACCCTCAAACCGTGTGTTGACAAGTCAACAGCTGTGTGCTGTGTTGAAGGATGTGTTGGAAGCTGCGTGGAGACCATGTGAAATGGTCGAGTACATGACATGTACTTTATTTTTTTCTCCAATAAAAGGAGGGGGCCTCCCCACCGTTTCAAATCACTCCTATCCTCCCGTATCCTTCTAGTAGAGATCTCCCAAGAGACTCTGAAGCTCTTTTAATCCATAACCTCTTCGTCCGAGCTCTGATTTATGATCTGTTAGCGTCCATGAGATCGTAACGATGAGGAGGAACTTCTGAGATTGGACATGTTGCTTTCCCTTCATCCTTTCATTCCCAGCTTCCACCTGAGGAGGTTTTTCTGTGTATTGATAGAATCGACAGATGCCTATGGACTTCTCCTAAAGCTGATCTAGGGGAGCGTTGTTATTAGAACATATTGAAGTAGGGATATTACCTTTGTCTC
This sequence comes from Viscum album, assembly GCA_963277665.1. Classification (NCBI taxonomy): domain Eukaryota; kingdom Viridiplantae; phylum Streptophyta; class Magnoliopsida; order Santalales; family Viscaceae; genus Viscum; species Viscum album. Next base: position 1,945,892,889 of record OY728121.1, on the reverse strand, counting down.
TCTAAATTGTGCATCATGCAGGGTGGGTGACCTCTTGTTTATTTGAAACACATTTGAACCAGTTTAATAAAGATAATAATTGGATTAAAGAATAGGTATAGTGAAGTTATTATGTTTATCTTTATTTATCCCGTGATATTATGTTGTGAATTGAATAGGCTTATGCCTACTGAAAATCATGGTTATTGGGAGCCTTTTCTTGCACAATTAAATTATGCCCTATCTTTATAGATCATTGAGGGATGGAAACCTTGTTGAATGTGGAAATTGGTTAATCACGTAATGATGGATGATTAAATAACCAGAACCCTTCTGTGATCACCCCGGTTGAACAAAACTAAAATAATAAAAATGTGGGTGCTGGTTTGGGTTTATTTATGTGTAGGGGGTGTTTTGTGGGTTTTTATTGATCGGGTGAGCAGCAGGGTTGCGGTTGGCTTGGTTGTGGGTTGGGGTGAATTCTATGATGGTGATGGGCAGTGGGGCTACGATAAATGGTATCAAGGGATGATGATATATGAGTTTCGGTGTGCTTGTTGTTATAGTGGCTGGTAGTGGGGCTGGAGGGATGGGTTTCAAATTGAACGAACTATGAGTTGTGAATAATAAATGAAAGTGGAAAAGTTAATGAATGTTGGGGCATGCTAATGGTATAGAAATAATAATCAATGGGGTTGGTTGGTTAATAATAAGTGACTTGTTTTTGTTTCGTGTGTTTTCCTAAATTTAATTGTGGATGGCAGGGATATGTTTTACGAACGATTTGATATTGTTGGGTGCGGTTAATTTCCCAGTAGTTAAGGAACGATTAAACTAATTCTGTTGAAACATGAAAACCTAAATTGGGTTGGGGTTGTTTGTTGTATGCATGCTTCGTAGTAGCAGTGCCGAGGCACATGCTCAGTTTCTCTTTTTAGAAGCCATAGGTTGGGTTGTGTGTTTGGTATACATATATATTTGTATCTTTGTGTTTTGTCGCACCCCACCCATGTTGATAACTTAGTGCCAAACACTACCATTTCATGGGAGAGGGTGTTTTCCCATTTGTTACTAGCTCCTTCCTGCTACTTCGTACATAGTCTATGATGGCTTGAGGTGAAATTACACCAAGGACTCTCGTGTAGGTTTCAATTGGGGTGGTTTTAGCCCAAGAATCTTTGGTTAGGTTTACAATTTCCAAGAATCTTCTCAATGAGGCCCAGGTGTGCGTACGAGGTATGCGGTTGTGAGGCCTAGGTGTGTGTGGGAAGGGTAAGCGGTTGTGAGGCCAAGGTGTGTGCAGGCGGGATACGTGGTTGTGAGGCCCAGGTGTGTGCGTGCGGGAAGAGAGTGGTAGCGTCAGGACTTTCGCCTTTAGGAAGAGCAGCAGACTAGTGGGAAATGGTGCAGGGTTCACAATACTCTTGTTCTTATATACTACTACTACATGTTGTTTGTGTTTTTGGTGACCGTGGCTTGTGAGGTTGGGTGGATATAATTCCTTGATATGTATTGGTTTCTTCTGTTGTTCTCACGGGACATTAGGATGTCGCCCCACTTGTGCATGAGAGCTTTAGGTTTCCCTTTTGAGTATAATTGTATTCTCACTATACGTTTACATTCAGGTTTCCAGGAGGACTACTAGGGCCGTTCGGGACCCTACTAGTTGGGAAAGTTTTAGTTTTTGCAGTTTTCTGTTCTCTTGTTTCTTTTGTTATTGTACTTTTTTGCTTTCTTGTACTTGTACTTTTCTTCAAAAAATTTTAAACATGCATGTGGGATTGGTTTAGGTTTAATTCCATTTACTTGTTCTTATTCTTTTGGTGTTTGACTCATCATATTTCTCGATCTTAAATAATAAAAAGGGTAATGCCTCCCAGATTTTTTAAAAATTCATACCGTTGTTTCTAGTCACCACCCCGGGCCCTACTGGAGGCAGGACTTGGGGGCCATTATCTCCCTTTCACCATTTCCTACTCTGGAGGGGCATCTTTGGTGGGAGGGGGTCATGATAGAATGGTATCAAAGGTGATGGTTGAGAGATAGGATGGATTTTGGAGTTAGGAGCAGTGAGGATTGCATGGGATGGTAGGGAAACAATTTTGGTTGATCTTGGTGCGTGACATAGGCTAGGGAAGACTGGCTAGGACCTGAGATTTTAAGGCCCCCCGTGATCCGATGCAAGGAACCTGAGCCTACCGAATGACCAATTTATATTTCATTGATTGTAGGGTAGAGACCCTAGGGAAGGTACATGAATCATTATGATTGGTTTTTACTTTATTTGGGTGTTATGGGAATGAAATTGAAATAATATGATAAAATAAAACCTTGAGAAATTTCCTTACTACATGGGCTTAGGCGATCTTTGTTTACCGTACAACAATGGCACCCGGATGTCATCACCGAGTGACTCAGACAACCAATGGCCTATTAGATTCAGGCAGTTAATCAGTTGAGGATTGAAAGAGAGGAGGAAGATATCCCATGGGAGAAGACTCTCTGTTCTTTACAGTGACAAACCCTCAATAAGTATGAGGGTAGTACTTCGAATATGGAGATGGAGGGGTGGATTGATGATCTAGGGATTGCTTTTACCATGATTTGTACTCTGAGGGAGTACTAGGTTCCCCTAACAGTCAGTCAGCTAAGAGGTGCGACACGTAAGTGGTGGATGCTCTACTTCAGAGAGAGGACAAATGCAGAGGTTCTGTGGGCTGACTTTGATAACGAATTCGGAGAGGAATTCCATTATTCCATGATCAAGGAAGAAAAGCAGTAGGAGTTACTATCCATCTAGCAGGGGAGTATGTCAGTACAAGATTTGGGGATTAAGTTCAAAGATCTCCTACACTTTTCTCCGGTTCTCTTTCTGGATGAGGAGTCTCCGACGATACTTTTGGAGGAGGCGCTTCGTCCTTCACTCCAGTATGTTTTCACCCACTTTACCCTTCCAACGTACCTGGTAGTATAGAAGAAGGCATAGTTTATAGAGAGGATTCACTCGTAGGGAGGTGCACCACGTGAGGTGATCCAGTCGGGTCCATCGAAGGGGAAGGCAGTCAGCAGTAGGTCTCATGTAACGAGACCATCCAGATTCAGGCCAGTAGGGAGCAGGCCCCAACAGTTCCAATTCAGATCATCGTGTCCTCGCCCATTTTTCATTATCCCGGGACTGAATTGTTTCTCCTGTGGAGGTTTCAAGCACATTCAGGGATGGTGACTAACCAGAGATCAGTACGGTAGAGGTGGGATGATTCAGTGCCCGCCTCAGCAGCACTAATTGCTGGCGAGGCCCTTCCAGTAGTAGGAGGACCCTTCTCCTCCGAGGGTAGACTTTACGTGAGGAGGCCGACCTCAGGGTGCTCCTCAGGGACCTCGACTAGGGAATTGTTGTGGAGGTGGATGACATCATAGAGGAAGAGGAGTTGGGCGTTGATAGTTGAACGCAGCAGAGTTGGTAGCTCCAGTAGGACCAGAGGTGGTGCGAGGTACGATTTGTTTGTTCAGCACTGTCATTTATGCCTTGTTCGATTTTCGAGTTTCGAAAGCCTTTGTTGTACCTAGTCTAGCACACTCTTTGGGTCAAGAGGTAGAGATACATTCCATACCCCTGGTGTTGAGTACACCAGTTGGAGACCAGACTAGAGTATCTTGTGTTTTCAAGGGATGTGGGCTGATGTAGGGACCACATCGATCTAGTGGGGACCTTCTTTTGCTTCAGATGCAGCCATAAGATGTCATCGTAGGCATCGACTGGTTTTTTTCTATTAGTGCTGTAATCAATTTCTATCAAAAAATAGTCATGTTCTCCGATGTGGATGGGCAACGTGTATCTTTTTTTGGTGAGAGGAGCTATCTAGTAGGATGCCGGCATGTGAAGCCTCTCCTTTCCTTGTTATGTGGGATATCGGTGATTTCAGATGATACAGAGATAATGGATGTCCCAGAGGTTGTTGGGGAGTTCCTCAATGTTTTCCCCAAGGAGGTTGTGACTCTACCCCCCCCCCCCCGGCGTGATGTTGAGTTTGGGATAGACTTACAGCCTAGTGCACGTCCAATTTCTATGGACCCTTATTAGATGAAACCTTCGAAGTTTCAGATTAAGATTGGAAATATGATGGAGAAGGGTTTTGTTCGACCCTGCGTGTTGCCATGGGTTGCTCCAGTTTTGTTCGTGAAGAAGGAAGATGGTGGTCTCAGGCTATGCATAGTCTACCGAAGGTTGAATCAGGTAACGGTCAAGAACCATTAACCCCCTCCAAGGATATATGATCTATTCAACCAACTGATTGGACCAGGTTGGTTTTCTAATATTGATCTATGATATGGATATCATAAGCTGAGGTTAAAGGATAATGGCATCTCGAAGACTACGTTCAGGTGCAGGTATGGTCACTTCGAGTTTGCAGTGATGCCGTTTGGAGTCACGAATGCACCAACTATGTTCATGGGGCTTATGAACATTGTCTTCAAAGAGTTTCTATACCGGTTCTTCATTGTGTTTATCAATGACATCCTGATCTACTCATGATTAGCGGAGGAGCACGTTGAGCATCTCAGGGCAGTCTTGGAAGTCATTCGACACCACCAGCTTTATGGGATATTTTCAAAGTGCAAGTTCTTGATGCAAGAAGTACACTTTCTTGGGCACGTGGTGTCTCACCATGGAATGTCAGTGGACTCGTCAGTGGTAGAGGCAGTTGTTTCTTGGGAAGCACCAAAGAGTGTGGCAGAAATTCGTAGTTTCCTGGGGTTGGCAGGTTATTATCGGAGGTTCATTTTAGAATTCTCTCAAGTTGCTGCTCTATTGACAGCTTTGACTAGGAAGAACTAGGTCTTCCTATAGAGCGAGTAGTGCTAGAAATTTTTGAATACCTAAAGGAGAAGTTGGTCAGTGCTCTAGTACTCAGGTTGGCAGAGGAAGGGTTGGTGTATGAGGTGTTTTGGAATGCTTTTGACCTTGGATTGGGGTGCGTACTGATGCAGAAGAAGGGTGTGATCAGTTATGGGTCTAGGCAGTTGTGCCCTCATGAGCGAAACTATGCCACCCATGACCTAGAGCTTGCATCAGTAGTGTTCGCAAAGCATTTGTGCCAACATTAACATTTTTGGGAGCGCTTTGTGGTCATAACAGATCAGAAGAGCATACGTAATATCTTCCCCCAGCGTGACATGAACTTACGATAGTGGAGATGGTTCGAGTTTCTCTATGACTATGAATTCAAGACCTCTAACACTGAAGGTATGTGCAACGTTGTGGATGATGCCCTGAGTAGGAAGCCCCATAAGGAAGTGGTTCGGGAATCCACTGATTCCTGGAAAGTGATGGTAGATTTGGATGCCTTGCACTTGGATGCAAGGGTAGAGGGTGTTAGAGGATATTTTTTCAGATGACGGTGCAGTCCTACTTGTTGCAGCAAGTGGAAGAGTCTCATTGGGGAGAATCCGATGCAGAAGTAATGCAAGATCGCATCGATCATGGAAATGCTCTAGAAGGATGGTCATAAGATAGCCGACATCAGATTCTTTTTCATGGAAGGTTGTTTGTTCCAGAGGCAATGCATGAGGGAGACCTTTGTGAGTTCCATAGATCAGCCTTGGCGGTACATCCGAGAGTTTCAAAAATGTACCAAGTCTTGAGGGAACAGTTTTGGTGGATGGGGGTGAAACAGGCAGTGGCATAGGTTGTGGCTAAGTGCCTAGTGTGTCAGCAAGTAAAGGCTGAACACCATTTTTCCAGTGGTTTGTTGCATCCTATAGATATCCCCGAGTGGAAGTGGGATGAAATCTCAATGGACGTCATCAAAGGACTACCCAGAGATCAGGGTGGTTATGATTCTATCTGGGTAGCGGTGGATCAACTGACAAAGTAAGATCACTTCTTAGTAGTTAAGGATTCGGGCCAAATGAGTACCATAGCACAGAGGTATGTAGACAAGGTGGTGCGTTTGCATAGTGTTTCGAAGACTATCATCTCAGATCGGGATATTCGTTTTACTTCACGAGTCTGGATGGGGTTACATCATTCTTTTGGTACCCAGCTACACCTTAGCACTGCTTTCCACCCCCAGACCAATGGGCAGACAAAGCGGACTATCCAGACGTTGGAGGACATGCTGCAGGCAAGCATTCTGGATTTTGGAGTATCATGGGTGTGACACTTTACTTAATAGTGTTTTCCTACAACACCAGCTTCCACTCTACTTTTGGCATGGAACCATTTGAGGCCTTGTAAGGTAGCCAATTTTTTTCACCCATTTTCTGGATAGAGGTTGGTGAGACAGCCGCTCATGGGCCAGATGTAGTACAGAGCACCACAGAGAATTTTCAGCTTGTGCTTGAGAGGATGAAAGCGGCTGAGGACCGACATTAGTCTTATGTTGATCTTCGGAGGAGGCCCTTGTAGTTCGAGGTGGGAGATCTTGTGTTCTTTATTTTTTCCCCTCGATGGGGGAAGAAGAGGTTTGGGAAAGGGAGTAAGATCTCCCCTAGGTTCATCGGACCTTTCGAGGTGCTGAGGCGAGTCGGCAAGGTGGCATATCAGCTAGCCCTACCACATCAGTTGGAGAAGGATCAAGATATCTTCCACTTCTCCCAAATTTGTTGGTACTTATACGATGAATCTCATTTTATCGACTAGGGATAATTAGATATGGGAGACGATGTGTCATTCGTGGAACGACCAGTCAGAATCGAGGATCGTAAAGAGAAGGTTCTCCGTGTATGAACCATCGCCTTGGTTCGTGTGTTGTGGAGGCATGGAGGCCTCGAGTAGAGCACTTGGGAGAAGGATTCCCAAGTGCAACACTCAGTACCTGAAGTTGTTTTGACTTGTGTTTTTCCATGTTGTTTTGAGCTTTGTTTTGATGTTATACTCTGTACCTTTGATATATTGAATTCTTGGCTTGTCGGTTGTGAGACGTTTTGTGTCCTTGTTCTCCGGAAGTGTGTAACATGTCCGGATGTGTGGGGAATGGAAAAAACATGATCCTTAATCGACACACATTAATGTGGATGAGATCGAACCCATGTGGGCAAGTCTGTTCCACCTAAAGTGGATAATATATCAACATAAGAGAATGAATTTCCCCAAACCACGTGTTCGGGCAGTGTGTTGGATGTATAGTGTTGGGGGTAGTGTAATCTGAAAAATACTAATGTATGGAAGTGGGAAAACAACATTCTTAATCGAGACGCATAAATGAGAATGCTATTAAACCCGTGCAGGTGAGTCAGTGCAGCCTAAAGCAGATAATATCTTGACATAGTAGAAGGAATTACTAACACATATAATTAGGGTTGATGGTTCGGATCCTGTTATCATGAGATCCCTAAGAGGTATCGTTTTGGATTACTCTAGGTTGGTTTGAATTCTAGAGGATGAGAATGTTTTAAAGGATATCTGATGTAATGGATTGGACTTCTCCGGCCCATTCCTTTGTCGAAAAGAAGGTCATGAAGTGTTCTGGAGGGTATAAGGGATTTTTCCCACACTTTTCAGAATTTTGTAACTACACACCGTGTAGTGTGAGTAAAAGTCATGTACCACCTTCCCGAGTATACCCAGTGTTGAAGTCGTGTCCTTGTCATTTGAAATAAATGAGTACACGCCATGTATCCAACACTACATACTGTGCAGTGTCTCCCTGCATATGCATTACCCTCAAACCGTGTGTTGACCGGTCAATGGTCGTGTGCCGCATTGAAGGCCGTGTTGGAAGCCGCATGGTGACCATGTGAAATGGCCAAGTACATGCCGTGTACTATAAAGTACACGCCGTGTACTTTAGTTTTTCATGCCTATAAATGGAGTGGGCCTCTCATCCTTTTCAAATCACTCCTCTCCTCCCCTCTCATTTGAGCAGAGCTCTCCCAAGTAACTCTGAAGCTCTTTTCTTCCATAACTTCTTCGTCTGAGATCCGATTTACGATAGGTCAGTGGCCACGAGACCATAACGATTAGTTAAAACTTCTGAGCTTGGATCTGTTGGTTTCCCATGGTCCTTTCCTTCCCATATTCCACTCGAGGAGGTTTTTTCAGGTTTTAACAGAAGAAATAGACGCTGACGTACATCTTTTAAAGATGATCTAGGGGAGCGTTGTTATTAAAACCTGTTGAAGTAGGGACCTTACCTCCATCTCCCTAAATTGTGCATGATATGGGGTTGGTGTCCTCTTGTTTACGTGAAACACATTTGAACCGGTTTAATAAAGATAACAACTGTCTTAAATAAAGGGGATGGAAAACATATTATGTTTATCTTTATTTGTCCTGTGATATTATGTTGGGAATTTAATAGGCTTATGCGTACTGAAAATCACTGTTGTTGGGGGCCTTTACTTGTGAAATTAAATGCTTCCCTATCTTTCTAGACTGTTTATGGATGGAAAACTTGTTTAATGTGTAAATTGGTTAATCATGTAAAGTTGGCTAATTAAATAACCAGAACCCTTGTGTGATCACCCCGGTTGAACAAAACTGAAATAATAAACATGTGGGTGCTGGTTAGTGTTTATTTATGTGAAGGTGGGGTTTTGTGGGTTGTTGTGGATCTGGTGAGCAGCGGGGATACGGTTGGCTTGGTTATGGGTTGGTGTGAATGCTATGTTGGTGAAGGGTCGCAGGGCTGGGATAAATGGAATAAAGTGATGATGATGTATTAGTTTCGGTGTGTTTGTGGTTAAGGTGGTTGGTAGCAGGGATGCAGGGATGGGTTTGAATGTGAACGAACTATGGGCTGTGAATAATAAATAAAAGTGGAAGAGTTAATGTATGGTGGGTCATGGTAATGGAATGGAAATATTAATCAACGGGGTTGGTTGGTTAATAAGAAGGGACTTGTTTGTGTTGGTTGTGTTTTCCTAACTTGAATTGTGGATGGCAGGGATATGTTTTACGAATGATTTTATATGGTTGGTTGCGGTTAATTTCCAAGTAGTTAAGGAACAATTAAACTAATTCTGTTAAAACATAAAAACCTAAATGGGGTTGGGGTTGTTTGTTGATGCATGCTACATAGTAGTAGTGCCGAGGCACGTGCTCAGTTTCTCTATTTAGAAGCCATAGGTTGGACTGTGTGTTTGGTATACATATATATATATATATGTATCTTTGTGTTTTGTCGAACCCCACCCATCTTGAGCACATAGTGCCAAACAGTCACATTTCATGGGATATGGTGTTTCCCCCTTAGTTACCAGCTCTTTCCCACTCCTTCTTCCATACGCTATGATGGCTTGAGGCGACCATACACCCAGGACTCTCAGATAGGTTTCGATTAGGGTGGTTTTATCCCAAGACTCTTCGGGATGGTTTACTATTTCGAAAGAATCTTCGGGATGAGGCCTAGGTGTCTGTGGGCAGCGTATGCGGTTGTGAGGCCCAAGTGTGTTCGGTCGAGGTATGCAGTTGTGAGGCCCAGGTGTGTGCGGGCGATATACGTGGTTGCGAGGCCCAGGTGTGTGCGGGTGGGAAGGGCGTGGTATCTTTAGAACGTTCACCGTTAGGAAGAGTATCCAACTACTCGAAAATGGTGTGGAGAACCCAATACTCTTGTTCTTATATACTACTACTACCTGTTGTTTGTGTTTTTGGTGAATGTGGCTAATGAAGTTTGGTGGATAGAATCCTTGATAGGTTTTGGTTTCTTCTGTTGTTCTCACGGGACATTTGGATGTATCCCCACTTGTGCATGAGATCATTAGGTTTCGCTACTGAGTATATATGTATGCTCACCATACTTTAACTTTTAGGATTCTAGGAGGACTACCAGGGTCGTGCAGGACCCTACTAGTCGGGACATTTGGATTTTTTGCAGTTTTTTGTACTGTTGTTTCTTTTGGTATTGTACTTTTGAGCATTCTTGTACTTTTACTTTTTTTCAAAATTTCATTAAACATGCATGTGAGATTGGTTTCGGTTTATTTCCATTTAATTATTCTTTATATTTTGGTGTTTGAATCATCCTATTTCCCTATCTTAAATAATAAAAATGGAATTTCCTCCCATATTTGTAAAAACTCATACCATTGGTGCTAGTCGCCACCCCGGGGCCTACTGGAGGTAAGACTCGGGGAGTCATTATCTCCCTTTCACCATTTCCAGCTCAGGAGGGGCATCTTTGGTGGGAGTGGGTTGTGACAGAATAGTATCAGATGTGATGGATGAGAGAGAGGATGGATTTTGGAGTTAGCCACATTGAGGATTTCATGGGATGGTAGGGAAATAGTGTTGGCTGATCTTGATGTGTTACATACGAAAGGGAAGACTAGCTTGGACACGGGATATTAGGGCCCCCATGATCCGTTGCAAGGACCCTAAGCCTACTAAACGACCAAGTGAGACCACATTGATTACAGGGTAGAGACCCTATGGAAGGTACATGCATCATCATGACTGTGTTTTACTTGATTTGGGTGTTCTGGGAAAGAAATTGAAATAATGTGATAAAATAAAACCTTGAGAATTATTTTTACTACTTTATCTTAGGCGATCTTTGTTTACCATACATCTATGGAACCTGGACTTCATTCCCGAGTGACTCAGATAGCCGATGCCCAACAGATTCAGGCGGTCCATCAGTTGAGGATTGACCGAGAGGAGGAAGATAGCTAGTGGCAGAAGACTCTTTGTTCTTTCCAACGAAAACCCCTCAAGATGTTCGAGGGTAGTACATAGGATATAAAGACATAGGGGGTGGATTGAGGAGCTAGGGATCGCTTTTACCTTGATCCATGCTCCGAGGGAGTACTGGGGTCCCCTAGCAGTCAGTCAGCTGAGAGGTGTGGCACGCCAGTGTTGGATGCTCCACCTTGGAGAGAGGATAGAGGCAGAGGTTCCATGGGCTGAATTTGGTGAGAAATAATTCCGAGAGGAATTCCTTTCTTCTATGATCAAGAAGGATAAGTGACAGGAGTTACTCTCCCTCTAGCATGGGAGTATGTATGTACGAGAGTTGGGGATTAAGGTCATGGATCTCTTACGCTTTGGTCCGGATCTCTTTTCGGATGATGATTATCGGGCTAGACGTTCGGAGGAGGCACTTCGTCCTTTTCCCCAGTATTCTATCACCCCCTTCACCCTTATGATGTACATAGAAGTGCATAAGAAGGAAGAGGCTGTAGAGAGGATGCACTCATAGGGAGGTTCACCACGTGAGGGGATACAGCCGGGTTCATCGAAGGGGAAGACAGTCAGTAGTAGGTCTCCAGCGACTGGACCTTCCAGATTCAGGCTAGTTTGGAAGCAGGCCCCAGCAGTTCCAGTTCAGATCTTTGGGTCCTCATCCATTTTTCAGAATCCCAGGACTGAAGTGTTTCTCTTATGGAGGTTTCAGGAACATTCTGAGTTGGTGCCCAACCCGAGCTCAGTAAGGTAGAGGTGGGAAGGTTCAGCGCCCGCCTCAGTTACACGAGTAGCCAACGAGGCCCTTCCAGCAGCAGTAGGACCCATCTCCTTTGAGGGTAGAGTTTACGTGAGGAGGCCGTCCTCAGGGTGCTGCTCTGGGACCTCGACCAGGGCATGGTCAGGGAGGTGGATGACATCATAGAGGCAGAGGAGCTGGGCATGTACAGTTGCACGCAGTAGTGTTGGCAACTCTAGTAGGGCCAGAGGTGATGCGAGGTACGATTCGTTTGTTCAACACTCTTGTTTCTGCCTTGTTCGATTACGGAGCTTCAAACTCCTTTGTTGCACCTACTCTAGCCCATTATTCGGATCTAGATGTAGAGAGACATTCCGTACCCCAGGTGCTGAGTACACAAGTTGGAGTACAGACCAGTGTATCTTGTGTTTGACGGGGATGTGGGCTGACGTTGGGACCGCATCGATCACGTGGGGACCTTCTTTTGCTACTCATGCACCCAAACAATGACATCCTTAGAATCTACTGGTTGTTATCTGTTATTGTCTTTATCAACTTCTATCGAAGAATATTCGTGTTCTCCAATGTGGATGGGCAGCATGTATATTTTGTTGGTGATAGGAGCTATCAGGTAGGAAGCTAGCATGTGAAGCCTCTCCTTTCCTTGTAAGGTGGGATATCAGTGATTTCAGCTGATACATAGGTGATGGATGTCCCAGAGGTTTTTGGGGAGTTCCACAATGTTTTCCCCAAGGATGTTGTGACTCAACCCCCCCCCCCCCCCCCGATGTGACGCTGAGTTCGGGATAGACTTACAGCCTGGTGGCCGTCCAATTTCGATGGCCTCTTATCGAATGACACATTTGGAGTTGCGGGAGTTGCAGATTCAGATTGACAATATGATGGAAAAGGGTTTTGTTCGACCCCTCATGTCACCATAGGGTGCTCTAGTTTAGTTTGTGAAGAAGTCTTATGGTGGTCTCAGGAAATTCATAGACTACTGAAGGTTGAATCCGGTTACAGTCAAGAACCGATACCCCATTCCAAGGATAGATGATTTCTTCGACCAACTGAGGGGTGCAGGTTGGTTTTCTAAGATTGATCTACGATCTGGATATCATCAGCTGAGGGTAAAGGATAGTGATATCTTGATGACTTCCTTCAGGTGGAGGTATAGGCACATCGAGTTTGCAGTGATGCAGTTTGGAGTTACAAATTCACCAGCTGTGTTCATGGGACTTATGAACTTTGTATTCCGAGAGTTTCTAGACCGGTTCGTTGTTGTGTTTATTGATGACATCCTGATCTACTCAAGATCAGAGGAGGAGGAAATTGAGCATCTCAGGGTAGTCTTGTAAGTCCTTCCACACCCTCAGCTTTATGGTAAATTGTTGAATTGTAAGTTCTTGATGCAATAAGTACACTTCCTTGGGCACGTGGTGTCTCATCATGGATTGTGGGTGAACCCGTCGAAGGTAGAGGTTGTTGTTTCTTGGGAAGCACCCAAGAGCATGGCATAAGTTCGTAGTTTCCTAGGGTTGGAAATTTATTATCATAGTTTTGTTTCAGACTTCTCTTGAGGTGGTGCTTCATTGACAGCTATGACTAGGAAGAACCATGTCTTCCTATAGAGCGAGCAGTGCAAGAAATATTTTGACTACCTGAAGGAGAATTTTGTTTGTGCTCCAATACATAGGTTTCCAGAGGAAGGGTTGTTGTATGATGTGTTTTGTGATGCTTCTGGCCTTTTTTTGGGGTGCATACTGATGTAGAAGAAGAGTGTGATCTGTTATGGGTCTAGGTAGTTGTGCCCTCACAAGCTTACCTATACGACCCATGACCTAGATCTTGCAGCTGTAGTGTTCGCACTGAAGTTGTGGCGACATTAACTCTTTGGGAAGTTCATTGGGGTCTTCTCAGATCATAAGATCTTACGTTATATCTTCTGTTAGCATGACCTGAACATACAGAAGAAGAGATGGGTCGAGTTTCTCCATGACATTGACATCGATATCTCTTACACTGAAGGTAAGTGCAATGTTGTGGCTGATGCCCTGAGTTGGAAGTTTCATAAGGAAGTGGTTTAGGAATCCACTGATTCCTGGAAAGCGATGGGGGAGTCGGATGCCTTGAACATGGATGCAATGGTAGAGGGTGTTAGAGGGTGTTTTTTTCAGATGACGGTGCAATCCTCCTTGTTGCTGCAGGTGGAAGAGTCTTAGTGGGGAGACACTGAGGAAGATGTAATGTGAGATCGCATTGATCGGAGAAACTCTCCAGAAGGATGGTCAGAGGACAGCCGACATCAGATGCTTTTTCATTGAAGGTTGTTTGTTCCAGAGGAGATGCGTGAGTGAGTCCTCTATGAGTTCCATAGCTCCTCCTTGGCGGTACATTTGGTAGTTCCAAAAATCTACCAAGGCATAAGGGAAAACTTTTTGTGGCCCGGGGTGAAATGGGTAGTCGTAGAGTTTGTGGCTAAGTTCCTAGTGTGTCATCAAGTAAAGGTTGAACACCGTGTTCCTAGTGGTTTATTTTATCCTTTAGATATCTTTGAGTGGAAGTGGGATGAAATCTCGATGGAATTCATCACAGGACTACCCAGATCTCAGGGTGGTTATGATGCTATCTAGGTAGTGGTGGATCGACTGACGAAGTCTGCTCACTTCTTAGCAGTTAAGGAGTCAGTACCGGTGAGTACCTTATCACAGAGGTATGTAGACGAGGTTGAGTGTTTGCATGGAGTTCGGAAGACTATTATCTCAGATCGGGATATTAGGTTTACCTCATGAGTCTGGAGGGGGTTACAACATGCTTTTGGCACCCAGCTACACTATAGCACTGCTTTCCACCCCCAGACCGATTGGCAGACAGAGCTGACTATCCAGATGTTGGAGGACATGCTACGGGCATGTGTTCTAGATTTCGGAGGATCATGGGTGTGACACTTTCCTTTTGTAGAGTTTTCCTATAACAAAATATTCCACTCTACTATTAGCATGGCACTGTTTGAGGCCTTGTATGGAATACCATGTCGTTCACCCATTTGCTTGGCAGAGGTTGGTGAGACAGGTGATCTTGGGCTAGAGGTAGTATAGAGCACCACATATAATGTTCAGCTTGTGCATGAGAGGTTGAAAGCATCCCAGGACCAACAAAAGTCTTATGCTGATCGTCGAGGAAGCCCTTGTAGTTCGAGGTGGGATATCATGTGTTCTTGAAGGTTTCCCATCGATGGGGGAAACAGAGGTTTAGGAATAGGAGTAATCTCTCCCCTACGTTCATCAGATCTTTCGAGGTGCTAAGGCGAGTCAGAAAAGTGGAATATCAACTAGCCCTTCCACCTTAGTTGGAGAAGGTTCATGATGTCTTCCACATCTACCAGCTTCGTCGGTACTTACATGATGACTCTCATGTTATTGACTTGGGAGAATTAGATATGGGAGACAACGCGACCATCAAGAACGACCAGTTAGAATCGAGGATTGTAAAGAGAAGGTGATCTGTGGATGAACCATCGCCTTGGTTCGTGTGTTGTGGAAGCATGGCGGCCTCGAGGAGAGGACTTGGGAGTGGGAGGCCCAGATGCACACTCAGTACCTTGAGTTGTTTTGACTTGTGTTTTTCCTTGATTTTCTGAGATTTTTTTTGATGTTATACTATGTACCTTTTATATATGGAATTCTTGGATTTTCGGTTGTGAGACGTTATGTTTCCTTGTTCTCCGGATGTGTGTAACATGTCGGACTGTGTGGGGAAAGTGAAAAACCTGATCCTTAATCGAGACGCATTAACGCGGATGAGATTGAACCCGTGTAGGCTAGTCAGTGCCACCTAATGCGGATAATATCTCGACATAGGAGAGAGAATTTCCCAAAACCACGTGTTCGGGTAGTGTTTTGGTTGTACGTTGTTGGGAGTAGTGGAAGATGAAAAATCGAAATTTATGGAAGTGGGAAGACCCAATTCTTAATTGAGACACATTAATGAGGATACGATTAAACCAGTGCAGGCGAGTCAGTGCCACCTAAAGAGGATAATAACTTGACATAGGAGAAGTAATTCTTAACACCTATAATTAGGGTAGTTGGTTGGGTTCCTGTTATAACAAGAGCCCTATGAGGCATCTTTTTGGGTTCCTCTGGGTTGGATTTAATTCTCGGGGATGAAAATGTTTTAAGAGGTATCTGATGTAATGGCCCAAACGTCTCCGACCCATTGTTTTGTAAAAAAGAAGGTCATGAAGTGTTCTAGAGGGTAGAATAGTATTTTCCCACACTTTTCAGAATTTTGTAACTACACACCGTGTAGTGTGAGTACACGTCGTGTACCACCACGCCGGGTATACCCCATGTTGAAGCGATCTCCTTGCCGTGTGAAATAAATGAGTACATTCCGTGTACCCAATACTTCACACTGTGTAGTGTCTCCCCACGTATGTGTTAGCCTCAAACTGTGTGTTGACCAGTCAACGGCCATGTGCCGCATTGAAGTCCGTGTTGGAAGCCACATGGTAATCATGTGAAATGGCCAAGTACATGGCGTGTACTAGAAATTACACGCCGTGTAATTTAGTTTTTCTAGCCTATAAAAGGAGGGGTCCTCTCGTACTTTTCACATAACTCCTATCCTCCCCTCTCCTTCGAGCAGAGCACTCCCAAGAGACTCTGATGCTCTTTTCTTCCATAACATCTTCTTCTGAGCTCCGATTTTTGATCCGTCAGTGTCTATGAGATCGTAACGATGAGGATGAACTTATGGGCTTGGATCTGTTTCTTTCCCATCATACTTTCCTTCCTAGCTTCCACCTAAGGAGGTTTTTCCAGGTTTTGATAGAAGCAACAGATGCCAACGGACTTCTTCTATGGCTGATCTGGGGGAGCGTTATTTTCAGAACCTGTTGAATTTGGGATCTTACCTTCATCTCTCTAAATTTTTCATCATGCGGGGTTGGTGTCCTCTTGTTTATGTGAAACTCATTTGAACCATTTTAATAAAGATAATAAATGGCTTAATGAAAGGGGATGGGGAAGTTATAATGTTTGTCTTTATTTATCCGGTGATATTATATTGTGAATTGAATAGGCTTATGACTACTGAAAATCACGGTCGTTGGGGGCCTCTTCTTGCACAATTAAATGTTTACCTATCTTTCTAGACCGTTTATGGATGGAAACCTTGTTGAATGTGGAAATTGGTTAATCACGTAAAGTTGTATGATTAAATATCTGGAACCCTTGTGTGATCACCCCAGTTGAACAAAACTTAAATAATAAACATGTGGGTGTTGGTTAGGGTTAATTTATGTAAAGGGGGTGTTTTGTGGTTTTTTTTGGATCGGGTGAGCAGCGGGGCTGCAGTTGGCTTGGTTGTTGGTTGGTGTTTATGCAATGTTGGGGATAGGAAGTGGGGCTGCAATAAATTGAATCAAGGGATGATAATGTACAAGTTTCAGTGTGTTTGTGGTTATGGTGGTTAGCAGCGGGGCTGCAGGGATGGGTTTGAATGTGAACAAACTATGTGTTATGAATAATAAATAAATGTGGTGGAGTTAATGAAATTTGGGGCATGGTAATAGAACGTAAATAATAATCAATGGGATTGGTTGGTTAATAAGAAGAGACTTGTTTGTGTTTCTTGTGTTTTCCTAACATGAATTGTCGATTGAAGTGATATGTTTTACGAACGATTTGATATGGTTGGTTGCAGTTAATTTCCCAATAGTTAAGGAACCATTAAAATAATTCTTTTGAAACATGAAAACCTAAATGGGGTTGCGGTTGTTTGTTGTATGCATGCTTCGTAGAAGCTGTGCCAAGTAATGTTCTAAATTTCCTTGTTTAGAAGCCGTAGGATGGGCTGTTTGTTTGGTATACATATATATATTTGAATCTTTCTGTTTTGTCGCACCCCACCCATGTTGAGCACTTAGTGCCAAACACTCCCATTTCATGGGAGAGGGTGTTTTCCCCTTAGTTACTAGCTCCATCCTGCTCCATCTTCCATAGGCTGTGATGGATTAAGGCGACCTTTCACCCAGGACTCTTGTGTAGGTTTCTATTGGGGAGGTTTTAGCCCAAGACTCTTTGATAAGGTTTACAATTTCCCAGGAATATTCAAGATGAGGCCCATGTGTGTGCAGGCGGGGTATGAGGTTGTGAGGCCCAGGTGTGGGCAGGTGGGGTATGTTGTTGTGAGGCCAATGTGTGTGCAGGCGAGATATGTGGTTGTGAGGCCCAGGTGTGAGTGAGAGGGAAGATTGTGGTAGCATCATGACATTCACCGTTAAGAAGTGCATCTAACTACTGGGAAATGCTGTGGGGTATCCAATTCTATTGTTCTTATATACTACTACTACCTGTTGTTCCTGTTTTTGGTGATCATGGGTGGTGAGGTTGGGTGGATAGAATTCCCTGATAGGTTTTGGTTTCTTATGTTGTTCTCATGGGACATTAGGATGTCTACCCACTTGTGCACGAGAGCTTTAGGTTTCCCTACTGAGTATACTTGTATGCTCACCCTACCATTACTTTCAGGTTTCCAGGAGGTCTACCAGGGCCGTGTGAGACCCTACTAGTTGAGAAATTTGGAGTTATTGCAGTTTTTTGTACTCTTGTTTCTTTTGGTATTGTAATTTTGAGATTTCTTGTACTTGTACTTTGTTTCAAAATTGATTAAACATGCATGTGGGATTGGTTTGGGTTTATTTCCATTTACTTGTTCTTTTTTTGGTGTTTGACTCATCCTATTTCTCGATCTTAAATAATAAAAAGGGTAATACCTCCCATATTTGTAAAAACTCATACCCTTGGTGCTCGTCGCCACCCTGGGGCCTAATGGAGGTGGGACATGGGGGTCATTATATCCCTTTCACCATTTCCAACTCAGTAGGGGCATCTTTAGTGGGAGGGGGTCATGACAACATATTTTTTCCGCGTACAGTGTAGTGTGTTTGGTATGAAGAACACCTATCTTCCAACTAATTCTACCTTCCAAAAACCATTATCACCTCCACATACTATTGCCTTATTTATGCCACAACGAACTATCATGTATCCATGAACAATTATTTATTTGTGTGCTGTCTTTTCTTATGTGTACTAGATCCTCCACTCCTTATACCGCTTGTTGAATTATCTCTATCACACACATGAGATTTCCCCTCTGTCTACCATGTCTAATATTTTAACATACCGAACATCCTCCTTCTTGTTCCAGATTTCATTCACGGCATTCTTATTTTTTCTTTTTATAGTTAAGAATCCCCACAAACACTTTTGGTAGAATTAGTTATGTGCGAACCACTTTCATACATTTCTGAATATATATATAAAAATAATGTTCTCAAATGATACTGGATCTCACCTATAATAGGTGGGATTAGAAATTATTATATAGTAAATGATATTTCAAATATACTCTAATCAATGATTTACAGAATCTTTGATATTGTACAGCCTCTACTGCATTTTGATCCTCCTCTCTCGAACTGCAAGACACCAGAAAACCATTTTTCTTATCACTTCTACCTATTTTTGTTGTCATTATGCGGAGTCTACTTTATTCTAAAAATGGTCAGAAATCCCATAGATAAATAGAATTATGCGTACCATATTACCTTTGACATAACTCATCATTTCAAACCATTTCCAATTTCACAAACTGCTCCAGCATAGCGTTCCCACTGCTCCGCATACTGTTCCAAGAACGTGGTACATGATCCATGAATTATAGGATGTGGTTCCCATCCTTTTCCAATTTTCATCAAAATACTTCATACAGTTTAATCCTATGAATAAATATTTCATTTTATAACATCAATCATAAGATTTTTAGGCTCAGAAATTTGGAAAAAATAGGGAAACAACACCACAAAAAACCCATATTCAGCAAACATCAAACATTATTATTCATGATCATCTTTCGTTGTCTACAAACCCTATCACAACCATGATATACCGACCAGACAGATTGAGGTATTTTGTCTCACAAGAACAAAAACAATTCTCTTAGAAATGATATAGATTATGATGAACTGGAATGAAACTCCCACATCAAGATAACATCATGAAGACATCTATTCTTCCCACCTAGTTTGTAGTGTTTCTTAGGGTCATTAGTTATGTTAGAGAATGAAATGTTCAAGTATCAATCTCATATCTGATGGATCACGTTCAATGGGTCCCATTCATGGAAGTGGAGTGGTTCATGACCCCAAGGTCAATATCATATTTTCATACTCAGAAAAATTTGGGGCAGATAACTCCCTGAAAGCCAAATATATGGCAACGCTCAAAACCCACATTTCTGAAGACATCATAATATTATTCTAATATTAGTGGAGGTGAATTAAATAATTCCTGATAACTCCCTTGAGAATACCAATGAATTCACATGGTCAATTTCATATATACTCTGAGGGTGTAGATGCCTTATATGAATCAAAATAGAAATTTGACATATCTGAGGTGAAGTAAAAAAGGTTCCCAACTATCTTGCCTCTATATCCAATCATGAGGTTGACATTGAAAACTATCTATGTGAGCCAAGTCTTCCACCTAATGGAGTGAATTTTATTAGTGGTTATTTCATCAAGGTCCATCAAAAGATAAAACATTAAATGGAACAACTTGGTTTATATTTTTGTCACATTTTATTTATTGAGTTATACATTAAATAGTTTTTCTTAATAATAAATACATAAATTATTATTTAATGATTAAAAACTGTGGTGATGGTTAAAATGGATTTATTAGGTGATAAACTAAAACGATAAGGGTCAAAATAAACTCAATCTATTTCTAAAATATCATTTATGGATGTATTTCAACCATATTCATTCCATTAATGAGAATTACATATTCTAGGATCCTTTTTAATGAAAAAATGTGGGTATAATTCATTATTTTTAAAAATTACATGTGTGATACTCATCTCAATAATAAAAGTCCGCTATCTTCCCTCTCTTATTAAAACCATAAAAACCATTTAAATTAGACACGACCACCGGAAAATTCTTACTAATTTCCTTCATATCATCCTGGAAGAATTTTGTTTTTCATAAATTTTAGATGGTAATTATTTGGTGCTTACCTAATGATGTTACATGAAGAAGAGTTAATGTACTTGAATAAGTGTTAATATTTTCGTTCCATTATAAACCACCTTAAATTATATAAAATATTAATGATATAAAAACATTTATATATTAAATATAATAAGAATTTTTATCTCAATTTATTTTTCTAAAACCATATATACTTCCATTAAATGGGTTACAAAATAATCCTTAATTTTTACGATAAAATACCACCTCGTGAACTGATGGACTTCATTTTCCATTACCACCATTCAAAGTTTGTTATGTTGATATATACAATGTGTGTATATATATTTGATATTTATAATATAATTATACATATTTACTAATTATATCATATATGCATTTTTTATTCCACATCTTAGGGGATTCAATAATATCTCTCTTATGTATAGAGTACTTCCAATGTGAAAATCTAACAGACTCACCTTTCACTAATTCATAACAATGATGGTGAATATGACAATGTTAATAAATATACGATCTATAAATGAAATAATTATTATGTTAATGACAAATATATAATTCTTAATATAAAATAGGTATAATTTTGTTTCATAAATTTTCACTCAATGTGAGATGATAATATCTTTCTAGTACACATGGACTACTGCCTTCATGAAATTATGGGACACTATTTTCAATACCACACTTGATAAATGATATATATATATATTACTATATATATAAATATATAATATGGTATATATGATATTTTTATCATTGGGTAGTTATAATATAATACTTAACTTCTTTCTATAATGATAATTTGAAAATGGAAACATTACATATACGTATGTATGACCAACCATATCCATGATCGTAATGAAATTAATTTATCATAACCAAATTTCAATATCTGTTTTCGAGGTATTACTAAAATATAAATATTATTAGTATTTAATTATACTTATTATGGAAATGATATTACTATATAATGCAAAAATTAGTGGAACATTCATAAAAATTCTTGTGTGACAAAACAAGGTGATTAACGATCAAAACAAGGAAAATAATGATATATAATTATCAAAACTGTGGTAAAATTTTATAAGAGTATCATATTGAAAATTATTAATAACATTATGGTTCTAGTATAAATTAATAACAACAAAAAATACATTTTATAGGTGGATAAACCACATTCAACTAAAGGAAATCACGAGTTATGGAATGTAACCTCAATTTATATTCTATTAAAAAAATATTTTATTGTGTACTAATTCAATTTTACGATGTTTATATAATTATTATTTTGATGTGAAAAATTATATTCCATAATATTTCATTATATTATATTTTTCACCTTGAATCATTACATAAATGATGATTTGACATAAATATTACCATGTGTTAAATTCATATTGACAATTCTTACATTTTTTAATTGTTGAATTTCTCATGAAATATACACTTTAATGAAATCATTATTCATTGTAATTTTAATTTATCTTAAATATCCATATTATTGAATGATAGATATGATAATATTAAAAATAATATACCAATATTACATATGGTTTTTTCTTTAAAATTTCTAGGATTAACTAGAGAAATATTGATAATTTTGTATCTTATAGTCAACATTTATATTTTATGATATAGTATACCTATTCATGAAATAAATATATTATTTGATATATGATGAATTATTTAGACCTTCATTTTTATGTGGGTCCTGGTTTAATATAACCCCTAGATGAATCAATATGTCTCAAAACACAAATATCTGGGCAATTATAAAAAAATTTCTACATGTAGTATTTAAAATGTCTCGTCAGAGGTCATGAAAGTAGATTTATCAAGATGCTTGAAATCATGGAGTCTAATAATTATGAATTTTATTTCATTAAGAATTATGATTTTATTATCCATTAGTTTTTACAATGATATTTTCACTAGAAGAATTTCATTATCAATTTTTTGATTAAATGGAATTCATTTTTCTTTATTTAACGTTCCATATTGATAATGATTATTAATTAATTTTATATTTTATCATACTTACACCTTAGTTAATATTTGACCTCTATATTATTTATTTCTTCTCCTATAGATCCAATGAAGATATATTTTAATATTTTTTTCCAGGATGTATTTCATATTCATATTTTATATATTATGTTTTATTATTTATTCCAAATGTAAAATGGTTATCATGTATCGTTTTGGTTCTCCAAAACTATTAAACTGATTTTTCATTTATTATTTGATTCATTTAACAATTTAATTTAATAAATTATGTTTTCCCCAATTAAAATATTGTTGGGAACTCTAATATTAGTGTTAGAGTTGGTTTTGTAGAAACCATTGGATCTTAATTATTGAAATCATAGATTATGAAACATAACTCTATGATCGTATTTGATGATGAATATAGAAGATAATACTAATATTTTTTAAAATATGTATTTTGGGGGATTTTTCTTAAAATATATCCATGTATAGATACTTTATGAGGTCATGGTTCTGGAACATACATACCTAGTTATAATAACTATGAAAAAGGTCCATTTGGATAGTCCTTATTGTTAATAGGTACAGGAAAACAACCCGTACTGTTGACCTTGTTTGAAAACACTAGTTGATATTCATAATATATTTTATATTTTTTTACAATAAATTATGATGGATTTGAATATAATTATATCCCCAATTAAATTATGATTATGATTCTAAGATTTAGAACGCATATATTTTAATTATGGTAACTCTTACACTCCATTTTTAATTATAAGTAATGATTAAAAATTAATGATTTTATGTGCTAATATATTATATCTCATTGTTTTAAAGGGGATCATGGAAAAAAGGTATCAATAACAAGGGTTAAGTTAGATATTTGACATTATTGTAAGGCAATATCGGTGATAGGAGAAGTACTAAATTTTGACTATATTAGCAATGTATAATCATGTTGTGATAAATAACCCTTCATGTATGGAAAAACAACTTCCATAAATAGATATTCCTATATAATTTCACATTACGGAGAAAAAACCCCCAGATTTAGTAGGAATACAAATCCATTTTCAGTTGGGAAATGCATTATGTCTTTAGAAAAGATTTTTATAGTGTTGCGATGTAGGGTAAAGGAAAATGTTACACTTTAAGTGTATTGTCTAAATGGAGATATAGATAAAAGGTTTTGGTTTATCTAGAATAATATGGTAAAATGGGAATAGAACATAGAGAATGGAATTTTTAGAAAAGGGTCATTTTTGACACATATTTCCCCTACATATAGAAAATTTAGATGAAAATAATGCTCTTCATATTTAATGAAAAGGGATATGTAATTTTTTTGTTGTGTATAAGGATACCATTAAATGGTTATCTACGTGCTAAATGGATTACATATCCAACAAACAGTACAAAACGAACAATTTTTTGAAGTGAATACGATGATTATTATAAGGGAACATGTGTCGTGAAATTTTTCATTATAAATAAAATTGTTTTATAGTCTTTCTAGATAGAGAGGGAAGTATCCATTTATTATGGAATCAATGTGAGGTAAGTGAATAAGTTCATGGAAGAGAAAAAACATATAAATTGAATAATGGAAAAAATTATTTCCCCGCATGTGATAATTTTACCACGAAACACCCAGCTTCATGTTTAAGGAAATGTTATTTTCCTATAACTGGGGAGAGAAACACTACAATGACTATGATTTCAAGGGTGTGAATGGAATTTAAAATATAAAAGTCTTCGACTTTAGGATGATTGGGAACTAGGAAATTTAATTTCACAAGATTCAAGGAAATATATCTTAGATGAATATAAGGAATAAATTTCAATATTATTCTACTAGAATATAAAATGGGGAATTATTAGTGTGATATTTTTTGGATTCATGAATTACATCCTTTTATTATTTAAAAAATCATGTCTTCGTAATAACAAATATGAAAGGTATACACATTTTACTATAATAATTTTTCGTTATAGTTTTTAAAGGATATATTGAACGATTCTAATGACCAATAAAATTGATTCCCTTCCATATTAAAAATACTAAAAACTCTTGATTAAGGGAATAATATAAATAATTAAATTCATAATGATGAGATAAGGTTGTTGGGATGAAGATACGATGGATAAGGACTATTTGAATCTATTAATTATAAATAACATGAATGTTATTAATGATTCATTAAAAATACCTTTTTAATATCATTTATAGTGTCATGAACATTTATAGATTTAATAAATATATGAAATAATTTATGATTTATTTTATAAATAATGAGGAACCCACGTTTTAAGAATGTATATTTGATAATTTGGTTAAATACCATATTTCAGTAGAATACCTGATGATTGTATTTACACTCTTGGTAT
Organism: Viscum album; assembly: GCA_963277665.1. Classification (NCBI taxonomy): domain Eukaryota; kingdom Viridiplantae; phylum Streptophyta; class Magnoliopsida; order Santalales; family Viscaceae; genus Viscum; species Viscum album. The sequence goes on along the minus strand of OY728121.1, from coordinate 1,945,868,097 downwards.
ATAAACATAGAATGCGTGTTAATATTTTTTATGGTAATATTAATAAGTTCATTATGGAAATTTATTTATTTTTATTATATTATTTGGATATTAATATTCTTAAAGATTCATATTCTTTATGATCTATGAATTTGTATACATTGATCCCTAGATGAGATTTTAGAGATTAATTTATTACACTTCCACATGATGATTTATGAATAATGAAAAACATATAATAATAATTTTGTAATAATAATAACTAAAAATAGATTTAATGTATGATCATTATATTATAAACTATATTATCCCATTAAACATAGTGTTATTGATTCCACCATAAAGAATTAATTTTGGATATTCTTTTTTTATAGATATAGATAAAGTGAAAATTCAATGATGGACAACTGAATGGTAAAATTTTTTCTATAAGATAAAAACATATCATGTAAGTATATTTCCTTATATTCCTAGACAATAATCAAATTCATTTTATAAAAGTATCATGAAATTTTTTTTGTCGTACTATCATAAATTATTATATTTTTAGTGACATTTTAAAACATATATTATAAGGTTATGTTGTCATTCACTTCCTCCTAAATATGTTATATATCACTCAATATCACTATTTGAGTGGTAGTTTTATCTTTTATATCCATTTTTTAACTTACCACCAATGTTACCCTATTAATAATGTTATTTTGTGTAATTCTATATTACTGTTATACTTCCTAATATCTCTTATCAACATAATATTTTAGTAACCCTTCTTAAAATAAGGAATTTTCAATAATGGTATTTCCAAATTAATATCCCATGATTATGTATGTTTGTTTAAATTTTTGGGACACAATTTTTTTAGGGTTGGTATAATGTAGCACCCCAAAATTTTAAAATAATTACTTTTTTGGATAGTATGTATGACAACACCCATCATAAATGACAATATAACAGCCTGAGACATTATGATATTTTTATATAAATTTAATCAGTTAAATAGATTTAATTACACACAACATTGATATTATATTAGATTATATGCAACACAAATTTAACCATGAATTATATGAATCACTTAGTTTATCTTTCATTATACACATACTAGTGTATAAGGGGTAATTCATGCAACACCGAGGTTAAATGAAACGTGGCATATTATAAAAATGCTAATATTTAATATAATTTTTATCACAAATATGTTAAATTAATATGTATTAATAACAAAAACAAAATTTTTAATGATGATATTATCTATTCATTCTAACTAAAATAAGATATATTTTAACGAAAACTATTATTCAATAAAAAACAATATATTTTTTGAAGTACGGCGTAGTTGTTCTTTTAATGTATAATTAAAAATAAATTGATAAATTTTTTATAATAAATATGTCAATAAATTAAATTCCTATTTTATATAAAAAGAAAAAAATATTTTGGTTAATTTTGGAAATTTTACTAAAAAGAATCATTTTTTGATGAATACGAGAAAATAATAAATTTTAATTAAAAACCTCATTTCCATTTAAATAAATTTTTATGATAATTTATTATATGAATTGGTTTTAAAGAAAAAATTGTTTAATATTATATCAATTAAACTAATTTAGTTTATTTGAATAAATTTCAAATTAATATTTTATAGAAAATTGTCCGAAATTTTTGAGTTGTTTATCATCTTGAAATTGATTTCTCATCACATCATTAGGATTAATTATAAATTAAAAAATTTCGCATTTATATAAAAAAATTCAAAAAAAATCAAATAAAGAAATGGAATAACAACATTTTATAATGTCCAATAAGATAAAATTAGTGTTTTACCAATCTGAATAGGTAGAATAGTAAAAATTAATTACCATGATAAAGGTAAAATTTGATTTTATAGGGGTCTGAATTTAATATATAAGGTTTAAAATAACATAAATATTATTCAAACTAATTTTCAGGGAAATATTTTGACCAAATATTTTGTTTCATATATAATGGTTCATTAATAGTTCATTTTTTTCATGAAAAAATACATTGGTGTAATTCATTCATTTTGGAAAAAAATACAAGTGTGCCAGTCACATCACCATGAAAAGGAAACCCTATTTACAGAATAATTTACACCAATAAACCAATTATTTTAGGCCAATAAATGATAAAATAACTCTCAATAACACTATTATCATTATAAAAGGATTAATATGGGAATAAAAACAACCTAGTATGGATTTAGTACAATCCTAAGGGAGATACACAATGTATATGTAATTTTTTTCAATGGGAATCATTATGTTATATATTTTTCCACCTTCTACAATTCTATTTATACCATTATGATATAATAACCTTATTATCTAAAAATAATAATATTATATTATATTAAGTGGATATACTTCCACCTTCTCCAATTGCCTATTTTTTATGAAATCATCATTCATCTATGCAATGGGAAACCACATCATAAACCAATGGCATTCACCTTTTCATTTCCAGTATTCACGATTGGGAATAAAGGTGGATACAAAGTGAATATTTTATAACTAAAATATAATTTTTCCTATTCTATTATTATATAATAGATTCAATTTTTTAAGTTTCTCTTATTTAGGGGATATGATAATGTCAGTCAAGTGTATAACAGTATACCACCTTGAGAAATGATGTGAGTTGTACTTCACTAATGTGTAACATGGATGATTAAAAGGATAACAAAAATTAATATATGTTATATAAGAGAAATAATTATGATATTAATTAAATATTTAGAAATATAAACATATAACAATTATATTTTTTCTATTTTTCATTTTCACTAGATTAATGTTTATAACGTTGTTCGTGTACCTGTGGACTACCTCCTTCAAAAAATAATGAGAATATATTCTATACACAACACAACATGGATGATATATTTAAATATATTTAAATAAATACTATGGAATATATAATATTATGATCATTATGAAATGAATATATTATATTTGTCTTCATTAAATAAGGATCATTCAATATTGGAAATGCTACTCATGCATATATACAACCTAAAACCTCCATGAACATAACATACCTCATTTCTCAAAACCACCATTCATGATTACATCAAAAAGTGTTATTAACATACAAATATGATAATTATGTCACGATTAATATTATGGATATGATATAACTATTTAAAAAATACAACAACTTGAGCATTCATAACAAATCTTGAAAGAGAGAATCAGGAGGATAACTCATGAAAGAATAAAAATAACGAAATATTAATATCAAACATGTGGTAAAATTTAATAATAGGATCAAATAAGATATGATAAATATGATTATGGTTATACTATGAATTATTATCATTATTATAATCATTATAATTGTTGTTAATGTATATAATAGTAAATTAAACTGTGATGAAAGGGATTATGTGTCATTTTTTTCAATTGAGACTTATTTCTTTTAATATGAACCAATTCAATTCTATGTAGTGAATATAAGTACCATTTATATATTTAATAAATTAAATAATTTATACATAATATTTTTTATGTTTTAATTTTAATCATTTCATACAATGGGATTCTAATTGAAAATTAACATGTGATAAATGTTTATTTATAATCCTACATTCATGTGTAATTTTTGAATTTTCAATTGAAATAATAACATTATTGTTATAAAATTTCCCTATACACTAAATATTTCTTAAAATTCATTATTATTTCATGACTATGATTATTTTATAAATTTTATACAAAATTTTCCTATGGTATATACATTGAATGTGAGTTGATTGACTGAGAAAATATTGATAAACCGGTATCCATTAATCAATATAGACATTTATTGAAATGAAATATATATTTATGAATAAAATTGATTATTCAATATATTAATAATTCATTGGACCTATAGTTAACGTAGGGTCTTAGTATAATCTATCCCCTCAATTCTTCTTTATGCATAATGAGTAAAATATGTTGGCCAAAAACACATGTTTATTCCTATAGTATTTAATCTATTTTTATAACGGTCTAGACAGGAGATGTATCATGATACCTAAGACCACGATGTCCAATAATCAATCATTTTCATCATTATATAGTAATATTAAATTATACATGATATTTTCATAATGGTATTATCTCATGATTTATATCATTCGCATAGATTTTAATATATTGATTGTTTGTTCTATTATTTATCTTCCCAAATGATGTAATATAAATGGAACGTTTGTCTACTTATAACCCATTCCATATTGTTTTGGTCAACTGAATCAAGATTGATTCTATAATACATAAACAAAAATGAAAAATATAGTTGACCCTTATTTTTATTCATTTCCATATATATAATGAAGAGATCATTTTATTAGTTTTTATGGATTAGATTTATTTTTTATGTTATGTGTTATTTTATATTTCGTATTCCAAATGAATATTGTGTATCATTTATTTATAAACTATTCAAAAACTACAAAATTATTTGGTCCTTTTGGAAATGATTCTTCTATATATACTAATATAATAATGTAATGATCTAACTTTGAGCTACCAAGGTATGGCTAACTAGATCACCATTACACATATAGAATGGTTTTATATGATCATAATCACAAAAAACATAATGTAAACAATGATTCCGTGAAAACACTTTTTATCAGGACTAATGAAGTGGGTTACATGAATTATGTTCTTATATATACACAATTGTAATGTATTGAATTTCAATTGTATTTTATATTTCTATAAAAATCCACTAATTTATTAATATGATATTCGACCTGTTTATTGAGTTACTACCTCAATGATTATATTATGAGTTAGAAGTGAAGACTCATAATGGAAAAATTGTTTCATTTATTTGTTAGATTTTTTAACAGATTGATGTTTGTGGGAAATTTTTTAATTCATATATTTTTATTCCCCTATTAGCTAAATTTTATGGGATTATTGAAACTTAATATCATATACCATATGTTTCTAATTTTAATTACATTGTAAGGAAAGTCATTTGGCATATTCTAAATAAACCGAAAATCACTTATTAGTAATGGGAATAATATGATATACGAATAAATATTAATTAAATCAGATGACTCTTAATTCCTATATTTTAACATTATCTATCACAAATGGTTCCTAATAAAGTCAAAAATAATTATAGGGATTTTGTATGGGGTTTTTGAGGTCATCCCTAAACAATTAACTAGTGTACCTCCAAATATTTTTTTTTATTTTCAATATAACTTTAACTAGATATATACCAATTAATGTGTCTATTTATATGATATAACCAATTGAATTGTAGGGAATGAAGAATAAATTAAAATATAATCTTGATAATGGATCAATATTCCCTATTGTGTGATCATGGGGTAAACCTATTATATTTATTCATAAGAAATATGGTTCAAGGAAACATTGCATAAATTTTTTAGAACATATCAATATCACTATCCAAAAAATTTGTATTAAACCACATATCAATGACATTTTTGTTCAGTAATTATGATCTCAATACATTTCTAAGATTAACTTTTTTTATTGATATTATCAATTGAAGGTTAATATGAGAGATATACCAAAGAAATCCATCCATGTTTTTTATAAGAATTTTTAATTTATACTGATTATATTTTGACATTATAATTCTTCTACTATTATCATTTATTTAGTGAATATGTTATTTATATATTACCGTGATTAGTTTTTTCTAGTATGCATAGAAGATATTCTATATATTCAAGTGAAAACAAGTATGTCAGGATCCTTTTTATAATTATGTAGGGGAAACATATACATGGTATGATGTAAACGAAATTTATCATGTATTGAACATGGGTTTTATGAAATTTTCATTCTAAGGTCATATAATCTCTTGTGGTGGTCTATTATTGTATCCTTCAATGTGAAAAGTTATTGAATAAATGAATAGAACATTGAAAATAACTATAATTTTTTATTTTCATGCGATGTAAGTATATTACCAATTCTTTTTAGAATAATTATCATCAATATATAATCCTTGGAACATATTTACATAAATGATATTACGTTATTATAGATGGATGAATGTGAATAGAATTACAAATAGATTAAAGTAAGGTCTGTTAGTGATGTTGTACTCACAATACATAGAAGTGGAGAAGGAATTTTGAGAATTTGTGATGATTTGTAGAATTGTATACTATGAGTTTAAATATAGAATGATATGGTGATATCATATTCCTCAATAATACTGAAAATTAAAATTAAAAATTTATCTGAATCCATATTTGGAGCAAGAAACATTATTTTTTAAATTAATGGGATGGATTTATTTTTTTACTGAGGTAGGTCTTCTATACTTGGTGATCAATAACCATTAAATTATTTATTATCCAAAAAATTGTTTAATATACATCATAGTTGTTGGTTAGAGATACTTAATGACAATCACTACTCATATTACCACTACATTATTGGGAATATGGAAAAAGACGAACTGAATCAAAAGGATCATCCTAGTTCATCTATGATGGGGTTATAAAAATATTAAATATATATATATTTTCATATAATGGATCTAGATATTTTTAGAAAAGGGTATAAATAATATCTTTCTCATGTAAGTGTCCAAAAAACAATCCTAATGATGATAAAAAAGGCATAAAAGTAATATGTTGAGTTGATAAAGAAGGTTATAAGTGTTCTTGAGTATAAAATTTATAACTGTCTAAAAGATATCTTTTTTATTAGCACAAACCCTTTTTAAGGGACGGGGGAACCCAACATATATTCTAGGCTTTATACAATATTACTTCCATAGTCCAATAGTTCATGGAAAAAACAACACATTCCAATATAGAAAGAGAAGCCCAAACCCAGCATTAAAAACATTAATATAAACTTCCCCCTTCTCATCGATTCTCATCTAGATATCACATGAATGAATACATGATCCTGGTACTAATGGAAATGTCATACCCTCTAAAACATCCAAATCCGGATAGCAATAATAGGTGAAAAATCATAGCTTTGGACCTCATCTAAAGAAACCCATAATGGTGAACATATATCAAGTCCCACCAACTATGAACGACATGGCCACAATTCAATCTCCAAAAAAATGAAATACAAGAAGAGTAAAGTTATCATAGACCATTAATCCATGATCATTCCAGACAAACCCCCATGCTCCATGTGACTGCCACCTAATCTTTATCCACTATCCATGTCACAAGCATCAAGGGGGAGGGTGAGGGAAGGTCCAAACATGAAATATCAATACCACAATCAAACATATCCACCACCTTATAATCCATTGAAAAAATGAAAAAATTGAAATTAATTCAATGATAGAGATACAGAAACTCAAAAATCATAAATGTCCCTCCCCCTCCAAGCCACATCAGATACAAAACTAATTTACATTGGACGATTAAGATAGAAGCCCACTAGAGTTGACATTGAGTCATGCTGACGCCAGATCGAGTCGTCACCATGCCGCGATGACTCTAGGCCGAGCTCCCATTGAAGACAATGCTAAGTTATGAGACCAATACTATATATCCGAATCAAATCTAGGAAATGCTGATTTCAAGATGATCTAGGGGAGACCATATGAGGTTATGAGGCATCTCTGGAGAAGAACCCTACCCCCCCTCTAGAATATTGACCCTCCTCTTAGAGGCCAGAATAGAATCCCTTTTAAAATTGATTACTATTGATGTATATTTTTTCAAAATAATTTATTCATCATTATAATCCCAACAAATAAGAATTATATATCTGAGGAAACATATATTTCATCATAATCTATTCATCTTGGAACATCAATGAATTATATAGTTTTACAAATGAATTTTTAGTGGGACAACATGAAAAGATATATTTTAAAGTTGGTATCCTATTGCATGTTATGTGGGTATGTTAATTAAAATAATATGATGTCTAAGGGGATTTGAAAACCATATTCCATACCTTTACGAATGTGGGAAAACATTACATTGGATTCAATTTTCAGATATCCCAAAGAATATAAAAGGAATAATTATTTTGTGGTCGTAGTTAATATCCTTATGATGTTTTTAATAATTATTCTCAATTTTGATATTTCACTATTGATAAGTTTGTTTGGATATAAATTAATGAGGTTTTATGTTTTTATTGAGTGCCACATTCAATAAATTTATATCGATGTTTTAGGAATGTATAAATTTTATAGAAAAATATTCAATAGTTTTAGGATATAGAGTTTTGTTTCAACAATGATTGTCATCCCTCAAGATATTTTTAGTGTGATAAAACCATTAAACCTTGGGATTATATGTTTATATATTTTATTATGAATTTCAAACGTGGTTTGTATAAAAAAATTCCTCCATTCAATTTTTCTAACTACAATTTCATTCACTTACACATTCTAATTATTCATTATAATTCCCTATAAGGAAGTATGATCAGATCTCTTATATGGTAGGGTGAATATTTGGAAATAAATCTATTGGTACTAGATATAGATGATGAAATAAAGAAGTTAATATAAATCCAATAGAACATATGAGATTCTCAATGTTGGTAGAAAATTTCTAGTAAAAATTCCTGTTGAAATAAAAAAATTTGATGTTGGGGAAATGTTTTTTATATTAATTTTCCCAGACTATAAGGTCGTGATATTTTGAGATATATGAATTTTTAGATCTTTGTATATTATCCTTTTCATGATTCATGATCATATACAGATGATATATTATTTCATTTATATTCTATTGAATCTCCAAAATTTCTTGATGCTTTCCACATATCTCAACTAATGAAGTACATATCTAACCGGTCACATGAAATAATCTGATAAGTAATTTTTTTAAAGAAATGATCTCTCTCACGGTGAAAAACTATTGGAAATTAATTATCATAAAGGGAAATGAAAATAAAAAAACGAATTTTCATATAATAGCTCTGAACCTGCACTCTTTGATCGAGTACTGAAAATATAAAATATAAATTTTTAACATTCATATCAATGAATGTCAAACATTTTTTAGAATAAAAAACATAAGTCATAAAAAGGATATTTTGGATCACATATATTTTCATGGACTTTATAGGTTTATAGTTTTATAGATATAGTAAAACTCATGCATGAACAAATCCCATGTATTGAAATTACCATATCTACCACATAACCTAGATTTTCTTATTACGCATTTTTTCATCATCACTGTCATCCATATGAAATCCTTATAGTCATAATTCCTTAAAATTTATTCATGATTATGTAGGAACACATTGACTGCTATATGTGAGAATAATTTTGAAAGAAGGATATGATTATAGAATAATAATATTCATACCAATGAATATCTTAATCATTAACCATAAAAGCATCTAACATGTCTTTAAAAATTGATTTATTCATCAAATATGATAATCATGAACCATGTGATACCAATAATGACCAAAGGAATCATTTATAACTCTTATAAATCATAATGAAAATACATGGGTAAGATGGAACATCATCATTATAAACCACATTTGACCCTTTTTTGGAATAACTACAACACAGTTAATCATGATAGAGAATCGTGATGATAACACCCTAATTATTATCAATGAATATAAGGAACATTAAACAATTCATTGTAGTGAAATATATTCACACCAATCATATATACTATATCAGCATTACCCAAATCTATATGGGATAAGAAATCATATATTTCATATTGGGATCTCTAGGATATATCTGGGTGTAACCAATATATTAGTTGTAATGGGATCACTCGATTCTATCTGGGTACACTAATTATAATCAATAAAATAAAATTACCCATCATTAATAACGTACATTGAGAATAAATTCCACTAAATTCATAGAAAATCCATTATTATTTTTATGAATTAATTAATACATGGAAAAGAATTATGTTCCCAAATATATATTTCAAATGTGATTAACCCATGTAAAAAGAAAGAGCTTTATAAGAATATATATAAAACTTAATTAAAAATTGATGAAAATTTTGATTCAAAAAATATCATTGGAATATAATTAACATGTGAATAAACAGACAGTTTCAATACAAATTTCATTAAAACATAACTAACCCATGGAAATGATTTTGGTTCCATGAAAATAAATTTGAAACAATATTTATATATCCAGAGATGGAATGTCTATGGAAGTAAACAAAATATCCCCACAGTAAATAACTATCCACTATGATTTTTGACAATAAATAATTGCAATACTTTTAAAAAATAATAAAAACTTTTTTAATTGAAAATTAACTATTACCATTCAAAATCACTTGTAATAATAAAAAATTCATCAACATATTAGGGAAATAATAATATCTATAAAATCCAAGTAAAAATATAAAACTTTCATCATGGAATGTAATATACATGGTGGTTAAAAAATAAATTGTCATCATAGATGGAAAAAATAAGCAGTGTTTTGAAAACAACTTGAAAAATGGTGTCAATACTAACCCATTTGGAAAAAATAATTAAATATAAATTTTTTTTAAAAAAAATATAATTATTTGAAATAATTTCTTCAAAAATTTATATTAAAAATATGGAATATTTTTAATAAAATTGAAAACAAGTATTTTAAAGAGAATGGATTACGATACAAACGAATATACAACCTCAATATCACATAAAAATTACATTATGGATGCTTTTTAATAAATAATGGAGGAAATGTAAATCAGACTTGTCAACCACATTGATAGTGAGGGTTTAATAAAATAGATTTGGTTTTGTAAAATAAGATATCATTATTTCCTGTAAAACAGCCTTTAATATAAAAAATTATAAAGGGGATGAGATTATAACATAAATCCATTTCCACTATAATAACTGTTCAGTCATAAGTCTCGTGAAAAGTAATATGATAAAAAAATGTATAAATACTAAACATAGTAGTAATATAATAATTCATATTTATTATTCATGCGCATAAAGAGTGAGTTAAATCATTTAAAGGACCCATGTTTTTTCAAACTACAATTTTGATTAGAAATTTTAATTTTTTCTTCCCAATTTTGGTAAGGTTTAATATGGTTTTTCAACCCTATAATATGATTTAGTTAATTTTTCTTACCACATGATTGCAATCAAATTTAGGGGATAACCCTAGTATATTTGTTTTGAAGATTTTTGAGCTGTTCGAATTTTTACAGAATAATTAACAGTTAACAATTAAGTAATAAATTTTAATTTATTCATGAATGTTCATTCAGTGATATCATTTAAAATATCCATCATATTGATATTGCATCTCCTCTATTGAGTTAATAACATGGATATATTCCTAAGAGTGACATAAACTCAATTTGGGGGACAGGGTTGGGGTAAGTAGGGAAACTTTTTATTTTCTTCCCTTCATCTTGTGATTTTTTTATTTTATTTTTAATTTATTATTTCCTCCTTGAAAATATCACCTACTCTATTATATGGGTTCGTCATATGCTACCTAGAAGATATATGATGGAGGGATAGGGAGAAAGATAAATATAGGTTGATATAATGTGGTACTGTATTGGATATCTCGATGCACTAGATCGATCCATGGAGAGCATATTTGAGTGAAGCTTCTATGGTTTTATCAAAATGGTAGACATATTTATGTTTTAAACGTAGATAATTTTATATTTTTCATTTTTTGAATTTAATTCATTATTATTCTTGATTATGGCTCCTTGAGGCCCAACATATTGATTTTGTGGTGAAAATGGGGGTTTTAGGTGCTCTAGTGGTTTTCATTTCTAGAAACATTGGCTAAAAGATATGTGGTTCAGGGTGACATGTTGTGTAATGGGTCACATTAGTGTATCAGAGTACCCAACCCAAGTTTCCTATATAGGGGGGGCACAACCATTTATTGTATATTACCAGACCCCATGTGGTTCGTATGTTGTGTTGAAGTACACAACCAGACAAGGTAACCAACCATGACAATTTATGTGTATGGGAAGGTATCTCATTTTGGGTACACATTGTGTAGACATTTAACATTAAATGTACCAAGGGTTTTTACATTTCTGGGCTCGACGAATTATGTTCCCATCTAGGGATTTGGGAGTACACTTCGTGTACCCATGGAGACACATCAATTACATCCCTCTTATAACACATTGAGGGGTTTTCCAATCATTTCTCAAGGTAATTACAATTGGAACCATGATAAGTCCATTATGTGTATATTTTCAATTATATAAAGATGGTATGACATGTATGGTTTTTTTGAATACTCTTTAGTGGTGTTTCAGGCCTTTCATGAATGGAGTGGTTCATCCTATAGTGATTGTATTAAGAGTCTGTAGAGACTGAGAATTGTTCTAAGATGATTCATGAGTTATAACTATTGATATATACAATGTATATTTATTTTTGAGGAAGTATCCATTCTAAGATGTTTCACCTAGTCCTATGAGGCCATGAAACCAATTATTATTGAGGGTCCCATATAGGATTCTTTTTTTTTTATTTTTTTACCTAGATAATCCAAGGTAGGATGAATCTCTATTTAATATGGCTATCAAGGATCCCATATGAGATTAATTTTCTTATCTACTGATATAGGTTGTACCTAGTTAGATCCCAGTACCAATGTATATATCTAAGGATCCCATTTAGGATGTGTTTTTTTACAATTCAAGGATCCCTTGTTGGATTCCTCTATTTCGTTTTAAAGATAATGATCCCATGTAAGATGCCTTAGAATATTTTTATACCTCAAGGATCCCAAGTAATATGCCTCTCTAGGAATGACTTGAGGGACCCAATGGGATCCCATTGTTTAATTGACCCTAAGTTGTACATTGGGTTTGGGTTGAGATGGTAGTAAGTAAAACCAAAGAACCCATGTTGAACATGTAAGCCCATGGGGTTATGGATGTATTGTTACATTTATTAATTTTGTTGGTCTCACTATTTTGATTATACTTTCACTTTTTAATTTCTAATCCATTGTTGTTTAGTAGATATTTTTCCCGGTTAGTGGCTATCTAGCCTAATGGAAGTCATATTTATCAATCCTTAGGATTCCCAGGCTTTCTTTCTAGGACACATAATTCAAATTGGGATTCCCATACATTATTTAAATGGGTCTAACTTCTAATTCAAGTCATAAAATATGTTTTCTGATATGCATAGATTTAGTACCAATGATCTTCCTGGTGTGCATATATATTTGTTTATTATATTTTGGCAATGTCCATAAGTCTTTTGAAAAATCATTCTATTCATAAAACTAGTATGATATATAGGTTAAGAAACCTACTAAGTATACTCAAGGATGATTAAACTCTCATCAGTGATGAATATTATTGTTCTATCCTCATATGATATGTGATGGGGGTTATTACATTATAACTAATATAATTATACTCGTTCACGAATATTTTATCCTAAGGGATATGGATGATTGGTCTCTCCCTAACTGGTTAGGTGACCAAGGTGTGCAACATAGAATATCAAATAGTTACATACAAAGAATTATTACTCAAATTTAGATGAAGGGACGATTACTCTCTCCATTAATAGAGACTCCAATGGTGGGTAAAGAATCTCAATGGTGAGTTCTCCTTTTAGATCTTGTAAGGGTAAAACCCTTATGTATTATCTGAGTTCTGAATGATATTACCACCTACTGACATAGAATTAGGGCTCAAACACTGTAATGGATTTACATGGTATGAGAAGTATGATGACAAAACCAATAACCATTCATATTATTTCATGATGTAATTTTGGGAATACTATTTTTTGGGATTGGAGGTTAGTACTTGTGTACCCACGTGGTTGATGATTATCCCCAAGTGGTGACATAGCTCTCACAAAGATACTCCTGGTGTGTGTTAGAGTAGGTATATATAATTTGAGTTTACATACCCATAGATATAAATAATGATAAACATATTGACTAGTATGACATCTATCTTAATTAACTTTTACATGATATCCATGTGATCAGGATTTGAGACCCATGGATTGATGATATTGGTTTTATGTTATTTATTCACATACAAATGGCAGTTCATTTTTATATTCATATGTATAGATATGGTAATTTTTATGTGAACGTATATGGACATCCATAGTTTCACTATTCACGATGGCCAGGATTACAGTCCCAAGGTTCGACTGTGGTTTTACATTTTGGTTTTACATATATGTTTAATTATTTTTTTACCTTGGATGAGAAGATTTATTTTTCATAAAAATAGAGAAGAATATTTTATTGGTTCTACATCAAGGTAGACTAATGATATTAGTTATCACCCCTTTATGTGAACATTCATGTACTTGTATACATTTGGTTGACTTTTCAGGATGTTAAAAGTTACATAGTGGATAGTGCTGAGATAAAGAGTTCCATGTATGGGTGTATAAACTAATGTGGGTTCTTATATTTGAGATGTTGTAGGTTGATAATTTCTAGAGATAAGGTACGTGGTCTGACATGGAATTAGTAGTAGAGAATTGTACATTTAATTTCTATTGTTTTAGTAGTATTGTATCTATATAACTGTCAATGTGGGTGAACATTGTAGTACGTGTTGCATAAATTTGTGGGATTTTTTAGCTTTTTAATTAATTATTACATCATGTTCTATTTAAAATTAATTAATACGCCTGCGTAAGGTTTTCAACTATTGTGAATGATACTTAGATATTTACACTATTTTATTTCTATTATATGAGGGTTTAGTACTTCCCCTATCACACCCTAAGCCCTCACCACTGGTCGACAACATCAAGAGTATATAGAGGTTTCTTGAAGCCTAGTATCCCACCGTGTCGGGGAACTGTTTCAGTGGAATCAAGGGTAGGATGTTAATTTTTTTATTAGATCTGATCATTTTCTAGTCATTACTATTTGTGATATGGTAGAAAAGTTTATTATGAATTATTTCTAACTTTTGATGGATTAAAAATGGAATGTCTTGGAAAAATTTTCTAGAAAGAAAATATAATTATTAGGTTATGGGATTGTTGTTCTCATTGACGATGTTACATGTCAATATTATTTTCCCCTTGAATGATCCATATATTTTGTGATTTTTTTTGATTTTCTATGAAAATCTAGCTCTTGGCCATTATCAAGAGGCCAATGATGTATTTTGAATCTTTACTGGAAAAGGCAAGAGGGGTCTATTGAATCATATTTTGCAAGTAGGCCTCACATCATATATGACTTTTTGTGTGTGTTTTTAATGAAGTATGAGGACTATTTATTTGGTACAATTAGATATATATATATATATATATTATGATTGGTTATTTGGATCTATGTGGAGGTGTTGGTCATGAGGCTGATGACTCAATCCATGTGCATGAGAGGTGCAACAAAACATATTGGTCAATATGGAAGATGAATATTTATGATATACCCCAAATGGGGTGTTGTTTATTTGGTCATAGTTATATAGTTACATCAATGAATATGATGTTGATAGATATTGTGACCTTTAATGTGAAATAGACCTCAAGGGGGTATTAACTTATATGGATTCACAATGACATGCATTTCAGTCTATTTTTCTATGTGGGTATTGTGACCTCCATGGAGTATTTTTTTTCAGAGGATTCTTGATGAGAATTAGGACCTATTAGGAATGGATTTTAGTTTTTTCCATTGTAATGTTTTTTCATATTTACCATCTCGACAGAGGTGTCAAAATTCAGATTTGGCAGGTGGAAATTGTGACACAGTTATGAGACCTGTTCTGTAGGGATAGGTTTTAGAACAGGAGGCCCATAGTTTTGACTCCATCCATTAGAAGTCGATATATTTTTCTTTAATGGAAACCTATGTGAGATATTGGGCCATGTTTTCTTATTCATTTTACTTAGTAAACTTGGTTTTACATTTCATTGTTCTCGATTCATGGAAGTTGTTAGAGTTTTACATTATAGTTATGTTGATTCCATCAGTTTTTTACGAATCACCATGGCTGATTAATTCAAAACTAGCTATCATAGGTAGGACTTTTTGTGTGCATGACATGGTCAACCAATGTTTTTTCTATTTCTAATATAGTCATAGTATATGTAAGTGGTCCTAATTAGAATAATATTGTGTGAAGGGTGGTCATGGAATAAATTTTTGAATGGGTGAGGTGATCAATTTAGATGAGGGGTTCAAAGCTATCTTCAAAATTAATGAGAATGATGTGCCATGTATCGCAGTTAGAATATCCAAGAAATGGTGGTTTCACTTAAGAATGAGTAAGATGATCAAAAAATACATTGTTTTTTCATGTATTTTTATTATGTTGTGAATTATTGGGTGGCCAGTTGAGAACTGTTGTCCAATGTTTTCACAACATGTTGTGGGATTTGTTTCCTAAGAGATATACATAATATAATAAATGTCACTCCATGGTAGAGGTTACAGTTATAATGACCATGTACCATAAGAGTTTTTATGTGTCGCATAATTCATTTTAGTTATCGATCAGATGTGGGTGTGTCTTGGAGGTATATGTACATGTACTTTTTCAAAGAATCATAGTGTACACTATTTAGAAATGTTAATTCAATATATTAATATCATCATGAGCACACTAAGATAGTATCTATAATATTCCAAGAATCTATTATCTTTAATTTTTCTCCCGTATTAAGGGAACCCTGCTGAGGATGCATTTAAGGTGTAGTGTAAGGCAATCCATAATGTGTAGAGTGAACATTTGATAGTTTGTGGATGTTGACCACCATTTTCAGTTTAACATTATATTTTTCATCAGATGTTGACCTCAGAGGTTTGTTCTTGAGGGGTCAGTAATGGTATTCCTATAGGGGGAGTACCTGATCGATTATAGTAAAATGTATTCCTGGTAGAATACAATTGTTGATGTTATGATATAGGTCATTGGGTGAACTAGATATGTTTTTCTAAATATTCTTAGGATGAGATCACGATTGCAAGTATTTTCACCTACCAACTAAGGGATAACAGGGTATATAGTGTGATTATTATAAGGTCCGGGTATTTTGATAATAAATGTGAGTAAAAATTATATTTTTTCAATAAATTTATTTTTACGGGTAAAATGGACATTTTTACCTATCATATGATCCTAGATAATTTTCATGACATCTATGTTTGTTAATGAATAGGTTTTTTACCCTAGGATAAGAGTTTTCTTGAATTATGAGATTTTTTTTTTTGAAATAATTAATATAAAATATTTAATTAAATAAATATTAATTTATTTTCATAGGTTCATTCGATCATATCTTTTAATCAGAGAATTTTTTTCACTTTCTTTCTCCACATTAATTCTGGAATAGGGATTTTTTCCTTGTAATGAAATAAACTCAAATTGGGCCTTGGGGATGGGTTGGGACCCTTTTTCTTTTTGATTTCATTTTCATATTTTTTCTCTCTGTTCTATTTATTTTCTTATTTATTAATCCTAATTAAATGAAATCACCCTCCATGGGATCCACCTACACCAAACGACTAAGTGAGAAATGAGGGAGATAGAGAAATATAATGATAGATGAAGATAAAGTGGTGTTTCATAGGGCTCTCAAGAAGCTAGATTATTATTCCACAATCATGGGCAGAATATTAGAGCAATGCTTATGAAATTTCTCCCAAATATAGGCCTCTTTATAAATTATCCTTATATTCTGGCAGATTTTTTATTTTCTAAATTTAATTCCCCAATATTCATGATTATGGACACTTGAGGATACATTAGGCTTTTTCATGGGAAAACTAGGTTGTCACACAATTAGGAGGTTTTCTATATGGAAAAACCAAGTATATGGTGTGTGGTTGAGGGTGACATTATGTGTGTTCTTACTATTCATGGAAGTTGTTTTTTAAGTAAATTACTTATGTTATGTTGTAAATCACATTTACTATTCCTTGATAGTGTAAAGGATTACACATCTATGGATTCCTATATAGGGAACATGGTCATGTAGATTACATAGCCAGACCACATGTGTGTCACAGACCTTGTAGAAGTACATGGATAAGCTAGGTAAATCACCCATCCAATTCAGTGATATAGGTAGGTATCAAATTGTAGGTACACATCATGTACCTAGGTAATTTTCACACCGAATCTAGTGGGAGTACACGTCCATTTGGGGATTTTGAGGTACTCACAATGTATCCATGAGGAGAATTAGTGTACTTCCCTCTGGTATACCTATGGTATTTATCATATATTTTTTATTAGGAGTAATAATTATACCCATGAATAGTCCATTTTAAGTATATTTTCAAATTTATTGTGATAGTAAGACCTGTGAAGTTGTTGGTGGATTTCGGTGTGGCATATTCTGAATTTCATGAATAGAGATGTTCTTCCACCAATTGTTGTTTTAATTGTCTCCTACGATTGAGAAATATTCTGATATTTTCCATGATTTGTCTTTATTATCCAATGAATTGAATATTTTCATTTGATGATGTATCCCATGAGAGATGTCCCCTTCTGGCCTATCAATCCATTCGACTACTTGTTGTAAAGGATTTATTGTAGGATTCCTCTATTTATGGATTTTCATATAATATCCAATAATGGATTCCTATATATTCTATATGGTTAGAAAGGATCCCATGTAGGTTTCCTTTTCTCTTCTAATGATTTTGGGAGTCCCTTTTTGGATCCCTATATTTGTGTATCATTCGTAAGATCCCTTATAGGATGCCTCTATTTTCATATCATTTAAGGATGATATACAAGATTCTTCTATCACCATTTCCAACCATGGATCATGAGTACGATTCCATCATTGAGGTGTATACCCCAAGGATCCCATGTTGTAAGGATGTCAAGGTTTAACTTGAGGGACCAAGAGGTTACCCATTTCTCTATAGACCATGTGTTGTACGTTGGTTTTGTTCAGATATGGTTGTAGGTGTCACCATACAACCTATGGAAAACCTATAATCCCATGGGATATAGTATTTGTGTTGGGTTTATGATTTTAGAAATTATCACTCTTAACTTTATGCCTTCACAAGTTTATTGATGATGCATCGATGTTTACTCCAGGTGTTTCAGGGTTATTGGTTGTTGGTCCTAATGTAAGGTGTCTTTCCTTCTCTTTGGGTTTCTCATAAGGTCATCCTAGGATCATTATTACATGTTGGAATGGATAGATATTATTTCCTAGGATCTATATTTTTAGCCATGTTATTTCATATGTTTACTATTATACCTAGCAGTACTACCTATGATCTAGTTTTCCAGACTATATATTTTATTAGTATATTATCTGGATGCACATTGGTTTTCCCTAGAATCTTACTATTGATTCTATTACAATGATATATAGTTATGGAACCCTAGTAATTGTACTCATGGATTATTACACACTCCCAAGTGATATGGATGATTCTTCTCTCCTCTATTGATATGTAGTGGGGATGATTACACTCTCCTTGACTCGATAATTTTTTTTGATGATTACAAATTACAAAGGTATAAAGATCATTATTCACTCACTAAATGTTTACATGACCCCAGTGTGATGTATGGAGTATAACATAGTTGAATTCCCTTAATTATTACACACATATGGTTGAAGGGATGACTATGCTCTCCCTAACTATAGACTTCAAGGGTGGCCATATCAACTCAATGGTATGTTCTCCTTATATATCGCCTAAGGGTATGACCCTTAGGGATTATCTGATATCTCAATTTTATAATCGCCTCTGGATCGAGACCTAGGGATGATACATTAGACTAGATTTACATGGTATGAGATTCATGATGACTAGCTTAGTGAACATTAAATGGATTACTAGATAAATTCCATAGAATCCAATATTATAGTGATTAGAGGAATGTATGGCTGGTCCTGGATGTAGGATGAGTATCTGCATGTGGTGAAATATCCTTCTAAAAAATATATCATGTTTTGGTACAAAAAGGTTTATATAAATGGGGAATACAACCCAATATATCGATATATTGATATATGTATTTAGTGGTATGAAATCTATCTCAATTACCTTACAACAAATGACTATATGACTTGGATTATGCTCCCAAGGATCGAAAACTATTGGTTTTATGGTTATTATTCACTTAAAAAAGAATATTTATATTATGTATACATGTATATGTATGGGAATATTCATGTATACATATATAGATATGGATTTATGGAGGAACGTTCCCAATTATATTGGATTATGAACCTGGGGATTGGCTGTGGTTTCACATTTTGGTTTTAATGATCCTTTATGTTTCCTCTTAGATAGTTTGAGTAGTTCACTTTTTTATACACCTATTACTACGAATTTTATTGGTACCTCATCATGGTGTTCTACTAAGATTTTATATCACCCCTGAATGTTCACCTCTGTTTATGTGATTAACTTATGTATAACTTTTATGTTAAGAATAGTTTCATGGTGGATAGGGTTGAGGGGTAAAGTCCCATGTATGAGGGGAGTTACTTGTGTGTGTTATTCTATTCAGGCTAGGGAAGTTCGATAGTGTCTGAAGACAGGTTATGTGATTAATGTCAGAGTTAGTTGTAAAAAACTATAAACTTATTTTAGTCTCATTCATACTTTTGTATATATATGTTCGACCGAGAAGGTGACAATTTTTTATGTATGCAATAACAATTTGGGATTTAATATATTTTCCATTTATTATTATATCACGTTCTATTTTAGTTTATTTATATCTCCCTCACTCTGTATATCAATTTTTGTACGATTCATATATATTTCCTCTATTTTTTTAATCAAATATGAGGTCATGGTCTCCCCACTATCAAAACATAGGGCATCACTACTAGTCTTCAGCCTCTAGTGTAGGGGATGAATGATTGAGGCTTAGTAACCCACAAGTTTAGGGAACTACTCTAATGGAATCTGACCCAAAATGTTACAATGTGGTATCAGAGATATTATTTTCCTAGTATTTACTATTTTTCATTTGGTAGATAGGAGTATTAATGTTTATTTGGAACATAGGATGGATATAAAACATGACTATTGAGAATACTTGTTCTGTTATGAAGTCATAGTTTCTAGGGTATGAGATTATTGTTCTGATTTGTAATGTTACAGTTGAATATGTAATTATACTTGATCAATGCAAATGTTGTCTATAATAAATCATTTGCAATGGATCTTTGGGTATTTTCCATTATAAATAGGCTAGTGATGGATTTTTAATCTTGGGAGGAAAAGGTATGAGGCATCTCATGCATCGTATTTGGAACATAAGATTCAAATCATATAGGCCTGCTGGTGTTAGTGTTTTTACTATTGAATGTGTCTTATTTATTTCTACCAACATATATATATATATAGTTCTCATGGAATGTTAGGGGGGAATTACTTTGAGGTGTTTGTGTAGAGGATGGTCACTCAGCCCTTGTGCATGGGATGTTCAGTGACACTTGTTGGTCGATATGGTATGAGATTACATCTATTGTACCCCTTATGCATTATTTTTTTAGGTTTTGGCTATCTAGTTGGATATCTATGTATGTTTTTGATAGATACAAGGACATTTCTTGTGAACTGGACATCGAGGGGGTACTAAAGTATATGTATGAATGATGAGTGTTAGTTCAGTCTCCATTTCTTGGTTTGTTTCATGACCACCATGGAGTATTTCCCTCTATGGATGCTCAATGGAGATAAGGCCCTAGTAGGTCATGTATTTATTTTTCACCATCATATATCATTTTTATCCTTAACTTATCTATAGAGTCATGATCTTCTCATCTAGTTGGTTGGACGCTGTGGCATAGGTGTGAGACCAGTTTAGTAGGTCCACATGGGATACCTAGAGGCCCTTGGTTTTGACTTAGACCCTTATTATTTAAAACCTGTTTATTTGAGGGAAACGTGTGTGAGAGGTTCCTCCATTTTATTCATCATAATTTTTAAGTAGTGACCTTGTTTTTGTGCTATATTGATCCAGGAAATCTAGGTTTTTGAGTATTATATTATATGAATGTTGATGCCTTTTTATTTTCACCAAGCACTATGGGTGATTGTTTTTTGGTACTAGATTTGATAGGCATGTCTATTTTTAATCTTTTCTAGGATGAACTATTTTCCCAATAATACTAATTTAGATATAGCACTGATAAATTCTTATGATAGGATGTACGTTGGGTGAAGGGTGGTTGGGAAATAAATCTTGGAATGAGTGACCAACTCTACTTTGAAGAGGAGTTCAATGGTATATTCCTAAATAATGACAATAATCAACCATGTTTGTTGGTAGAATATCACTATAATGGATGAATCACTAGATAATATGTTAGGTGATACAATTATACACTGGTTTTTTGTAGTGTCTTTATGTTGTGAATCAGTGAGTTTCAAGGTGCGAGACATGGACAGATAGTTTCATGTCATTCGATCAGATTTTTTTCCCAGGGGTTGTGGTTAATGTGGGAAATGCCTCTTTCTGTAAGCGGTGACATTGAGGGTGACAACGGACCACAATATGATTGAATTGAGGTTTAATCCTAGTAAGGATTTTATAGGATGATAGTATGGTTTTGAGGGATATATATGTCCTATTCATAGAGAATCACAGTATAATCTTTTTGGAGATGATCATTCTCTATCTTTACATCAACTTAAGTATACTAAGAGAGATTTTAACCAAATACAATTTTATTTTATTTTTAAATTTCCACCTTGATTACAAAAAACCTATTTTGGTTTCACTCAATGAGTGGTGTAAGGAAATACATATGATGGATATTTTTACATGGGTCGTTTGAGGGTGGTGACCCTTGTTTACATTTTAACATTATCATTTTAATGGGATATTTATTTAAGAGTTTGGTATTTGAAATGACGGTAATGGTAGACCTATGGTGAGGAATACCAGATCAGTCACAGTTTAATGTCCTTTGTGTAGAAGATAGTTATTGAGGCTATGAGACTAGTAGCTAGAAATTCATGACAACATGTTTTGTATATGATCAGGCTGTAAGTATTTCTACTAGTATTTTCAGCAATCTTCCCTGGGAAAAGAAGTTTTATGGTCGGAAAATTGAAATAACTGGTTTTTTTTCTAGAAATATTCATTGAGTATAAATTTAAACATTTTCTTTTAGATGAATTTAAGGGGTACAATGGTCTTTTCCCAATGAAGAATATCTCAAATAATTTCTATATCCACTATATTGGTCCCAAAATAGTGTTTTTAGCGTAGGATATGTGCATGGTGGAATTATGATCCATTTGAATATAAATTGAATAATTAAAATTTTATATTTAACTAAAAAAAGATCAATAGTTTCACGGAGGTTAGTTACGTGATATCATTTAAATAGGGCATCCAATTTAGATTCTGTCTGCACCACAATTACTATAATAAGGACTTTTCCTTGGTGGCATATAACTCGAATTGGGTGTCGGGGCTAGTTCTGAACCCTATTTCTCTTATTTTACCTTTTATTCCTTTTTCATTCATTTCTATTTATTTTCTTCTTTATTCGTCCCACTTCTCACATATGACCCTCTATGGGATCCTCTTACACTGATTGACTGGCAAATAAAATAGAGGGAGGGAGAATGAGATAGATTGATTGAGATAAATAAGTACCATCTAGGAGCTCTTAATATGCTGGATTGACGTTCATCAAACTTTGACCACATATTTGAGTGATTATGCATAGGTATACACCCAAATGATGTATTCTTTAATATTTCAAAATATATTTATGTATATTTTTTATTTTCATAATGAAAATCCACATTATTTATTCTTATGTCCCCTAAAGGCCATATCTTTTGATTTGAGTGTGTAAATAGGGGTTTTAGGAAATTCGAATGTTTTCCATTAGGAAAAACAAGGCTACACAGCCTGAAGCACAAGGTGACACAACGAGTGTTCTTATCATTTAGGGAAGATCATTTTTTCAATGTACATACAATATAGTAGGGTTTGAATGTCGTATACTAGGTCTTGGTAGTGTATTTGAGTACCTATCCAAGGATTCCTGTGTATGGGCACATGACCATGTTGGCTACATAGGCAAACCCCGTGTAAGTCGCACGCCATGTAGAAGTACATGACCATTCGATGTAGATGGCTGGGAATACTGAGGTACACCTATAAGTATCCCATTTTGGGTAAACACCATATACCCATTTAACACACCATGACTATTGGGCATTTACATGCCTTGGATGGTGGGAGTACTTACCCATGTTGGGCTTTGGGTGTACATGTGGTGTACTTCACCCTTGTAACATTTTGAGGGGTTTTCGTATCATTTAGGATTTGGTATGGAATTAGACCCATGATTAGAACAATATGAGTATATCCTTATGGATATAGTGATAATATAACTTGTGGGGTGTTTAGAGGACTCTTATGTGTCCTTTCAGGCCGTTCAAGAAGGGAGATGTTCTTCCTCCAACTATTGTATTTAGTGTCTCGGGAGAGTGAGAACTATCTTGATATGATACATGAGCTATCTCTCATAATATATTCCCTGTATATTACATTTTTGGGATGTATCCATTTTGTTATATTCCCTTTTTTACTACAAGCCCATGATACCAGTTATTATCAAGGATTCCCTGTCAGATTCCTCTGTTAATGGTTCGACCTATATGATCCTAGGTAGGATTACAATGTCTAAAATATGGTTAAAAAAGATCCAATATGGGATTAATTTTCTTATCTATAGATATATTGTGTCCTTTTTTGGATCCCATTACATGTGTACTATTTCGAGGATCCCTTATTGGATGCATATGTTTTCATTCATTTCAATGATCCATATAGGATTCGTCTTTTACCATGTCTAGATATGGATCCTGAGTATAATCCCTTTGCTTATGTGTATACAACCAGGATCCTATTTAGGATTCCTATATTTGTTTTACTTTAGGGAAATAGTGGTTACCCCTAGTTCAATGGACCATGAAATGTACATTGCATTTTGGTAGAAATGGTAGTGGTAGTCACCTTAGAATCTGCATCAAATTTATAATCCCATGAGATTGTGGTATTAGTGTTGGGTGCATGTGTTTAGACACAATCACACTTTTGTATATAAATTCAAATTATTATTACTGATGATGTTTCTTTTATGATATGAACTTCCTAGTTGTCAGTAGTTGAGCCTTGTGTGTGGTGTCTTCCCTTCATTTTGGGTTGCCCGAATGATCTTCCTAGGTTCTGTCTTATTGTTGGCATTCCCATAAAATATTTCTGAGGTCATATCTTCTAATATATGTTATTTTATATATTTACTGGTATACCTCTAGGTACTACATGGTATCCAGATATTGATACTAAATATTTTACTATTGTATTATTTCAATATCTAGAAATATTTCCAATAATTCAGTTGTAAAAACTATTACTATGTTATAAGAACATAGAAACCTAGTACTTATACTCAGGGATGATTACACTATCTTTATTTATAAGTATGATTCTCCTTAAAAATATTTATTTTTGATGAGGATGATTAAACTCTCATTTATCTGATTATACAGAAGGATGATTACACTCTCTAAAGGGATATAGATGATTATTGTCACCCTTACTGGTTAATTAATCACGATGCATTAGATGAAATCTCATTTTGTTGGATACTATATGTGTTTATTCTCTTTTGGAAGAAGGGATGACTCTAGTCACCATTACTAGAGACTATTGGGGTGATAATAGCATCTGACCAGTGATTTCTCCTTATTGATCACATAAGGTCGAGACCCTTCGGGATTATCTGGGATTCTAATGTTCTGACCAACTATAGACCAGTTACTAGGTCTCTATCATTGGAAAATATTTAAATAATATGGGAAGTATGATTGCAAGGTCAGTAAACATTTATAGGATATCTATATGTATTCACTAGAATCCCATTTTATAGTTATTGTAGGAAAGTACCTTTTATCCTAAGTGAAGGATGAGTATAACCATTTGGTGATGAGCTTGATCAGAGATATTTACTACATTTGATGATGAATGTATATGTTGATTATGATTAGTGACCCATAGATTGAATTAATGATACCCAAATTAAGTGTTATGCCATCTATTTCAATTCTTCATGTATATTATGTCATGGTGATTTGGATGATTGACACACAAATTGACTGTTTTTTGTTTTATTTTATTTATTCAATTACTCTTTTATATTATTATTAAAGAATAATTTTATAGGTATGCGACAATACACATATACATACATAGATATTGACAAGCATGGGGGAACATACCCAATTGACTGGAATAATATACTAGGTGTTCAACTATGGTTTCACATTTTGGTTTTACATATCTTTTTAATTGTTTATTATAATAGAAGAGTAGTTTTACTTTTCATACTCTTATATCAATGTAATTTATATGATCTTTATTGAGGTCCCTAATGATATTATTTCTCACACCTGAACATGAACATTAGTATATGTGTATACCTTATATCTATATACAAGGTTGATAGCTGTTTCATGGTGGATTGGTATGAGGCCTAAAGATTCATTTATGAGAAGAGCTTCTCATGTGGGTTATTCTGTTTAGGGTGGTGTAATTAGATAATTATAGATAAATGTTTTGTAGTTTGTCTCAGAGTTAGTAGTAGAGACCTATACATTTATTTCATTTTCATTAGTACTTTTGCAACTATATGGCTGACCACGTTGTTGACTAGGGTTGTATGTATGGAATAACAGTTCAAGAATTCATTTATTATCCAATTGTTATTACAAAATGTACTATTTCATTTATTTATTGATTATCCACTTTATTATTTACTATTTTGTATGATTCATAGAGATTTTAAAAAATGTATTACTATGATATGAGGGAATAGTCTCCCCACTATTACACTCTTGGCCTTCGCTTCTAGTTTCACCCTATGGCATACAAAGAGGTGTGTCTGAGGCCCATAACCCATAGGCTTGGGGCACCATTTTAGTGGCATAGGGATATGATGTTATGAAAATATACATGAATGTTTTAGTAAAACTAAATTTATAATATAAATTGTACAATGGAATATAAAATTTCTTAACACAAGTAATATGAATTCTTTCAAAAAATTAATACTGAAATATATGATTTATAAAAGATATTATACTCTTTAAACTTAAGAATAATATACATAAAAATTAATGGAGTATGATATCCCTAATTTTCATCCTAACTATACGGTATGCCTTTCAACACTATGAAATACTTATATATTAATACATGAATACACCTGTCTTCGAAAACTCTAGAATCCTTCAATACAATGATTAGAATCATCTTTATCATTCAATTCCTTGGAACCTCTATCAGCTTAATCTATATCAAATTTCATCATATCCCCAGAATCTCTCAATATTTAACCAAATAAAAACCTGAGAATAAAAAAGAAAATATGTTGAATGGATTTAACAATTCCTTACCCGAAATTAATAAAATAAAACAATATAAAATATTAAAAAGTGTATGAATTAGAATTTTAGTAAGATTTATTTATTGCAAGTTGAGTTGCAAATGAATCTTCTCACAGATCATCAAATCCCCTCATATTATACACATGGAAACAATGATAATATTTTATATGAATCTAGGAGTGGTTCAAATGGCCTTAGATGATATTCACTATATGGATGACAAATAATCCCCATGTTGATGTCGTTTTTATAGAGCCACTAAAATGATGTAATAAATAATTTTTGATATATGAAATTCCAACACAAAGGTTATAAACTATTGATTTGTTGATAGACTATAAAATTTTCATGTCCGATGAAACAAATTGTGTTCAATCATATGAAAAGAACTATATTCCTTCCAATTAATATGACTTCAATTAGCCTGATATAAAGACTATTATCGAATTTTATGGATAAGACAATATTCATTCTGATGTAATAGCCTCCTAGTTAGTCTGATATATGAGTGCATAATAATATAATCTCTATTTTCAATTTTTTTTAGTTTTTATATGTAAATTGGAAAAAAGATTTTTTATATAAAACACTTCCAACAAGTGGACATTGTTTTTCATGAATATATCATTTTATGAATTTTTTTTCCATTTAAAAAAATTAGACTTATAATGTATAAACATTTTACTCAATAGTATCCTCTATTTTGAAAAGAACAAACTTAAAAAATTAGAATTAAATGTTATTCCCTTTAACAAATGTACAACCAATTACACATTTGATATCAACAAAGATATTATTATTAATGAAATAGCCACTTTAGATAAATAATCCCCCTATCATGATAAATTAAATTCAATAAAAATAAATCATCCTATAAAATATATAATTAACATATATGAATAGGAATAAAATATTCATTACTATATACCCCCATCAATAATCCCACACATAAAATTATCTCCACATTTGATAATTTTACCCCCTTTCTGATTTTCAAAAATAAATTGATATGGATACATATTTTCCGAAAATGATATAAAGTATACAAAAAAAAACAATTTTTTTAATAAACACTCATCCAAGATTATATGAAAGCACAATCATCTAAGTAAAAAATTTGAATACATTAAAAAAATTAAGTATGTAGTGAATAATTCATTCCAACAAATAATTATTTATGAATTTTATAATTATAATTACCTAATGATTTCCAAAAGATAAATATAATTGTTACTGTTAGTCCTTCCAGAAAATAGAATTTATCTTTTCGAAATACTCATGATTCTTCTTAGGTTCATTATCTATAGACTCAGTCATTGTTATCAATTCATACATGGATATAAAATTATAAATAAATTATTTCTATAAAAATACAAATACTTGAATAATTTGTTTTATTCATTCCTATTTATATCTTTCATCAAAATATCAAATTTTATAATTGTAAACTTTTAAAATATTAATCACTTATTTATTATTATATATCCTAATAATAAAATATTTGGATAAATTGTTAAATTATTAAAAAAATATAAATCGATCATAGACATCAAGTGATATATTATCTAATGAATTATCTATAAAAAAGATATATTATTAACTTATATAAAATATGTTTCTCTATCATTAAAATCCCTATCCATATTTCATACCATTTATCCATTTTATAAAGCCATTATTTATGTAGATTTGATTTATCACTGCAAAAAATGATTACAGCATCATTCTTATCATTAGATATATTAAATTATTTCAATGACACTCCATTCATACTATTCTGGAGTAAAATTCATTGGTTTTATATGTTTCATAAATAAGTCATTGAATCTATATTTTGTTTAAATTTTTGAAAAATATAATAAATTATATTTTTCAATTTAGTAACAGATGTATCTTATTATACCAATAATGATGAAATATTATTTTGAGATGGTCTAACATGGTCTTTACCTTTTCTTATTTTTTATCATTATCTATAACTTCCATTAAAACATCCTCTCTATTAGCCTCAACCGTGAAAAAAATATTTGAATGAGAATCTTTTATTTTTTCATTCTCTTATGATGAATCTTTTTCATTCACCTAAACATTTAGAACAAGATTTTTAATAGACTGAGATGATAAGGATATAGAGTATGGTGATGATTCAAAATTAACATGTTCCTGTTTTTCTTCTTCCACTTCAAATAATAACTTATACAAACAGAAATTGTTTCACAGATAATTTATCTGTTGATAAAATTGAGAAATTCCACAATATATGGAGTTTTATTAGTATTCAATTTCTATAACAATGTGTGTTTTTACTGATAGAAATTTCTATTGGTATTGATATTTTAATACCAAAAAATATTTTTCTAATAGATAAATCAATTTTTTATCAAACTAATACCATGATGTTTTTACAAATGCATGAATATATTATTATTACTTACTATTACCAAAACATTTATTAACAAATATAAAATCTGTTACAATAAATCATTCAAATATTATAATCGATCAACTAAAAATATTATATATATATAAATTATTATATTTGTGAAAAAATTCAACAGTCAATTTTACAGGTTTTATTAAAAATATATTATTAATAATCTTTTTATATTCTAATATTTATAATTAAGTAAAAATTTAAATAATGTTTATGAAAAATTTAAAATAATACAATATTTTTATTTTAATAACATAACAAATCAAAACATTGCAATATATAAAACAATAATCAAAATAAATGTCATAAAAATAATGTTATTTTTTACAAAATTAATAATCATAATTCATGTAATTAAATTTTATAAGAGGGAAAATTAATATTAATCAATAAAATATAATAAATAAAATATAAAATTATATTTATTTTTATTAATATTCAAATATTAAAAAATTATTTAATATTATTAAACAATAATATTTATTTTTATAAAATTTTATTTCCATGTCGACCACTATGGTTCCTCAACTCACCCTAATTCCCCACATCCTCGCTTCCCCAATTTTCTTATTACCTAAATCTCTGCCTCTTTACGATTACCTGAATCCTTAACTCTCTAATATTTCCAGAATCTATACCACTCTGTGATTCCTGGAATCCCTACCTATCAATGATTCCCCAAATAACTATCTCTCATCATCCCCACATCTGTTATGTTTCCTTTTTCACAATGCACTCAATGCCTACACCTCTAACAAATATCCCTATTTTTTGAATCATTCCTCTACTAATCCCCCTAGAATGATGTGATTGATCTCAGAAGAAAAAAATATGGATTCCATTCCTTGAAATATTTATGATTGATCGGAGAAGAAGCTATAAAGGTACACCATCTGGTCAATTCATGGGATCTGTCAAATGAACATTTAGGTAGTTGAATGAGATTAATTATATCATGAATTTTTTAGCATAATAATTAATACTCAATCACAATATTCAATTAATATGATGATTCATGTGAGAAATAAATTTTTTTTTGTGAAATTGATCAATTAGTATTCGAGAAACGCGTTGAAAATGAAAATAATGAGAAATTTCATTCATGATTACCCAATTTCAAGTTTGAATATTGATTGAATTCATCTATTTTACATTCATAACTCATAGATAAAAACAAAATTCAATTCATCAAAAAAATTTTAAGTCTAGACTATCCTAACTCCATTATGAGTCTCATTCTAGGAATGAATTCCATTTTAAATTTTCTAAAATGTCTTTTTTCTCTATGTTGTCATAAAAGATACATATCACATTGAAAATTTACAGCTTTAATTAATGTATATTAAATTTTTATCATATGAGTTCATCCAAAATCTTCTAATTATAAACGGATTAAACCATTATATTGTAAATACATTTTTTTTCTATTTTTAACTTTGTTAAAATAATTTTTTTTATCTTCGGTATGTAGAATGCAACAATGTGGTCAATTTTCATTATTAATAATATGATTCCATTTCCTTAGGATGTGAATTTTTTTACATTAAACATTTAGTGTACTATTGAATTTTATAATGAGATTCTATACTTCAAAGAGTTTCTACAATATATGCATTTTGTTCAAATATTAATTAGATGGACCATGTATAATAGTTGATATGTATATTGAATTTAATTTATATTTTTGAACATCAAAATGATGTATTAACATGGCTACAAACAAATAGGATTTATTGTTAATAAATCATATTTTTTTTTATTTAAAATTGATTTCTCTATATGTTATTTGGATGTTAAATTCTTTGTCAATTTACAGTTATGACATTATGGTAATTTATGAGAAACCATAGGTTAATAAATTTTTGTTTTCATATTAGTTTAGAACATTTGGGTAGTTGTGAATTAATTTTGTAATAAATGTGAGGCTTCTCATAGTTTTCCATTTTATGTATTGCTGCAAGCTTCTGTCCAAGACATTCACATTAAAAACATATTTAGTTCAACTATTCCCTCTATCAAAGATATAATATTTCACATCCTCAACTTTCAAATGAACAAAACCATGTCAAGAAATATTGAACAGTCAATATATGAGGGATTATTATGATGGAACACTATTGATCTTTAATTACAATCTCAACATGTTCATACTAAGACAAATTTTGATAAATAGATTTTTTATAGAAATTAGATCCCTTATAGAGGAATGTGATAAAATTAATATGCTCTCTTAAAATATTTAGTCCTCTATTAACTAATATTATTATGGATGTAATGCCATATTTTTTTAATATGCTTCTCAATTGGGTTCTGATATGAATTGATTGGAATTATTGTTCTTTTGTCACCAGTGACTTGTGATGTAATATTTTGGATGTGGGTTCTTGTACTTATCCCAATTTTATACTTGAATAATTTAAATTTAGAATCTATGAGAAGTGTGTGTAGTTTAACATGTGTTTTTGGTTGATGTTGTTATCTGTTTCATTTGGATGAATTTTTTATCTGAATTTTTGTGTTATGGTTGGATGAATAAATTATTCATTGGGCCATCATAGAGCCCCATCCAGAGGTGGACATTTCATGGATGATTGTCTAGAGACATTGGATGAGGGAAAAAATGGGAATTATAGAGTCCATTCAAGAATTTTATTATATTCAAGAACCTCAAGGCCTCAATGTTATGTCTTCCAAACATTTTACCTAGATGTTATTTCAACTCCATTAATCTTCTTATTTTGTAATTACAATCCCAGATGTAGCACTCATCCTAGGAATAAGATAGGATGAAGTTGTAAACATTTTACATCTAAAAGGATTGAACAAAAAACCTATTTAAGAGGCACAATATTAGGAGGATACTATATAGAAGTGAAACCAATCTAGATCCTGATATTTTTGAAAACTATATAGAGTTTGTGTTCTTTTTTGTGCATTGATATCCCCATTTTTGATATCTGATTGTTTGTGAATCAAATAAAATTTATTTCAATCACTAATGTTTATGAATCAAGTGGTGTATTCATGTGATATTAGCCATATGCTTTGTATGTAGTACTAATCAAAAGTTTAAGAGGCCACTCAATAGTTTTTTTAGAGTCATTAAGCTCAAGGCCTCATTACATCATTTATAAAAAATTATACCCAGTTAATATTTTACCTGGTACAATATTCTTAATCCGTAATTAGAATCCAAGAGGAATCCTCATTCCTAGTAATGAGAAATGATGATGTTGTGATCTATGGACAACAACAAGGATGGATTATAGACACTTCATCACAGATTCTCACCGTGAATATATATCCACGTAGTATGCCACATATGCTGGATCTTGGTATGTTTAATAACATGACTATATTTTTCTTCATGAGCATTGATCTTCCAATTTAGGTTATCAATTTTATTGTAAAGAAATTGTAATTTTATTATATTCCTAACATTTATAACCACATTGAGAATTTTTTTGAGAAATATAGTTATTGTTTGACATAGACGATGAATGAAAAATTTCCGTTCTATAAATTATTTCCTTAAAATTTCTATTATATTTTCAATTAATTTAAATATTTTTCACTAATTTGAGGGTATTCTCCTTGGTTATGTTTTTTGAAGATAATGGAGTTAATGGTTATGGAATATGTGTGACATGATGTGGAATTACTGTATTGGAGATGATGTGATTTTTTGAGATGTCAAGAGGGATGATGAATGAAAAATGATAATTTCATAGACGCCAATTTTTTATACTTTTTGTTTATTTTTTTTCAATTGATTCGAATATTTTTCAATGATTTGTGGGTTCGGTTTTTGGTAGTGTGTGGTGTAGATCATGAATCATAAGGGTGTGGTATAAAAATACATGAGGTTCCTCAATGTTACTAGTGTTGACATGGTTTGTAACTTATAATGGATTTCTCGACGGTGATGGTAGATCTTTGGCAGAACAATTCACGAACCATGATGGGTGGAGGATAATTATTACCATTTAAAGACAAGCCCTTTTAAAACTTTTCAGGTGTGGGTAGGGGGATAACGTTGTTGCATAGATGGATCAAGGGTTTTTGTGTTTTTATGATAATTTTTTGTTACAATCAACATCAACAATGAATTGATTCATTTTGTATTAAATTTTAATTTTTATATAAATAATATTTTTCTAATTATGAACATGTGTGAAAATCAACTTTGGTATGATAACCATAACATGTGTATTATATATGATAAATTAATAAATATAATATGAAGCTTTACCATCAATAAAAATTTATAATTTTTTTAAAATGTAATTTATATAAGAATATTATATATTGGTAATATTATTAACAACTGATATATATATCACATGAATCAATTTCTAAACACTTTGACAAAAATATATATATTATCTATTGATATTATTATAATTTTAACCATACAAATTTATCTATCATAATATCATTTAGTAATAGAGTTTTTACTAATAGTTTAGTGACTTGGAAAATTTTTATTGTAAAATTATTTACAAATATAAAATGTGCTTTTACCAATAAATATACTCTTTTCAGAAAATGATAATTAATTTTTTGTGTTCCTATTATTATTAATATTATTATTTAATTTTCTAAATATTTCCCTAACTACTTCACAATACCCAAAACAAAAATTTCAATTTTTTTTCTTCTTCACTAAATTATTAATAGAATTATGATTATATAATATGAATATATTCCTATCATGAGTTAATAGTCAAACATTTTTACCCTAATCCTTCTAAAAAATAAAACAATAGAGTTCCCAACAATTTATAAATCTGTTGGTACAGACGGATCTAGAAATTTCTTATTATCAACTGATTGTCTTCCAAAAATAGGAATAGAATGAACTAACGATAATGGTGAATAAGATAATTGTAGACTAAATTATTATTGTTCTTATAATTTTATCAATTATTCCATCAAAATTTATTCATCAATTATTTTATTCATATTTCTTCTTCTCTTACTGTTTTATTGAATCTACTACTTTTTTTTATCAAATATAAGGTTTATCATTATCAATTATGATAGTTATATGATAAGGATTATTTTTAACTTTCTATTACATTAAATTATTGATTCCGTCATGTGACATAAAATTCTGTTTTTTCCTTTTATGGGGGAAATTATTGTGCACTATATTTCCCTTTCACTAATTCTTACTCTTTAATTATTTCAATATTATATATTACCTTGTATGATTTTCTTATATTATTTTTTTAGAAGGATTAATAATTTCTTTATTTACATTGTTTAGATTCCAATTTTTTAATCATATTATCAAAACCCCTAATTGTGATTCTTCATTTGGAAATATTACATAAAATTATCTATGATTATTTTTATGAAACTAGGAAATAAAATTATTATTCACAACATAATGTTTTTTCTATTTTCCCCATTTTATATAAACAAATACATTTCTAGGTATATCATCCTTATATTGATATGGAAACTAGATATGATGTTGTCAAAATCATTAATCACATACATTACACCATTACATTGAATCAGACAACATTTCATCCAAAATATATATAATCTCTCATCTAGAGTCTAATTTTATACTATTCTAATCTTCTCATAATAAGTGAATATATTTTATTCATATTTCTATTTCTCAAATATTCAAAACTTCCCTAGAATCATTTTCAAAAAAATTTAGAACCTCCTTCAAATATATCTTCAACTAAATCATGCTACATAGAAATAGTTAGTTTGAAAATCTCACAAAATATATTGAAATAAATTATATCCAATGATATAAAAAATTATGACACATGCAATTAATAGAGAAGATATTACCTAAAGTAAAGCCTAAACATGGAATTTCTAATCAGATCAAAATATAATGGCATAATCAAACCATATATGGTATTATATATTACAATATTGTTATGTGATATATTTGTAATAAACATACATTTATTGTACATGATTTTTTACAAGTACAAAGAGGGTCAAGACATAAGGTAAGGTAATTTCATCTATAATTTTTTTATATTTGTGATATATATTCTATTCTGACCACTATATTCTGTTTTATGGTGTATATAATTACCATGAATATATCATATGAATATTATTATAATTTTATTGTTATTTACATATTCATTCTATTATATTTAATTCATGTGGTATATGTTTCAAAAGTTACCAAATTAATAAGATAACATTGTACTAATTTTTCTTCTTTGAGAAAAATTGTTTGTTATGCACCTAAATTCATTTTGGAGGTGTGTATACATCAATTTTAGATGTTATATCATGATTCTCATTATTTTAATTATTTTTTATTCTTCATGTAATTTTAATTTTTTTTGGAAATTATCGTCCCAATTTACCTAGCGGAAAGAGCCATTCAAAAAATATCATCATTAATTTGGATTGTTTATCGCTATGCATCCATTGATGAGAAATTATAATCAATATCTTATGATCAATCTTGATTTTTTTACTCATGTATTTATTAATGGTATCTCCATTTATTAGTATAATTTTTCAACTCTTTGGTTCTTTAAATAACAATGAAAATGTTGTTATTAAAAAATAAGACAATGTTTCCTTCTTCAGTCGGAAATATTTTTAATATCAAAACCCATGTTTTTAAAAAAACTCCATATTGTTTAAAAATGAAACCTGAAGATCATATACATGGATAAAATATTTAATAATGATTTATTTGATTTTAAAAATCCTTTATATGTTTTAACTAATATTTTCAAAAAAAGTATTTAACAAATTTTAATGTTTTAATTTTTTTTAATTTGTAAATGATATATTATTCACGAATTAATTTCATTGATCATTCAAAATTATAAATCAACTTATATGACATTCACTGGTGTTTCTCATGTTTTTTTGTGAAAATTTTAAATGTATAAATTAATATTCATAATCTAAATGGTATATGTTTTTATAGAATTATGTTCATGACACTCATTTCCCTTTCATGTGTAATATGATTTTGAATCCCGCTTCTCTTCATGGGTTATGATTTTCATGAAATGATTATGAAACATTTTTATTTTTAATAGAAATTTTTATATGAATACATGTTTATGAAACTCATTTAATTTCTTGGGTTAGGATATTATTGTTTATGATTATGTATAAAATTTATGAATAATTTCATTTTGATATGGGTGGGCCATATATTTCCCTCCAATGAATTGGATAAAGATTTATTTATAATGAGATAGAATAAAATGGTTTTGGAGTGAAACTTGACAACTAAGATGGCCATTGGATTGTAATATGACTACCATGATGGTATGTGGAGTGAAGTCGTAACATTATGAATTCCATGGGAGTGAACCTTGTCTACCACGATGTAATGGAAAATGAACCCACACTACTAATATATCCTTGGAAGTGATGCCCTGACTACTATAGAAATAATTTTTACACAATTATGGGTCTGCCAAAATTCCATTCCTTATTATCATTTAATTATTTCATGGATAATGTTATTTGTTTCATTATGATACATGTATTCTGAATTATGAAGATTTAGTCCATGATTCATTTTTATTATCTTATGATATGTGGGGTGTGATCATATAATGTAATGATCAAAACCCCATTCCTCTATTCTCATGTTTATGATTATATGTCTCTATTGTTTACCCTTATTAAAAATCTCATATCACCACTATTTATGTTCCCTTTCCCTGTTGATTATGATATTTACTATGTATGTTGTGTCTAAGAATGGTGTTATTCATAAAGAACCTAGTATGAGATAAGGTTGTTATCTTTTGTTCCAATTTCATTGTTTCCATGTTTCCATTGGAACTAGACTCATAAAGTCTTTGGATTTCTATTTGTTTAATGTTATAAGTATTACAAAAAATATATGTAATGATAATTTATGAAATGATAGGGTCTCTGTAGTTTGTATTAGAGAAAAGGTTTAGTAAACCATTGAAATCACGGATAATAAAACCATAATGAGTACTCTAATGATGTGTTTTTGGAAAATTTTATAGATAAAGAAAAGTATAAGAAAATCTAATGCAATTTTGGTAAATGATAGAAGAAGTGGTGTACTTAAAATAAATCCTTATCTAGATACTACAAGTGGATATATATTTGAAACATAGATTACTAAGAGTAAAAACTCTAACAAGGTGTTCCATGATTGAATTAGAAAAACCTGAAACATGACAACGAGACTTTCTGCACACCTAGTTTGACACTATTTAGAGATATGCATTAAGAATTCATGAACTCTTCCCAAGCAAACATGAAGGATTTAAATACGGGTTGTCTATGAAAAACCTCAGATAATCTTTAGTGTTCAAACATTAAGGATGGTGTAATAATTTTTGTATCCTATAATTTACATTTCAATATTTTGTGATTCCTCATTATGATAAATAATTATTAATCTATACCTTTTGTTTTAGTCAATGGCTTGAACCTAATGGAACCAAATTTTTTCTAATTTCAATGGACAATGAAATTATTATCTTCTAGAAGAACCAAATTATATGAGATAATTAATTCCAAATATCATTGTTATGATCACAAAAATATCACATGATTTGAAACATTGATGGAATCCAAATTAGAAAAGGATGGAACAACATTCTGTTGAGTCCTTCTTGATAAAACGTCCATATTATTTTAGGGAGTCTTCTAATCCACTTGTTTCTGAATAAAGGGCTAGTAATAATGAAATTATATTATCCATTTCATATTGTTCACAGTATGAGAAATTATTTCAATCTATTTATATATTATAAGGCAAGGCAGACTAGTGGTGGATGCTTATAAATAATATGAGGTATCATGATGAGATTGAGTCCATGGATTGGAATGACTTCAAGAAGATATTTGATAATATGTATTTTAATCTGATTCTTCATAACAATATGTAGAAATTTTTCCATGAGATGGATAAAAGGGATGATGATTATATTGGTACCGACTATGCTAATTTCAGAAGACCTCTGTGGTTTTCTTCAAGAATTAACATTAAACTGCAAATTAATGTTGATATGTTCTTATTTGGCTTAAAGAAAACTTTCATAAGGTAATTTTCCTTAAGATACATTTGTATCTTTGATGATATTTTAATTTTTGAAATATTGATTGAAATGGAAGTTGGAGTCATGTATCAATTTCATGGTTTTTAAAAAAATGTATTTTAAAGGAAAATATAAAAACCATTAGTAGAAAAATAGTACCTTTAATTTATTATCATATTGTAGGAAGAAGCATGAAGTAAATTACTATAATGGGTAAAATTAATGTTTTATGTGTGGAATGGAAAGTCATCATACATTTTATTTATAATGTGATTGGATGAAGATAGATAATAGTTTATGTGGAGAAAAAAGGAATAGAATTCATCTCCCTTTATTCATTGCAACAAGTGTAATGAGAATGATGATTATTCTATCAACATTCCAAACCCATTCAATGGTGATTATTAATGACTTCAACGTCATATTAAGACAAGGGATACATGGAAATCTTATACAAACACTAGTTTTGTTGAGGGGTTTGATAATGACATGGTGAAAGGTACACATACCATCCACTCTATAACTTCTCATGCCTTATTTGATTCTACATGTTCCCAATGTTTCATATATACGAAATTAAATAAGTATGTTAAAATTACACCAAAATGACTATATGTGCAATTAGAACAGAGTACCCGAAATGGTAGGACGATTTTATTCCATGTCTATGATTCCTCTCCAGTTGAAATTTTTTGGTATACACTTCCTAAAAATCATGTAATTCTTCCTTTGGTTATATTTAATGTGATCTTAGTCGTGGATTTCATTTCCCTACATAAATCCCATAACAATTATTGAGTAATCGATTTTATTCCTGATATTTCAAACCCTACTATGATAATACACAATTGTGATGATATATATAAAATTCCTATTGAGATTACATCTAGTGTGTGAGTCTTCATTCACATTCGGAAAGGTTGTTTATCTCAAATTGTTTTGGAGAAAAAGTGATATGGTTGATATTACTAATTTTTGTGAATTTGGGGATGTTTTTCTAAAATTTTTCCTTGCCTCCAATGAAAATAAGAAGTTAACATCTCAATAGAACTCATATCTTATTCCACAACAATTTTTAATACTCCCTATATAATCTCACGGAATGAGTTTCCAAAATTGATATAAAAACTTCAAAAAACCATGAATATTGATTCATTCGACCATGTGTATCACCTTGGGGTGGACCATATATTTTTTTTTTGATAGAGAATTATTTTCCAATGTGAAACCACCTTTATTATCGGGAGTTCAAAAATGTCTTGATCAAGAACAAGTAACCTCATCCCCATATTGATGACTTGTTTGATCAACTGTGTGGAGCTCAATATTTTTCGTGGATTGAAATTCATTTTTTGTTTCATTAATTATGGTACATGAATAAATATATATCCAATATAACCTTTAGTACAAGGTATATACACTATAAATATATAATGATTCATTTTTTTCTTACTAATTAGCATGTTATCTTCATGTATTTTATTAACAAAGTATTTAGAGATCTCCTCAAACATTTTTTGGTAGTATTTATAGATTATATTAAAATGTAATAAATGGGAAATTAATATCATTATTAACTCATTATAATTTCACTAAACACCCTATAGAAGTAGAAAGACTATGAAAAATTAACAATATCTTAATTTTTCCTATAAAATAATTCATTTTAGGGTCACATAATCTCATGAGATTGTATATTACTAAATCTATGAAAGATTTTCTCTACTGAATGATAGCTTAGGTTAGCCACCATGACTATTATTCAATGATTTCATGGTTTAACTGTATAATATAGACAATGTTAGGAGAATTTTTGATGACTATATTATCCTCTGACCATGTACACTTGGAAGCGTTCCACGTTCCTCTAGATAGATGAATATGAGGAAAATTTTACAATATTGAGAAGAAGGTCTATCAACAACATTATTAAAAGATTAATGTACTGTAGAAAAGTGATAAAAATTTATATTTATGCATCCATGAAGGGATTGGGGTGTGTAATTATGTAGAGTAACATGGTTATCACTTATTCCCCCCAAATGTTGATGAGAATTGAGAAAAATTAACCTACTCATGATTTGAAGATATAATTGATAATTTTTTCATTAATGATATGGAGGAATTATCATTTTTGAGAGAAGTGTGATATATATATCAATCATAATAGTTTAAAATATATATTAAAAAAAATTAGTTGAACATGTTCCAGAGAAGGTATGTCGAGTTGACAATGGATTAAAAATTCTTAATACATTAACACACAGGGAAAGAAAACATGGTGGTTTATTCTTTTGTGATGAAAAGATCATACTATATTTTCCATGATGAGGATCATAAAAGATCCATTATTTTGGGATTTTAAATGTATAGAGCTTGAAATCCTGATATTAGGGGAAATTCATATCATTCTGACATGACATTCAACCCAATATTCATGTGAATACTAAGGAGGTGGAGAAGTAATATGAATAGGTATAGAAGAATGTTATAATTTTCTTATGTTTAAACATGATTAGGATATAATGAAACTATTTTGGAACTATATATGTCTTACTTCCATAACATATATGAATAATGGGTTGTTATAGGGAACTCATAGTTCTTCATTCTATATTAATCATGTATGTATGGAGATGTTTAGGGACATGAATGAATACTTTCGTTGGGTTGGAATGTTGATTGATATCACAAAGCTTGAATCCTGGTTCTAGGTATGCTAATAATTAATGGGTGAAATTCAAATGTCAATGGGGTTTTTGCATCCATTACTCATAAAGGAATGGAAATGGGAGAACATCCCAAAACATTTCATTTTTAGACAACCGAAATACACTAAAGATTTCTAGTGATATATGTGTGTTAGTCAATCAGCTTAGAAATTGTGCACACTTCTTCTCTATTAGAGAAGGCTATTATTTAGATTATCTTTATAGGAAATTCATTATGGAAATGGAAAATTTTCATAGAATGAAACATTATATTAAATTGGATTGGGATATAAAGTATAGATATGTGTTCTGATGAAGTCTACTGAAAGACCCTAATATAGAATTGTTTTTCAGCTCTTCTTATAATCCTCAGATCAATATTCTTTCTGAATGGAACATTCAAACACTCTATGAAATGTTGATATCTTTTTTTCTTGATTTGAATGGTGTTTGGGATCAAAACCATAATCATGTTGAGTTTTAATAATAGAAAATAGCTTTTACTCAAGAATTTATATGGATCCTTATGAAGCACAATATGTGATGAAATTCAGAGCTCCAACATCCTTCGATGAAGTTGGATACAGATTTCTATTGTGACCTACAATCACTAAATAAATTGAATAGTATGTTAGAGACTTTCAACAACATATCATGGAATCCCAATGTCATAAGAAATGTTGTGTCAATAACTATGGGTGTGATATAGAAATTGAAGTTGTCAAGAAGTTATTTATGCATATCTCTCATCAAAAGAAGGTTATGAGGTTTGGAAAGAGAGGGAAAATAATCCCTAAAAATATCATTCCCTTCGAGAATATTAATCATATAATTACAATGGCCTATTTATGGAACTTCCTCTAAATCCATCTCATGTCCATGATGTGGTCCAAGTATATCTCCTAATGATGTACATACCTGACCATTCACGTGTACTCAACTCAGAGGCGATAATTATAGAGCATGATATTTCTTATGAGGAATATCCAATTGAAAAAATGAATCTCACAGAGAAATTTCTATAAAAAATAAAAGTATATTATTCATTGTTTTTTAGGTAAATCAATAGTTAAAGGAAGCTATGTGGGAACTTGAGGATATTATAAAGCATATGTTTGAATAATTCTTTTCCTTAATTATTAATTTCAAGTGTGAAATTTATATTAATGGATGTAGAATGTAAAAACCATATTTTTTATTGATATATTTTCTATTAAATAAAAAAAATTACAATTGATATATTACATTGCACAAAGTGATACATTCCCTTCATGCAACACTATATTGGAGTATGATACATTTAGATCCAATATTACATTTATTACACGCAACATTGAGTTTATAAGAAAATTATTTTTATTGTTATTATTTCTAAATGTGATAATTATAACATAGCCATTAAAAATAGTAATATGAATAGTAAAAAAATAATTTTCAATTAATTTTTTAATGGTTTTATTAAAATTGAACACATTTGATAAAGATTGATATAATTTTTGGTAATGTTGTTTTACGTTTAGAAATACTATTTTATCAAATAAACAACTTTTCATGTCTTTTAAAGAAAATTAATATTAATTTTAAACATATTTATAAATTTAATTTTATAAAATAATCTTTTTAAAAATTTATAGTTTCAAAATAAGCATAGGGAAAAATTTTGGTATTTTTATGAGATACATCATCACTTTATCAATACAGAAAATAGTGATTTTTAATTCAAAACACATATTTCATCTAATTTATTTATAAGGTTAAATTATATTATAATTTTTTTCCCAATGATAAATTATATACTATTTTTATCAATTAATCCAATTTAGGTCAGTAGAATCAATTTCAATTTTAAATTTTCTATAAAAACATTGCAATGTTTTGGATGTTTATACGTTAAAACCCACTTTGTCATCCCATCTTTGGGAACAAATTTAAATTAATTTATAACACTTCTATTATTATAATTTTGAAAAATGGATTCATTAATTGGAATTATTATATTTTATGAGTTTATTTTCTGTAAATAATGTTTTTATAATAAATATTAGTGAATGTGACTTAAATAAATTATAACGATTAGGCAAAAAATTAGGCTAACAAGGAACTAGGCCTTATATTAAGGACCCATACATAACTAGAAAAGTGTACAAGAGCAATTATATTGATAAATTTAGACCATATACACCATTTATTAATTTTTTAACATTATTGGACGCACATTACAAGGTAAAACATGGGTATAATTCCATTTCCAAAAAATTTATAGGAGTTCCACTCCTCCCCCACTATAAAAGGCCTCATCTCCTCCCACATACTCAGACATATCAAGAAACATTTTATAGACCAAGACCTACTTAAATAGATATTAAAATTATCTCCCTTGAAAATATAGCACTCCCATAATGAGGAATTAAATCCAATCAATCCCTATGGTGAAAACCAAAAGGTGTAACCCAAAGAAGAGGTAACATCGTTTTCCAAGAACAATTATTTAATTTTTATCCCCACCCCTAAAATAAAATTATTTCATTACTATATAATAAAAGTAGTTTAAATAATATACAGATA
The DNA here is from genome assembly GCA_963277665.1 of Viscum album. NCBI lineage: Eukaryota > Viridiplantae > Streptophyta > Magnoliopsida > Santalales > Viscaceae > Viscum > Viscum album. The sequence continues at coordinate 1,945,823,989 of OY728121.1, read as the reverse complement.
TTTTATTATCATATGGATTATACCTACATTTTTACATGCTTCTATCAAATGGGTAATAACATTATATATTTGTGTACGATGAACAACCGCCTCACGAAATGATGATTTTTCATTTTTTGTTTATCCCGTTTCATGGTTGGAAATTATGATGGAGAAATAATATATATATGATATTTATTATATTTATTATGAATATATGAATATGTAACTATTATATTACACATACTTTTAAAATTTCTATTTCTGTGTATATACGATAATTTTGTTTTAGGAAGTGTGGATGACTGCCTGCTTAAAGTGATGTGATTTGTTTATATACTACATGGAAGATATTTGGAATGTATTTCATGAAAATATATGATATATATTATATAATAATTTTAAATTAATTAATATATATATATATATATCATTTTCATTTATTATAAATATTATAATAAAAAGGAAATGTTGTTCAAGCGTACGTTTGAAATAAAATCTCTATGAATGGTTTATTTTATTTTGAACATAAATATTAAAATAATTGTATAATACTAATATAAAAAATATAATTTATATTTATATCATGTTTTATATTCCTGAAATCATGATATATGTATAGTTACCAACAATATAACAAATTAAGGTATATATGGAGAACAAAGAAGATATTAACTGAAGTGAAACCTTAAAATAGGATTATAAACAATATTTTAATATAATGTAAAAATAAATCCATATATGGTATTATATATATGAATATTTTTCATGAGATAGATTTATAATAGGCTTATATTTAATATATATAATTTTTATATGAGTATGATGAGAGAAAATACACAAGGTAAGTGAAATTCATCTTACTTTTTTTATATTCATGTGATACATGAATTGTTCGACAATTATTTCTTCTGTGCGGAGTATATACATCCAAAGAATGTATTATATAATTATTACTCATAAATTTATATATATTTAAATATTTTTTATATGATATATCATTCTCGGGGTACTGTTTCAAAATATTCTAAACTGATAAGATAGTTTTGTCTCAATTTTCGTTCTATGAGAATCATGTGTTATTATGAACCTAAATTATATTTTTAAGTGTGTATAATTCTATTTTACTTTTATATCATTAATAGAATTATTCTCAAGATATTTTAATATTCATTTAATTTCCTTTTCTAACAGGGAGTTTATGTGCCCCTATTACAATATGGTTGTATTTAAATGATATAATATTATAATTTTTTTGATTTTGTATATGACCTGACTCTATTGATGAAATATCACGATAAATATCTCAAGAGCACTATTTTGTTTCCTTATAAACTATTTATCAAGGTTATATATTTGTATTATTAAATTGTTTTTACTATTTGATACATAAATTGATAAAGAAAATGTTTTAAGAAAAATCTTTTAGTATTTCCCTCTTTGGGAAGAAATCTATTTTATTTCAAAAACCATATCCTATAAAATGTTTCTAAAATTTTTTCTAATGAAACTTTATGTTACGTTTTAAGGAAAAAATGTATTTTAAAATTTTTTGATTGTTTTCAATGATTCACATATATGTATTCATTTATATTTCCAAAAAAGTTTTCAAAATATATTTTATATTTGAAAAAGAGTTTTTTTCTGTAAATATTATATTCTCATCATTAAATGAAATTAAAATATATTTAAAAATTATTTATCATCTATGATGATATCTATTAGTGTTACACATTCCATTTTGGGTAAAATATTCAATGATTTTATTCATATTATATCGATTAATTGTTTATGTTTTTATGGAATTATATTTAAGAATCTTGTTTCTTTTTCATGGGTTATATTCTTTTAAAACTAACTTATTTTCATAGGTTATTATTTGGATAAAATCATTGTGAAACCTATATCTGTTTCCACATGTTATGATATGATTACATGTTTATGATACTCATATAATTACATGGGTTTTGATATGATTTTTTTGATTTTTTTACATGCATGTATTATTTCCTAAAAATATGTTTTGGACATATATCTCCTTCCAATAAATCGAGTAATGATTTATATCTAATGAGATAGACTTTGATATTCTTTGGAGTAAACCTTTTCTAATAATATGGCCATAGGAGTGAACCAGAATGACCAAGATAGTATAGAGAGAAAAATCATGTGACTAATATGGACATGAGAGTGAACCTTGACAACAATGATTTTCTGGGGAGTGAACTCATACTACTAATAGGGACTTCGACGAAATTCCTTGACTACTATGGAAATAATTTGTACATTCTAATGTGCTTTAACAATTCCATGTCTTATTACTATATTTTTAATTCATGGATTATGTTATTTATATCATTTTAATTCAAATATTATTGTGTAACATGATTTATTAAATGATTCATTGTTATAATATTATGGTATAGTGGTTGAGATTTTCTGATGACATCACTACGTCCTCATACACCTATGATCAGTTATTTTCTTATATGTATCCCTTTTTACCCTTACTGATCAATTTAGATCACCAAATTTTATTTTTCCATACCTAGGTTATGAATTTATGTTTTAATTACGTTATATATATGAAGGTTTATAATCAATAAAAACATAGTTGATGATAATGTAGTTCACTTTTTTACAGTTGTTTTTGTTTACATGTTTACAAAGTTACTAGAATAATACGATATTTGGGTGTATGAATGTATAATTTGTTATTTATTCTAAAAAAATTATTTATTTTTATTGTATGAAAGCTAAAGGACACTATAATATCTCACTATTTAACATTTAGATGATGATAACCAAATGGAACATAAATATTTGAAAACCAATTTTCTTCCATTAACAAATAAAAAAATATCATCAACATGTGGAAAAAGATATTTGTTATTTTCTATCAAATGGTTTAAAATCGGATATTCCACATTCAATTGAATATAATATTATTAATTCTTATAAAAGTGCACATGGTCTATCTAAGGGGAAATAGTAGGTAAAACAAAACCCATCACCATTAGATCATCCAACTGAATCTTGATATCTTTCAACTATAATGGAACCATATGATATAAAGGAAGTGAAATTAAATGCACACCTGGAACCACATAAATTATAAACTCATCCTCCCTAAATGATGGTAGAATAGAGGTATTCTCTGGTAAACGATAATGAAAATCCTAAGAAACAATAGAGAGATAATCAATATATTAAATTCTATGAAGCTCAATTCCTACAGGGAAAAAATATATTTTACACTATAGGATGAATGGTCCCGCATAACCATACCTTATAACCAACTCTCCTTCAAACTCTTAAGCGATCCCAATGGTTACATGAGATGATACATAATAATGATAACAATCAGCATTATCATAATGGTTACTAAGTTATTCCAACCTAATAATCACATCTAATTGATAAAGAACAATAATTAGAAAATTCGTAACTGACTCTACAATAGTTATTGATTGCGAACAAGGACACAAAATCAACTACTCATTACTCTTCCAAATATTTTTTTTCTAACTTAATGACAAAGTAAAATAGTTCTATTGGATCTTTATGGATATAAAAAAATCTGTAAAAATATTAAAAAATGGGAATAACCACTATCAAATAAATAATTCACTACCGATGAATCAATAATGATGGTAACTCTCACTATCACTACAACTGCATTTACCACTACTGGAAAATCATATACTATGTGAAGGTGAATTAACTCACAAGGCATTGTAATATATCACTATAGAATTTGAACCATAATCTCATTTTGTAGTATCCTTTAGATCTGATGATCACTGACCATAATTAAGTATAGAAAAATCCAAAATGAAACACTTCAGGTGACCATAACATCTATTAATATTTCACTACATTATAGATGAATGACATGAATATAACGTAGATATTAACATTACACAATGATATTAGTCTAGAAACACACTACCATCTATCATTAAAGGTGTATTGGAGGTCCACCATTGAGAACCGCCCCACGATTCTAGAAATGATCATTCCAATACTTGTTTTCCTCATATGTTCTACTAAATCTCTCACTCGGTGGAAGGGAAGCCACATAATAACCAACCCTACATGGTATATTCATCTCATACATAATCAATCTATCTAATATCATTTCATATATCAAAATATTCATTATTAATACATGTGATATATTATATAATAAAAAACTATTGGTACTTTTGAGCATTCACCTCGTCATTCTTCACTACCTCTAGAGAAAAATGAATTAGCACAACAAACATATTGGTGTATTTCAAAACCAATAACTCTCCCTACTATAAATATAGGTACTATATATATGTTTCAATCATCAATATACTATAGAAAAAATACTCAAGGAAAATAGTTTTGAAACCCTTCCAATTAAAGACCATCTGTTTATCTACCTATAACATTGATTGCCACCATCGCTAGTTAGGACCTATATGCCTAAACGTTATACAATTCATTTTGATACACATAGGTGTATCCATAATGTCAATTATATGAAAGATTTTTTCCATATATTATCTAAATATAGAGGTCCATTTGTACCATTAATTTAGTATATCATGTCATTCACGATCTCTTGTGGTCAGTCCCTTTCTCCTCCAGCTCTGGATTACAACTCTATGATTGTGCTAAGAACCTATTCTACATTATGAACACGAGCAAAAAAATGTATCATTGATTACCTCTATATTGTTTTGATCACTCAAAGGATTCCCTTTGTATCCATACATAATATCTCTAGGATTATCATATGGAACACATTTATAGGCATACCTATACCAATTAAAATATAAGACATAAATATACAATATAATAATCTCAATTAAAACTAGATAAACATAAAAAAATATTATGATAGAGAACCCAAAAAAGTAGATACACATCATAAAATTCCATGATAACTTGAGTCTTGTCATGGGAAGGGGTTTCTAGGCCCTCAACACATCCTGCTACTAATATATTAAAAATCTTATCTATACTCTACCATACTTCCCAAGATAATGGTTATTCGGGAAAGACCTCCTCCAATACCAAAATGTGGTGATCCTGACCTAGATACCCACTCAATTGGCACCCAAAATTATTTTTTACATACCTGATGGGAGTTCCCAATCCCCATGAGATGTCAACTAGCACCCGAGTATCAAAAAACAATAATAGGTACTTATTTCACCCAAAATGAGGAAATAAAATGGCATAAACACACACACATATATATAATATAGTGTAAAATATAAAGAGATACACATATCAAACAATTTTAAGAATATAGTGAACATGATACAACTGAAAAAAGTTTAAACATCCCATGTAAAAATATAATATCAAAGGGAAACTAAACTATGAATCCAACTAATACCTGTCATAAAATCAAAAATCACACACTATCTCACTACTATATACCTGGTCACATCTGATAGAAAACCTTGGGGCCACTCTATGATTCCATTTCTTTACCTACATTAAATTACATATAATATTATATACACCTCCAAAGTGGTGAGAAGTGTGTGATCTAATAGTTTAAATAGTATTCCACCATCTTGTTCATAAAAAGACTCTAAAAAACATTATAATTATTTTTCATCTTCAATGAAAACATGGAATGATATACAGTTCTAAAATTTTTATATCAAAATCTTTGAATAATATTTAATTTCCCCATTTTCCCAATTCAAAATAATGATCATAAATTAGTTTCAATTTTTTTTACATATATAAATAAAATAATTTAACACATGTCATATAAAATCCATGGAAGTAAAACTATAATAGAACAAGAAAATGTACCTTAATGAGGAAAATAATAGGTAAAATCATTGTAAGTATAATTATAGCCCATGTCCAATCAAACACTCATAACCCTAAAATATACAATCACAAATTCATCATCGACCTGTACATATGAATTGAATCTAGGATGTAGAGGAACACCCTATAATGTGAACTTACAAATAGTTTTTATAATTTTATATATAACATATAAATGAATATAAATACAAGAGTAGATATTAAAACATGTCAGGCATGGTTATATGAGGAAACCAATAAAATGGATATATAATATTAACTAATAATAATTATTCAATGTTAAAATTATTTTATTTAGATTGGGGTTTGAAAAAAATTATAGTACACTAAACCACAAATAAGGTTTTCTATATGATAGAGTGATATAATACTATATCATAGTATAATAAAAATCATTTAGAATGAAAAAATTATTTAAACTAATTTAGAAATGAAATACCATCCAATAATACTTTCAGAATTTATTTTTCTCATTATTACTATTTTATAAAAAATTCATGTCATATGCATGTCAATGGAATAACCCAAAATTTACCTTAAGTGGTCACACCAAGTACTATCAACATATGATATCATTAAAAACCCAAATTATCATCAAGGATTTTGTAAAATTAATATAACATTTAAAGAAAACAAAACCATAAAAAATATTTATCATAACCCAAAAAACAATAAGATGTTATAAACCCTTCAAGGATAACTAAGAATTTTTTTTAAAACCTTTTCCATGAATAGTAGAAATTTAATCCACCTAATAATATTCCAATTCCATAATGTGTTTTTAGAATAAAAATTCAATCATTTCATTATCACATAACATTAAAATGATGGTATTGTGATATTTAAATAAATTTAATAGAAAATATTAAGTGTTAATGTGTCCTTGAGAAATGATCAAAGTGTGAGTCTTACTTGAGGGTTGGAAGACAAGTTGATAGAACATTAAACAATGAGGAAAAAGAACCCTGATGATGCATAAAGGTAGAAAATTGATATAAGGGGCTACTAGATTGATGAAATGTGGTCACGGATTGCATTCTTGAGAAATTAATATTCTTTCGTGGTATCAAATAACATCAAAGTTATTAAAAATATAAATTAATAAAATTTTAATTTTTATATCATGTTCGTTATAATTTAGCCAATGTTGTAATGATATTATTATTATTTATTACGAAAGTTATTTAGTAACTAATGTGAAAAATGTTTTTCAATATGTTGGTGAAGAAATAATCTACCTGAAAACATATTTGTCATGCTAGCTACTATAAAAATATAATTTTAATATATGATACTAGATTATTTAATTTGGTTATATGATAAATGAAATGATAATGAAATATACATTTATTTTTCACATATGTTATATAATAATAAATATAAAAAACTCAACTAGATAAATGCATTTTCTAATAATAAAAATAGGAATAGGTTGTAGGTAAAATCCCATGAGTGATCCCATAATAGTATCAATGCATGAGGCCTATTACTAATCCTTCCACCTACGTACCAGAGGACTCCCATGAAATTTGATTTAAAAACGGATTAATAAAAAAAATTATTTGAAAACAATTAAAAAATTGTCAATTCATTGAAAACACTATTAATTTAACAAATCCACCGGGCAAACATCATAAAAAAATGTATTTCCAAAAACAATAATAATATCAATAAATCATTCCATTTAATTTATAAAACAATTAATAAAATACAAAATAATGTATTCATCAATATATTATAGATATGGAACCACATAAATCATACTCAGGTCACACATTCCTATAACAGAATCCACCAAAAACGAAGATATCAAAAACAATTAAGAAGTCCCTAGAATCAATTCCAACATATCAGAATAAATACAATTTATAAAAATAAATTTTAAAAAGGCCATATCATGACATTTCTCAAGGGAAATCACACACCACCCCACAATCAATAAAAGGGATATCATTTATTGTATATTCTCAATGTTGATCTAGAAATACTCAAGACGAAAAATAACTATTGATCAATGGATCTAGAACTTTATTGTATTGGTGATACCAAAATCAAAGGAAATTGTGAAATAAAATCCACACATACAATGATTGATGCATCACCACAACCAAAATGATCAATCATAAAAAAAAGTGATCCTAGAGGGTGATATATCTCTAAAATCGCCCCATACTATCTATAGGATTGAGGGGAAAATTGGATGAACTGAATATGATAATTAATATCAAGGATGATATGTAAAAATAACACTTCAAGAAGAATAAATGTCATGTAATACCATTACGGTTCATATAATCCACAATTCCAAGATATGATGAATAACCAATTTCATTTTTACTCAATCCTAAATTTTTACAATTACACAGTGTGAATGGAATACAATTTCTAAATTCCGTTCCAAATATGTACCAGTCTCATGAAATCTTACATTTCGATGTTATATGTCTTATAAAAACATTACACAATTTCTATATCCCATGGTGATTTCAAAATGTCTAATATTTAATAGAAAACCCGAAACCACCTTTGGTGTTCTATGAACATGGAGAGAACATACGAACCATTTTAGAAATTTATTCTAAAAATGAATTTATTAGTAAAAACATATATCCCAAAACATTTGTATATTTAACCTATAAAATACCCTCTTTCACAGGAGTCCCATAATCAACAAAAAATAAATTTTAAACAAATACAGATAAGGGAAAACTTAATATTGGGTAATTAGAAGTTTCATTAAATGTCCCTAAAAGTGTAATTAATAACATTTAAATATCATCACTTAAAACCATAACATGGTTTTATAAGAATATGAACTAATTATCTACTATAATTTTATTAACCTATAATGGTATCCATAAATCATAATCAAACATGATATGAAAACATCATCGTAAATTTTTTTCTAAAAGCTCCTCTCTTAAAAATTATAAAAGTTTTGTCCTTAATTCTTAAATTAGTTGTTGAAAAAATAACTTCAATTTAACATATTTGAAATCGATTAAGGTGAAACAATTTTTTACATAAATTATATAAAACCTCAAAAGGATATACTGGTTCACTTATATTTATAAGGAATTTTTATATTTAGAACCATTTCTAATTAAAAAAAATCATATATAAACAACACCTATTTCATTAAATGATCATTTATCGCAATTAACCAATATTGTATTATTTCAAAATAGATCATCCACATAACCATATAAAAGCCCTCTAGACACAATTAATTTTAAATAAATATTGTATACCAAGGGAAAAATATAATAAGGGAAAGACCAAATGATTGTTACGGGTAAAAATAGGGTTTAACAATTAAATGTTATCATTTAGAATATGATGGGCGTAAGGGTATGGTAACATAATAATACATAATCAGCATAAGATAATAATAATCATTCATGTTAATATATTTATTATCAAATATAAATAAATATAATAATCATTTAACGATGGAAATATTCATTAGAAAAAAATCATGATAAATGTGATTGAAACAATGATCAAATGAAAAATTTACAGCTTATAACAGGAAAAGAGATTGTGTGTTTTTATCTTGAAACATCCCCATAATACCCCATTCTAATACATTGTCATAAATAATTAGATACTAGTTAAATGCAATATACACACCCTCTAGTCACTCCATAAAAATATTATATTAAGTTAGAAAAAATTACCCTTAAATTGGTTCACTCTATAAGAATACCAAACACATATGCTATATCGAGCTTAACTGGAACTATCTGGGTGTACCCATTATATACGAAATATGGGAATCACTATATGCTATCTTTTTCAAGAAATCATATATGTCGTAAAGGTATGACCTGGTATTTATTAGTATATCCGTTATCATTAAAATTTTCATGTGATATACATGAATAATGTATATAGTTAATTCACTTCATTACAAATTTGCCTAAAAACCATTATTATTTTTAGAATATGATTTACCCATATAAAATAAATGAGTTCCATAACATTCTCTATAAAACATGATTAAAAAATATAAAAGAAATAGTTCCTATGAAAATATATTTGAAACATGATTAACCCATGTAAAATAATGTAATTCTATTACAGTATCAATGAAACATATTTTAGAAAATAAAAAAAATGGGTTTTATAACAATACCTTTAAATAAGACTATCCTATTGAAAAAATGTTTTCCTTGTTAGTCCCTTTGAAAAAATATTATGCTATTTAGATAAATAAAGATGTTGGTACCATTTCAAAATATCATTAGCATAGATTATATAATAGTATGTTTTTTATATTTATTAATTGAAATAATATTACAATATCACTATAAACATTTTTTTGGGATAATAAAAATTTCATTTTAAATTTATTTATAAAAATTAAAAAATCATAAAATATTGAAAAATGATTTTTTATAAAAAAAATCATTGAAAATTATAAACTTTTATTCATGTCAAATAAGGGACATGTTATTGGTATTATTTGTTCATGTTATAAATGATAAAAACAAATAATTTCATTAACTCATTATGAAAAAGGGTGTCAAAACTGAAACGTTTGAAAATAGATAAGATGTTTTATTTTATAATTTTTTCAAAATCCAAATGTGGTAAAATATTACATGATTTTGTTTATAGTTATTCATTTTTAAACCATATTTTGATATATTTTTTAAAACAATGATATAGAAGAGAATAAAAATCAATATAAAAATATAGAATATCATTATCACATTAAAATTACATTACTAATGTTTCAATGATGAACATGGGAGGAAATGGAAATAAAACATGTGAAATAGATTAATAAAAAGTGAAAATTAAAGAGATTTATTTCAATAAAATATTATCACATTATTTCCACCAATAGATCCTTGAATATAAAATCCTAATATAAATGATATTAGGACATAAATACATTTACACATTGCTAGATATTCATAAATAATTCCCAAAAAATAATAAAATTATATTATACATTAAATATCATAAGAATATGTATTTTCCTAACATAACATGTTAATGGGACATATATAAATCTCAAAAATGAATATATGTTAATATGAAAAAATATTTCACAATAACAGTGAATTTGCAATGACAAATGTTAAAAATGTCATTCCACTAAATATGATTAATAATCTATAAAAACATTGTTTTTATAAAATTTAAAACAAAATAAAATTAATTAAAATTATACAAAATATAATAAAATCACATTACCCACTTAATCATGAAATGATATGGAAATCAAAGAATAAATATAACCCAATGCATATAAATTGAGTTATAAAATTATTCACTAGTTGGTAAATTTAAGTACAATTACAATTGATTTAGAAAATTCAAATACAAATTCATAATAAATTGATTTGTGAAGATATAATGTTATTAATTTTAATGGATAATTTGATATACCATAGAATAAAAACACTTGGTGAATATTGAATATACCTCCCAGAAATTTATCATGAGATGAAAAACCATTACCTACAGTCCAACGCCATTGTATGACTATTTTTTTGTTACAATAAAAACAAATAAATTATTTATTATTATAGGAAAAAAATTCTAGTTTTATAAATTATAATTAAATAATTTTATTTATTTATTTATTTAGTTTTAATGATGTTTCCAAATATATTATTATTTATGTACATGTCAGTTGTTTTGAGGATATTCAGTTCATTTCTTTAAAACAATTCTGGTATATAGACTGTTGTTAAAGAGGACAATGATTAATCATATAAATAATTAAATAGTGAAATATTTGAAATTTTATTTCAACACTATTACTTTGAAAACAAATCATGGAATATGAGTATGAGATATAAATTACTATACTATCATGAACTATATAGGTTATACGTACGTATTGGTAACATTTTCATTTTTTAGTGATAATTATGGATGGTATGTAATATTTTATCCCTATATAATGGTGTTAACATCATGAATACCATATAATTTTTTTAAATTTAATTATATATATATAATCTATTGTAATTTATCGATGAAAAATTATTCACATAGCATCATGGAGGCGGTAGTCTATAATGATGCAAGGAAAACATTACCATTTTACAGAGTGAGAATGAAAATGATATATTATATTTTAATAATTATAAATATTTAATTAATACCATAATTATTTCATTTATATCAAATTTTTTCAATTTCATTTCCACTTATTTCCTTCTATGTAAATCATTAGTGAAAAATAGATTTCATAGCATCATGAGGTGGTAGTACACCATTCAAATGAGTGACTATCGTATTGTCGATGGAATGGAATGTTAAAATTATATATAAGATATCCTTACTACATAACTTTAAATATGATAAAAATATAGCATATATAAATTAATTATGTTATTATTAATATATTTTAGAGGTAATTATAAAAAACGAATGATATCATTTCATGAGGTGGTGGTTTTCATACACATGAATGATGATATCATATCATATTTGATTGAAGGGGAGTTGGATTTTTGTTAGGAAATTAGAATATTAAAATGTTTTTATATGATAGATATATTTTTTATATACAACAATAATTTAAAAATATTTATAAGAGGTAGAGAAAGAAATAAAAAGAACCAATTCTTGGTTAATAATGATACGTATTCCTATAATATCCATTGTTGGTTAGTAGAAATAACAATCATAAAATGAATTTCATATCGAAGAAAATATTATAGTAGTTGGGGAGTGAATTTAGAAATGAATTTAGATAAGAGAAGTTCAAGAAAAATATATCTAAATGTCTGTTAGGTGGAGGATATGGGGTACCCTTTTATCAGTGAGGTACGTGGAACACTGTGAATTTTTTAAAAGATAATTTTTTTGGTTATTTTCACCTTTTCCATTTTAGTTTTTTTTCTTAGTAACCTCATTATCTTCTTAACTGTAGTAATTTATTTTTCTTGTATTCACTGTTAACTATTTTCACAATTTAATTTGACCATATTTGAAATTATAAGTTATTATAATTTAGAATACAGTGTCAATTTTAATTAATTCAATCCACATAACTGGAATGTATTAATTTAAAATAAAAACCAGTGATGTGATGAAAAATTGAGTATTCAAGAAATGTATTGTTCATGAAAAAGATGAATTTATCTTTAAATAACAACTGATAACAAAAAATTTAACAATCCTTATTAATATTACCTTATATATAATGTATGAATTTAACTTAAGTAATTATTTATCATTGGCTTTATAATTAATTAAAAATTATAATCATTATTCACTTTGATTTAATTTAATAAAAAATAATTTTTTTTCAAACAAAACAAAACTGTTACTAAAATCATATATAAATTTCATTAAAATGTAACTAAGTGGACTAAATATTAAAAAATAATAATATGTTAACATTAAATAATATTCCAAACTATTTTGGATATTTAAATTTAATTTTTTTTGAAAACAATTATATTTTTTCCTAAAATTATGAATGTTTCAATATTCACTAAAATGTCATTTTTAACAAAAAAATCCTAAAATATTACCCAAAGATAAATTTGGTATCACAATTTTAATTATGAATAGTATTTTATAACAAAAATTTTATTAATGATCTTAAAATTTATTATAACATTTTTATATTGAAATTGTATTTAAAAATTTTCAATTTTTTGATAATTACACTTTCAAAATTGACTTTATCATTTCATTCCCATAATTAATTTTAAATATTTTCTTTAAAATTATGTGAATTTATTTATTTAAAATTAATACCATATTTTGAATCATATCATCCATTTTTTTATTATTGTAATTATTTTATAGTCATAAAAAATTCAAATTTGTAAAAAAATTATTTATCAATGTACTAGTTTAGTAATAAACATGGTTATGTTATAGTGGAATGAGATAAAATACCTTAAATTTATAAAATTTAATGGATATTTGTTATATTAATCATCCCTAAATAACCATTAAAAATTTAAATTTCAGGAATAATTATAGAAATTAATTACATGCTAATATGGATGGATTTAATCCTATAAATATCATTATCTACTCACTTAAACCCACCTATCCTTGAGTATAAATACCCAACATCACTACCCCATTTCAACCCAAAATAAATGAATCACCTCTAATATCTACCAAAAACTCTCCTCCTTACTCTCCCCATATCAAATTTCTTTTTCCACTCATGAATACTAATTTTGTAGCATGTAAGAAGATATCTTAAGTAAATGTTCTGAAACAAGGCAATGTTCCTCCACAATCACATATTTTATTTAATTATCCAACACATTAACTATTCTTATATTTATTTATATAATAAATTCAATATATTCAATATACTATGATTTTTTATATTCATGGATATGACCAAAAACTTCACAATCATCAATCAATAGGGATACACAATCATCATTTGTGTCTATAATGGACTTCCCCCAAAAAAATGATATCGTTCAATTTTTCATTAACTAATATAATGGTTGAGAATAATGATAGATATATTGATTATATATGATATATTTTATATTATGAATTATTCTAATAAAAATATTATTCATTTATGACAAAAAAATATACCTTATTTCTAATATATATATATATATAAAATTTACTATTTGTTCTTTCACTACAATATGAATATGGAAACAACATTGACGCGTACGTACAACATTCCATCTATGTGAATGGTGTATTCAATTTCCTATCAATAAATATTAATGATTATTATAAATAAATTTATAATGAGTATATATGATATTTTTATCATGTTTTATACTATTTATACTATAAAATATGGATCAAATTAAAAAGAAAAATGTTAAATTTGATAACATACTAAAAAAACAATGAATTCTGACTGAAAATTATTTTTATTATTATTCATACTATTTTAAGGAAAAAATTGAGAAACCAAACATAACTTCATCACATCACCAAATCACCAGTTCAATACTTAAAACATAAAAACACAATGGATGAAATATCCAATCATGCATTCAAAGTGAAAAAACATCACAACCAGAGTTGAAATAACCATGAAACGTTTAAGGTACCACAAACCAGGGAAGACAAACATCGTGAAGGCTGGACAAACCTCAGAACTGGTCTCCACAAACACCCAATAGTGTGACTATCGACATCAGCCCATATCCAAAAACCCACAAGAGGACTCTAGTTGGAATGCACCAAAACCCTAAATTCAAGTGAGATGAACATTAAAAGAGCACTTCCACAAAGGGAAATAATGAAAACAAAGCGAGTAATACCAAGCCTTTCAAGCGCTACACCCTACTCCGTAGGAATCACATAGAAACTCATACCAAACAGCATTCCACTGACCCTTTTCCATCATTTCTTAAGCAGATCAAACCCAAATCCAGAAGACCACAGGAGATCAAACTCATCCAATGAAAAACCTCAAACCATCCACATCCACACCCAATCCCGGTTAATTGAACCGAACCAATAACCCAAAAACCTTCGCGGCTATCAAAACAGATCAAGGAGACCACACCTTCCATCCCATGCCTCGTAGAAGGCTTCAACCTCTAATCCTTCTCCGTACTAACAAGGAGCCTCAAACCCATGCTGAATTACAACCTCAACTCCAGAAGAGGAACAAACCAGAACCCTCCATCGCAGATCACCCACAAGCACCTGGTTTCCATAAATCACAAAAAGCGGAGCAGCGCCACCTAGGGCTAGAATCACTGCCACTGAACCGTGAAAATACCCTCGCAGACAACCACTATGACGACCCAACAAGAAACCTGCCTCCGTAGTCCTGCCAACGATCTAGGAAAGAGACAGAGGACCGAAGGATAATGGATCTTGAAATAGTGATAGGGTAGAGAATTGAATGAAACCTCAACTGGGACATGAGGAGAAGAAGCAGCAGTACAGATCCAAACACTCGAAGCAATCACAGACCACACACCAAGGTCACAGAGATGAAACTCAAGGGCGGGATGACTACAAACCTCAGAATCCCAGAAGAGGATGGTTGCAGTTGGGGGAAAACAAAGCTTTCCTTAACCTAAAATTGAAAATATTGGATGATTGTTAATGAACGTGTAATAATATGCTATAAAAGGATAATATATCATATAATAATTATTAATATGGATTTTTATTAATTTAATAACATGTTTAAAAAAAAATTTAATGATGGTTATGGAATGTTTGACAAAAATTA
Organism: Viscum album; assembly: GCA_963277665.1. Taxonomy (NCBI): domain Eukaryota; kingdom Viridiplantae; phylum Streptophyta; class Magnoliopsida; order Santalales; family Viscaceae; genus Viscum; species Viscum album. The sequence goes on along the minus strand of OY728121.1, from coordinate 1,945,808,007 downwards.
AGAGTATGGTAAGGGTTTGTCATCTCACTTTTTCTTCTCTGAGATCTATGCCTTATTCACCAATTATTTCATATGTGTAGTTTATATAATTATTATCAATATATAATGTCATGAATATAATTTTCATAATTTTATTCAATTTTTCATTTTATGAATATTTCATTTATGGGACATATAATTAGACTTAATACAATGTCATAAATGAACTCTTAACACAATAATTATTCTTTTGGTTAAACTTCTACATCAATGCTCATGTCATTCTAGAATTATGTGTGGGATTAAATTTTATTTTATTATTACTCATTATAGTTTTTTATATTGATATTAAAAAAAATTATTCATTATATTTTTTCTCTCACATTAATGATATGTCATTTATGTGTCTATTTATTTTTATAATATTATTTTTAAAATATCGAAAATACAGCACATTTATTATATTTCCATTATTCCTAAAATTGTTTCCAATTTTTTTAATATTTTATTTTCATTTTAATTTTATTTCTACACATGTTTTACTTCTCAAAATTTTTTCAATGTATTTTTTTTGTTTTCTAAAAGATATTATTTAGGATTTTTTCAACAAAATATTTGGAAGGAATGTTTTTTAATGATAAATGATATGTGTGGAAATCACTAACATTATGATGATTTAATAAATTTATTATTCAATTATAATCTTACAAAGTTATTTTCAATGAAATTTTTTTCTTATTATTTTTTTGCATTTATAAAAATATTATCAAAATATAATGAATATTTTTTTCATGATTTATTTCATGTGTTCTCTTAAAAGTGTTTTCCATATATGATAACTTTATTTTATTTTACATATTATTTACTTCTAGAATCATTCAATTAAATTATCTTTATTACTATTATTTTTTCTCTATATTTCTAGTGGATTGATATTTATGAACCATATTTCTTCTCATGGGTTTTGATATGATTAATATTTTCTGATCTTGTGGAACACAACTATATCTTTTTCATTATGTGACCAGTAAATCCCATATCAAGATCTACTATACTAGGTAATTATATTATTTCTCATGAGATATAAAATATATTAATAGAGATTGAACTCTGGTTAGATAAGAGTTGAATTGGATTTTAATTCATTAAGACATGACTGGTACAAGGACTGAACTCATTTTAGGCATAATTGTAACTATTATTGAACTGAGGTCTGACCAGACTAGAATAGGTTGCAAAAACTCTTCAGTAATAATCTTTTTTTATGACAGTTGTGGGAGTGAACATGGACTACCATTATGTCATTATTAACGAACTAATTGCACTATTATAGTTCTAAAAATACCATTGTCTACTAAAGAAATGATTAAGTAATTATGATTTTTTTAATTTATTATATGAATTATTATTATAATAATTTAAATTTGGGGTATAATTTTCATGTGTTGTTTTCATATTCATATAACCATTTATTTATGTTATGATTCATATTTCCCTTGTGTACTATTACTGAGCATCTATGTTAACTATTTATTTATTTTTGAATAACCATGGATTAAATGAAACGTATTACGATTTATATGTTATGAATAGTTCAATTTATGAATTACTAGAGATAATTTAGATGTTTTAAGAACTCGTAGGTTTTATTTTCATGTTTTCTATAAAAAATAAATTACAACAATTCTGGAATGCTTTTGTATTCATATGAGTATTCATCTATTTAGATATAATATCAATGTATTTAAATTATAAATCATTATAATGTAAGAACCAAATATTTATAACTCGTATTAACTAGTTACTATACGTAGTCAAATGATTCAATATTATTGATTGTGCTGAGAAGAAATTATATACAATTTAATATAATGATAACCACCTATCTCCTCCACCATAAATATGACCCCTCGTCACCAATTCTCCCAAAACATTCTAAAAAATTACCTTACCTAGACTCTTCCCCAAGTGAATGTCCTAAGGGTATATCCAAAAGTAAAATTCCATTTGTATTAAAAAGGTTCCCATGGGGATTGTATTAAAGAGGTAAAAACCTCATTCGTTATCGTTTAATTTTTTTCATTTTAATATACCCTTCTTAATAACGCTATCTAAAGTGGAATGGTAACTAAAATATATCATATATACTATATTGTTATTTTTATAATAGATTATCCATCACCAATAAATTTTCCTCTCCTTTTTTAAATGAATACATCATCCTTGATGTGATGATTTACTGCCTTTAAGGATGATGAGTTTTCATTTTCCATTATAACATTCATGGCCAGACATTAAACAATTATAATTCTTAATTAGGATGTTATTATATGTATTATAAGTTATATCATTTTCTAGAACCAATATATATTAATTTAATATTAAATAAAATGAATTGGGTTTGATAGGTCCATAAAATAACCAAAATATATTAATAATTTTTCATTAATAATGTATCTAATGAATGATCGTCATAAAAAGGAAAAAAAGAAATATTAGACCATTTAAACATCTATAAATTCTTTAATACTAAATAATATTACATCTGTAGAATTCATTACCATGGTTCAATAACTCTCATAGAAATACTTAAGGGAACTGACAAGAAAACCATTAAATGGACACTCCAAGAAGAATGAAATTAAACATTAAAACATTTAAAAATTCAAATAAATGAACTTAATACAAGAATAATAAATAAATTATATGTTTATTTGGATCTTAAATAATTTATTTTTGAATCTAATTTTATTACATAGGATATTTTGTACAGTGAAGGATGGTAATGGCCAAAAGGTGTGATTTTCCCATTTTACTTTTACTTCGGTGAGAGATATTTTTTACTGAACCATTATTTCTCATGTGTGGTGTACATACATCAATTTAATATATCATATGGTGAATCATTTTATCTTCCTATAATTTTATGATTAATTTCATGGTCAATAATTTTATGGGTCACACAATTTGACTATTTACAAAGTGGTAATTAATATTCATAACCCAATATGAATTTTTTTATAATTCTATATCATTGATTATTTCACGATATGATTATCATATATTTCATTTTCATTTTTTAGGTTGATTTAATGATGAACCAAATAATGTATTCATTTGTTTACTGATCTTATTTTCTATTTAAAAGACACATTTAAATGTTTCATCTTCAAAATTTTAAAGGAATTTTTTAAACTTATATAGTATTAGTGAAAATAATTTATTTCATAACACCTTAATGTCTTAAGGATCCTTTAAAAATGAAATTTTATTTTCAATGGAAATATTTCTTATTATAATTTATAAAATTTTCCTATTAATTATTTCAATGTAATGATATTTTTCTATCAATAATTTGATAGTGATTTTTTAAATTATTTTCAACTATTTTGACACCGGTTGTTGGATCATACAATTACCTGAGGGTGATATTTTACAATAGTATATAACATATTTTATTGATATTTTATTTTTAGTTTTACTATGTATTCACCATTTTGATACCATTAATCATATTATACATGAATGTTTTATCATTATGTTTATTATTTGAGTAATTATTTTTCACCTGATAGATTCTATATAAATGTAAATTTCGATTATACTACTCCCCATTGATATGCCGAATTTATTGGATAATTTAATTTATAGGAAGGCTCTATATAAACCATTATGGCTTCGATAGGTCTGATTATACAAACTAGTTTTGGTATTGGATGATGAATTTACCAATTATGTATGGTGTCTTTGCCAGTGCCTTGATGGTATGATTATAGTGTCCCACATAATAGATTCTATACTTATGAGATTAGTTATGGATAATTCATCTGATTTTTTAACTGATTTAATATCCACGGTTATGTTTAATTCCAATGATATTATTGATGTGCAATTATTTAAGGAACTTTTATTCCAACCACATTATTATTAAGACTGTTTTTAATAGAATGTGTTTATATTTATTCAAACTTACTTTTAATTTATTTATAATAGCAAATGCTATATTATTACCCTTATTATTCATAAAATCTCACACATTTCTTTTATCATATTATTTTCCTCAATTTACCATGATGCATATTATTATAGACATGTTGGGGTAATCTATGTGAATTTCTGTAATTCGAATGGAGTTTCTATGGTTTATTCCGTTTCACATTTTAATTTATTATGTATTTTTGTATCTAGTAATTTGAATCTAATAAAATATTTCTTCCTCTGGGATGTAATCTCTTTTACACAGTAACAACATAATAATGTAACCACCAACTCTAGGCAACTGGGGATGAGGTATTTACAATTAGTATAATTTAAATTTTGTAAAACATTAGAAACAAATATATATATCAAATAGAAATATTGTTCTTAAACCAATTATATGAAGTGAACTGATCTTCCAAACATTATAATCATATAAGGATATAGTATCATGTTTCATTAAGAGGGAGAATGAATCTTCCATTCCATATAGATTTGAAGGGATGAAAGATAAGAAGCTTGTTTCTAAGTATGATGGAATAGAAAATATGGAGAAGGGAATAAAATTTGAATATAATTTCCAATGTTTAATAAATGTTTAAGGACACATAATGTAACATGCCTATTAAGAATGGGAGTTTGTTACATGTTTGGAGAAAAAGAGGCCAAGGAAAATAATTGAATGGGAATTAAAAATGTTATCACTATATAGTGTTTCATATGTAAGGATATTGAAAAATATGAAATTTATTTTCCTAAACAACATGTAATCATTCATGAGAAATGTTTATGTGAACATGGCCTTGAATGAAGAGTCACAATAGTCCAGTTTGAAGTGTGCAATTTTGTTTTGGATGGAACATTAATCATCTCCCCAAATTCAGTAAAAGCTCTATTTGATTTTGGATCCCGACATTATATCATTTCTTCCTATTTTTCATTAAAAATGATTTGTTACCCATTCTTCTTATAAAGGTATTGTCAATCAAAAATCATTATGGAAACTTTAATGTGAAAAAGATGTGTCATGTAGTTTATATTTTGAGACATAAGAATTCAATAATTTTTTATTTTGTTTTGATACCTATGGTTTATTACTATACAAAACTTTTAACATATTGGAAATAAAAATATAACAAAAAAGTCTATTTTAATGAGAAATAAATTATATTTAATAATGATGATATTTATGTTCTATTATTTAGAGGGGAGACATCACTATCTGAGTCATATCTGTATCCACCTCAAGTAGCTCATCTAAATTATAATCTTGGAGTAGAAGTGTAGACCAAACCTACTCATAAAAAAGGAGATATTCAAATAAATTATGTAAATATTTTATAGTAATACTTTGATTTATTTATAGAGTAATTACAGGGAAATACTCTAGATTAGGAATTTCAGATTACTATTAATTTAATTTCTTATGAATTTCCTATATTAAATAATCCCTATATAATGTCTTTGGAGGATTTAATAAATTTAATGAAAAAACCAGTGGAATTGAGTTGTAAAGGATTTATATGCAGTAGTGTTTCACCATGGGAGACATATGTTTTGATTTGATTTAGAAGAATGGTGGATTTATGATGTTGTACATTGGCTATAGGTCGATCAATTCTATTACGATAAAGAAAGTGAATCATCTTGTATACATTGAATACATATTAGGCATAATTCATAGATCTCAATATTTATCTAGGATTGATCTTCATTCTATATATCATCAATTATATGTAAATATGGATGATATTCCAAAAAAATAATATCAAACATGTAATAAAAAGTAATATTTTTAGTATTTCTATTAGGAATTACTAATTCATCCTCTATTTATATATATCTAATGAAAATAGAATTCATGACATGTTGTGATAATTTTTTTGAATATATTAATGATATCATTGTATACTAAAAAAGATATGAGAAACATGAAAAGAACCTAAAAATTACTCTATACACTCTTAAATGAAAATTTATATATGGGATGTTTAGCTAGTGTAAATTATAGCCTAAAATAAGTTTTTCTCCTAACTATATTATCTCTAAGTATGTAATCTTGTATGGTCACATGAGGACAAAAAAATCCAAGGAATTACCTACACTATATAACATAACCGATGTATGTAGTATCATTGGTTTAATAAATTACAATCAGCATTTAAATAATGATTTTCCCAAATTACCTTACCCATTAACCAAGAAAACTCATCAATGGGGTTTTTTTATTTATAACATGGAATGTGAATAATTATTTGATTAATTGAAGGGAAAATTAATTAATGCTCTGATCATCACACTAAAATAAATAAATGGTGGATTTGTTATTTATATTAATGAATCCAATAAAGTACATGGTATTTTCCTTATAAATATCAATATTTTTATTCCTTATCCATCCTAGAAGTTAAAAACTGATGAATAGAACTATATGACTCATGATATTGTGTTAGAAGCAATATTATTTTCATTGAAGATACAGAGACATTGTCTCTATAGTAAATGATGTGAGACATATACATATCAGGTGAGTTTGGAATTTATATTATTATTTAAATAAAAAAACACGAGGAAAAGGGGATGACTTGAGCAACTCACGGATTATGATTTTCCAATACACTATATCAATTAATGGAAAATAAGGCATCATATACATTGATCAATAAGGTTCATGTAGATTTCAATAAAATGTGGATCGATAGGGATACAATGTAATTTTATCTAGTAAATGTTGATATGAGAGTTATTAATAATGATAGAACATCAATACATTTTCAAATAATACCAAACAAAATTTATTGGAAATTAGAAAAAAAATTTAATTTAAAGATGATAATTTACAAAATAAAATGAATATTGTGAATGATGGAAAACTGTTATAATTCATACAAGAAACATTCATCTTGAATGTTGGGAAGCAATGTCATGTCACCCATATATTCATGATAAAAGAATTAATTTTTTATGATGACCATTTCTCAAATTACCCAATTCACCCTAAGATATCTATGCTTTATAAATAATTTATGGTGCATTTTTGGTTAGATAATATGATGTATGAAATTTCCTATTATTTATTAAGATTTTTTGGTTATAAATATGTGATGAATGAATGGAAACTTCCTATATGAGTAATAAAACCAATACCAATTCATAAAATTAATCATGATGATATTAATATTGTTTTTCACTGTATTAACAAAGACACTAATAAATAATGAACAATATCGCAATTTGATGATCGACCTACAAAATCTACACATTTAATCACTATAAGGGAGGATATTACACATTATTTAATTGAAATATTTATATTAATGATATTATAATAAACCATGGTAAACCTCTATCTATCTTTTTGGAACTAGATCCTTATTTTATATCCAAACTAGTGTATATTATTTAGAAGTATTTGGATACTAAACATTAGTTTAGTACTTTTTATCATTATCGTATTGAGGGATATATTTTAAGGACTATTCAAACATAATAATACATGTTGAAATTATGATGAATTTACTTTCAAGGTATATGGGATTATTATTATCCTCTGCTACTATTTTTATAATATAATCATTTCCATTATAGTATTAGGATGGGTCCATATGAAGCATTATAATGAATTCGATTTCATACTCCGACTTGTTGGGAGGATGTTGATGAGAGGAAACTGCTCAAACAATTATTTATTTCTGAGTAAAAGAAAAATATAACGAATATTCAAGTTTATATTAAAGCATCTCAATAAAGGATACTGAGTTTTTCTAAAAAACAAATAAAGGATTGGGAGTTTCAATAGGGAGATCATGACTTTATAAAAGAATCTCCAAAGTTGGTTGTAATATGGTTTGGTAAAAATGGGATACTGAGCTCCAGATATATCAGCCCATTTGGAATTTTGGAAAGAATTGGAGCTCTGGCATATCATTTAGTGAAGAAATATAGTCATTTAATCGTAGATAATTCATTACAAATCTAATTTTTAAGGATGTAAATTCTAAACCAAACAAGTGTACTCACCTATGAATTAATTGAACTAGAAGGTAATTTTTCTTATTCTGAAGAGCCTATCGAAATTCTTGAACCAAGATAGAAAATATTGAGAAATCGAACAACATGACTACAAAAAGTTATTTAGAGAAAACATTAAATGGAAGAAGAAACATGGGAACCTAATGATGCTATGATGAAGAATCACCCTCCTAGGATTTGTTGGTAACACTCATAAAAATATCAATTTTGAAATACCCTGAAGGGAATATGAATATAACAAAGAAATTTTTATGGAATGCAACATATTTAATAAGTTAAATCTATTTGTTATCCTGAGTTTCCAGAAACATCAAACGTAAACAAAGCATGATATATTGTCAAATATATATATATCAATATTTGAATAGTAATGTCATTGTTAGGAATAATAATATATACATTAGAAAAATATCCCCACATATTTAATTATAAATAAAATATAATACTATCATAAATTTAAATATGAAATATTTATTCCATAGAATAAGTAAATAAATACATTTTAAAATGATAATTTAAGTGTTTTAATTTTTTTAAAATTTAAATATTTTATTAAAAATTTATACATAATATATGTTTTTCAAAAAAAATTAATTTTCATAATCTAGCATAAAAATTAATATTTTTTTCATTATAATTATAAAATTATTTAAGGAGACAATAATTTATTGTTCAAAGCGATACAAAATCATCTCTAATATAAAAATCAGTATTTTTTTCAATAAATGATAATTTTATTTAAAATATCAATTTCACATATTTAGAAAATTATTATTTTTTCATTAGAACCATTTTTGAAATCTACACTTTTAAAAATGGTTATGGTGAAATGATGGGATTTTTATAAAATAGCTAAATTGTTTATGAATGGTGAAATTTAATAATTTGTATTATTTGACATTATATGTTAAATACCTGAGTTTTTAGTCAATTTTGATGCAATCACCCATTATTTCGAACATAAATACACAATTTACTGAACTTAGTAACAAGAATCAACTCCATTTATATTTTTTATTGAAAATAAAAAATAAATAAATAAAATAATCAAAAAACACTGATCTCCACCCCCAATAAATATACCATGTTCCGCCCCTTATAATTACACATTATAATCCTTTAATAATGTATAAACTATGAAAGATCCCATTTTTAAGACTCTTCTCCATCTCCATTACCTCATGGTCTGACCTAAAGACTAAATCCATATTTTTACAAAGACATCCTAGGAGACGTTAATGAAGAGGTAAAATCATCTTTCTTAATATTTTAATTTCTCTTATTTAATTATCCTCTCCACACTAAATTGATAAAAAGTTTCATGGTAACTCTATTATCATATATATAGTTTATTTCTATTCTTCTAATGTATTATCCATTATTAATTCCCATCTCATCTCCTTTTATTTTATAAATGAATATAGTGTCTTTGTTGTATCAATTCGTAGACTTCCTGGAAGACGAGTTTTCATTATCCATTACCACATTTAAGGATTTTTGTAAAACCCTTATTATTGATAAGGGATATTTGAATATAAATTTTATAATTTATAACATATTATAGAACCAATATATAAAAAAAATTATTAAATAAATGACACTTATTTATAATGTTCGTAATAATCACCAAAATAAATTTATACAATTTTGTAAACATTTTGTGTAATAAATAATCCCCATATTACATAAAAAAATTATATATGAGGATATTAAAACATATATATGTTCATTAATAAAAAATATTTTCTCTTCTGGGGAATTTATTTCCATTATACAATAACTCGTATATTTATAATCAGGGGAACACACAATGAATCCACACAACGAACAATCCCAGAATGATGAAATTAAAAATTATAATTCTTAAAAATTTCTATAAATTAAATTAATAATATTATAAAAAATAAATCATATTTTAAATTTTTATGAATTAACTAATTAATTAATATTTTATATTTTCCAATACATTATCTACATGTGGAGGAACTTTTCTAGACACAAGGTAATGGTTCCCATCACACATTTAACGTTGTGCGATATATTCAACATTGAAACCATATATCAAGTATGCAGTGTCCATATGAAACATTAATATATCATGTAATGAATCTATTTATAATCATTTCATTCAATTCCCTAATAAATGATCATTAATTTTTTGGGTCTTGTAATTCTACTATTTAAAATGAGGTAAAGGAATTATTAGCACAAAGTCCATTAACGGGGTAAAAAAAATACCATATGGATTGTATTTTTATGTTTTTTCTTATTTTTTATTTCCACTATTTTTTGGGGATTTATAAAACATTAAAATAATTTATTATTTTCGGTAATTCCAAAATTTTCATTTAAAAAAAATCTTTTAAATGAATATTTTGCAAAATTTAGAATTGTAGTTTTTATAACTTATATGGAAGGAGTGACTTTTACTGATTTAATTAAACCATATTGTATTAGGGAATCGTTTAATATATTGAAATATTATTTTCAAAGAAATTTTTTTTCTTTAAAATTTAACAGCTGTTTAATAAAAATAATTTAAAGTAATGATCAATATCGTACATTAAATTCTCCAAGATATTATTAAAATATTTTAATATATTCTACTAAACTTTAATAAATCATATGATTAGTTGAGTATTATCTAGGATGGTACCATCTACTATATTTTATTTTATTTTTCTGAATAGATTGAATATGGATGAATTTTATAAACCATTCTTCATATTACACTAGATGGTATTTTGTTTTATTTATTTTTTGGGAAAAGTTATTTCATATGCTAGTTTCTTTTTGAATATATAGGTTGATTATGATTCAACTCATTCATATTTGTAATTCATTTGATTTAGTAAATGATAGGAAGGTCCCACTATAGTACCTCAATACATCAATAGGACTCATGAGAAAAACTATTTTGGGTAATGCCTTACACGATTTTGTATGGTGTCTTGGAAAAGGAATTTATATAATGTTTATGACGTCCCACATTAATCATTCCATCAATATGAGATTAGTTATTGATAATCCTTGTGAATATTTTACATGTATTATATATGTTGTTATGATTGATTCTAAGATGATTATTTATATAGAATTATTTGATCAATTTTCACTCCTAAATTATACTTAAGAATGTGATTGAATCTCATGTGGTTTTAGTTATCAAACATTAATTATTGATTATCAATGAATAATTCTTCTGAATGTCTACCATTAAAAATAGTACAATATCACCTGTTTCTCATGTTTTACATTTCAAATAGATGCTATGATGTATAATATGATTGAAAAGTTGGCATAATTTACTAGGATAATTGTGTTTCCGATGGAGTTACTATAATGTATTAAATATAATGTTATTATGTAATACTTTTTTATTTATCTATTTTTCTATATCTAATAAATATTTTGGTATTTTGGGATTTTATTTCATATACTTATTACCAAAAAAAATACTCTTACCACAAACTCTAGGATACATGGGATGGGGTATTTACATGTTGTAGGAGTTAATAAGAAAAATAATAGAAATCATTAATCTATATGAGGTTTTTTTGGTAAAAATATTCAAAATATTTATCATTAGAAAACAATAGGTTTGATGTGATATTCTTATTCATGAAAATATGAATAATTTTCTTTTCATGAATAATATTTTGTTCAATTCAATTATTAGTGTTCTCCAAATAAATTAAATATTTTACAGGACCAAAAATTTAACTTCTTCATAAATGAAGATATGTCTACACATGATTATATTGATGTGGTTCATGGAAACACTCAATTTTTCAATGAATCTAGGTGTCATTTAACTTTCTTTGTTAATTCACTGTTAATATAGTTTCAATCAATTCTTTTTAAAATTATTTGGATATATTTTGACTATTAATATAGATGTTAACAGATATAATTTAATAATGTAATTGATTTTAATGTGAAAATATTGGGACATGTGGGGTCATACATTATAGGATAAGGTATGAAATATAATACTAAAGAATACCATTGAGATAATAACCTTTCAAGATTAATGGGAACTCCTTTAATATCAAATAAGAGCAATGTTTGGGTGTCATAAATATAAATATAGTATAAAAATAATATTGTATTTCAATGAGAGTGGGAATAATTTCATACTTTTTTATGATAATACACTCTCTGAGGGTGTATTAAAGATGAATTATAAAAATTCATAGTCCATTTTTCAATTACACACTAGTATATAATGTTTATGAAGTCACACTATATTATATTTATAGTCATATTAAATCATGGATGTTGGGTTGAGGAGTGGGTTATTATTTTCAAATATATATAGAGTTAGGATATATAGAATACATGAGTTATTAAACCTAATTTTGTAGCCAATAGATAAGATAAAATTGTTTTTTAGTATATTTTTGGGACTATGTTATCTCAAAGAGAGGTAAGAGACCATCATAGGTATAATTGTAGTATATTATGAATTCCCTATTTATAATATGATACGACTACTAGTTATCCAAAAATATCATAGTCAATAATATGAAAATAATTATAAAATATAGACTTTTATCATAGTTTAATAGTTTTTTACTTTTCCTTAAGGATAACTGAAGAGTAAATCATGTTATTTTCGTTATTAACTTATGATTTTCTATGAATATGGTTATGTTCAATAGATATTTATTATATTTATGAACATTTATTAAGTGATTATTTAGATAAATTGGATGACATGTTTTGAAGATGAAATTGACTATTATAAGAGATGCGTTACATTATTCCCTTTCATGGTAGAATTTGTTTTCTTTTAATAAGAAGAATAGTATTAAAAATAGTTATATCATTGATTTGTGTAAGTTTATGATGGTTATAAATAATTTTATAGGGAGGGACTATATATCTATAAAGGGTGGTTTCTATTATATGTTCCATTGTGTTGTTATTCGATTTTCAGAAGAATAATTTAAATATTTTTATTATTTTCTATAACCATGAATAAATTACATATTTTTTAAAATATTGAAGTATGTTATGATGAAAAATTAATATTATCATAAAATATTGAATCTAATGGATTTATGAGGACATATATATCCCCTTTGGTCACACCAATTTCATTTGAAAAAAATTATTTTAGTATATTGTGGTTATGTATAGGTTAAAAATGAAGAATAAAGTCACCACTATCAATAAAAATATCTATTAAATATAGATCTATAAAAAAACTGAACAAATAATTTGGAAAACTGTTCTCAAAATGGATAAAAATTTGGGATATCGCCTGCTTTAGGAGTATGGAAGGATGTACCAAAGCTGTCATTCAAGACTACAGTCAGTCAATATAATAATTTTTTTAATGATATTAATTATTAATGAAAATCTATTAATGTTCATTATATTTATTGAATCTTCTCTTCAACACATATAAGAAATAATTCTTATTATTTTAATTATTTTAATGTATATCTATTCATAGTCCTACTATATAATGAAAATAAGTTATCATTTTTAGACAAAATTTTTTAGTGACAAGATCTATACTATAATATTGAAGGAAAATATTTTCTATTAAATATTTTAATTTTTTTAGGATTTCTGTTTCAATGTTATGAATATAATTATATACTAGAATGTTGAATATATGATATCATAATGTGTTCTGAAAAATGTTTTTTAGTATTAAGAAATTCTGAGACATGATCGGTACCAAAACAAATTTATAGAAGTATTATCCTATCTTCCTATAAAAATATTGATTTTTATTAGTAATTGTTGAATTTTGTAATAGATGGTAGTTGTGAGGATATTTTTTGAGATATAGAGAGTACATTTGAAAATAAAAATCTTCCTATTATTTGTGATCTTTCTTAGAACACTGAATTTTATTATAATACACCTTTCATGGCTATAGGTTTGATATTTATTAATGAGGATCATGTTATGAAGTATTTTTATGTGTATCATATTTTCCAAGTAATAATTATTCCACCCATGTCTATCTCCTTATATCATTGGTACATACACTCCTTTTTTGAATACATTATATGTTTTAGTATGAATTTAATTAATTATAAAAAAACTAAATATCATGGTCTATATATAATTACAATGATATTTAAATAATTTTTATTTAATGGAGGTTATATAATATAAATAATTTGAGGTTGGGATAATAAATAGTAATATTAAATAGAATTCTTTCCAATTAATTTGGTATGAAATATAAAAATTATGTCCTTAGGACCCAAATAAGGATTTATATCTTAACTATCATTCCATAGAGTAAAATATAAATTTATTTTAGGAGTCAATTAATGTAGTATTTTCACCCATTACTTTAAAATTTAAATTAAATGAGTGATTTATAAATGTCAAAGGTATAAATTATTCATGTTATAATATATTTGATAAAATATATAGAGGGGATTACATAAATATATGGGAATTGAAATAGATTTAATTCTATATATTTCATGATGGTTATTGGTTTTTGGAACTATAGAAAGAGGATTTATGAAATTATTGTATATTTCGATTTTTTGTTTATACTAGTTAATCCTTGATGTACCATAATGATGATGATAGTTTTTGTGGTCTATGATGATATTGATAGTGGATGGGTTTATTAAAATCATACATTGATAGATGTGGTTATGGAAATAATATTACATGTCATTAAGAAATATTCTATGGGATGAGTTAGTTTTTGTTTAAATGTACTTTTTGATGATCATTCATACAAAAATATATAATCATTATAGTTATCAATTATTATAATAATGATTCCAATTTTCTACATTGGATGGAGAGTTAAAATTTTGATATTATATAAAATATTTATTTTTTATAGGTTTTCATGCACCATAATGTATAATAAAATATTATTTATGATTATTTTATGAGTTTCAAGTCTCATTTAGGGTAGGTATTTTGGAATATTTTGTTTTATCATTTTAAAACGAGATTGTCATTCTATCCTCAACATATGGGAAATAGATTTACAATATTTAGATTGATAAGGATTCAATCTATTAATTTATTATTATATTTTTGATTAATGGGAGGATCATATAGATCAATTATTATATTAGTAAAAAATAACATGATTCAAAAAATTTTAGATATTTTAATTCATTTTAGATGGTCTTATTTGAGATTCCATTTTATTATTTTATGTATGGATATGATTTTTTATGCATGAATGTTATATATTCCTTTTTATTTTGTTTAATTAATCATGAATATGTAGGACATGTATTGGTGAAAATATATATATTGTAAATTTAAATTCTATTAGATTTTATAATCCATTTCTAGGGATACATTTTTTTTCATATTGTCTCAACACATTTTTTATATTTGAATTTAGGTTCGAATTAAAATTTGGATATTCTTTTTATAGTTTCATTTAAACACATATAATGGATTGAGGATGCTTCATACCTTTTGACCTTTCATGTGATCATTTATGGAAATTCTTAAATATCTCATGTGTATCAGTTAAGTAAATAAGAACATATTTTGTGACATATTATGAAATTTCACATTTATAATTATTAATGATTAATTTATTATTAAAATTAATAAAATGTTAATGTACTTGTTGAAAATTATAATTTCATGTATACATGTTTTTTCAAATAATATTCATTAAAAATACAATGCATGACAGAATTAATTTTATTTGCATTCTTAGAACGAAATGTTATATAATAAATGTGTTTTGGGAAGCATCATAGGGACATAAAAAATTATTCTATTGAGATTATAATTCCTATGGATGATTAGTTAACATCAATATTTTTATTTTAGTATTTAATTATATTTGAAATTTTTATTGTGAAAATACATGATCAATTGATGGATTTGAACAAAAATGTACATTAAAAGTGTATTTTGTTTTCTTATAAGAAAACCAGATTGTGTGTATTAAGAAACCATTCCATTATATCATTATATAGTTAAAAACTGTATAATATATAAAATTTTTGAATTCTATTGATCACATATATATATTTTAGTTGTTGTATTAATTTAATGGTCATTGTATCCATCGTGGGGATAAATAACTTTTTTATTTAATGGTATATTTATAATATTCATTATTATTCATGAAAATGTCATGGGCTGTATGCCTTCATTTGTTTAAACTAAAAATGTAAGATCCTGTGTTTTTGAACCGGGATAAATTTACGAATGTTTCTGAAATTCTCTTTCAGTTTTTCAACAGGACGTTATTTTTAATACCGTGCTTCAAAATTTTATTTCGAGTATTAGAACACCTAATGATGTAGTTTTTAGAACATTGATAGATGTTTTGAGGTAAATGGGAAGTCACCTAAGCGGCACACGGTTTGTCTAACCTTGCGGCTAAATTGTGTGTGGTTGTTGTTTTGAGGAAGTAGATTCTGCATGGTTGGCGCACGGTTAGGAGAGACCATGCGATGAGGCTGTGTGAGAGGGGTGGCCGAGGTAGTAGCTAATGCACGGTTAGCCCACGGTTTGTCAAACTATGTGAACTAACCGTGCAGGAACATAAATGAGATCCTTAAATTTTTGTTCTCTCTAGTTTAAGCCTCTAGATGGATCCTTTTTTCCTCCTAAGTGTCCATAACTCGAGATTACCCTCCTTTGAAGGTAGGATAACCTCTCCCAAGCATTTTGTAGGCAATCTGAAGGCTTCTATTGGAGAATCGAAGACGAATTCTTGAGGTAGGTAGATGTTGGTCTTCCTTCATATTCATTTTCATAGATCTACTTATATCTACATCTCTTCTTCTCAAGGTTTCATAGATATATGCCTGTTATGGGTAAATATAAGTGTGCAGATGACATGTATGATTAGTTTTGGTCTTGGACTTTCTAAGAGAAGTGATCTAAGGCGGGTTCTTGGAGAATCAACCCGTTTCTCTTAAGGGTTCTTCATTCGTTCTGGTTTTCATCAAAACCCTGAGGTAGGGTCCCAAATACATAACAATTTATTTAAGAATTATTGATTCTTTGAATAGATTTAGAATTTTAGTTCCCTTGATTATGATATGTCTATGCATGACACTTTTAATTTTATTAAGTAATGCCGCCCACATGAGATAAATGAGGATTTGAACATGTGTTGATTTTAAGCATGGATTATTATTATAGTTAAAGTGATATGATTAAACAATTGAATGATTTTAATGGGATGAATGAGTAATAGGATTATTAATTTTAGAATTATTTATCAAGTAATGAGTTGGAATGAGATTAGGGATTTTACTAATTATTAGGAATATTGAATATTTGAAAAGTTCAGAACATAATTTGGAAACTCGTAAAAATTATTGGATGGATTAATTATTACATGTTAAATGGTATATGTTTAACTAATTTATGATTGGTTAAATAGATAAGGATTAATTAATTAACTGTTGAATTAATTTAAGGATTGGTTTTGTGGTGTTAGATGTGGTATTCTACACCAATGATAAATATATATGTATGATTGATGAATGGGTTGTGAGATTAGGACTAAGGCTACAAAAACTCATAGGTTGATAGACATAGAGTTCTACACTAATGATATATTTATATGTATGATTGATAGATGGGTTGTGAAATAGGGACTAATTTTTCAAATACTCACGGGGTGAAAGACATGGAATTCTACACCCAGCTTGCAAGAGAATATTCTTTTATGGGGCAGGGATTGATGCTCTAAATACCAATGGGTTGTGAGATAAGGACTGATGAAACAAATACTCATGAGGGTTCTAGACATGATGTTATACATCCATTAATTAACATTGGAATGTGAGTCCAATTGTTCACGGATGAAATGAGTTTAATAGTTAATGAAGACTATTGTGACATGATGATTTTGTGAATTGATTATGAGAAAGGGCTCAGATTTTAATTATGAATTGGGTGAGACAATTTTAGTGGAGGTGTCATACTTAGTATATGAAAGATAAAATTGAATAACTTATGATGTGTTATCCAATAAAAGCACAATCTTGGTTTATATCTTTACATGATTACTTACACGGTCTTTGGAGATATCTGTGGTGAGTGACTTATACGAGAGATTCCATGCATTGGCCTAATCTCAAGACTTCATTAATTTATTAACATTGGAAAAACTGATAAATGATAAATTATTATGTAATAATTGTTGAGTATGCTTGAAAAATGAATAGTGCAGGTTCAGACACCAGGTGAAGGCTGAAGTAGGTACTTGGGTTTATAGTTACATTGTACTACTTACTTTATTTTATGCATGCCTTAACACGTTATAAGTTATTTATTAAATGTCTGGATTTTTGGTAAACATCAGTGGTCCCGGACTACTGAGATTTATATCTCACACCCTACTTGGGCCTCCATTGCACTGGGTACCTGAGTAGATTATATTTTGTTATAGGACTTTGTTGTTGGTATTTACTTAGGAGATAAGAGTAGAGGACTAAGCAGATGCTCCGGATTCTCGAGGAGATCACCCTTGGGTCTTTGAGTCATTATTTATTTATTTCTGCATTGTACTATAAAGCATGCTGTTTTGTTAACTATTTTATAATTTTGTATCATTAGCATGTCATTCATTCATCTGATGTATAATTTTTTGTTGGTCATTTGGTTTGAACAGGATTTATAATATATGTTTTCCACTACATCATCATTTATTTGACCATTTCTTCTAATTATTGTCTTTTTCTATTTTTTAACAGTAAAATGAGGGTATAATCTCCCCATTGACTATCCTTAGACTCTCACTACTAGTCGGCAGCCTCTAACGTACGACGAGATGTGATTGAGGTCATGTGGCGATCGGTCTGGCCACCGGTTCAGGGGTGACCTAGGTCGGGAACTTAGAAAGTTGTATCAAAGTTTTAGGATTCTTTCTTTTACATTGTCTTATTATTTGGGGCTGGTAGATAGGAGACTTGGAATGTGTCAGCGCTTGGGTTAATAGCCATGATTGGGACCGGTCACCTCATGTACGGGAAATGACCTAGTAGTCCGGGGTGCTAATTGATTTTTGTACTATTTATGGTTACAATTGGTACGATTTCACCTTGAGTGGCCGATGTATTTTACATTGTTAATTGATTTTGAGAAATTTAAAAATATTAATTTTCTTGGCCTGATATGGCAAGGATGTTTCATACATGAATCATCTTAGGAAATTATATATTCACATGTCATGCATATAACATGCCATGTAGTTGCATTAGTAGGATGCATGCTAATTTTGATTATGTTCCTTGGGTACAATGCCATGTTTGATCTGCTTTAGGAAGCCTCTCTAGATAGAATGTTTCAGTGATAGATTTAACATGCTTGAAAGATTATAGTCAATACTCCCTTAGTTATTAGCATGTTTGGTTTTTGTGACATGCTTCCGTGTTATAGCATGATCTTGTGTTACTACTTATGCTAACCTGTTAGATAAGTTTTAATATATTAAACGAGTGATAAAGATTAAATGTTAAATAAATGATGACTGTGTTAAATGGGAGCCAAAATCTACCAACAAGGTTTGTGGACACCTTATTGATTGGTAGGTGGTCTACCATATAATTTGGACCATTAGGTTGATCATGTTAATTTTTAAATTGACATTGGTTTCAATTAATTATATTAAATGTTCAATCAATGGAGTGTATTGGCACTTCATGAATTGGGAAATGACGACTCATATTATATTCGATGACATGATTCCTTATGAAATGCTTATAAATGTGAAAGACATTTAATGTTGATCTGAAATCAAATGGCTAGTTTCTAAAATGAAATTGGACCCAAGAAGGTCAGTTGGGGAGTGTTTTTATAAGATAACCCATTTGGGTGTTTAAAATATTAATACCTTTGCGTTTTCTTTTGGTTTTCATTATAGAGAACCGAGGTTGGTTAAAAAAAGGATTCTCGTATTTCGCCTTATCTTCTTAAAAGAAACTTATTTTTATAAGGTTCTTGAAAATGACGAGATTTCAACTAACATAACATTTTTAAAAAGGGAGTTTTATGAAAATAGCCTATTTTCCATGGGACATTTTGAAAATGGTACTTTGATGTTTTAATTAAATCATTTGGTGAATAATAATTAAAAGTGATTAAATATAAGAGGCCTAGAAATGGAACCTATTATGGTGTCCACTGTTTAAAAACCTCATGTAAAGGGTAGTTTGGACTTCTCTTGAGTTTCCTTGGAACAGAAGCGTAACTACTTTTTGTAGGAATTATTCTCATAAGTAATGGCCTTATGTTTGGCTTTCGAGTCTAGTGACTTTTTTGACGTGACCCGGTTTAGGTTTGACAGTTATTCTTTATAAGGGGATAAACTATGGTTGGTAGCGCCCTCAAAACATAAATGACATTCTTGCGTTATAGATATTTTCACTCTTTTGTAGTTGTTTGGTGTTGTTTTCCCACGTAGGAATTCCATTTTCTTATGAAACCCTTATTCGAATGGGTGGTAATGTGTTTCTTGACCATGTTGTGGGCTTGAGCATCGAGTAATTCTCTTTTTCAACTGGTTAGACATGCCTCGGGCATGGTCGGCCCCTTTTTTGGTCGTTTGACCATTTCTTCTTAGTAATGGATGACTGGTTATAGTGTCGTCTAGGAAAATGGTTGTCTGAGGAAAAATGACTCTGTAATAAGTCTTTTTGTACTATTGAGTGCAGTCTCGGGTCAAATCCATGTGGAGTGACATGAGAGTTAAAGAATCAATTTCATTTCAATACATGGATTTGTTTTCGAAAGACCTAGGTGTTTTGACAGGTCGATCTTGTTGTTAATCTTGCATGTTGGTGAGCAGTCGATCTTTTCATGAGACGTCATGGGAAATATTAAGGTATGTATTTCCACTTTGTTGACGATAAAT
Source organism: Viscum album (assembly GCA_963277665.1). NCBI lineage: Eukaryota > Viridiplantae > Streptophyta > Magnoliopsida > Santalales > Viscaceae > Viscum > Viscum album. The sequence goes on along the minus strand of OY728121.1, from coordinate 1,945,787,168 downwards.
GTGTTGGAAGGTGATTCTGAGCTTTTAGAACATAGTTGTCTGATACTGGTTTGACTGATCTACTTCATGAACGTGGTTTTCCCTTAGTGCGCTCTTCTGGACATGAAGAGCAAGTCCCCTATCTTGACCACATCATGGAGACACTGAGATAGCATATTTCTTATGCTGCACTACAGTTTAAATGTTGTTTGTCTTGAGGAGTAGTTGTTATCTAGGGATTATGCAGGATGCGTGGTTTTTTGGCTACTTTTTCATTCTTGTTTGGGAACGATTGTTTTTAAAATATCCTTGAGCTAGATTGTCTTGGAAAATTTACCAGATTTTGGGTAAGGACTTCTTTATACTTGAAGATGGTTTTGGAATAGTTTTAATGACACATAAGCAGATAAATGGGGAAATGGGTTGTTGAGTCCATGACGTCTTTGAGGGATGCATGTGAAACATGTTCCGTTATTTGATCGAGGTTCAAAATTTTACATTGACAAGGTCCTTCTAATGACATAAGATATAATAGCGGTTTCAATGTTTATGATTTAGAGTAATATTTGGATCTAGTTAAGAAGGAATATCTATCAGGTTTGAGAAGGGGTAAAGGTGTGTTTGTAATTGGGAATTCAACAAGTCACTTATAATGAGATTGAATAACCTTGGTAGGTCAGTTGTTTTAGTATTGTTTCCCCGATGTCTTCTCGGGAAAGTGAATTTTTTAAGGTGGGAATAATGTAAGATCATGTGTTTTTTAATAAAGTTAAATTTACTAATTTTTCTGAAATTCTTTTTTATTTAATCAATGGGATTTTTTTTAAATAGAGATTTGTAATTTTATTCTGAGTGTTGGAACACCTAAAGATGTCGTTTTTCAAACATTGATAGAAGTTTTGAGGTAAAGGGGATGTCGCACGGGCGAAACACGGTTTGTCTAACCCTGCCGCCAAACCATGAACGGTTGGAGTTTTGAGGTAGTACCTTCTCCAAGGTTGGCGCACAATTAGGAGAGATTTTGCGATGAGGCTGTGCGAGAGAGGGGGCCGAGGCATTAGCTTACACATGGTTAGTGCAGAGTTTGTAAAACTGTGTGAACTAACCATGCATGCACATAAATGAGATCCTTAAATTTTGGATCTCACTTGTTTAAGCCTCTAGATTCTCTTTTTTCCTCCTAAGAGGACATAAATTTGGATTACCCTCCCTTGAAGGTAGGAGAACCTCTCCAAAGAGTTTTGGAGGCTATCTGAAGGCTTCTCTTGGCGAATCAAAGTCGAGTTTTGAGGTAGGTGGATATTCTTCTTTGTTCTTTTCAATTTCATAGATCTACATAGATCTACATATCCTCTTCTCATGGTTTCATAGATCTATGCCTGTTATGGGGAAATATAAGTGTTCGGATGATATGTATGATGATTTTTTGTCTTGGTATTTCTAGGAGAAGTGATATAAGGCGGGTTCTTGAAGAATCAACTAGTTTCTCTTGAGGGTTCTTCGTTCATTGTGGTTTTCAGGAAAACCCCGAGGTAGGTTCCCAAATCGTTAGAAATTAATTTAAGAATTATATATTCTTTAAATAGATTGAGAATGAGAGTTTCCTTGATTATGATATGTCGATGCATGACACTTTTAATGTTATTAAGTAATGCCACCCACATGTGATATATGAGGACTTGAACATGTGTTGATTTTAAGAATGGATTGATATTATAGTTAAATTGACATGATTAAACAATTGAATGATTTTAATGGGAAGAATGAGTAATTGTATAATTAATTGTAAAATTATTTATCAAGTCATTAGTTTGAATGAGATTTTGGCTTTTACTTATAATTGGGAATATTGAATATTTGACATGTTCGGAAAATAATTTGGAAACTGTTAATAAATAATGGATGGATTAATTATTGCATGTTAAATGGTAAATTGATAACTAATTGATGATTGGTCAATGAGATAAGGTTTAATTAATTAATATTTTAATTAATTAATGGATAGGTTTTGTGGTGTTATACATGGTATTCTACACAAATGATAAATATATATGTATGATTGATGAATGGGTTTTGAGACAAGGACTGAGGCTCCAAATACTCACAGGGTGTTAGACATGGCGTTTTACACCAATGATAGATGTATATGTATAATTGATAGATGGGTTGTGAGACAGGTACTGAATCCCCAAATACTCATGGGCTTCTTGACATGGCATTCTACACCCACCTTGCAAGGTAATAGTCTATTATAGGACAGGGACTGATGCTACAAATTCCCATGGGCTATGAGACATGTACTGAGGCTCCAAATACCCACGAGGGTTATAGACATGATGTTCTACATCCATTAATTAACATTGGACTATCGGTCCAATTGTTCGTGCATGAAATGAGTTTAATGGGTAATGAAGGCCGTTGTGACATGATGATATTGTAAATTGATTATGAAAAAGGGTTCATACTTATTTATGAATTCGGTGAACAAATTTTTGGGGATGGGTTCAGACTTAGTATATGAAGGATTAAATTGAATAACTTATAACGTGCTATACAAGACAAAGCAGATGCTTGGATTCGATCTTTATGTTATTACTTATATGGTCTTTTGAGACATCAGTGGTGAGTGACTTATATGGGAGATGTCGGGCATATTCTGAATCTCAAGACTTTAATAATTTATTAATATTGGAATAATTGGAAAATGATAATAGTTTTTTAATGATCTTTGAGTATGCATGAAAAAATTAATAGTTCAGGTTCAGACACCAGCTGAGCGTTGAAGTAGGTACTTGGGTTTATAATAACTTTTTACTACTTACATTATTTTATGCATGCCTTCATGTGTTATAAGTTATTTATTAATTTTCTATATTTGGGGTAGACACCGATGGTGCCAGCTTACAGAGAGTTATATCTCACACCCTACTCGGGCCTCCATTGCACTAGGTTCCTGAGTAGATTCTATTTGGTTGCAGGACTACGCTATTTGCATTTACTTGGGAGATAGGAGTAGGGGACCGAGCGGATGCTCGAGGTGATCGAGGAGATCACCCTTGGGGCATTGATTCATTATTTATTTATTTCTGAATTAAAATCTAAAACATTATGTTTTGTTCATTGTTTTCTACTTCTGTATCATTATCATCTCACACATGCATCTGCTTTATAATTTGGTGTATTCCATTTGTTTTTTACAAGATTTATAAAATCTGTTTTCCACTGCATTATCATTAATTAGATTGTTTCCACTATTTACTAGCTTTGTCTATTTTTGAACACTAAAAAGAGGGTATAGTCTCCCCATTGTCTATCCTTAGACTCTCACTGGTAGTCGGTAGCCTCTAGAGTATGGGGTGACATGCTTGAGGTCATGTGGTGACCAGTCCGACCACCGGTTCAGGGGTGACTGGGGTCGGGACACAAAAAAAACACTGTAACAATTTTAGTATAATATAAATTATTATTCCTAAATACCATATTTTAAAAGAGGAAATATAATGTTCTCTATATTTTCATTTTTCTCTTAATTGTGATTTATGAATAGTAAATAATTATATATCTTTTACAGATTCAGTCAAAAAAATTTAATATTAAATAATTTGATTCTAAGTAGTTTTTTCAATAAATTTATTATGATGGATATCATGGGGGAGTAGATAATTATTTGAGTTGAAGATTTATATATTGAATGATATTTTATGTTTTTTTACCAACTTTTCTTCTCTATGTATGTTTATTGGAATGATGTAATTTTGGGATAGTTTTTACGTCCAATTCTTAATGGAATCAATAATTTTTCATATTATAATTTAAAAAATTCCTTAAACATTTCAATAATTTACTAGTTTTATATTTGTTTTAAAATTATCTTTGTGTATGTTACTATTTTTTTACAAACGAAATGTATTATTATTAAAATATTAGGATAAAATTTTCATTAAATGGATGGTATATAAGATTGATACATTTTTTTCTTATCAACTAAAATTAATAGAATATGTAGGTAGAATTTATATTCCTATGATAAATATGTGATTTTAATTGTGAGATGATTTCTATTATCACTATAATTAATAATAATGATTTTTAAGCTAAATTTTTAAGAACTAAATTTAGTTGTGAAAATATGAGTTTTTTATGGTTATTATAGATTAAATTGATTAGTTTTGTCATAAAATGATTTAATTAAAGAATAAGAATGGGTATCAAATTTTCAAGACATATAAAAATGTGTTGTAAAAAATTACAACATGGAAATATATTATTATAATAAAAAATATTTAGATTTCATTATGTGGATCAACTAGGCTTCACATTGAGTATTCCTTTCCCAATGTGAATTATGTAGTTTTTCATTTTATACAAAGAATTATATAAACTTGACATATATTTTATACACATACTTAATAGAAAATTAATGATGTGAATCTATTTTTTGGATTCCTTAATCACCCCCACATATGTTGGGGAACTATCTAGTTATAGATGGTGTAAAACATCAATCCACGATGGAAACTCGGTTCATGCAATACACTACCTAATGAAGAACTCCAACTTCTATATCCCCATGAAAACGTTTTAGTTTCTTCTATATCACCATTGATACTCTCCAACAACAAAAAAAGTAAAATTAATGAGCTCAGAATAGAAAATAGGTTACAAAAAAACAACTCAAAATATTTTTTCCCGTGATGTTCAAAACCAATCCTAGGAAAATAAAGGGGTCTAAATAAAAACATCATGAGGTACTTTTCAAGGAACATTCAATTCTAAAAACACTACCACCACCCAAACATACTAACTAAATAACCGAAAAATTTCTCAACAATCCATATCACCACTCTTCCAGACCATCACCACTCACTAATAATAAGACCACGTCATCTAGTACATTCCATGAACCACCCCATTTCACAAAAAATAATTTCAACACAACCATCCAACCTCTATAAAACATAGAAAGGCAGATTCCATATCAAAAAAATCACATCCCCAAATATATGAATTAATGAATTCAATAATCCATGCTAAGATATTATCCACTTCTGGTGACATTGACACATCCTCATGGGTTTAAAGGAATCATAGTATATTAAATCTTGAATAGTAATCATGTCCACCTGTTTTCATATTTCAGTATATTTTCAAGATTCTTTCGTCAAGAAAATATATCATTTCCAAAAAAATTTACCAAAACACTATATTTCATTTAAAAATAGAGAAATAAACTCAAAGCAACTCTAGCTATAGGAACATGCCTTTGCCTCTTTGAGCCTAGTACTATAATTCAAGAGACCATACCTCCAAAACATAGGAACCAAATGAATGGACTTCCTATACAGTAAATTTTATTAATAATCATTTATATCTAATAAACTATCCAAAACCATCAAGTCACCCTCTATATCCAATTCTCACTAGTGGATGATGTGGGATTCTTCCTAAAGATGCCGATGATTCTTGGACACATGGATGATTTCATGGATAATCTCCATCATTGGTGGAATTTACAATTGATCAAATATAAAAAAACTCTCCATCAACTAAAAAGTCTTAACAGACCTAGAAGAATGATTAAACCTACCAAACCACTATTACCCCTGTTGATGGGTGACCAGGATGAAAATTTGGTCACTAATATCAAAACCCAAGGGAATCATATAATTTTACAATCTTATTATACATTCATCCACATAAAAAATATTAATACTTTATAAAATATCCTACCCCACATTAGGATATTATTTTTTGTATCACTCATCATCCATCCAGCACAACAGAGAATGGCATTTTCACCCATACATGACATCAAATGGGTCAAATCCAATGTAGAGTGGATGATGCTATAATTAAAAAAACATAACCAAGAGAATGTATTATTCCAATTATTTTTCAATCCATATTATCCTCTCCCACAAAATATCTTCCCATCTCAGAATAGTATGTTCAGTTTTTTATTCCTTCTGATGGTGGAATGCAGTGGTAATCCTTAAAATGCACTAAAATCATGCTGAAATCCCCTCCAGAGTCGCATGGAATAATTTGAAACCTGATACAAGATAATGGACGTCAAAAATCCATGAAGAAAACATATTTAACACAACCATTATCCAAAACACGATTTTTTATCGATTTATTGATCACTTGGAAGTGGGTCGATTCCATCAACTAATCTATTGTAAAATAGATAGAATCACAACCACCCTGAGATTGGGGTAAACATAGGGGTAAAATAGATCACGATTTCATCCAATTTCTTATTTAAAATATCCATAGTCTATATTAAATCACCACTATAATTATTATAATTATTTAACTACTAGAAAATTAGGCACTGAGCCACAAACTCTACCACTACCCATTTCTTCCCGGATAATCAAATATATATCTGCAATTCAGGGTACAACATGAATAATCCCATGAGTGCTTTAATTTTTGAGATATTAAGGACATGAATTAACCTATAATTTATTAATACTAGATAAAAATATTCATTTTAAATAACATATGGTTCAGATCATCATATGACCATCCCTTTGGAGATTCATCATGGGAAACATGAATGTGAATCCCTAATGCGTCTAAATATACCCTCTAAATTCCTCCAACTACCATATTAGTGTAGTATATAATGTTATTTTAGAAAAGAAACCTCCACCATAAAACACCCTTGCACCAATGTTTTGGGTAGTCCACACCTCCATCACCCTCTAAGTATCAGTAGAATATTTTTTCACATTATTAACAGAATTTGTTCTAAAAGAATCATACCCAACATTCTTATTTACTATGGTGTGGAAGATCTATATGTCAAACCACTCATAAAAAAATATAACTATAATATTATATATTTAGTTCATGTTTATAATATATATTATTCAAGATTTTTATAATCCATGTAGATAATAAATTGAAATAATTGAAGTAATTATTCCCCCAAAATCAGTGAAAACAAAGATGCTACTATCTCATAATCATGGGTGGTATATATAAACTCATGATAACATAAATACCTAGAACCATATGGGGAATCATGTCTTTAATTTTTCAACATGTATTGCAATCCGGTACAACAATCATCATAAAAATTGTAAAACAATAAAACCATCATAAAAAATTAATCCTTGAAGCACATAATTAACTCTGCAAAAGGTAACCAAATTTTACCCAGAATTGATCAATTTGAAAAAAAAATAATTTTTATTTATATTCAAATATTATTTTTGGGGAATCTCTAGATATATTATTTATAAATATATGATAATTGAACAAATGGCCACAAAATCAATGAACCTCTTACACATACATGGATGCTTCCCAGGAAGAACTAATACAACATTCGATGGGTGTACCACCACTCCAAAATAAGACACCACATTACTGAGTAAACATGCCTATTATTTCCAAAACATACACATGGAAAACATTCTATAATTCTGGTGGAATTCACGATCCAGAAATATTGTTTGGAGATTATCAACATGTCCATCCACTAGCATTGAGTATATCAATATGTTGTTGTTGAAAACATATATGAATTTGGATATGAATTCATATATCATAGATTCCATGATCCACATGAACATAGTTGGGTAATTCATGACTGCAAAAAATAGGACTAAAAATCAATGATCCCATACCTTGATTGGAATACAGTCTTTGTGGTATCACTCTATTTTACTATAAACTGTTTATATCTTGGTTATAGATCGATTTTATAAATCCAAATTTCCACACTACACTTGTAAAAAATATCTATGATCTTCAAATTAAATCTATAGTTATTTACATACACCTAATCCATCCTATATTATCATATTGAAACCCTCATATTACTATATAATTTCATGAAGAACCATACTAGAGAGACCCACGATGACACACTAGGTAAGATATAACTTTTATAAATCTGATCATTTATATAAATGATTATCTCAAATATCTCTAAATGTATCATCTAATAAGGATACATTTAAATAAGAGAATAACCGTGTTCCATGTCTATCCCAAACTCAACATCAACTCTAGGGGGTGCGTTGCAACTACCTACGAAAAAACATCAATAATACCCCCAAATTTCATTGGGAACATGAAAAATAACATTTTCTATTGAATCCACAAGAAACTAGTAAATAAATGAAAAAATCGGAAACACACACCGCTTACCCAACTTAAAACCACTCTCATCAACATAAACTAAAAACTAACAGTCCAAATATTAGAAAACGATTCTCCACTAGAAGAAATTTATAAAACCACATAACGAATAAAACCTATCAATGTCATAGATGACACCGTATAAATATATATCAATAATTAATAGATAAAAACCAGATATATGAGTCCACATAATCAATATTCTCTACCATCACACATCAAAAAAAATTCCCAGGCCTTTTACTAGTGTAGTGAATAGCAAGGGCATGAGAAGAAACTCTACATCTATTACAACAAAAAATACTAAAGTAATTAAAATAATCGATTTTAAAGATTCTAAATTAATTAGGGATTAAACATATGTAGATGATAATCTAATCATAAAATGAATAATATCTCGATGTTGTGGTACTATTTCCTCTAGTATGAGAAATAGACCACACTCTACTACCCTAGGTCTCTACTGATGGAAACATCCATGACCATTCCCAAGTTGGGGTATCTAAACTCTAGGAACATCTATAGGGTGACCTATTCTAATTATATGCCTCCTTAATGGAGAGTAATACTTCTTCCAGTAAATCTGATATTTTCTCAATAGAAACTGCTATTGAGGTGGCCACTAAAAATATCCACCTCCAATAATCTATTCCCAATGAACCCTAATCAGATAATACATAAAACGAAAAGAACACTATATAAAAAATAATTGGCATGATTCCTTTAGAAATTGTAAAAAAAAATAAGACCAAAATGAGGTAATGAATACTGTTGTAGTTGAATCCCATCTCATTAAATCCATGAAGGTTTTGGCACCTGATACTGTAAATTGAATACACTACTCCTCAATAAAGATTATTGGATATAGAATCATGGTAAAAATCAGAATGAGTATATCTACATGATAAAAATTCACTTTTATAAAACTAAATATATGTTATCAATGATTATATGATAAATTTCTATAGGATAGAAGGAAAAATTGCATCCTCAGGATATCTTTTGTGGGTCTCGTCATCTAGATAAATAACTGAAGTAAAATCAAGAAGGTCTATGAAATCAGTCTCTATATACATCACAAACATACTCCTCTACTAAAGAGAGTGAAGATCCATAATTTTTATTAACCTCATGGAAAATTAAAGATACTCCACCAAGATTTATATATAAATATCTACCAATGAAACATCCACCACATTTCAATCTTCTGGATAATGTTTCCCCCACTGACACATATCTCCCCACTTCTAATTAACTTCCAAAGTGACCTAATAATCTTTCAAGACCAAGATAAAAATGAATGTCACATCAGCATCCTCCAACTACATTCCATTCTCTAATACTAAAAAAATTCCACATACATTCCCACGTATTTACATCTAAAATCACACAATATATTCTTCCTCTGATCATCCATTCTACCCTGATCAATCATCTGGTGATTGACTAAATAAATATTATAAGACTAAACTGCCTAAAACAAATGAATATGATGATCTTGAGTCATTCCAAAATAATTATGAGACGAGCCTTATATAGGTAGGATGAAATATTATTACTATTCATTTTATTTATTTTAATTAATTATACATTATTTTAACTGACTAGGACACTCCAATTCAACGAAGAATGCATGTCACCATAATAAATGCACCTCTACGAGGTCTCTACACTACAAAGTCTTCCACCTCATATGGCCTTTCAAAAATATTTGAGTATGTACAATACATCATAAAGTTCCCTAAAAACCCATCATGTAGTTGTTATCCCTAGTTTATTCCACATGGAATGGTCGACTTGTAGCATTTCCCAAACAATCTGTGATGACCATAATGTTACTAAATACAATATCTATCCTATACCTCAAACATAATCTCTAATACATCTATGTGATAATACCCTCCCCCATGACATACCAAAATAAATGGAGAAATATCATGCATCATGCGTCTAACATATACTACGCACCATATCAGTGACAAGTACTAAGTGTTGGTAGAAATCTCACAATAGTGTGGCATCACCCACTATAACAATATTTTATTGTGATATAGGATGTGAAAACTGAATGAAGTGACAAACAATAATATAAAATGAAACATAAAATATCCCACGATGAATGTATAAATAAAAATTCTATAGATAAATGTCTCCCAAGAAAATTTAATAAATAGAAACTAATGTGGGAACACATTAATTGTCTAAGGATCCGAAATTATAATGTATAACACAATCTGTGTAATCCTCTTGGGACCCTGAAATATTATTTCTTAAATGTGTGGTTATATTAAATGTTTATTTACTATGAAACAATTTTATCTCTATAATATTTTAAATAATAATATTAATGCACCCATGAGCATAAAACATAACCAACAAAACATAAACATTTCAACTAATGATCCCATCCTCACAAAGTCACACTCGCTAATTAACTCTAGAAATGCATCATAATATAATATTGAATATATCTCTCTAATTATCCACACAACATGATCCCACATATTTTAAACTCTCAATCAACAATGTCACCTATCATGGGGCTTCCATGTCATTCAAATATCATATAGTAGGACCCAAAACATAATCTTATCTCATGTCACCCAAAAATATTGGATCCATCACAACACATCCATAAATAGAGTACAATTTTATAATAAGCAAAAAAGGTTCCAACCTCTTTCGATCCTCCAAACAAGGTTAACCCCCACCATAATGCACCCCACATAAAAGTCACATCAAATATCACCTGAAGACACTTGGTCCACTACCTGATGACATTGTAAAATTTCATCTCATCTTAAGACAAAATGGATATCACCTAGTACACTATCAGGCCTCAATCCATCACAAAATTTTCATATATACATGAAATTACAATATAGTGGGATTGATTAGGAATCACTACAATAAAATTCAACATTGGAATGTCCGATAAAAAACCACAATATCAATATTTGGGTGTCGGCACATGGTTCTCAACATAGATGTGGTGTGAATACAAAATGATAGGGATTAAAGAAATATATATATATATATATATAATCTACACGTGATAATTATATGGTTTGAAAAATCTAAAAAATTCAAAAAAATAACAATTTTTCTAACACCACAAAATACATAAGATTACACAAGCCATATGAAAAAAATTCACACTTCATGACCAATTTCATTTAGAAAACCAAATACTTTCATTAGTTTGTAATTACCACATTAATCCTCAAGAAACATTATTAATTTTTTCATTAACCATTTATATCAAATTACAAAACATAAAAGTATCCATTTCAATCATAATGTACAAATTCTATTACTACATTGGAAAATAGGACAACACATCACAACTCATTACAAAAAACTACAGAACATCATTAAAAATGCATCCATCCACACATCACCAACATCTTAAAACAACATAAAAACCATCATCCACCGCCACTTATAGGAAACCAACCAAACAAACCATCTCATATCTATCCTAAAAAATTAAATAAAACCATCATCCCCACTTATCACAATGTCAAAAAATTCACCCCTAAAATAATCGCAAATAAAAACATATGACAATTCATTTTATAGATTTATCAACGTATCTTCAATTTCATTTTATAATTTCAGTTTAATTGTCAAAAATCCCATTATCTATAGGAAAATATTATATTACTAAAATATATGTCGTCATATAATATATATTTTGGTTGATATCACTATAATATGCATCACATATTACATATAACAATTTCTATAGTGTATCTAAATCCCATAAAACCCACCATTGTTAGTTGGGAATTTGTGATGTATAATCAAAACATTACAACAATATAAAATTTGTAAAATCACATGAAAAAAGAACATTTTCCTAATAATTTTAATTAACCAATTATTTATCATCATACATGAGATGAACTATCTCCCAAAGTTAAAAAAATAATACCTCTCTCTCCTGATACACAAATATTAGAAACAAGGGATTCCCTACCACTAAGATGCTTTTCCAACTCAAATTCCCGTTTAGGGTTGAGAAGATACATAAAAAACTAAAACCACATGAAAAAAACGAGGATCATCCTATAGAAAATTAAGGTCTATAAATATTTTTCACACATTCATGATAAATCATAATTGCACAATTGATGTTGGTATACGGGAGATAAAATACAAAACCATCCTGAAAATAGAAGAACATACCACTAACCACTAATTAATATCCACTAGATCCATCATATCAATGTGAGGGAAGTATTACAATAATTTCTCAAAAATTAACATAGTGATTACCCAAAAATGGATGAGGGGTTGATATGACTGAATTGAAAAAAATTCAATTGAACAACTGATCATACTGTGATTCACTGTTTCATTCCCAGACTTACACCACAATGATAAACAAGTTTTTTTGAAAATTATAAAAAAAATATCAAATTTAACATCATATTTTACGCAATTATTTGGTGTTTATTACTGTTAAAAAGAAAAATTATACTTGTTTTGATAACTTAATTAAAGGTGTAGGTGATTTGAAGGGACAATGATGATGTCCAAAAAAAATGAGCCAAGCTGCATAAGATCCATGTACAAAAGTGGACTCAACCGCATACTGAAACTAAAATGTTCCTCCAAATGGGCCGATGTTTTTTTTATAGTCCTAAATTCAATGGGATAAATTTCTTATGAAGAAATGAAAAGCTAATTATGTTATATGATGGCCTATCAAGACTGATCTATCCAGCAAACCGAATTTTAATGAATTAAAAAGTGGTGTGGGGTAATCTATAAATATCTTAAGTTGTGATTATCCAAATGTATCCAAACATTCGTTGGAGATATTCAATTGGTGGGGCTATAAAGTTTATGTTATTTTAAAATGATATAGTACTTTAGATCCCTCAAAAACCTTGAACCATGTGGTTTCTCAAAATCATGACGCTCGAAATCCACCTTTCATTTTTTCTACAAAATCGAACCATGGGATCCTCATTTGTGAGTTCGACTGGGATGAAAAGTTTGGGTAATCTGGAGACCCAATAGAGTCTTATACACAATGATGAATTTTTGGATACCCTTATCTTTATAGGTGGATCAAGAATGAAGGGGAAGTCCCACCCAATACATCACCTCCTCTCGATGGTAAGCTAAATAGTGAAAAATCATTTCGAGGAAGCTCCACATACCTGGGAGGGAGTACCGGCACACAATACTATACTAGTTTTGTTTATTATTTGTTTGTATTATTTCACTTAGGTTTTATCTAATTATGTTTTTCCTCGGAATTAATTTCTTGGGTTTAATTAAGAGAACCACTTTTCATCTCATCAATGTTTGGATTGAAATTTCAAGTTGGAATGTTGGGTTGTTTCGATTGGGAAACAAACGAATCCTATTACTCTCACCCATAAAAATGATATTAATATGATTTTCTCTCCTTTAATCTATTCTAAAAATCCAAACCATAACAGAATTATAGTTGTGTCAATGGTTGGTACTTTGTGAAATGTTTTATGATACAAGATTAGAATCAATATATTGACTCCACTATACCATATAATTAAACAAAACCATGTGAAATTTTCATAACAATGAACAATCCATGATTTTTATTGAACATGATGTGATCTCCTACTCTTATAATTTTTAAATCTCCACCTTATTGAATCACTTATTAAACTATTTATTTTAAGTTATTTTCTTAAATTTGTTTTCAAAATCAACCTCTCTTTTATTAATCTTTATAAAAAATACATACTATAAGCCACCAACACTCCTACTGAGACAACCTATGGTCTACCCTAGAATAAAAAATATACATTAAATAACAATAAATTTGACGTGGTTATATTTTGTCACTATTACAGGGGGGATCATTTATTAGTGGGTGTTCTTTATAAGATTTTAGTAAATTTTGAGAATATCTATTAGTTTTCTCTTATAAAGTTACCTATATTTTTGTGTTCTAATTTATTTATTGTGTTTCTTTGTGCATGAGGCATTATATCCCATGATATTTACCACCTTTCTAACCTGAACTAGAGAGGATCATACATTAGCGACCCCAAGACACATAATAGAACCCTTTGACAGATGACACTCCAGACAACAACACTCTTCCCAATACTTCATCTTCTGCTTTGAGAACAAACATCAAAACTATAATAAATTTTTTCAAATAGATGAAAAAAATAGAATAGTAAAAGCACTAACCTATCCTGATATCGATATAAAACCCACATACAATCAATTACAAGGTGAGACAGAAAATTTTGAACTACAATCTTGTTTAATTCATCTATTACCAAGATTCCATGAACTTCTTGGAGTGGATCTATACAATCATATAAAACAATTTCCTAATGCATGTTCTATATTAAAACATGAAAATTTAGATGAAGAAAATGTATTTCATATGGATTTTTTTTCATTAGAATGCGATGAAAAAGACTGGCCTTATAATGTTAATTCCATAATAAGAGGTTGGTCGGACATGAAACCAGTTTTTCATGAAAAATATTTCCCAGCCTCTCAAACAAAAACTATAAGGAAATAAATATGTGGTATAAGGTAATATAATGGGGAAAATTAAATTTATATTGGTAAATCTTTAAAATATTATGTTCATGTTTTCCACACCACCAAATTAGTGATCATCATTTAATTCATTATTTCTTAGAAGGATTAATACCTATTGATAGAAATATGATTGATTCTTTTGAAGGGTGTGAACTAGTTGATATGACACCAATTGATTCAAGAAAACTAACTAAAAATATGGCATCGAACACTCAATGATTTTGTAAAAGTTCTAGTGTACCCCTTAGAGGTGTCCATGAGGGTTAAAATACCAAATTTGAGAAGAAGGTGGACACAATGATTGAAGTGGTAAGTACCCTTCTTCAAAATCCCTCAGTTTTATAAGGAATATCCCAATATTATACTCCCATCTATTATAGTAAATTCTATTATGATACCCACTACAAAGACCAATGTCCAATGATGAGATAAACTTAAGAGAGTTGTGAGGCAATCCTTTCAGGCCACCCCTATAATCAATCCTTTAGTGAATAACATAATATCCCTCAAACTATGGGGGAATGAAATAATGCTTATAGGAAAGGGGGTATTCAAACCATTCTCATCAAAAATGTATGAAACAAAGACGGAGTAGTCATCCACCACTTCCCAGAAATACCAAACCACCACAAAGCCCATTCCAACCACCACCTCCAAAACCCGAGCCTAGATAAAAATATATGATGACTAAAATGGCTTCTAACTACCTGAAATTCCAACAGACCACTAAGGAATCCATTCAATACCATAAATCCCATTTAGATCAACTATATATCTTAGTGTGTGAAATTAAATTTCATGGGTCAGGTAACCAACCCTCTCAACGAGTAGTAAACCCTATGTATAAAGGAAATGCTAGTTTGAACACACTTAGTAGTGGATAACCACTGAGAAGTTAAATAATTTCTCTATTAGATTCATCCCCTCATGTGGAATCCACCATCCCAACGATTAAAAATGTTAAAAATGTTGAAAAATCATGTCTCGAGAGAATTCCATCCAAAGGAAATAGTGTGTATGTGGAAGAGTCTGTCAGACAACCCATTCCACTTCCATTTCCCCCAAAGGGCCACCCATCATAGGAAACAAAAGGAAACTGAACTGTATAAGTAAATATTGGAAACATTGCATAGAGTGCAGGAAAACATTCCCTTGATTGATGTTGTGAAACAAATTTAAAGATATGCAATGATTCTAAAGGATATGTGTACACATCGATGGAAACATCATGGATATGAAAATGTGAACATGGGGAGGAACGTATCTGTATTTATATATCCATCACTTCTCACTAAGTGCAGTGATCCTGGGATATTCTCGATCAAATACACCGTATAAGAGTATTAATTTTCCAATTCCATGCTTGATTTAGGTGCTTCTATATATGTCGTGCCTCAATCCATTTACTCTACATTGTAGGTCAGGGGATAAAAGCCCATTGAAATTGTTGATCAATTATTCAACTATAGTACCGAACACCATTCAAGAGTTTTAGAGGTTGTTTTGTGAGGGTGAAACATTTAATTTTTCTTGATGAATTTTATGAGATAAAAATGGAAGATAATAATATGAATGGGCACACCCCATTTATATTTTGGAGACCATTTCTGAAAAATACTATAAGCTTAATAAATGTCCATAATGGTACATTATCTATGGAATTTGGGGGTGAAATTGTCCACTTCAATGCCATCCATTCCTTGAAGCACCCCTCATAATAACATTCCTCTCTCTCTCTCGGTTAATTCAATTGTAGTACGACCTTCCCCTAAAAACACATTTTATCATTCCCACCCATCCCCTTTCAAAGTTTTCATCCTTAATTGAACATATTTGTAATGAATCATTGATTGATTGTTTTAGTGGTCTGGAAAAGTGTCATGAATGTTTATTAATTTTAAATTTCTTGAAAAATGAGTATTTAATGACCATTTATTATTTTTATAATCATGTAAAACCTCATTACACATTTGAGGATGATACCAATGAGATGTTAGATGAGATTACTAATGTCTCACATTCACAAACTATTCCATAAATCAAAAATACATCTGAATTTTAACTAAAAAACATTTTCAAGATTTCAAATATTCATATATTGATAATGAAAACAAGATTCCCATTATAAATGCGAGTTCACTCCATCCTAATCATTAATTGCGACTAAATGATCTTTTTAGAAAGTATAATCAAGAACTTTGAAGGAAAGTTGCATAAATTCCTAGTATTAGACCATCAGTTCCTACACATCATATTTTGTTAAATGATGAGGCTAAACTAGTGAGGAAGGAACAATGTCAACTGAACTGAAACCTCCTAGAAGTTGTGAAAAAGGAGGTAACAAAATTATTATCTATGGGAATCATTTACCCCATATCTTACTGCCAATGGGTCAGTCCCGTTAAAGTAGTTAATAAACCACTGGCCTAACAATAATTAAAAATGAAAATAATGAATTGTTTCCATATTGTGTTTAGAATAGTTGGCATGTCCATATAGACTATCACTGACTACACCAACACAATTGGAAGGGCCATTTCCCTTTTACATTCATTAACCTATTTCTAGACAGTCTAGTGGGTAATTCCAACTACTGTTTTCTGATTGGGTATTATGGATATTTTGAGATCAATATTATTCTAATGACTAAGAAACGATGACCTTCAAATCCCCATTTGGAACATTTTCATATAGGAGGATTCCATTTGGTTTGTGTAATGCTCCGTGTACTTTTTAGTGATGCATGGTTAGTATTTTTTCGGATTACTTGAAAAATTGCACAGAAGTTTTCATGCATGATTTCACTGTATTTGGATCATCTTTTAATGAATGTTTGAGTAGTATTACATTACTACTACGTCACTATAATGAAATTAATATATTATTAAATTATGAGAAATGTCATTTTAGGGTGTGACATGGTATAGTTTTGGGACATTTAATTTCTGGGGATGGTATCCAAGTAGATAAATAAAAAGTAGATATCATTTATTCCCTACCATTCCCCGAAAATGTACCAGATGTGTGATCATTCATTGATTAAGATGGGTATTACTATCACTTAATTCATGACATTAGTAATGTAACACTCCCCCTCTCCCAATTACACCAAAAAATGAAATTTTCTTTTGATAATGAATGTGAGGAAGCTTCCAATAAGTTAAAATGGAGTCTCAGGTCACCCACGTTAATCCATCCACCTCATTAGGAATTACCATTTTAGATTAGGTGTGACGCATCTTACTATGCTGTTGGGGTAGTATTGTCTCAATGGGTCGATCGAGATCCAAATGTCATTGCCTTTGGCTCATGTACTTTAGACCCTAGAAAATAAAACTATACAAAAACTAAAAAATAATTCCATTACATTGTGTTTTCCTTGAAAAAATTCAGGTCATACCCTTTGGGAACCAAATTAATTGTTTTCTTAGATGATGTATCCCTCTAGTTACTCATTAATAAATCAGAAGCCAAAAAATGTCTCATTTTTTTGATGCTCTTACTTCACAAATTCAATTTAGAAATTAGAGGCACAATAGTATAGAGAATGCGGTGGATGACCATATTAGTTTTATCCACTCATTCTCAATCATTGACTCATCCCCATATATTCCCATAAATGAAAAGTTTCCATATGAGAAACTGTACTGATGCAATGATGATATTCGTTTGAATGTTGAAATTGTAAATTATTTGGTAGGATCATGCATTCTTACCGATTTCAATAAAATCTAGGATGACCTTTTAAAACATGAGTCATGTTGGTTCAAAATGGGATGACCCCTACCTTGGGTGAACATGTAGTGATAAATTCCTCAAGCGCTGTGTTATTTATAGCGAGTTTCAGTCTGTACTTAGGTTCTGCCACACTCTTTCTTGTGAGGCCACTTTGTTCCACAATGGACTACTCACAAGGTCCTTTATTTTTGTCTCTTTTGGCACACATTGTTTTGGTATTCCCATGACTTCTATAAACATTATCCTCATAGTCAATCAATGAAGAATATTAATAAAAAAATTAGATTCCACAAAACACATTTATCTTCCATGATATTTTTATGTTTGGGACATCGAATTTGTGGGGCCATTCCCCAATTCATTTTTGCAATAAAACAATGAAATCTCTTTTGCATCAGTATGGGGTTGGGAATTGAGTGCCTAATGCCTATCACCCAAAAACAAATGGTTATTCCATGGAGTCAAATATCAGAGTAAAATAGAATTCAAAAAATGTTTCATCCTAACTGAAAATATTGGAGTCTTAGACTTGACGACTCAATATGGGATAACAGTACTACCTTTAAAACTTCCCTTGGCATGTCACCATCTCAGATAGTGTTTGGAAATAATTTTCACCACCCTATAGAGATTGAGCACCAGGCCTAATTTCCCATCAATCAATGAAATTCTAATGTCTCATTCAAGTTCTCAAATGATGTTGTAGATTCAAGAGAGGGAGGAACTGATAAGATATTAATAGGATAAATATAAGACATATATAGAGAGATCCATTGCTTCCCACGACCATATCATCCTTCATTGTCAATTCCACATTGGACAGAGGATCCTCTTCTATAATGCAAGGCTAAAATTCCATCCAGGTAAGCTTTGATCCTATTGGTTTTTACTAAACACTACTAATAATGTATCTATATTTGGTGTTTTTCAGGTTCAAACTGAAGAAGGAATGTAAACCCTTATTATTAATGGTTAGCAGCTAAAGAACTTCCATGATTCCCTTCTGGAGTTCTGGATGGAGAAACTCTATGTTCATGAAGAAGCATTCCAGTGTCACCCACTAGGTATTATCCTTCCTTCCCACATTCAATTTTATTACAGTTAGGTTACTACACACTCTTGATGTGGGTTGGGGAGGATGGGTACTTATCTTGGTTAGTTAGTAATTTTCATAATTTTTTTTCTTTCATCTCTTTTTCACCTTGTTTATGGTATTTTCACTATTCCATGTTCTATTGAGTTCATTATTATTTTCATCGTATTTTTTCTTCTCTTGTCTTCTTATTTATGGTATTTTAACTTTTCCCCATATTGTTTAGTTAATTAATATTTTCATCAAATTTCTTCTTTCTTCTATTTTTCTCCTTTTATGGTATTTTTACACCCCCCATTATGGGCACTACATAATGAGACTAACTAAAAATTCATGTTAAAATTTTTGATTCTATGTTGATTTATAATTTTATAAAAACCCAACTCTATTATGCAATTAATTTTAGTATTAATTTATTGTTAGGGAGTGAATTTTTTAGTGAATTGGATTTCATTAAATGATATAAATGGGTGTACCTCTGTGAAACCAATGAGATTATTGATGCCCATTGTGTGAATTATTTTTGGGAAAACTGTGTCACTAATATCCTTAGACATTTTGGAAACAAACCACAAAGTGTGAATATTTCTAACTTAATAGATGGGAAATATACGTTAGGTAAATGTTTTTCATGATAAAATGCTAATTCCATATTTTTTTCCTTATCCAGACTATTTCATTAATGTACCAGATTGACCTATGTGTGTGTACCTGAAATCCAACTGTTGTACTCCCTAAAGAAACACAAAAAAATAAAAACCAAATTGGGTTAGGTGCTGGGAAGGTCAAAAAACCCAAATCCTCAACCATTGATCATGTTATAACTATTACAATTAGTGTCATGAGGAGATAAAAATTGTTGAGAGATGAGTGTGGGATTAGTTCCAAATGAACTTCAGAAAAAAATAATAATAAATAGTGGAGTGATGAAATGTGAAAAATATGGGGATATATAGGTTGGGATCTTAGGGTTTGACTTCTTGTAATGATTATATGAGTGGGTCATGAATTATGATCACAAAGTATATAGGGTAGGATTGAAGGATAAAATCATCTAAGATGAAAAATGATAAAATAACCTATATTTATTGCATAGAGAGTGAAATGAATATCATGGAATGGTTTTCACACACACAAATGGAGAGTTAGTGGAATTATTGAATTCTGAATTCCTTACTCAATTTGGTATCATGAATCTTTTTGAATTTCACTATAATATGATTTATGAGACATTATTTTCCATTTTCACTTATAAGATCTCCTTGGTGTTGTTTTTTCATTGATAACATTACATTAATGAATTAAAATTTACCCAAATGATAAATATTCATGATGTTGGTAATATCAATATTCCTAATTTCAGAAAATATGACATTTCCATGGAGTTAAAATGTTTAGGTGTGGGGGTTTGATCGCACTGTGATTCACTATTTCAGTTTTCACCCTTACACCAATGTGCTAAACTAGTTTTGTTTTGAAAATTATTAAAATAATAACAAATTTCACATCCTGTTTAATTCAATTATTTTTTATTTGTAACTATTAAAAATTTAAATTAAACATTTTATGACAATTTCATTTATTGTGGAGGTGATTTGGAGGGCCAATGATGGTGTCTTAGAAAAATGGGCCAAACTGCGCATGATCCATGAACACTAGTGTTCTCAACAAGATACTTCTACAAAAATTTTCTTCCAAATGGGATTTCATTTTGTGGGATGGTCCTAAATTATATAGCATACATTTAATATGAATAAACCCAAATCTAATTTGGTCATATGGTGGCCCATCTGGACTAATCTGTCTATCACATAGAAATTTCACAAAGTCAATAGTGGTGTGCAGTTTTATATCAATATATTGGGACGCGATTTTCCAAATATCATCAATTTTTTTTGAAGATATCCAGGAGGTGGGGATAAAACTTTTTAGTTATTTAAAAAGTGTGATAATATTGTATGGCCATCACAAACCATGAACCATGTGGTTTCTCGAAATCAATATTCTCAAAACCACATTCAAATTTTCTGATAAAATGGATCCATGGGATCCTCATTTCTAAGATCGATCAGGAAGAAAAGTTCTCGTATTTTAGAGACGCAAAGGAGTCCTATCCTCATTCAGGTTGTTCTGGAGGCCCCTATCCCCACATGAGGGGTAATGATGAAGGTGAAGTTCCACCCGATCCTTCTCCTCCTCATAATGATGAGCTAAATAATGGAAGGTCTTTTGAGAGAGCTACACATACTTGGGAGGGAGTTATGACAATTGGTACTCTACTGGTTTGGTGTAATTTGTGTACAAATTATTTAACTTATGTTTAATATAAACATAGTTATCCTCTGAATAAATTTCATGGGTTTAATTAAGTGAAATTCTTTTCATATCAACATAGATTGGATTGAAATTTCTAGTGGAAAAGATAGATTATTCTAATTAGGAAAAAATTATCCAATGACTCTCCCACATAAAAATGATATTAGTATTATTTTCTATCCTTTAAAATGTTCATGAATTCTAGACCTTGAAAACGTGATTAATGTGTCAAGGGTTGGTACATTATGAAACATTTTAAGAGGCATGAGGGGAATCATGATCTTGAAAACCCTCAACCAAATAATTAAACAAACCATGTGAAACTTTTAGTAAAATAAACTATCCAAGATATTTAGTGAACTAGAAGTGATATCCTTCTCTCATAATTCTTAAATTACCCACTTATTCTATCAACTATTACTCTTTAATTTACATTATTTTCATAAATTGTTTTTCAAAATCACCCATCTTTTAGTAATCTTTATTAAAAATAAAGACTATAAGCTACCAACTCTCCTTGATATACGACCGAGGAACTTCCCTAGACTACAAAATCATATTTAATTACCTATCAATTTTCCCTATCATGATAACATTGTCATCAACCCAATTTACATCATTGATATTGATGTATTCAAAAAAATTATTATGTTCATTACATGAATTCAATGAGTGTTAAGTTTTAACTAAAAATTTTGTCTCCTCATATTCAATTTAATTCATGTCAACGAAAAAACATTCACATTGTGACTCTGTTTCATGGAATTCTCTATAGCCTGTATATAACCCATGGAACCCGTCTACTTCACTTGCAATGAAACAAAAATTCACAAGGTAAAACCTATTCATATCATATACTATATATTATAGATCCCTTCAAAATAAAAACACTAAATAAATAGGGATTCATCCAAATCACTCTAAACACTCTCCAACCATGAGGAATTGTAATGTAATAAGATAATATGGCACGACCATTAAAATTTCAAATTTTCATTAAAATATATTTTATATGATTATAAAAAAACTTAAAATTGGGTCAATGGTTATAAATATATAAAATATATGAAGGATATATTTTTATTAAAAAAATTTAACAAATATATTTAAAAAAATATTTTATAAAATTATATTTTTTAAATCATCCATGATAACGAATTATGAAAAATAATTAATGAAATAATTAAAAAACTAAAAAATTAATTTTAGTGGGACAACCTATAGATTGGAATTCACATATATATAATTTTGGATTCATTTAATATATTTTATGTATTTTAAATTTTAAAATAAACAAAAAAATTTCAAACAATTTAAACTAATTTGATGGTACATAAAAATTAAATGAAACAATTTTTTTAAAAAAATATTATATTTAGTTAATTTATCATGATATTAATTTGCATGTTGTTATTTTTATAACCATTAAGAGAATATTTATACTAAAATATATCATATTATAAGTAAATATTATATCTTATGATATTTCCTAATTTTAATACTTATTGAAATTTAAGAGGATGAAGGTAAATATGTTACAAATATCAGTCTATTAGATCTTATATTATAACTAATTTGTTATTTATTTCATATGAATTGATTATTAGATAAATAAAATTATACATAATAAAATACAATGTATAGATAATTATATAATATTTTGGAATTTGGTATTTTATCTAATAACATATAACATGGGATATAAAACTTTATTGAACACTTCCTTTACATGATCATTAAATTCAAAAAAAAGTTCATGAGATATCACGGGGGCAAGCTTTAGTATGGGGTGAGAATCAATTCCCCAGAAGAAAAAAAAGGAATAAAATGATAAATATAATAACGATAGAAAATAGTCATATAAAGAATCATATAAATAATAAGGCACAATACAACATGATAATCATAACATCTTAAATGTTGAAATAATAATGAATCGTAAAATTATGTCATGGATAAATCCATAAAATCTAATGGTAGAGAATTTTCAATAATAGAATTAGGTACACCCATATACCAACATCATATATAATTATACTAAACATTACCCAATGCATTTGAGCACTTACTAGGAACCCCCATCACAATCATTTCCTTATCATTCTTAAGTATCACATATATATCAAAAAACATTGATTAATTTATCATTATAATTTAATAAATAATCATGTAATTTGGAATAAATATATTAAATTAAACATATAATCATGTATATGTTCATAACGGTGAACACTCCTGAAAAAAATGTCCGTGGTGTTTAATAAAAATTTGTTTTGACAATAGAAATCGTAGAGATATTTCAAAAGTATAAAGACATTACATAATAATTCATAACAATTGTAGATGTGAGTGAAAGGGGAATATAATAATTTGGAAATAAAATAGGTGGAAGGGTTGGTGTGGAATTTTATCTACCAACATTATGAAATAGAAATAGTTAAGAAGTTCATAATGAATCTTGAGTAAATAACAGAATGTAGGGAGCACATATGTAATTTTAGCATAGTAACATGTGTACATATAGACTCATAGGATGGATAAATGATATTGAAATGGTTTATAATAATATATAAATCAAATGTGTAGAAGTGGTGATATGGAAGAACATATCATAATATAAAAAAGGGTAATTAAAAGGGATAACATCAATGGATTTCATGATGAAAGAGGAGTGTGGAAGTAGTGGTTCCCTTACTTGAATGTGTAACTCTAAAGTCTTGGTATGGACATACTGACAGCATGAGCCTCATTTATAAGTCTCCAGGGAGGGTAGGAAAGACTTTGGAAGAGAACAAGGAGTTATAGTACACATAAATGTGATCTTTGGTGGCATTATATAGGAAAGGTGTTGGATTTAATTATAATTTAGGTTTTGGACTGTACAAAATAAAATATCCAAAAACAAAAACCATACCATCGTTTTTGCCTATGATTTTTGAAAATAGGTAGTGGTTTATATTATTTTATAAGATAAATGATTGATCTTTAAAAAATATTACACATGGTGATGTGGAGGTGAGTCACACTCTTAATGAAATGATTTTAAATTAGTAAAATATATTATAGGTCTTAGAGGATTCATAATGGATTTACAGAATAAATAAAATAAACATAAAAATACATTATATTTAATAGATTCAAAATATTTGGTCGTGGACCACATTTATATTACATAGTACATCACATTTTGGCCATTATGAAATAGTAAACCACAAAGTATATTTATACGGTAATTAATTTTTACCAAAAATACATATGCCTCATAAAATAAAAAAAAATTAACTGTTGAATCATTTTGACATTCCTATTCAAAAAATAATATTAATTCTTATCAACATAATTTTCTAAATATTTGTATTTTCTATATTAATAATTTTGATAGATATTTATTGAAAATTACAGGGTTTTGTCAATTACATTTTTTGAACCCTAATAAAAATTACATTTGATATCATAAAAACTATATGATCATTTATATTTGACATAAAGTATTTTATAAAAAATTACTTTAACTTGTTATTTATTTCAAAAATCTATTAATTCATAAATTCATTAATTGAATTGGAATGTTAATGAAAAATTTAATTTCTTCCATATTGTTTCAAAATATAAATCATTTATTAACTAATATTAATAGTATGAAAATATAGTGATTAATCTTTAAAAATTAATATACATTCTCATCTTTATAGATTCTTGAAACATAATTCTTTAAAACACTAGAATATGCCTTAAGAATAGGGTGAACAATTGTGGGGATTTCATGGGTCTATTTTGAAAACATGTTTTTTGTGCTGATCTCAATGATCTTGAACATGCCCTATAATAGGTTTTATAATACATAATTTTTTGGAACTCAGGTTGGGATTAGTCAAGGAAAAATATCATAAATCCTATCTCTCTTATAACCTCTGATAAATTGGCTTCATAGGGACAGGTCTTAATGTTTGAGTCCA
Source organism: Viscum album (assembly GCA_963277665.1). Classification (NCBI taxonomy): domain Eukaryota; kingdom Viridiplantae; phylum Streptophyta; class Magnoliopsida; order Santalales; family Viscaceae; genus Viscum; species Viscum album. The sequence continues at coordinate 1,945,761,359 of OY728121.1, read as the reverse complement.
TCACTTCCATTACATGTGACAATTCAATTTCATAAACTCTGTACTTATACTAATCATGTAATGTTTGTTCAACAACTATATTGTCAACATTAATGATTCTTAATGTTCAATGAAATCCAATTGGATATCAAAAAAAATTAAATTCATCGGTTTTCTAGAACTTTATGATAGTTAATTAAAGAAAAAGGTAATTTTTATTCATAATAGTTTGGTTTATTAAAATATCCCCCCATTTAGAAAATTTCCCATTGAAATTTTCTTTTCATACACAAAAACAGATGAGGGTAAATCTTTTTCATTATCTCCTTCAGTTACCACATCTATTCTACAAACATGTGGTATCTCCCCAACAATTTTATTTGGGAAATTTTTTTATTTCACATAATATTTTCTTTCTGATCTAATATCTCCACATGTAGCATTTAATATAAATTATCAATCCATATTGGTAATTTCTCATGATTGATTATATTTGAGGGGTCTAGTAATTAATTTATCAACAAGGATTCATAGAATACATCATGTACTTGAGATATGTTCAGTGGGAGTACTAGTTAGTAGATCCATGCTCAGATGCGAACAAGGATCTCAAAAGTGATAACATACCATTGAATAATATTTCAATACATTACAAATATCATAATATTCTTCCAGGTATATATGTGAAAGAATAATTTGTCTCCAACATCAAACTCTTGGCCACATCTATGATTGTTAACATTGACCTTTTGTTGATTCTCAGATGCCTTGATGTGTTGTGGAATGGTCTTAAACTTCTCATCCATCTTTAATCCATTTTAGTTCCTAGATGATTAATTTACACATCATCATCCCAAAATTATGGTGTTCTTCACCTCATTCCCTAATGGAATTCATTCAGAGCAATTTGGAAGATCGAGTGGAAACTGTTGTTGTATGATAACTCAATCAGAGGATTATTTGGGTCCTATACTCACTTTAATTACATAATAAATGATCACAACATGCCTTCCATTATCTAATATATTCTTCCCAGATTAGCCATCCTTTTTTGAGGATGATAGGACATAGTAAAATTCAACTCAATTCATAGAGAATACTGGATAGTTTTCTAGAAGATGGAGTATAATCATGTTTATTGATCAGATATAATCATTAATTGTACTATATCTATCCTTAATACATGTCTAAATTTTATCCATTCAAGCTGATCCCATGATAAATCCTCTCAAATCACAGTGATGTGTGATGTCTTTATAAGATGATTCACAACAAAAAATGGAATTTTTTACATTGTATGTCTCCATATGTATGGGGTCAATGTTCATGTTGATGTTTTCCTATTTTCATGTTGTTATGGGTAATGGTTTGACCATTCCCTTATACTTATACCTTTCTTCCTTCATCTAGTGACATTCCGTGAAATTTTATGTATATTCAATGATAACTTTATTTATTTTTTCCCACAAAAACAGATCTTTGATATCATGATACATATTTTTGTTTCATTAGTAAATAGAGAATTCTAAAATTTACATATCATAAAATAGTTCCTCCTTTAACTTAATTTTTTATGGAATAAATAGTCTTGAATGATATTTCACAATTACTTCTTTATTAATGTTAAAATGAAAGGATTTCCCATTAATTATAGTTTCTACATTCATTTGAATCTCCATATAATAAATTTGAGCATCCTTTAACCTCAAAAGAAGGAATGCATGTCCTATAATTTCTAAGAGGAATGGTGATGTTCCTTCCATTTTTGATTTCAATGTCCATCATTTCCAAATATAAGGACTTGGAATCCCTATCAGTTTTCATCTATTATAAAATTGAATGATCCCAGATAAATGACGCATTTGTCACCATATTTTCTTTAAAAGGATTGTGGTGGAATAAGAAGTCTTAATCCTTGATTTTCATTAACCATTTTTGTTGGAACATATTAGGCTCTTTTTGTGTGAATTTTTTTTGAGACTCTTTCAATAAGTATATATATCACACTTCTCAACATAGAGATAATTCAACCATATATTCAATGAAAATATCACAACATCTCACTCTAGATCATGAGTTATATTGTATTGATTATGAATTTTCATCTTCTTTAAGGAATATGAAATGCCTTTTTCTCTTTTCATCAACACATAGCTCAATCTGTTCTTTGAAGGAATAGTGATAATTATGAAATGTTCCAAACTTGTGGGTATTGTGAGCATTGGGGTAGAAATATACCTCTTTATCAATCCCATGATACATTCGTAACATTCATCACAACAATAAAACATGACTCCCTTTCAATTTAGAAGGTAAGAGGGTTTGAAAATCATGATAAATTTCACATAAACTAAAAAATTATATCCATCAAACCCAAGGAAATTTAAAATATCTGTCATGGATATTGGCCTCAATCATTACTAAATTTCTTTTATTGTTGAAGGATCCACATATATCCCAATATTATGATGATAATACTTAAGGATGAGACAACATTAAATAAAAAATTACACTTCCTATACATTTCATAGTGCTTCTCCTTTCAAAGGGTTTTTATCACAGTAATCTGATTCATGTCATTGTCCACCTTGGTTTTGGAGAATATTAGAATATCATATATATAAATACTAACACAAATTTATTGATAAAAAAATAAAGACTGTACTAATCTTGTACATGATGATTGATGGATAATTATTTATTCTAAATGGAATAACTTCTAACTAATAGGGCATATACCCTGTACGAAAAATCGACACGGGGAAATCATCAAACATCACCCTTACATGATAATATCCAAAGTGAAAGTCCACAATGAAGAAGTATTATGTTCCATATATCTGATTGAACAAATATCTAATCTATGATAGATGGAATTTTTTATTAATCATTATCTTGTTGATCTCACAATAATCAATTGAAAAGCACCTTGACCCATCCTTCATATTGATGAGGAGGAAATGTGTACCCCATGGTGAAGCACACGAGGGTATGATCCCTTTATCCAGATTCTCATATAGATTTTTATTTATCTCCTCATGTTTCATAACATCCATTCTATATGGAGTTGTGGAAATTGGAAATTACGTAGCTGTATTCTATATTATTATTTCATCATCTCATATAGGAGTAATGATAAAAAAATCCATAAAAAATACAGCATCGTATTCCCTCACCAGAGGAATATATTATAGGATGATACTTTCCTAGAAGCAATTAACTTTCATAGATATTCATTCTTATTGGGAAATAATATCCATTATTGATAATATTGTGTTAAATAAGATTCATATTCCTCCCTATACTTGTAAAGAATCACATGTTGATTATCTGTGGAAATAGTGATTTATTTATTATAGAAATTTATGTTATATAGATTCACGGAAATACAATATATTTCTGTAATTACACAAAATTCCACCAAAGGGAGTATGAAAAGTTTTTTCTAGGATGTTCTTCTGACAAATTTTGACTGGGGATGAATTATATACATGCGATGCAAAGAATTTCCCCATATTCCATTTTCAAAAACATATCTTCTTACATAAGTTTTGTTGGTTTTGGGATAGTTATACTAAAAATTCATGATATAATGGAGTTCATAGAAAAATAATAAAAAATTATCTTTACTATTCTACAATTAATAAATAGAATACTTATCACCACTTCATTATTGGTAATCACCACATTGGTAGTGACAGAAAATTCGCACCCATACTACCTTGGACGTATTGGTTGTCATTGAAAAACCATGGATTGGGGAATTTGTTTGTGAAGTTCCCCTATTCTTTGTAGTTAAATAGATGGAAAATGTTGTCATCAATGACTGGATAAATCCATTCCTTCATTGGCTTCATGATATTCTCTTGTCAGTAATTATTTGTATGGTGTCCCTCCTTCCTACATAAAAATCTTTTCATCACCCCCTTAGTAATTTTTTGAGGTTCTTATTTCCACTCCATTGACAAATTTGATGCTAAAATTTATTAGAACCATTATATTTCACCATCGTACATTCGTAATTAAACTCCACATTCTGTTTCTTATCCACTTAATAGCCTTGGAATTCTCTGATCTCAATTTCCAAATTGAGGGAAAAATAGAAAAGTTATTCATAGCTATCAAAGTCTTCGATCCCGAGGGATTTTTAGAGAATATGATATTTCCCACAAAATAAGAGTTCAACCATATATCATGGTGTAAATACAAAACTGGAGGAATATCATGAATGTGTTGTGATTTGTTTCTTAGTAGCCCTAATAGATTCATCCTGTTTTATCTTAATATCAAGGAAATCACATTATATATTATGATAAAGAGTGACAATAACAAATATATATAAAACCATTTCTGTAATCCCTTTCACTCCATTGAATTGATCTCTTCCTCAGGCATTGTATTCATGATCAGCTTCCAGTATTGATCAGTTTCAACATTCATATAATAAACAAATAAAAGATATATATATATATTCCAGGACATCTAAGAATTGAAATGTTGTTTTAAATGGTGTTGACCCATTGTACCTTGAATAAGGGATCACTTGATTGATTTAATATCAGAGGCCTTTTCCACATATTGATCATGTTTTCCTTTTTTTCACTATTAGGGAGGTTTGAGGGCTCATTATGACCCAAAATTATATTCAGAACCTGAGTAATCTATGAGAGTAGTTTGATAATGTTTGTGATTCATGCTCTTATTAGATAGGGAATCATGTTAGGGTATTCATATCAATACTTTTCAAATTAATTTGTTTACTAATTTCTCATATTTTCGGAAAATGTATTGAATAAAAGGGAATATATGGTCAATTAATTTTATAATAATAATAAAATAAATTATAATCCAATAAAAATAAATGGTTAACATATAAATTAAAATTTTTATTTTCATGTGAATTTCTTGGTTTTAATCTATGTTATACATGATCTATTTCCTATCAAATATTTTAATTGTAATTTTCCCCTTAATAATTGTTATTAATTTTCATTTGAATTTACCTAATCTTATCTCATAGGAGTTTCTAAATAGGTGTGTAGTAAGGCCCATTTTAGTGTACTATATTACCCTGAGTCAGACGCAGAACATCACGTTGGATTTGTTACTCCGAGTTACATTTGTGAGGAAACCATGTCCACATAGAGTATACAAACATAGATTTATTTTCTAAATAAAACACTTACTCTATAATGACCAAATATTAGGGATGTTTTATCATACATAGTTCTATACCTAAGGATTTTTTCTAGATTATATAATCATATGGGGAAAACAACTGAACTATTCCTCAAATTCCAACTATAAAAACCCTATTGTATTTTACACATTAGTTCATGAATATGTACAAAAAATGATTAATTATAGAACCCAAAAGATAAATAGGTATTTTTTATTTAAGAATTAGGAACATTACATAAAAGAATATTACAGGTCATACAAGTCAATATTGAAAACATCCTTGACACGATTTTAATATTCCAACTAATATATAATCTCATGGGATATCTTGGGGAAAATTATATTTATGGTGTGAGCTATAAATACCATTATGTTAATAAGAAAGGCATAAAAACATGGTAATATTTGTTAAAAAAATAGTATAACAAAGGATAATATGAATAATAAGGAATGATTAAGCGTGATAAAAACAACATGTTTTATTTGGAAACAACATATAACCCTAAAACATAAGATTAAGTCAATGATAAATCCACCAAGACCTCATGGTGGATAGAGTTCCATAAATTAATCTTGTAAATCCATGTCGTATCATGATACAAATTAAAATTAAACATTACCCTATGCATTAGAGGGCTATCTAAGAATACCCATCATATTAATTTTCTTCCCATGCTTAATTTTGTCACATAGACATTACAAACTAGATTCATTCATCATAAATAATTTATTACATGATCAAGGAATGTGTAATAAATGTATGAGATAATGTACATAAATAAATATATATGAATAAACATGAATACACTTGATATAAAAATAGTTTTGTATTCACTACACAATTATTTTTTCCATGGATAATCATAGTGAAATTTCAACATCATAACTATGTTACACAAAAATTCATCAAAATGTTTGATGACTGTGAAAGGATTATCTCTTCATTTTGAAATAACATGGTATATAAGATGGACATGGAATTAAATTTCCAAAATTTAGGAAATTAAAATAGAATATATATGTTCTTAAATAATATAAAAATTGGTAGAGAAGGTGAGGATCCCTTATAGAATATCACCACAGTAATGATAGTACATAAAGTGTCAACGGATGGATAAATGAGAGTGAATGAGAATTAAATAATTTTTAAATCAAATGGAATCTATGGGGGATATTGATGTACATACCTAACATTATAAAATTTAAATCAAAAGGAATAAAAAGAATTAGTTCTTGATAAATTAAAAGAGTTGAAGATGAGGTTCCCATAATTGAATCTGTGACTCCAATGGCTTGAGGAGGACATCATGTGAGCTAAGGGGCCTATGGATGACTCTAGGGAGTAGAGCGAAGATTGTGTACATGATTGAAATATTTTTATTGAAGATAAATGGGACTTAGGATGTGTTTATAATGTATAGGAGGGGAATTGATTTAAATTAATGGTTTTGGACTCTAAATAATAAAATATCCAAACACACAAACCATACCATAGTTTTTTCCATGGTTTCATCTAATAAGGACTTGTTTATATTATTTTATTATGTAATGGGGATAACATAATAAAATATAACCCTTGGTGATGTATAGGTGAGTCACACTCTTAAATAATTTATTTTTAAATCTTAAAATATATTATATGTCTTGAAGGATTCATAATGTCTTTACTCAATAAATAAAATAATGTTAAAATACTATTATATTAAATGAAACCCATATATTTGGTCTTGGATATAATATATATTACTTATTATATCACATTTGTGTAATTATTATGTCATAGAACAAAATATATATTCATATGGTATAAACTTGTACCAGAGAATTTTATTTTCTTTGAAAATTATGAAAAGATTTCTATTGTATAATTTCAATATTTTGATTAAAAAAATAATTTTTTTTATCTAAATTATTTGGTAAATATTTTAATTTTCACTTTTAGTATGGTGATTATTATTTGTTTAAAACGATTGGTTTTCGAAAATAATAGTATTCAAACCCTAATAAAAAATAAATTTCCCACAATAAAATTATACGATCATTTATCTTTTATAAATATTATTTAATAATATTATTATTTTAAAAGGTTATTTCATTTAAAAATTCATTAAATAATCAATTAATTAGGTTAATTTTAATATTAGTCAAATATATAATTTATTATTTTTATAAACAAATAAAAAACATTTACAAATTAAAAATAACTTGTTGAAAATATATTGATTACTCTATAAAAAATAATGGACATACTCACATTGCTACTGTCTTGATACATATCCCATTAATACCCCATCGTATTCCATATCAGTAAGTTTTACGATTGTGGTTCTTTCATGGGGATGTTTGGTGAAAATTGATTAGTTTGTGTTTTTGATGAGCTTGAAGATTGATAATAAAAAATTTATGTCATGGTTATGTTGTTAGATATGGAGATGTTCATGGAAAGGGGAAAACCCTCGAAATGTTATCTCCCTCAGGATTTCTGATAAATGGGAATCATAAGGTATAATTCTTTGCTTGACATCATCACTTCTATTGCCTATGACGTTTGGATTTTTAAAACCCTATATTGATGCTAATCATGTTATGAATTTTCACCCGCTATATTATCAATGGTAATGATTATTTACATTCAATTAAATCTAGTTTGATATAATAAACCAAAATAAATGTATGGTCTTTTTAAAACAATAATGTATTTAATTAAATAAAACACAAGAATTTTATACATAATAGATCAGTTCATTAGAAGTAATGTCAATTTAATTTATTTAAGAAGAATTTTGATTTTACTTTACTCATTCTCTCATTATGTGTGTTAATGAAAAACTAATTTTTATCTTAAAAATGGAAATTTTCCCTAAACTAGTCTTATTCATAAAGTAAATAACTACATAATACCTTATTTTCAATAAGTGATTGATCAGTAAAATCAATTATTAATTATTTTAATATAATTATTTTTTATGATAAATCATTTAATTTTTTGAAATTTTAAAATATAAATTATAAAATTGTCATTAAATATTTTATTTTTTACTTGTATAATTTTTTACAAATTTAATTAAAAGATATTACAACCTCATGTAGAAATGGTATCATTATATTATTGTATTGTTCTAGTAATTATAGTGATTAGATAACATCAAAATGAGAAATATAGAAAGATAACTAAATCATGGATATTTTTTTTTCTTCTGGATCATAATTTACAATGTATCATCATTTTATCATGAATGAAATGATTTCTATTTTAGGTCGATCCTTGGTTGAAATCAGACCGTTGAAAATTTCAATGTATTTGGTAAAATGGGTGGATGTTAGCAGAATGTAATAGGTTCATAAAACACCTCTATGAGGGAACCAAGTTTTTTATAGTCTTCTAGTGGTAATAAACCACCACAATTGGATATTATTTGATGGAATCAAGACCCTAGTGGTACCATGATATGTTTGGTTCATTCTATAATTGTTCTAACATCTTTGTTAAATCCCGATATTAGTAAGGAATTTTTTTTATGTTAATATGTATTTATTTATAAATATTATTCATGTAAACTATTTTATAGGGAACCTGATGTGGGTAATGGATCTTCCATTTCACCTCTCATACTTACCATATCAGCACTATTTTCTATGATTATTTTTGTAAATTGTATCTTTAGTAAATATAGGATGATCTTCTAAGAGTCTATCCATCCTTCTTTTTTTATCCCATCACACTAGGTAGATCATATTGGAATTTCATATTTAATTTCATCGGTTCGAGATAAAATTACTCCCCTATGGTAGGGCTCTCTTTTGGAATATATTGATGAATTCAAGGGGAATTAAATAAATATATTAACATTAAAATATTATTGTGTATGATAAATTATTAATTAATTTTTTTTGACGAATACGATAATTTTGAAACATAATATGAGATAGGAATTTTGTTTTTATTTTTTTTAAATATTCCTTAATTTAAATATCATTTTATTTTTTACAATATTTCTAAAGGGTTCAATTAAATGAAATTACCCGATGGTATTTTTCTATTTTAGGAAGATATTGATAAACCACACCACTTAGTTGCAATTAACTACAATTAGCTGGAATAATTCATTGGTTGTGACAGATAAATAGGATTCTTAAAGAGGGATGACGTGGTAAATGGTGAAGTAAAAGAAAAAAAAATAGATGACATCATTACATGTTAGGTGGTTCAAAATATTAAATCCTTTGTATGATGGTTCTTGTATAATGTGATGCATTATTGTGGGTGGGTTAGGGTGATTGATCTAAATAAGGGATGTTCAAAAAGATTTATTAGGGTTATGTGGGAATATCAATCTATGACTATGGTTTTAGTTTTTTTCATTTTCATATAAGAGATTACTGAATCCATTAAAATGATTACATGTAATGTTTTGGGTTTGATAATACGAAACACATTAAATTTTGTTTGTCATTGCATAAAATCATCGGTGGCCAAATTGCGGGATTAGATTTTTTTTACATCCCATTGAAAGAAACTGTTAATATGTCTGATGACATAATAGTCCACTCAATCACACATCGATGATGATTGTTTTTCGGGAAGGTTAAACAATGAATAGTGATGTCGATTGGTGGGTGATGTTGACATATGTTTATTATGTAATTGTTTTTAGCCAATAAGGATATCTTGTCATGTTATAGGTGAAAATTAATATGGAATAGGGTGATCAAATACTGAATTTAGTGTCATAATTTGAGAACAATTGATAACTTTCCATTTTTTCAGATCCTTGTGGTGATATATGGTTTATTCCTCACACCTTTTTTAAATTGGGGGGTTTTTAAATAAAATTATAGTTGATATATTCACCATATATATTGAAAATTTTTACAATTCATGTTATGGTTTTTTTGGGATGATGATTAGTGATAGTTATTTTCATCCTCTAATCATCATTTTGTGTGTTATTGTGCATGTGGTGGTGGGGGGGGGGGTTCTCTAAAATAGATTTTTTTTGAAATTTTTTGGCATGAGACTATGAAAATAATCCTTAAAATATATCACTATGTGTATATTTTTGTCTCTAATATATTGTAGTGAAGATTATATGTCAACTATTCGATATTATATGACGATGCATGATATAATATTATATAGTTATCTTGAGTTAAATAAAGAATGTATTTGTGTGTAGATCATATAGGTTAGTGGAATCTAACTTAGTTTCTTATTCTGTGAAGACCTGTTTGGTTAGTTTAAACCATCTTCATATCTTGTTTTAATTTTATTTAATGACATTTTGGAGGCTAAAATTATAACATATTTGATGATATCAAATAGGTGAGGTTTTTGGAGATACTAATACCCATTTGTTTTTAGAAAAATATTGTGGATTTGAGGTCAACCTAGAATGATTTTCTTTTTTTATCATGTAGTTTTGGAACTAATCCATTATTGTTAACAATTTTGATTTTATTGGAAGTTTTTTTTCAAAGATATACTTATATAAACATGTAATACCCATTAACATGTAGTTATATTCATTCACAATATCACATAGGTTATCTATTTATATTAGACAGTTAAATCCTTCATATAATCCAATAACGGAACATAAATATAATTTTTATTTATAATACACCACAATTAATTCCTCTTAAGACGTTGCATAAAATTTATTTGATGCATCACTAAAAAAATGAAAAATAAAATATTCATGAAATAATTTAGTAACTATAAACATTTATACAATATTTAAATAATATATGAACTAACCATTTGGAAATTATATAAAAAACATAACCAAATTTAATGTAAAATATAATCAATTTGAAATAATAATCTTTTTGGGTTTCATTAAATATCATACAACTAATTATTTCAATATAGAGAAGATAAACCATTAAAAATAAAATAGAAACATTATCTGAGAAAAAAAATAAAAAAGTATTAATTTTAGAAACCAATTTGATATATTTTATGGTAAATGTGTATTTTGAGAATTGTATGAACATTGAAAAGATATTTGGTAGTTTTAATGAAAATGATAATTGGGAATTAATATAATAATTGATTATATTATAAGTGTTTTATTGAGAATCCAATAATTGACTATATATTATATTATAAAACTATAATATACATGTAAAATCAATTATTTAAATAGGTAATCAATGTATTAAAATATAATTACTCATTTTATAGCAAATTGATTTTATTAAATAAAACATATTTAATAAAATATTGTGTATTTTTATTATGGTGAGTATATGAAAATATTAGAGGAATTTGGTTAAATTTGTTTATTTTTTATAATCATAGGTTTAAAATTGTGTAAGAGGGTAAAATATTATATTATGGGTAAAATTATTGTCTCATGGTTAATTTTTTATGACATTTGTAATCAGCCAAATTAAAAAAATATAGCAAATGTTTAAAATGATGTATAAAACATATAAATATATAAGTAAAATTTTATAATGGAGTTAATATTAATCCAAGAGTCCTTTTTCTATTTATAGGCAAAAAACTATCAAAATGTTCCTCAATATCAATTATTTAACAATAAATTTTAAAAACTTTCCAAAAATATATAATATAATTCATCTACAACAATATCTAAAAAACCAATTTAATTTTTCGTTCCCTTTAATAGAACCAAGTTATTCTAATTTAAAAGTAATTATCCAATTTTTTATTACATATGGCCCTGATAAGGAGGCCTATATCATTAATTTTTAAGTATATAATATTCAAAATAATTGGATTCATCCATGTACATATCCATTTCATTACTAACATTTTATTATTTTATCTCAACACATTATAAATCTCATCCATGACTCTAAAAATATCATATTAACATTATTTTTTATTTTTCATAACTTATAATACTATAATTAAACACTATATAGATCTAGTTATTTATTGTAAAATGTTATAGTATTGGTCAGTTAAATAAGAAATATGATTTATGTTATAATATATTTAGAATTTCCTTCATGACTGAGTATTAAGAAATTAATTATTAAAATAAAAAATATTAGTATATAATTTACTTCATATTTAAAATTATAAATCCTATTATAATAATGAAAAAATTCATTTGATTTTCTTTATTGTTAATTTCATTCATTGGTACAAAACTCATAGCATCTTGTCAGATTTAGTATCCTTCAAGAATCATTATTATACAGTAGATAAAATTTTTATTCCATGATGTGAAATTAATATATCACATATTGTGTATTTTCTTTATATGTCACTTTATTTTGACACTATCTTGTAATATATGTATAATAGATTAACAAAAAATACTTCCCCACTATGATGAGAACTAAGATATGTTATGATCATGTTCATAAAAATATATCATATTGTTGTATGATCACATATATCATAACATTGTAGTTAATTATTTTGTTGTTTATGTACTCAAAATTTTATGATACATCATTTCATGATGTTTTTACTTGGTAGTCTCAAAGATAGGATATCATTATGATGTTATTACTATAAGTATTTTTTCATGTTTATCAGTAAATGGATATTATTTTATACATGAATGTTAAAGGACAAAGAGAATTTTAGATTAATATTAATATAGTTCATGGATCATTTTATTTGATGTAGTCACTAAAACAAAGAATCTATATATTTATTGGAATTAATGAATGTTGGGTTTGGAATGAATGATGTGCTATGAAGGAAGATATAGAGGGAAGATATTTCCTATAAATATATATGGAAGATGATATCAATATAATTTTATTAGAATATAATAGAAAAACATAATTACATTCCAACAGTGTATGTATAGATTGATTTCCAAAATTCAATAAAATACATTTCAGGTATGTGGAGTTATGAATTTAGTATAATGATTATTGATTATTATTTTTTAAAATATAATGGATTTTATGTTTTAGAAAGGGGATAATATCTCTTTATTTCTTATGAAAAACGTCAAAATGATGCTTTTTCTAAAAATTTAGCGGTTATCCACTTTGGAAGGGTTGTTGGGATCTTTGCATGACATGTTTTACAAAATTATATATAGAAATGTTTTGGAGGAAGGTTAAGGGTTGTGATAGATTATTTAAATTCCATATATCTGATATTATTTGGGTGTATGATTTTATTTGTGTGTATGTTCTCTTATATTTTTTTTAATATTAATAGTTATAATCCAAAAAAATTATGTGTGTGAGTTTTTTCTTATAATTAATCAATATCATGAGTTTATATGACAATATCCTTAGTTTAATTTTTTTTCTAATTATTCCCCTATTAAATGAATAAAATTTCATTAAAATAAATTTATTACAAAAAATAAAATAAACATCAATTAAAATAGAAGTGAATGTTAAATTTAATTGTTAATTTTTGAAATTATTAATAATTATTTAAAATATTTAGTTTATTATTCAATAAATGAAGCAAAGGATGAGAAGAAAGTGATTTAGGTTCAATGAAAAATATTTATTTACAAGAATATAATATAATATTTATCATTATATGAGTAAGTTGAAACTATAAGATAAACTACATTCATTTTCATTTTACATGGAGAGGGTATATTAAGTGATGAATATATTATTAACATGTTTTTAATGTATATGTCATTGAAAAGTATTATTGAATTTATATATACTATGTTATATTATTTTTAGGGTGTCTGATTTTTTTCTTTACAAAAGCATTTCATCTCCAAACAACATATTTCTCTTTAAAAATAATGTCTGTAGGATTTTCAATCATTAAGGATAGATGTAAAATTTTCCCTCAATACTCCCATGAAAATAAGGAAAAGATGTAATATTTCCAAAATGAAGATGTCTTGGTTTCTATTAATCGGATAGATTCATGATTGTTAGTGTCACTATATTATCTCACTGTGTACTATTGGTGATGCATTGAGATAAAAGGAGCTTGTTTGGATCAATTCTAGAAGGATTACACACTTGGAACCCTACAATGAATAAATTATTGAAATTAATGATGATTGCACATTCAAACTCATTTATCAAGAATAAATTCCAATTATTGTTGTCATAATCATTGATTAATTTCATAATAAATTTTGTTTGAAAAAGTCTATATCATCCTGGTTTTAGAAATAATGTCCCATAATCTGAAAATTATTTATTTGGACTTACTGATTTAATTCTATATATATTGTTTTTTATTCATTTAATACAATAGATAATCATTTTAATTATATCAAAAAATATACAACAGATGATTTTGGAAATGTAAATTGGAATCATATCTGTCACAAAATATTATAATTATTTATTAAAAATTTATCATTGTATTATATTTCAATTAGTATTAACCTCTGGTTTAATTTGTCATTAAATATGAACATCAAAATATCCTCCTCTAATTCTTCATTCCCTCCTCTCCTATAACCAATTTGAGGTTAATATCATATGAAGGAAATCAATTTATCCAATAAGGTTGTAGAAATGATCTCATTCAGATTTCGTGGGATCATATATAGAGTTAATCCTAATGGACATAACATGTAAAATTGTTCAATGAATCATGATAAACCATGAATTCAATTCAGAGAGTAGTGACTTTAACCATATACTATATCTTGAAAAACCATAATGTTTATAATTCAAGGGTTTCATTTAACATTCTAGATTACACTTTTATGGTAACAGAATTTTGAAACTTTTCAATAATATTTTTATGTGCCTTGGTGGGTTAGATATAGACATTGTAAGTCTTTATAAGATTATATACATTGTCACTGAATCTATGTATTAGGTATGGTGTCATTCAAAGAAATAATACTTTTGAGTTTTTAGAGTGGGGTATGTCATTATACCTTGGGAAATTATAGAATGATATTGGAGTATTTTCTATAGGTCATATAATGCACCACACTAAGTGAAATTTAATGCTCTTCTGAATAAATTACTGTCTTTTAGGGTTTTACAACATATGAAAAATGGTGAATGGTAATACTTGTGAGGGATCCTAATTTAAATGATGATCTAGATACAATTTTTGTTTATTATACCTATAATAAATTGTTATTGAAATAATTATCTATGCCATATTACTTATCCATATTGAGGTGGAACTTAAAAGAGTTTGGCCTTATATCATAGAAGGCAAAACATGGAATGGAACATGTTGTAGCCGACTTGAGTGTAGTTTGTTAGGAAAAAACATGGGTGTGTGGGGTTTACACAGTGACCCTATATATAGATGGTAAACATGGGAATGTTGATTTTCCCATTTCATATACTAAGGTATGGGGTGGTGGAGGAAATCAATCAAAATTTTAAATAATAAGAATAATCCTGGGGATAAACTGATAGTCATTGTGAATAAGTGTATCATCATTTGAACATTGATCAGCACTTGGGTAGAATATTTACATATTCTATAGTTGATGCTTAAAAATATTTTTTTATAAGTATAGGGTCTTAAATAATATTATTTTTTTAGCTTTTCCTCCTGAACCCTATGAAACCCATCACCCATTCACCCATCATCAATTTCACCCCGGATGTTCTGAACACCTTGGATTCATAGAATGGTGTCTTAGTTCAGTGTACATTATTTATTCTCAACGCTTCATTATTTTACTTGATCTATTTCATAATTAATTTTTTAATATACTATTTACACTATTTTGTAAAACTTATATTGAAAAACCATAATATATATTTTTATTTTTCGGATACATTTCAAATTACATTAGTTTATTTTATATTTCATTTAGTGGTGGTTGATCTATTTTTCTTCTTTATTACAAATTAATTTTCAAATTATTATTGATGTAGGGGATTAATTAATTATAATTTTATATTAATTTTTATGTGTTATGTTATATTGTAGAATATCCTAGGTAAATGGTGGATGTTACCGAAAAAGGATAATAGTTTGATTAAAAATGATTTTGAATTGGGTTATTATTATCACATATACTACTGTACTTGCTATTTTTCCCTTTTAATTTTATAATTTTTCTTTTCTATATAATAGATATAGATTTTATTATTTTTGTGTCACTATGTAACGTAATAATTGTTAATCATCCTAGATATATAACTATAATAATATGATTAAGAAATGATATATTTTAATTGATGATTATTATTAAATTATTTCAATGAAATATTATAGTAAATAAAAATGTGGGTTATTCAATGTAATTTCTATTTAGAAATAATAAATTATTGGATTTTTTTAACCTAAAGTTAGTTAAATGATTAATTTTATATGAGAACTAAATTATTAGTTTTACAATGAAAAAATCCTAAAGAAAGGAGAGCTTGTTCTTTCTCTGAAAGTCATGAACTCCTTATTTATCTGATACAGTATTCAATATGATTACATCATGATTAAAATAATTATTCTATTGATTGTATTCTATAAATCATTATATAAGGTATGTGTTTTTTAATAACCATCTATGTTTTGAAATGTTCTATGAGAACTATTCTAGGGGCCTCAATCCATATCAATTTTTATAAATGATGGAGATGTAATTACCAATAGGCCCATATCTACCATAATGGTTAATTTCAATGATGGAAGGATGTATTAGAATATGCTACCAGTTTGGTAATTACATAATAGTGGAAAAAATGAGTTTATATTAAAGATTTTTAGTGCCCTCGCCCCAGGATCTACATATCATTTCTCATAGATGGTTGGCCACATGACATCAATTTCACCAACATGTATGCCCAAGGCTTCCAAAGAGCAGTGAGGGAATACCGTGAGTCCAAGGATTGAATTTTCCCTCAGATATTATAGTTCACCCCAATGGTAAATAATATAGATAAATATTTGAAATAGAATATATATGAAAAGTGTATAATTATAATTTATGACTTTGAAGGAAAATAATTAATATAAAAAAAATGATGATCTTGTAGCTATAAAAATTATGTACATAGGATACATGGTACTAGTCATATACCATATGTTTTTCATAAACAATGAAGGCCTATGTTTCTAAAAATAGAATCATGAGATTAGTCATGGTCCCTTTTTCTTATATTCAGTCCAAAGAATCAAAATAAATCTTCTAAAGATGCCCACTTCCCATTATCTGTACCTACACCCATGAAATTTTCTTTAGTAAAATGGAATCCCATAAACGGTATGAGAATTACTTAGTAGGACATAACTTATGGTTTTTATTACAATCTACCGCATTCATATAAATATTGCAGTTTGTTAATGATAAAAAATATATGGAATAAAATAAAAAATACAGCAACATATGTTCCTTAAAGGATATCCAATCGATACAAACTTTATACGCCAAATCTATATGTATACTCACCGAGTTAAATTGAAAATATATAAAAAATTGTTTATTGGGATACTATAAATAATGTATTAGAAAATTTACCATTCCCAAAGATATTATTCCAATTGGTGATCCCATCAATTCATTATGAAATTCGGAATATTGTATTAATATAAAGGAATGTCTTGAATTTTGATGAAGCAGCATCTGAGGCCCATTTATGGTGAACCATAACATGTATTCAAAGTATATCACAATGAAATTAATAAATATTTGACGTCCAAGGAGTCCATCCATGGAGATACAAAAATTGAATCCCATGTATCACTCGTGGAAATGTAAAAAATCACTCCAACCTGATCCATGGTATCTCATGTAGGGAAAAATATATCACTCATGACGAGGTATGAGAATCTATCCACCAAGCCCATCTATGGTGTTCTCCCATAGAAAAATGGTTTCAATTTCATGGAGGTAAGGAAAATTCATGGTGAGTCCATCACTGGTCTAACTATTATCACTCCTAATGTGTATATAATCCAGATATAAATTTATCTACAAAGAAGGATGTTCCAGTTTAATCCATCCCATAATGATCCATGTGTTTATTTCATCCTATATAATATGTAAAGGATATTCTATCACAATTAAATTTTTTCAATGAGGTGAATCTATTATCCCATTTTAATGAAGTTGGTAATTAAAATTAATTATTTAATTAATTTATGGAATGAATTTTTATCCATTATTAGGGTTTTCCATTTATATAAATTGATTCAAAATTCAAAAACAATTATTGTGTGAAAATAAACCTCTCAGAGTGTTTATGAATTTTAAAATAGTAGAAGGATGACCACTCAATGATGTTAACAGAAAAAGTATCATCACGTTTCAATGACATAAAACGTGGTGGTGATATACCGCTATCTTGGTTCATATTAATCATGGGAATAAAATTTAATTTTAATCATTTAACATTTGGAGGTGTCAATGTAGAAGTCATTCACATAACACAAGGTGTAAGCTATGAAATCAAAATAAAATCTAGGAAGAAATCTATACCACCAACCATAGGTTCAGAGCACTCTTTTCATCAAGTGTCATCCTTTGAATTAAGCTATAGTGAGAGATATTAGAAGTATTTTCAGATCCCGTTAAAAAATTTAAAATGATTTCCTAAAACAATTATAAAATATATGATAATGGAAACATATAAATGAAGAAAGATTATTATATTCCATAATAATAGATATAAAACTCATCTAACATGAGATTGAAGGGATATCAGACAGATTAGGGATTAAATTCCCTATATAGAGAAGATGACGTCCACCCCTAACAGTGAAACATAAGATAATATTAGGAGGAGAGGGATATTTTGTTGGAAAAAATTTTGCGATAAAATATTCGATTTCACATATATTTACTGGGACACATATTTTGTTTATATGGTTGGCCAAAATATGTTATCACATTGCACCCCACACTATCATTTGGGTACCGCTTACAAGGGATTATGAAATCCTTGAATAACTATTTGAAATCCATATGAAATAAATATATCATGGTTATTGGAAATCTTTCATGATTATTTCCCCTGCATTCATACATTGAAAAAAAATACATCTTCCCATGTGCACTGGGTTTTCATCTTAGGGGAGTCGCATATTTCCCCAAATCATGCTCTAACTGTGTGTCCTAGTCTTACCTTCCATTTCCTTAAACAATGGGCTCATAAAAATCCCTATATTCTATCAAATGATTATTTTAATTATCGATCCCCTGATTATAATTAATATATATATTAAAAACAATAATAAATGAATTCACCCCACTCCAAAATTATGATACATTAAAACCTCCACTCCATAAAATAAATCATCATGAACGATCCCATCAGACGGTGGTATAATATCATCTGAATGTGTTTTTCCACTGCTCAGATAAATTATCCTCGCAATCCTATGTCATGTTCTAAATTTAGTCGTACTACAATAGCACTCAGAGTAGTGTAACTGACCTACCATAGAGAAACTTCATGTCCCAATCAATGATAAAAATTATATTCCCCTAAAAGGATGCAACCATCTTTATATCAATATCGACATAGTCAATGGAAAGAGTATTTTTAGCATTGTATTGATGAACCTATGATACATGAATGATTTTATTCATTGAATGAAACCACTGATGTAGTTGTAATAGATTGACTATGAACCAGAGAGTCTCAATGTTCTTAATATGATGAATACAATGGGGTGATAGCCCGAACTATCTATGAATTATTATATGATCAAATATTGGGGAAACATGTAGATGGACCCAATGTCCCACTTCAAAATCCAGAAGTTCTTAGTGATGATCTATATAATAATTTCTCAAAAAATTATGTATATAAATTTGTTTTGGATTTTTTTATAAATTCTTTGAAGTATCCTATATAGGAAAGTGACAAAGTAGTGATTTCTCACCAACATCTTATAGGTATATATGTGAACAACATAACCTACCACAATAAGACTTGTATGGAGTGATATGAATTGTTTCATAAAATTGTTTTTTGCAGGAAATGTCATAAATATGTATTTTGATTACCATGATCCTCTGAAATCAAGGACATATTCCCAAATTATGTCCTCTAACACCATTATTGTCTGCTCAGACATCCCATATCATCGATGGTTATATGATATAGTATAGATCACCAATGAACCCAGTTTCCCCTACACGGACTTTAAGAATAGTGATGTATATTGGTTGTCTATGTTTGTTATGATAGAATATAGAAACCATTGATGGACCAAAATCTCCTAAATATAATCTCTCGTAATATAATAAACATATACGATCACTTGTTAAGGAATAATGCATGTGAACTTGATCAAATGGTAGTCAATGAACCATACATCATCGCTGCATCTAGGGGATATTAGTAATCCCAATACAAAATCATTGTTGATGTCTTTCCTTTTCAACTCAAAAATGTATTGGATGTAAATATCTATTTGTTCTATAGTGATCAGCATTAACCCAATGATATGTGAGGTGATGATGGATGAAATCTACTATCTACCACATCGTACATGTCCACCAATACTAATTATGTATGTTTGTATACTTCTTGGTAAGCCCATGGTGAACTTCATAAATTTTGGTATGATATTCCTACATCAAATCTTCTTGTCTGTACGACCAGACCCAGATACGTCCATGGTAGTGAATGATATTTTCCCATAAACAACCCATTCAGGTGGTTGGTACTCACCATTAAAATTATCCCTAAATATAAGAGTTTCCTGATATAATAATAACATCATCTCTATGTACTCTAAATAGGAGGGTTTCAGAGCTAGAGAAGCTAAAATTCGCATCTAATGGTGTTACATAACCCTTACGTGAATCTATGAAAATAAACACATAAACTACAATTCTCTAATAGACTCATGAATGGTATGATTCTAAGTCTTCTGGATTAGGTATTCATCCACTATATTATCATTTTTGGGTGTAAAAGCAAAATCAGATTTAAACAACTGTAGGTAGTTGACCCACCTATGATTCCTCAAATTTAGTAATTTCTATGTCAATATGTATATGGGAATTTTGTGATCAATGTATACAATGAACCCCAAATAGAAAATATTATTCCAAATAGTGATTAATTCATGAACATTTGTTTTTATTATGATGTTGGTTATATGGTAATTTGGATATGGAGGTTTCAAAAAGTGGGACATGTATGCAACAACCAAATCACCTAGCATTATATAATATCACATCTCAATTTTTGATGGATTTGTGTAAATTTTATATCCCCTACCCAGATCAAGAATAATCATTATTGATATTGAATTCATTATACCATTTATTCTATGTCTGTAAATTATATAATATTTTACTTTATTAAATACCCGCAATTTTTCATCAATATCCTACGAGGCACTAATAGATGAGAGAAACCATTTATGAATTGCTTGTAATATTTTTTCATCCATATGTAACAATATATATAAAACAAATTCATGGGTACCCCCCATGAATAAATGGGTCTCATCTTATTTAGATCAATATATACTCATTCCTCTAATATATAATTCCCCATTATGTGAACCATACTGATTATGAAGAGGAATTTGTTGAGAATTGAGTTAATCATGTTCTCTAATAGTTTATTTAAAATTATCTAATGATGGTTTGGATTGTTCTAGATTCTGTGAAAATACAATAATTTGTCTTTAATTAAGACCACGATAGAGAAATCCAAAAATGTGCATAAAAATTGGTTCATAAAATCCATAAATACTATTGGATATTCTTAATAACAAACACCCTAACAAAATAATGCTACAAGTCATACCTATTCTTTAAAACTGTATGTGTGGTGTCTGCTTCAATCACAATAAAATGATGATATCCAAACCTAAAATTTTACTTTTAGATAACTTTCCATCCTTAGATAATTCTTAATAAGTATTCTATATGAGTAAATGTATGTCATTACATCATAATTTGTTTTTTCAAACCGTTTTTATTCAATAGAAACCTTGTCGTTACCACCCACCTTTTTTGTAAAAAGGATAGTTGACCCACACAGAAAATTTTTGGGTCATATAAGACTCATTCCCTTGATATCTTTCATCTATTTAATGAGAGAAAAGAGATATGAATGTGGTATACTATATGTATGAATATACAGTGGTGTCGTATAAATAACTATTTTGATTGAAAAATCCACCTCTCTTTAAGGAGGTAATCTAGAGAAATCATCAGGGAATACATTCATCAAATAATTCAACACATAATGTAATTCTAAAAACAATATTAACTTATCAATCAAAAAGATACTATCCATCTAGGTTGTCACATTACCCTGACCAGTATCCATGGGTCCATAATAATTCACCTTGATCTCTCATTTTCCCTTATTAATAAAATTTAATCCATAGGGTGAGATAAAATACAACTGTCAACAATTGTAATCCTTATTTGAGAGATAAGGAACTAGCCAGTCAATATCGATAATGATGTTGAATCCATTCCCCTTGAGGAAAATGAAAGTGCTTATGAATCAATACCTTCCATCCTTAAATTGAACCCAATACAGTAGCATATTCCATTTGATCAGACCACTAATTTTGTGTCTATATTCATAAATCCAATAAAGTACTATATTATCTGACCCAAACATTCCATTATTAATTCTAATAAAAAAGAGTACTATGAACATCTCTCTAAAAGGGAAAATTCTATTTTTGATGCCACCATAAAATTCCCTCTTATAGTAGAATAATCTAGGCTCTAATCCACCGTTTTAGATTCCATTGCATAAAAATGGCCCAATCATCGGTACTATGATGTAACCTAACAAACATGGCCAGGTGTTTTCAGCTGGCGTTGAAAAAAACATTTGAAACTACCTTAGTTGTGACCACATTTATTTCCTTCCTATCATGTATTAGACCAACACCCAACCATACATGGATTCATTGATCCAGTACATGAAAGCGGTGTCATCACAGATCCCTACACATATGATACAGGAGGCACATTATAATAGTATCAATAAAGGTAACTCATGCTTTCTTAATGATAGGACTAAATTATATTTCTCATGAAAGAGGGTTTTTATCCCCTTACCCACTACACAAGTGAAAAATTACATATTTTTCAGTTTATTCCATATAGATGGTACTTCTCCAGTGTGAAACCTCTAACTTTCACTTCAGGTAATAAGATAAACCATCTATTTTCCTAGCAGGTTAACCACTCTGTCTTACAATACCACATATTAGTAAAATACTCCCTATGTTGTGAGTGTGGTTAAAATCATTGAATGGGTATTATATCATAAGACATTCACATGTGATCATAAGGAATACACGATCTCATATTCAAATCACCTTTGTATCCTCAACATGTCACTACTCATATTCGGTGAAAATCTTATAATTTTGTGAATTTATATAAATACTCCATAACCAAACTAAAAAAACTTATTAAGGTAAATGGACTCTCTATAATGGACTTATATTATTTTTTTGATAAATAATGAAATATAAGGTCTTCTTAAAGTACTCTGATAGAATTCCCTGAGGATGACTAACATGGTGTGGAAATCCCACAAAATGCTTAATGGAGTATGGAATAACGTAGTTAATGAAATTAAACCTCCACATTGGAAGCATACATATATGATTATTGATATAAAAAATCGACTCAATAAAACACATAATCCTCAGTTCCATCATGTCTAAAGAAGTTGTGAGGATGACATTAATGGAATTCTCAGTTCATCTATGTCAGAGAAGGGGATTATTGAGGATCAAGATATGTATTCATCATGATTCTGAATAAGAAATCACGGAAATGAACATCCATTCATAGTGGAATATCTATAACAGGTACATTTTTTGGAACTATAGGAGGAACTAAATATGGATCAAGGTCCAACACCACAATATCACGGTCGTCACCACCATCCAAGATTTCAACATGATAATTTCAAGGTGGAATATGTCTAAAATTGATAAGGTCATGCCTCAGATAAGATTATAAGAGATTTGAGTAATCACAATAAGGAAATGATAGGTATAAAAAAACCTATAAATAGGTCATTCTTATCTTCAATGTGTAAAATCTAGGACTATGTGATAAGAATAGTCACAAAATTATCATAGGATACTCATTATACTTCCGACTATTAGGTCCAATCAAGCCCAAGGTATCACATGTAACAATAAAGGTATATGTATATGGAATGAAAAATTCTACTCATAGAAGAAAAGACCATTTAATATTCATTTCAAATCATCATATAGCAGAAAAATATTATTTTAAATCTTCAATTTATAGAAATTAATTTTTATATAATTATATATTGATATCACAGTCTAGTTAATTGAGTCACCAATTCTAAATTTAATCATGGATCATACTCCTTATGAATTTGAATTCTCATTTCTAGTATGAAAGAAATATCCATAACAAATAATTATAGGATCTAGTAGGTGTGATAAATTTATTTTATTTTATGAATCACTATTCTAATTTTATTGATGTTCATGTTCTATAAACTTCCATTGTTATTCATCAATTAAATCTACTTCAATTTGCGCGCATGAGAACCAGTGGTTCATGTATAAAATGTGGAATGAAATTTTATTATGGTGCTGTAATAAATTTCTGAATAATAACATTTTTCAGGTTGATATAGGCACATTAATTAATACAATTCTGTCATCCCAATACAATATTTTAGAATATTTCAATATATAACAATGAAGGAACACACAAAGATGAGGGAAATACAAAAAATTCATGTAGAAATGTAAATATGGAATAGAATAATTCCTAATTTTAAATACACATGGATCCTCTTATGATTAATGAATTTAAAATCGGTTATATAATCATGATAGCATTGATAAAATACCATAATTATAATAATAACTACAGTATCGTGAAAAAATAGTTGTGTCAAACAATGGTGAAATTCGTAAAACTGTAACTGGATAATAAAATTATAGAATTAACCTATCCTAGATAATTTCGGTTTCCCCAGTATGTTGGTTATCTAATACTTTCTATAATGATGTTACCAAAGGCCATTTTTCCTAGTCTCTTATATATATCCAAATAGAAAGTCAAACAGACAATAAAGTGTATCATAAAAAATTGTAGCATCCCTCCCAAAGATCCACATTGTTTTCCCCCAATACAGTTTTACACATGACCTCAAGATCACCTCCACATTATAAAAGTGGCTACCGACTATCATATAAGACATAGGATGTTTCAATGTAGATATAATTCTCTCAAAGATCAATGTGAAACAAAAAGGTAAATAATATAGATATATAGAAAAAGTGAATAAATAAGAGTGTAGTAGAATAATAAATATTCTACAGATCGATAAATAATAAATAGATAAAAATTAGGATAATCATGTGTGTATAAAAAATTATTACACGAGATACATAGTATGTGGGATATACCATATGATACACAAAAATAAAAAACATCAACAATAACTACAACTAAAATCACAACCATATGTTTGGTCCCTTGCTTCCCCACTCAATTACAATAATAATGATCAAACATCACAAGATACTCACATCCCTTAATCAATTCTTTGAACTATGAAGTATTCATGGGTACCATGGGTGGACCATGAAGGGTGTGATATATACTAAATAGGGAACCACCAATGTTGTCGATATCAATATGGTATATTAATATAAAATGAGTAGTGTCATAATGATAATAAATGCAATGATGAAAATAAATAAATACATTGGGAAAATTTCCTCAAATGATACCCACTTGATACAACCCACTTGTGCCTATGTAGGATTTCCTTAATCTATGGAACCATACAGATGTATAAAATGGTGTGTAATGTACTTTTGTAAATAATGTATCAAAATATTGATCATTCCCAATACATATATTTGGATTGGTAGATGTGCAGTATCATTAAGAAATTTTTGAATATTTGGATTATAAAATAGAATATCTTGAATTCTTATTATGAATAATATTATCCCAATCTATGGTGAATCCAGATATATAACCCATGTAACATATTAGGAGTGTAATAAATAATCATGTTCTTAGTAGTCTGTCAAAGGATATCTATAAATGGAATCCCTTGTATCGCCACTGCATGGTGAAATAATCCCTCTAGGATAGACCCTATAGTCTCATATAGGGTATCATTATCTCTTTAGTCATGGTATAACCATCTAGCCATGTATCATATGCTAGGTTGCCTCCACTAGATAACTGGTGTCACCAACATTAATGTAAGTCAAATTCATGGTGAGATCATCGTTGTCCTAACTAGTATCACTCCCAATTCATTTAATATCCATATTAATAATCTGACTCCAATTCAGGATGAGCCAATATATGTAATCCCATAGGGATCAATGTATCACTCTCAGCTTGTGTAATATGTAAATGATTTTCTCTCATAATTCAATTTATTCAATGATGTAACATTTTTATCCCATATAAATTAATTCAGTTGGGATAATTAATAATGAATCTCAAGTATGGCATGACCTATTGGCCTAATTTATGGACTTTGATTCCTCATAAAATAACAACGATATAAAAAACATTTGTGACATGGATACACACTGATCAATATTGTTTATAAATTTTATGGTAGTGGGTATATGAGATTATAAAAATAGGAACCCAAAAATTTGTTCCACAGGTCATGGTGATCGACCTAGGTTTTGATTCACTATTATCTAGGTTCATATCATGAAATGAAATAACAATTAATCTTAATAATTTTACCTTTATGATATATAACCAGTGATTTTTGGTGTATATAACATGAGGCATGATGTAAAAGTGTTGAAACGTGAAGGAAATAACCTATAATGCCTTAAAAAAGATAATCTCTCTCTCACCTCCCAGTGTCATCCCATGAATCATTTTATAAAGAGAGGTGTGAAAAAACTATTCAAATGACCAGAAAATGTGGAAAATGATCTCACACCAAAATAGTGCAACAACAGAAAATTTAAATATTGAAATTTTTTATATGGATTATAGGGATTATTAATAACTTTCTAATGCAACTGACAGTGGAAGGAATATATATTATAAAGAGGAGGTATTAATTTAGCTATATTTAGAAGGGGTGGAACTCTCCTAAATTCGGTACACCAGAAATTGGAGGGGGAGAAAATTTTTTTTTGGATAGAATCATTTCAATTAAAATATCAACATTTCACATTTATTTGATGGGATATACAATTGCCTATGAAGTTGGCCAAATCGTGTACCAAACATGCCCCCTAGACTATCTTAGGTGGACCCCTCACATATTCTTGGTGGACTATTTGACTAAACATGCACAATCCATGTGAAATAGCTTTTTAGGGATATATGAAACATCACGTAGTCATCCATCCCTCCATACATAGATTTAGAAAAAAAAATTAATTTCTCTTAAGAACTGGGGGAGTAGAACGGTTATCAAAACCCATGCCCTAGTTATTTGACTATTCCTCCCTTCTAATGTTCACAAAATCCGAGCTTCGAACAAGTCCTATATTCACTCAATACAATACATATACATTAAGTCCAATTATTGGTATAAAATAATAGGGTTTAAGTAGTAATAAAATGATCCTTACCTTTGCAAAAATATGTCATATTGTAGGATTTCACAAAACCTCATATTAATTATGTTATCTTACTTTATGGCTAGATATTATGATTATTATTATCATGTTTCAAATTGTAGGAATATGATTTAATACTTGAACATATGTTCATCTTAAATATGCTAGTTTATGATTATTACTTGGGTGGAAAAATTATTCAGGTAATTCGACTAAATTTCTTCATAAACACATGATATGACATATCATTAATTTCAACTTTCATAAATTATTACCTTCTAATGGAAACTAATATATTATTAAATGAGGTTCTCTAAAGAGAGGGTATTTTAAATTAGGAAATATGTAATATATATAATAATTTTGTGTTTTCACACAATTCTATAGATAATTGATTCAACAAAAATTATTTTAAGAGAATGTAATTGTTGAATATACCATACTACATTTAAGGATGAGATAATTAATCATTATTTTAACAATGGACTATTTAATCAATGAGTAGTACTTTTAAAATTAATAATTGTAAATTGTTAACTATCTAATTTATGAAGAACATTATAATCTTATAAGTATTTAGAATCATGAAAAAACATATGGCTGTTATAAGTCTAATGATATGATAGATATATAAAATTCTAAGGATATGTGGTTTCCCCTAGTGTGGTAGTGTGGTGTATATTATATATTTTATAATTACATATTCTTCACCATCATATATGTAGGAAAATAACACCCAAATTTTTGAGGGTTGGGGGATCCTCAATATAAAGGATCGATAGAGAATGGATTTTTGAATTCTTAATCAATACCTCCATCTTATTGGATAGGGTTTATGAGCAATAATATCATAGGCTATATTATATTTTGATATAGAATATTTTCCTTCTTAGGGCATGAAATCACTAGTAGTATTCTAACTATAACTATCATTTATAAAAACATTAAGTACAGTACATATTTGTATCTTATTATGGGGGATATGTTTTCCAATGGGTATATGTTTATGGGATGTCTCTAACAGCTAATGATTTTGTGAAATATTCGTATTTGAATAATTTTATGATTTTCGAAATTTTTCCTTTTATACAAAAATTATTATTATTATCATATATCAAAGAAAAACATTTGGATTTCATTATATGAAATAAAACATTAATCATGCACTATAGAAAATCAAACTGTAAAAATACTCGACATGGTACTTAAAACAAGGCTAACATTCCTCAATGAATTTCATAACAAGAAAGACTGATTTTGACTAAAAAATAATATATTACTAAATGATTATAATTTAATAAATTATGATATAACATAGTTTATAAGTAAACAGTTATGAATACATTTAACTAACATAAAAAAACATATTTTTTACACAAATATATCTGGAATTCATTAGTTACAATAATATTATTGAATATAAATGGTATGTTTCTATAGAAATAAATGTTTATTCTTACACAAATATTTTAACCAAATAAATTAAATTAATTATAGTTAGTAAGTGATATTATTGAAATATATATATTATTTAGTCCATCAAATATTTTTTATATTCATAAAATATTTTTTTAGGAATATGATAAGATTAATCCCAAATTTACACGTAAATACCAATATTTTTACTAATGTAATTTTACATCTTTTTAATAGATATGAAAATATAAAATATACATCATATCATATTTATTAAATTTATATGTCAAAATAAATAATATTTTTTATATAAAAACATAAAAATCAGGTTTGGTTGAATTTTTGGTATTTTTCTGTGAAGGTTCATTTTTTATTGTGTAGTGAAAAATACTGAAATTTAAATGAAATTTTTTCCATGTAATTTATTTTTAGGGAAAAATTTTAATTTTAATTATTTTTACTATATATTTAGATAAAATTATTATCAATTCATTATATTAATTTCATTTGAATTAATTTGTCATTGAAATTGGTTGTAAAAACATAGAATATTTTTGATTGATTTTAATTTAGAACCTAGAATTTTCAACCCGTCAGTGGGATTAAATTTAAATTTATTTCTTAATCTAATGTGATTAGAATTTATATAAGTAGATTCAATATTTCTAATCTTAATTATTTATAAATTATAATAATATAAAATTATTTTTTTATCAAATGATATTGAACATAATTAAAATTTATTAGAATTATTATAGTTAAATTATGTTTAATAAGCGAGTAAATAATAAACATAAGGCCAAAAAGACAAATACACTATTCAAAATACCATATTATACTCATATTTTGACCCATATAATACATTATATCTATGTTATATCATTATTGGATCAACTTTCAATAAATAAATGGGTGAATTTTTCTCTTTTCCAAAACATTACAAGACTACCACTCTTCTTCCACTATAAAAGACCCACATTATCCCACTTCCTCACACCTCTAAATCCACATTAAATTAACCAAATATTACTAAATATATAAAAAACAATCCCCCCATAATACTTGAGTACTACCATTTAGTAGAACACCATCGAAGGAATCCCATTTGTGAAAACCAAATAGAGATACCCAGAGAAGAGGTAACATCCTTCTCATGTTTCGTTCATTTATTTTCACTCTCCACCCCTTAAATTATACATATTTCATGCTTATATATGAAAAAAGTGTCTGAAAAATAATAAGGTGTTTTGAAGGTATATAATTATATGTCCCTGGCCTTAAACCTTTCTTAATATTGAAATAAATGAATAATTCACATTGAGGATCTTTCTAGGTTTAGAGTTTCAGAGAATTAGGACATAACTATTACATCTCAAAAGATTACAAAGTAGAAACTTTTACTAAGTTTCCATAAAATTAAAACTCATAAAAAGAAACATGTCCAGTTCCATGTTTTAGGTTGCATGACTTTCCCTTGATCCCATCCTTGACCCTATTCCACATTATGTTCTGTGAAAAACATTTCAAAAACTTGGGATGAGCATAAAAAGATCAGTAAGGGATACACAAAGAATGAAAACTGTTAGTTTCTCAAAACAACAAGTAAACCATGTATACTTTATCAAAGTAATACTATTCACCTTTTCGATGTAGTAAAAACTCTTCACTGAATAAAAGTTCATTACTTACCCTTCTGTAACCAAAATATTACCATAAAACCCATATAATGATCAAATAACATATAAAGGTATGTTCGGACATAAACATACTTAAGTGGTATAACCATAAGGTTGACTTCCACACATATCACTTAATGGAATAGCCATTCGGCCAACTTCAATACATACTTAATGGAATAGCCATACAACTGACTTCCATACCCAATGCATTGGAGGTTATAATTTAACCACTCGTCCTAGTATTCACGGCACTGCCCGTCATAATGGTTTATCACGTAACCATCCGTAAAATGTCCAAGTACCATTATAAAATTATAACACATAAAACCAATATAAAGGAATGATAACATTCCAACATTTCAATCACAATATATCATTTAAATATATTGACATAATATAATCCTTTATCAAAACCATTTTCAATACCAAAATACATAAAAGAGTGTATGGTATTTATTTTATTTTAAAAACATTACGGCTTGTTGAGGAAGCCAAAAATCAAATAATACTCGCGGCGGCGGAAAAGGTCGTTGTCACCGCGTACGTTAAAAGAAAAATTCCTTTTTGTCATTTAGTAAAACGCTTCGTAGAAAAAGATTCCTTTTGTATAAAAGTAAAAGTAAAAGGGGTTTATACACCGTATAAAAGAAAGTTCTGTATAAAACGAAATATGCCTCAATGAAAGGAGATTGAGACGAAGTCCCTTACAAAGATGGTATCCTTGTTTTAAGGATAAATAAATTACATAATTATGTGTGACAAACGAATACACCAAATATAAGTGGATATTAAGTGTAAAAAAATAAGAGGTTATTCACACATATTCATTTAATGACATATTCAAGGAGTATAAGTTTATCCCAACGAATCAAATTTGGGTTAAGAAGTTCACTTGCAAAAATTTGACAGCTTAATGGCGTCACTACAAAATTTAGAAAATGAGTTGATGTGAGATAAAAAGGGTATCACATCACATGGAAATAAAATTTAATCAATAAGGATATAGAATAACATATCCCAACATAATAGTATGTGAATTAAAATACATAACAAAAGAAGTCTTTTAAAAAGAGGAGGGTGAAAGGTTCCCTTACCGACATGGGTATCTTTCAAAACATACACCCCGTGAAAGAAGGAAAATAAAACATTGATGTAAATACTCATAAATGATAGTATATTACAAAATAAGTAAAATAATGGGTAGTAGATACACCACTCAAAGGAAATTGTGGCAAATGTAGTATAAATCTCATGGGAATAAAAGTGAGATGATAAATCCCTTACGAAAACTCGGCAGCCTAACAGCACCACATAAAACTTCCAAAATGGATTGATGAGAAAAAACAGGGTCTCTAATCATATGATCATAAGAATTAATGTAGGATTAATATAAAAGAACATCCCAATAATAAGTTATATGAGATTAAAATGAATGACATAAAATAGTGTACTTAAAAAGAAAGAGAGGAGTGGGATCCCTTACGAAAATTCAGCAGCCTAACAGCACTACTCAAAACGTCCAAAATGGATTGATGAGAGAGAATAGGGTCTCTCATCATATGAACATAAAAATTATAGTAATAGTAATATAAAATAATATCCCAATAACATGAAAGATTACCTTTAAAAGGAATGAAATAAAAGAGTGTACTTAAAAAGAAAGAGAGGAGTAGGATCCCTTACCTCAGGTCCGACATGACTCGATCGTTCTTTAATATCCTGAATAATAAACTTGAGTTAATTTATACTTCCTTAAGAAACTTTTTAAAGTTCATTATTCCTTTTATATCACTTATTACCATGTCATGAACATTATGTATTCATTTAAGTTAATAACGGTTGTTTTGTCGTTATTTGGTACTTGAGTCCAAAGTGAACTTCTTATATTTACAAGTTGTTCACGTAGTATAATATCCATTATCTCAATAATGATATTCATGATTTTGATATCATATATATCATATATATCCATAATATACATTTATTAATAATATTACATAATCATTTAGAGGTAATAAATGAAATGCACCATTCATGGAGATGGTAAGTCGTACGTACGCCTGAACGCTACTTTCATTCCTCTGTCATATTAATGGAATTAAAACTAAATGAGAGATATGTATATTTTTAATTCCACAATTATATTGATCCTTTAGATGTATCATACATCATATATATCCATTATATTAACTTTTAATAGTACATTACATTTTAGGATAAGAAATGAAATGCACCGTTCATGGAGACGGTAAGCCGTACGTACGCATGAACGCTACTTTCATTTCTATCTCATACATTAATGTAAAGAAAACAATAATGGTATATTATAATTTTAGTATAAAATCATATATAATATCTTTAAATCCATCCTTTATACGTCCCACATATGGAATTAACAAATCAAATCACTTTGAGGGGGCGGTAGTCCGCACTTCCTAAAATGAAGATATCATGTATACCTATAATGGAACCCATAAAGGTATGCCACAAATGAAAAATAAATAAGATTAAGTAAAACATAAAATTATTATATATCATATATAAACATAGTGACATCTTAATGGCCACCTTTGAAGGTGTTATATGAGTGTTGAACAATCATCGTTTCGTGTGGCAGAAATTCGCCATCCATAGAAACAATATGTTCTTTACCCATTATATGAAGGTGTGTGTAAGTGTAGCTCGAATACATATTATAAAAATATCCTAGTATATTGAAGATACTATAGTTGTTACAAAATAAATGAATAAAAAGAGTTTAGTGGGTTGAAGAAGAAAAATAAAACAAAAGAGCACAAGTGAAGACGTTACCTTAAAATAGGGTAACTCCCTTTGGTTTGAACCAAAGGGGTTTCTTGAAGAGCTTACTACCTATGTTAAGGCTTCTAGGATTAGTGGAGGTATGTGGAGAGACAAAATGATCAGAGCTTGGCCAAACCAAAGGCTTGAGAGGTGTGGGTAAGGTGGTAGAGGTGGGGGCCTTTTATAAGAGGAGAGGAGGTGCACTCTTGGAAAAGTATAAAATGTTACTTTATTTTCAAATGGTTTTCGGATTTTAATGGTGCCAAATTGAACTTTTTCAGAAAAATACCAAAAATTTACACAAAGTAAATTTTGATGTCCCAATTATAAAGAAGAAATTTATTTTGTCAAATATAACACATAAAATTGTCAAAAAGTGGATTTAAAAGAGGTTCGCCATCAAAAGGCGGTTAATCGACCTTTTAAAGAATATTAGACTGTCTACGCTTAAAATTGGATTCATTCGCATTTTTAATCCTCTATCATTTATTGTAAAGAGTAAAAATATTCGACAAACATATATAATCATTTTTTAGTTAGTTCTGTTCATTCCCGCCATTAAAACGGCTAGGCATTAACTACCATTTTAAATAATATTATTTTATTATTAGAGTGCAACGTAAGATTCCCAAGAAACTCGTTGTTGCGTATTGGGCACGACATCGAGCATAGCATCCCCTTTAAAGTAATATTAATATTTTATTCACAAATATGGATAAATATAAAAATGTCATATTCTTTATTTACCTAGGGTGTTACATCCTTCCCCCCTTTTGGGAATTGCGTCCCTGCAATTTTAAAATTGAGCTTGGAAACATCCTTGAAAGTCCCAAATCGGAACAAGAGTCGGTAAAACAATCTCTTTAAAAGAAAGAAAGGAAAGTACAAAGGTCACATGCGTTAACCCATAATAGGATTCCAAGTATGAAAATATGGACATGGAGGATAAAAGAAAGGGTCATTTTCTGATGGAGAGTGATAGTAAACATGTCTAGGAGAAAGTTAACCATAAGAAAATCACAAACCTGTAATGGTTTCAATGGTATATGATTCCCCAGTAAGAAAAGATAATAGAAAACATTTTTGTTTTAAGTTAATTATCATTGAGGAATTTATTTTTGAGATTAACTAAATCATAACGAAACAGACATACTTGTCATGTAGACTTTCAACTTTTACTAGATTCCTTAATCAAACTCATATTTTCTCCAAAAGATGAGTATTTAGGAAGACTTGTTTTCATTAAGAGTATTATAATCAATATCTAGAGAATCACCTAATCCAAAAAATAGAACTATATACTTCCCATGTCTTTAGACTCTATCCAAAACCAAAACCAAAAAGGTTAGTACAAGATCAGATAATCCAGAAAAGGATAACCCTTTATAAAAAGAAAATCTATTCCTAATCTCGAAAATTTTCCCAAAAAAACCCAAAGTTCAACGATGACCATTCGATAAACAATTTGTGCATAAAATTTTTCAAATTAAACCAAACTATGATTGAAACCCAAATATTTGAAGGATTTAGTCACATAGTCTTCCAAGTTAAATCGCAAAATTAATCTCCAAACAACATCAGTTGCTCCTAAAGTCTCGTATTGAAAGTAATTAACCTAATCACATATCCTCCATGATAGGTTAATAAATTTCAATAGTTATCCCAATATCAACACACTCTTAATTCATAAAATCATTTAACTAATAATAATTAGACAAACAAACCAGGGACTTCACGTAGTCTAGTGGTTGGCGATAAATACCCATTTCACAGTGGTTGTGGGTTCGATTCCCATAGCTTTGTCCGACGCGACGAGTTGTCACACGGTCTGCGTGTTGTCCTTTTTCCAAAACAACATAATTCATAAAACATTCCCCAATAACGAGATAAAATCTTCAAAAATAACCATAATTTAATTTAACCTCAATTTTATCTCATGACTTTCACTTTCCATTATTACATATAGTATCCCATAATTACCTCAAAATTAATGATCATATAAACCCAAATGGTTCTTTATAACTCTGTCCACAAAAGAACAGATTACTATTATTTGAATAAAATTTTCATATATCTAACATCAGTGTTACACATACTATAAAAACTCCTTTAATGTACCCCATCATCAAAAGATACTTAATACTCTTAAGAATTTCACCATAAATATTGAAGCCCTTATATATTGACTTCTTACTCATTCAACATTCTTCATGATCTATTAACCATTCCTTTCCAACTTATTCCGAAATACTTCTTTCCTACCAACAAAATCATGAATCATATCCTATGATAGGAAAACAAAAGTTAAGAAATAATCCATACCTTTGATTGGTCATTTTCAATTTCTTCATCCTCAATCGGAATGGCATTAGGTATTGGTTAAGGAATATTTGTACGATCATGGTGATCCCATTCCCAAAACTTCTTCACAGGACATGTGTTTGAATAATGACCATGCACACCACATTTAAAACATTCAATTGATCTATCAGAAAGAACTTCTTTCCCTTTCCTTGAGTCAACTGGATGCTTCCTTTTTCCATGGAAGGTTCCTGCTTTATGACCTTTATTTCCACATCTATAGATTATTTCTGTCCCTTTAAAACATTTTCCTAGGTGTTTCTTTCCACATCTTTGACACATAGGTTTTTGAACACACTTACCTTTATGATTATTACCTGCAGTTCCGTAAGGATTTGTTTCTCACATATATGATTCCTTATAGAAATCACCAATGGTTAGGTGTTCAATCATGACTCCAGATAGTTGGTTGAGGATAAAAACAATAGTTCTCATTGCCGCTCCCATATCATTCAGTTGCTCACTCAGAAAACTGTCACAGTTTCCTTCACATCCACTGTTACATTGGTGCCTGCTAGATCCAGCCATTTACTAAAACCAAAAAGGTCAGTGTGAGTATACCATCATGTACTAATGAAGAAGATAAACACTATGATATAATTACTCATTCACTTTATCTAATACTAGGACTGTTTATGAAATCCTAACCATTATGGTCATGTCACTTATGCTTAAAGAATACCCTAACCTCTAATGTTATCTAAACCGACCTCTGATACCAATTATAAGGCCCCGGACTTAAACCTTAATTAATATTGAATTAAATTAACAATTCACATTGAGGATATTTTCAGGTTTATAGTTTTAGTTAATTAGGACATAACTATTACATATCAAACGATTACAAAGTAGAAACTTTTACTGTGTTTCCATAAAATAAGAACTCTAAAAAAGAAACATATCCAGTTCCATGTTTTATGTTGCATGACTTTCCCTTGATCCCATCCTTGACCCTATTCCATGTTAAGTCCTGTGAAAAACATTTCTAAAACATGGGATGAGCATAAAAAGCTCATTAAGGGATACGCAAAGAATGAAAACTGTTAGTTTCTCAAAACAACAAGTAAACCATGTATACTTTATCAAAGTAATACTTTTCACCTTTTCGAAGTAGTAAAAACTCTTCACCGAATAAAAGTTCATTACTTACCATTCTGTAACCAAAATATTATCATAAAACCCATATAAAGATCACATAACATATAAAGGTATCTTTGGACATAATCATACTTAAGTGGAATAACCATAAGGTCGACTTCCACACATATCACTTAATAGAATAGCCATTCGGCCAACTTCCATACATACTTAATGGAATATCCATACGGCTGACTTCCATACCCAATGCATTGGAGGTTATAACGTAACCACCCATCCTGGTATTCACGGCAGCACCCGTCATAATGGTTTATCACATAACCACCCGTAAAATGTCCAAGTACCATTATAAAATTATAACACTTAAAACCAATATAATGGAAAGATAACATTCCCACTTTTCAATCACAATATATCATTTAAATATATTGAAATAATAGAATCCTTTATCAAAACCAATTTCAATACCAAAATACATAAAAGAGTATATGGTATTTATTTTATTTTAAAAACATTATGACTTTTTGAGGAAGCCAAAGATCAAATAATACTCGCGGCGGTAGAAAAGGTCGTTGTCACCGCATACATTAATAGAAACATTCATTTTTGTCTTTTAGTAAAATGCTTCGTAGAAAAATATTCCTTTTGTATAAAAGTAAAATAAAATTTGTTTATACACCGTATAAAAGAATGTTATGTATAAAATGAAATATACCTCAATTAAAGGAGATTGAGATGAAGTCCCTTACAAAGACGGTATCCTTGGTTTAAGGATAAATCAATTACATAATTATTTGTGAAAAACGAATACACCAAATATAAGTGGATATTAAGTGTAAAAAAATCAGAGGTTATTCACACATATTCATAGAACGACATATTCAAGGACTATAAGTTTATCCCAAAGAATCAAATTTGGGTTAAGAAGTTCCCTTGCAAAAATTTGACAGCCAAATGTCGTCACTACAAAATTCAGAAAATGAGTTGATGAGAGATAAAATGGGTATCTCATCACATGGAAATAAAATTAAAATCAATAAGGATATAGAATAACATATCCCAACATAATAGTATGTGAATTAAAAGACATAAAAAAATAAGTCTTTTAAAATGAGGAGGGTGAAAGGTTCCCGTACCGACATGGGTATCTTTCGAAACATACACCCCGTGAAAGAAGGACAATACAACATTGATGTAAATACTCATAAATGAAAGTATATTACACAATGAGTAAAATAATGGGAAATACATACACCACTAAATGTAAATTGTGGAAAATGTTGCATAAATCTCACGGGAATAAAAGTGATATGAAAAATCCATTACGAAAACTCGGCAGCCTAACGGCGCCACTTAAAACTTCCAAAATGGATTGATGAGAGAAAATAGAGTCTCTCATCATATGAAAATAAAAAGTACATTAGGATTAATATAAAATAAAATCCAAATCATAAGTAATATTATCTTAAAAGGAATGACATAAAAGAGTGTACTTAAAAAGAAAGAGAGGAGTAGGATCCCATACGAAAATCCAGCAGCCTAACGGTGCCACTCAAAACATTCAAAATGGATTGGTGAGAGAGAATAGGGTCTCTCATCATATAAACATAAAACTTATAGTAAGTGTAATATAAAAGAACATCCCAATAACATGAAATATGATCTTTAAATGGAATGACATAAAAGGGTTTACTTAAAAAGAAAGAGAGGAGTGACATCCCTTACGAAAATTCGGCAGCCTAACGGCGCCACTCAAAACATCCAAAATGGATTGATGAGAGAGAAGAGGGTCTCTCATCATATGAACAGAAAACTTACAGTAATATTAATATAAAATAACATCCCAATAATATGAAAGATGAGATTTAAAAGGAATGACATAAAAGAGTGTACTTAAAAAGAAAGAGAGGAGTAGGATCCCTCACCTTGGGTCCGACTTGACTCAATCGTTCTTTAATATCCTGAATAACAAACATGAGTTAATTTCTAATTCCTTAAGATCCTTTTGAAAGTTCATTATTACTTTTATATAATATATTTCCATGTCATGAACATTATGTAATCATTTAAGTTAATAACTGTTGTTTTGTCGTTATTTGGTTCTTGAGTCAAAAGTGAACTTCTTATATTTACAAGTTGTTCACGTAGTCAAATATCCATTGTCTCAATAATGATTTTCATGATTTGGATATCCTATATATCATATATATCCATAATATACATGTATTTATAATATTACACAATCATTTAGAGGTAAAAAATGAAATGCATCATTCATGGAGACGGTAAGCCGTACGTACGCATGACCGCTACATTCATTTTTATGTCATGTTAATGGAATTAAAAATAATGAGAGATATGTATATTTTTAATTCCAGAATTATATTGATCCTTTAGATGTATCATACATCATATATATCCATTATATGTACTTTTAATAGTACATTACTTTTGAGGATAAGAAATGAAATGCACCGTTCATGGAGATGGTAAGCCGTACGTACGCATTAACACTACTTTCATTTCTATCTCATACTTTAATGGAGTGAATAAATAAAGGTATATTATAATTTCAGTATAAAATCATATATAATAACTTTAAATCCATCCTTTATACATCCCACATATGGCATTAACGAATCAAATCACTTTGAGGGGGTGGTAGTCTGCACTTTCTAAAATGAAGATATCGCGTATACCAATAATGGAAGACATAAAGTTATGTCACAAATGAAAAATACATAAGCATAAGTAAAACATAAAAATATTATATATCATATATAAACATAGTGAAATCTTAAGGGACACCTTTGAAGGTGTTATATGAGTGTTGAACAATCATCGTTTCGTGAGGAAAAAATTTTCCATCCACAGAAACAGTATGTTCTTTAACCATTAGATGAAGGTGTTTGTAAGTGTAGATCGAATCCTTATTATAACAATATCATAGTATATTTAAGATACTGGATTTTTAACAAAATAAATGAATAAAAAGTGTTTAGGGGGTTGGAGAAGAAAAATAAAACAAAAGAGCATAAGTGAAGATGTTACCTTAAAATAGGGTAACTACCTTTGATTTGAACCAAAAGGTTTTCTTGAAGAGCTTACTGCCTAAGTTAAGGCTTCTAGGATGCAGAGAGGGATGTGTAGAGACAAAATGATCAGATCATGGCTGATCCAAAGGCTTGATAGGTGTGGGTAAGGTGGTAGAGGTGGGGGCCTTTTATAAGAGAGGAGGGGCACTCTTGGAAAATTATAAAATGTTACATTCTTTTAAAATGGTTTTCGCATTTTAATGGTCCCACATTGTTTTGTTTCGAGGATAAGGTGATAAGGGTTCGAAATACACCCATCAAATAGGTTTTTGACATGTGTAGGTCCTAGATTTTGCATTATCATTCAATTTTATTTAAATCGTTAAATAATGACGTCATCGCTGCATCATCATTCCAATTACTATTTATAGTCAAAATTATGACTTGTATAACCACATGTAAATAGTTCATTAGTAAAACAGCTCATGTTTGTGACATTTTTATTTTAACTTTAAATAAAAGGAATAAATGTCATTATCATACCAAGGTGGCTCCATGAGGTACCAAACATTGACCCATGGGTTGTCTTGGTCGGTCATAACTCATCGAATAGGGTTAGGACAAGTGTCAAGATATTTTAATTTTATTATAATATCATTTTTACCCTAAATCACACTAATTACCTTTAATCGCGATTTATAAAACTTAAAAGTTACTTTTCATCAAAAAATATTTTCTTCCCATTGAACCACATTTTACTTAACAATTAAAATAAATTAAAATGGATTTTTTAAATTCAAATCAAAGAAGTGGTAATGTCCCATTTAAACGAAATGTCAAATTTTGTAACCACCACTTTGTGGTTTCACTATTCATCAAAAATTGTTGTTTTTCATAAAAATACCAAAAATTCACCCTAAGCAATATTTGATATTACAAATTCAAAAATTATGTCTATTTTACCAAATTCATAATATAGAAGTTGCATTAATTAATTTTATAATTAAATCCCGCTGTTAAAACAAATAGCGTGTTTTTATGAAACAATATCTTTCAAAAGATTGATAATCGTTTATGTCTAATCTTAATGTGATATTAATTACAATGACCACCATTGGATTAAATGGTAAAAATATATTCTATTAACACTTTAAAACCAATTAAAAAGATAATATAATCATATAAATAAATTATATTTAAAAGAGGTTTTGAATTAAAATACAACATTTTCACTATTCATTGA
Organism: Viscum album; assembly: GCA_963277665.1. Classification (NCBI taxonomy): domain Eukaryota; kingdom Viridiplantae; phylum Streptophyta; class Magnoliopsida; order Santalales; family Viscaceae; genus Viscum; species Viscum album. The sequence continues at coordinate 1,945,720,145 of OY728121.1, read as the reverse complement.
AAATTGAACTTTTTCGTAAAAATACCAAAAATTTACACAAAGTAAATTTTGATGTCCCGATTATAAAGAAATATTTTATTTTTTCAATAATAACACATAAAATTGTCAAAAAGTGGATTTAAAAGGGGTTTTCCATCAGAAGGCGGTTAATCAACCTTTTAATGAATATTAGACTTTCTACGCTTAAAATTGGATTCATTAGCATTTTTAATTCTCTATCATTTATTGTAAATAGTAAAAATATTTTGCAAACATATATAATAATTTTGTATTTAGTTCTGTTCATTCCCTCCATTACAACAGCTAGGCATTAACTACCATTTCAAAAAATATTATTTTATTATTAGAGTGCAACGTAAGATTCCCAAGAAAATCGTTGTTGCGTATTAGGTACGCCATCGAGCATAGTATCCACTTTAATGTAATATTAATATTTTATTAAAAAATAATTATAAATATAACAATGTCATATTCTTCATTTACCTGGGGTGTTAAAATACTAACACCTTTACATACCACCATCTAATTTTTAATGATCTTACCATTTGTGTACGGCCAACTACCTCTTCACCAAATGAAAATTGTTCGTTTTTACATTCCCACCAATAATGTTTGGAATTCTGACAGAAAATATATTTAAATATGATAAATAATATATATATAATATCTTCAGTCTTCTATATTTTTTTTATAACACATTTAATTATTATTCCCATTATGTGTAATCACGATAACATCAATTATGGAAATGTGGACATCCAGCCCCTCAATGTGATGTGATTCCTTCACACGATACATGGAATGTACACTATATGGTTTTGATTATAAATATGTGAAATAATATATGTATATATATATATATGAAATTAATTACATAATTACCTTTTAGGAAATATAATATACATTATTTTCATTATTACAATTCAAAATAGTTAAAAGATGATAACTTCATTAGTGGATGTGTGGACTACCGCCTCCAAAACTTGATGTGATTACTTTTACATAAGAAAAATTATATATAAAATAGGAAATTATTAAATATTATAATATTTATTATATAATTATAATTTGATAAATATTAATGTTACTTATCTTTATTCAATAATATTCATTCATAAATTGGAATGTTACACATGTGTATGTACGCCCTACTGTCTCACTATTTTTAACATTGATTAATTTTTTAAAAAAATATTTAATTATTGGTTTTAAAAATCTTAGAAAATGGATAAATATTTTAATTATTTAAATATTATTATTTTGGATACTTTTATATTATTACTTTTTTTACAATAGTCTTCCAACCATAGTCATTTCTAACACATGAATTGAATTTTTTCAAAATACTCGACATAAACATAAATGTTTATATAGTTGATTAAAAAATGGTAAAAAATTGATTAAATGAAATATTAACCATTAAAAGTTGTTAATCATGAAATTAATTAACAGGTGTTTATTATTCATAAATGAAGACACATGAAACAAGTCAAACTCTAGGTAAGGAAATTTCATATCAATTCTTTTTTCAAAGGGAGACATGATTTATTACACTACCAATTTTTTTGTGGTGTATATACTAACAAAGATTTTATAATATGTAAATTATAATTAATTATAAGGGTATTTATATAACCATTTTATGATCTCTAATTCTTGGGTTTTAGGTTTTAAAATTTACCAAATTGGTAATGTAATTTTGTCTTAATATTCCACCATTAATACAAATTCCATGTTAAACATGAATATTTTTATACGTGTTTTATTAAACAATATTGAAATTTTATAACATTAATAATCTCAATTTCGTGATATTTTAAGGATAATATAATTTCATTTTCCTATATCGGTTATATGATTCAATGTTACCATATGGTAAGAGTTTATTTGAAAATATCAATGTTTATTGAGATTGTTTCTGATAACGTTTTCATTAATGAAATATTATGATTCATATCTCAACGTATTTCATGAATTCTCTTCTCATATGTTTAGTCTTTATTTCATAATTTATTAATTCCATTTTTTTTCTATTTTTATCTTATGATAATTAGGAACATATTTTTTAGAAAATATTACCTTAACTCTCTCTGTAGTTAGAAATCTATGTTCCTTAAAAACCATAATTTATATAATTGCATACTAGTAACTTTATTCTAACCTCTTGTGGCCATTAAATAATTTTTACCCAATTCCATTTAATTTTTTAAGGGAATCTTCTTATCTCTCTCATAATGAGGTAATTTTCTATCATTTTTACCATTCATGAGGATTGTTCTTTTTAACTTGCACCACATGTATAGATATACTCACCGAATATTCTTTTAAACATTATTTTAAGGTTTAAAGGTTTTAGTTTTAGGAAAATTTATTTAAAATATATTATCAAAGAAATTGTTTCCAAATGGATTTAAAGCTTCTTCTATATGTTTTCAAGTAAAAATTGTTTTCAAATTTTATTCAAGATCCTCTAAATGTTTTAAATAGAAAAGTGATTTCCAATTTTTTTGAATTATTCCTTTATAATTTTGTATGTTTACATTCATAAAAACGGATTTATAGAAGGTTTTACTTTTAATTAAACTTATTTCTATGGATAAATTATAATTTACCCATGGGTTGTTTTAAAAAGATATTTTAAAATTGTTTCCTATCTTTGATAACATCTATTTGTTTTACTCATCTATTTCCAGGGATATACTACATGATTTACATTCATACTTTTTTCTTGGAATGGATAATGTTTTATGGAATGATTTTAACAAAATATGGTTCTCTTTCATTGGTTATCTGCTTATAAAATGAACTTTTTTTCATGGGTTATACGCTGCTAAATAGTTATCCATCCTATCAATTTTCCAAATGTTATGATATGATTATCGGATTATTACACCCATTTCATATCTTGGATTATGATTTCATTTTTTTTTTGATTCAGGGACCATGTATGTACAGTTTAATTATGAGGTTGGAGGTACCTGTATCACACTCTGAGTAATTAGGCAATGATAAATGTTCTATGAGCTCAAAGGGTACATGGGAGGGTATCCCATGACCGAAACAAGGGGTTAAATGAGAGGAAACCCAAAACCTGATTCAAGTGGTTGGACATGAGGAAATTCCAATCCCAAAGATAGAGGGTTATTAGGAGGATATACCATGCCTAAACTGATGGGTAACAAGAGAGGAAATCCCATTCCTTAATTAAAAAGGTATCATGTATGGAATCCCAAGCTCAAAGGAGGTACACAAGTGATTAACCCAATCCTAACATGTTATAGAGGAATGGGTAGGATTCCGTTGGATAGATTTTTTATATGATTATGTTAATGTCAACACTCCATGTCAAATTATTATATTATGGTTCATTTATCATGTTATCTATTTCCTTATCATTCAAGTCTTATGATGTAAAAAAATTCATTCCATGATTCATTTCTATGATTTTTGATACATTGGAAGTGATCTTAAAATGGTCACGACCAAATGATCGTAAACTCATATTCATAATATGCTTACACATTTCAGTTATTTATCCTTACTGGTCATTTTTTCTCACCACATTCTTATTTTTCCCTTCCCTAGATTAGGATAAATTATTTTTATGCATAAATCCAAAGGTTGAATATCTTAGTGGTAAAAATTGAAGATATTACACTCATTTAAAATATTTTTGTTCCATGTTTCCAATGGAAATTAACTAATACGGTCTTTGGGTGTTTGTTATTTATATGTAGTAATTTATTATATATTATTTAAAATTAAAAAAATTTCTATTTATGTTAAAACTAGGTAATTAATTATTATATTAGACAATATTTTTAGTTATCGTATGGGAGTTGGGATGAGAAAACCATAGTGAAATCTCAAAGGGCATGTTTAATGATAGGAATAATGATAATGAAAAGTATATGAAATTGTCTTGGAATTTTGTCAAATATTAGAGTTAATAAATCCATATAAATAAATCCATATCATGATACTAAATGTGGAAGTGTTTTTGGAAGAAACTTTCCTAGGAGTGACAACTCTTACAAGATTACATTGGCCTGAGTTGGTGAAATTTGGTAAATGACAATGGGCTTTTTTTCACACCTTGTTCAACAATCCCATGGGATATTATGTGGATACTAAAATCAATTCATGAACCATTAAGAAGGTTTTTTATATAATATTACAATAAATTAACTTGTATGAAAAAGTGGATTCATCAATTATATAATATGTATAATGATTTAGATATACATAGTTTTTGGGATTATGTAGTTTTCTTTTATGATATGTGTTTATAAACCCATTCTGTCTGGTTATTGTAAATTGTGAGAACTACAAGGAACATGGTAAACATTGAATATTTAATATGTGGAATGAATTAGATTTATGAAAATGTATTTCCTATGAGTAAATATCATAAATAGAATCACGACAGTGGTTTGAGTATTGGTTATACATTAGAACACAAATGTACTGCAAATGACATGTGAAAGGTATTTGATATTCTACCAGTGTTGTTTACATTAATCCTGGAACGAATGATTAGATTGAGGTTATGTCACCATAATAAATTATTAATATTAAATATTCAAGGAAATAGGTATTTAGGAATAAGTTGATGAATCTTATGTGATGGTTTATGAATAATTTTGGATTAATTACGTACATTTTTTTAATTCAAATAATATTTTATATAAATCAAAGAATATATAAGTATTTTCAGTAAATTTTTTAATTATGCATTTAAAAGGATATTTTAACGATGATAAATACTTAATAAATAGATATTATAATAAGTTTAAGGTAACCATAGTGTGATCATGATTTTTAGAAAAATGTGTTTTTCTTGGATATAGAGATTATTGATTTGTATAATATATATTGGATATCACTCATTGCCCTATATCTGATTGTTGGTAAAATTTAAAATGTATTCTATGTCATCATGGATGAAGATTAAAATTCAGGTATTTTTGAAATATATCCAATAACCTTTTGAATATGGTATCATTCAGGCTTTCCAAATTAATTTTTTGTAATTTTGGTTAACACCATGTTTCAAGGGAACATATAATAAAAATACTCACATGTTTGGAACGTGACAAGAAAGTGATACATTCTAATTGATATTAAGATAATTTTTTGACATTATTTCTAATTTTTTTCATTTTCATATTTTGGATGAGTTATAAGGATTACCCCTTATGGAATGATTATATTAAACATCTGATGAAGTGTTTATTTAGTGTGTCTGTATTGAATACCAAATTTGAAAGGCTATATTGTGATTGAAATTATTTCATGGATTTCCATAAAATATATTTTGGAAATTATATTAATATGGTGTTAGAAATGTAAATATTTTATATCATGTTATAACCCATTATGCCCAGCAAGGCTATGGGTCTTGAACCGAAGACCAATGAACGATAAGGGTTTCACACCTACTATTGGCCTATGTGATTTCCTATTAAATTTGAATTTTTTTGTAAACTTTTTGATAAATTATTATATTATTTTCCATTCATGACTAAAATCATTCCATAATATTTACATTCTCCCTACTTTTCCATATTTTCAATTCCCACCTAAGATCTATTATACGGAAACATAGTTATATATTACATTGGGTAACCATCACATTTTAAACATTATTTTTTCTAAAGGAAGTATATGTATTCATTTAAATGATGTGGTTTTTTTAATAGGAAAATTAAATTATTAAACCATTGATAACCCATATAAATTTAAATGGAGAAAATCATTTTAATGGGCTAGAATTTAACACCCTGATATTTTTTGAACTATTTCTTTCGAATTAATTTAATATTTTTAGTACATTTCATTTCAAACAATAATGATAATTATTTTTAAGTATCAATGCACTATGTTTTTATTTAATTATATGAAATAACAAGTTAATATTCTACGACACACAAAATAATGGATAGATTTCTCTACACGAAGCTATGATGTTATCTTATGTTATATGAAAGACTGATATTCATCGATTAATTCTTTAACACGTAAGACCAAGTTCTTCCAATCAACAATACAATAATAAAATAAAATAATTTAATACATTATTAACTATCATAGCTTCGAAGTTATTGGTTATTAATATTATTAACTACCTTATTAAAAACCTTTGTCTTACACAAATATTGAAATAATTAAATAGATTCAATAAACCAACAAAATATAAACATAATATTTTTATAGAAAACCATTTTTATGATCACAAAGATGTTTAAACATAATAAATTAAATTAATTAAAAGTAGGGAGTTATATTAATGTAATATATATATATTATATTCAAAAATATATTTTTTATTCATTTAATTTTATAAGAATAAAATATGAACAAACCCAATTTTAAACATAAAAATCTATATTTTTATTAAGGTAAATTTACCATCTTTTGTTCGACTGCCTATTTTAAATATATATATTTTTACATTACTAAATAATATATCTCAAATTGAAATCAATTAATTAATTTAAAACATATAATATTGGTTATGGTGATTTTTTTAAATTTTTCATTAATGATTCATTTTGAATTAATAGTTAAAAATAATTAAATTTAATTTAAAACTACCATTTCATATAATTTACTCATAATATAATATTATATTTTAACCGATTTTAATTATTAATTAGGTAAACTTTTCATCAATATATCCATTTTATGTCATTTTAATTAATTTCACATTGCAGTTGGTTATAAAAAACAAGTAATTTATTTTTATGTTCTTACATTGAACACCCACTCTCTCTAACAAATTATTTGATTAAATTTAAATAAATTTCATCAACATATATTATTTAAATTTTGAAAATTGGATTAAATATTTTGAATCATCATATTTTATAATATATTATAATAAAAAAATAGTTTTATTTAAAAAAAAAATGTGCAAGTAATTAAGATTAATTTTAATGAATAAGGTTAAAATAAATATAATAATGGACAACACCATAACCTTATGACCCAAAAAAATTATTAAACATAAAAAAATACAATTTATTGAAATATATCGTTCATGTCCTCATTATTCTAACATTTATCAATTTTTCGATCTTATTGTAATAAAAAACATGGGATGTGTTTCCCTTTTTTGAAAGTATTACAAGACTGCCACTTCTCCTCCACTATAAAAGTCCTCCTCCACTCCCACTTCATTACACATCTCAAGCCAATTTGTCTCAAGAAAATTTTCCCAAATGGAACCCAAATATCTATCCCATACTCTTTGAGGTATCACATTGGTAATAAATCCATCCAAGGGACCCTTTGGTGACAACCCAAATGAGTTACCCAATGTATAGGTAACATCCATTCTCAAGATTCGTTCATCAATTTTATTTCTCAATTCGCTTTAATATATATATTTATCAATAATATAATTACAAATGTATCCTAAATATACATAAATGTTGTTATATTATGGTTTATACTTACAATTATATACAACACCATCTAATTGGTAACGAACATAATGTTCTTCTACAATGAACTACCGGCTCGCAAAATGACATTTATTTTTTTTTCATTACCCAACATTAAATGTTTGGAATTATGATAGGAATTCATTTATATATTAAATATATTATATAAATAATCTATTTAGTCTTATTTAATTATTTCATAACTTTTTATATTATTCTTCAAATTATTTTTAAGCATCATAACATTGTCTGTGGTAGTGTGGACTACCACCCCCTCAAAGAGATGTGATTCGTTAACATGATATATGGAATGAAAAATGTATCGATTTAATTATAGATATGACATGTATATAAAACATATAATGTATTCATGACATAATTAACTTTATATTAATATAATATATTCTAATTTATTTATTACCATTTCAATCACCTATAATGTGATACCATCATTCGTGAAGGTGTGGACTACCACCTCATTGACACGAAGTGATATCTTTTAAATTTAAAAAATTATATATATATATATATGTATGAAATATTAAATAATATATTATTTATGATATAATTTTCATTAATGAAGGATTAATTTTACTTACATCATTTCTATAATAATAATTTGGAAATAACAATGTCACACATGCATACGTATGGCCTACCAGCACTATGATTGTAACACTGATTCATTTTTAACAACCATATTTAATGATTAGTTTTAAAATAAAAATTAATAAAAAAAATATTATTACAATGTAATGATTATAATTCCTAGGATTTTAATATAATGACCACTTTGACCATAATCGGCCAACAAAATTCATATTTAACACCTGACACGAATTAGGTCAAAACATCTGACATAAATATTATTTTTTGGGTAAATTATAAAACATGGTAATAATTGATTTAGAATTAATAATAAAAGTTATTTTTATGAAATTTATTATTTAAGATAATTATATAATAATGCAATAAAACCCCATCTGAGACAAGTAAAACTAAATGTAAGTGAATTTCATCTATCATTTTTATTTCTGTGAGATGCATGCGATTATCACCTCTTAGTTCTTTTGTGTGGTGCATTCACTACCCCTGAATGTATATTATTCCTATTATAATTAAATCTATGGGTATTTACATAAAAATATAATGATATTTATTTCATGGGGTTTATATTTCAAATGATACTAAATATTTAAGGTAGTTTTGTCTCAATATTACATCTTTTGAGACAGAGGCCATTTTATACACCAATATATTTATATGAGATATATAAAATACCTTTTATTTTTTATAAAATTAAACTAATTATTTTCATGATATATTAATGCACTATTAAAATACATTTCCCTACATGAGGAATATGATTCAATGTTACCATGTTGTAATAGTATATTGAAATAATATAATAGTTTATCAAGAATATTTATGATCATTTTTTCCCTAATAAAATTTTTGGATGTATATTTAAGAAATCATAAATTTTCGAATTTTTTGGTTAGTCTGGATGTCTTCATTCATTAGTTCCTTCTGTTTATTCCTAGTAATTATTATAATTATGAAAATTTTTAAAGAAAATATGACTTTACCTCTCTCTTAATTTTAAAATATAGGTTCATTCTAAACTGTTTTTCCCCAAAATTGAATAGAATAATATTCTACAAATATCTTATGATCATTTAATGAAATTTGACCCTTTTTATATTAAGTTTTTTGAATGGAATCAAATTTTTACATTCTAAATGTGAATATTTTCAAACATTTTTACCATGTAAATGGAATGTTCCTTTTAAATCATACAACATGTGTAGATATCAAAGCCATCTATTCATTAAAAAATATAATTTTATGTTTGAAGGGTAAATTTTAATAATTTTTTTAATAAAGGAATTTTCAACTAAATTATTCTCAAAAGGTTTTCAATATTTTCAATATTTATTCAAAGTAAAAGACTTTAAAAATGTTTTAAATTATTTCTTTATCACTATTCATGATTATTTTCATGAAAATGGGTTTTAAAAGATTTTACGTTTTAAGAAGAGTTTTTCAATGGATAAAAAATAGTTTAATCATGATTTTTCTAAAAATATCATAAACTATTATGTCCCATTTATGAATTAATTCGTCATAGTTACTCATGAATTTCAAGGATAATGATAAAATATATAAATTCATATTATTTCCCTGAATGGTTATCATTTTACGGAATTGTGTTTAGGTAAACAATTTCTCCATCATGAGTTATATACTTTTGAAACCCTGTTCATTTCATGGGTTATGCCTTTTTGAAATTAATATGAATCATGCCTCTTTTCCACCAGTTAAGATATAATTACATGTTTCGGATACCCATTTCATTTCATGAGTTATGAGTTTATTTTTTATGAATTTTTGGTATGTGTATGAATTATTTCATTATTAGATAGTTGGTACCTATATCTACATCCAATTATTTGGGTAATGGTAAATGTTATATGATTCAAAGTGTACATGGGAGGGAATCCCCATCCTGAATTAATATAGTAGAAGGGAGTACATCCCAGAAATGAATTAAGACTGTACACAAGATGACATCCAATTACCAAATCAATAGGGTACATAGGGAGAAATCCCAATACCAAAACAATATGGTACAAAAGAGTACATCCCATACCTAAAACAAGAGGGTACACAGATGGAATTTAAAGACTGAAGAAGTGAGATGAGTGATTAACCCAATCGTATAATGTTATAAATGTCCTAGTTGGAATCTTTTAAATAGGGGGTTTATATGATTTTTTAGCTTCCACAATTCTACTTCTTATTCAAATGTTATGATATCATGGGATATTTTCATTATTTCTTTATTATTCATGTCTTATGAACATAAAATATTTCTTCCATTATTCATATTTTTGATTTTTGATATCTTGGATACAATAAAATAATGATAATGATCACATTATCATACCCTTTTCATGATATGATTAAACATTTCCTTTATTTACCATTACTATGAATCCGTGATAAAACCATAATTATTCATCTGTTCCCTAGTTTATGATTAATGTTTTTAAGAAGAAATACAAATAGGTAATATATTTGATAGAATAATTGATGTTATTTCATTGATTTAGAATAATTTTTTCCATGTTTACAAAGGCACCAAACTAATATGGTATTTGGGGTTCAATTTTTAATAATGTTACATGCTTTCCAAAAATGTTTTGTAATGTCTATGTGAATTATGAAAAGGCCATTATAGTGTGTTAACATGAGGTATAAGGAATTTACTTAGTATGTAGTAGTTTTTGGGTATAAAATAGGTTAGTGATGAGTTAATTACTACAAGATAGAAATAAGGACTGATTTCAATATGGTATTTTTATCCCTATTTTTGATTTATCATATTATAGTTGATGACTAACACACATTATGGATAACATGACATATATAAAGGGTTGAAAATAGTTTTTGTAGAATTTGGGTATTGTCGTGATAAAACATTGTATAAACATTATACATAAATTATATATATATATATATTCTTTTGATAAATAATTAACTACTTCTATGTTCACCATAGTGAGTAAGCCATAGTTAGCATGTGAAAATAGTTTTACCTAAAAAGGGGATGATTTATTTTTGCCTTTTTATTATAATTTTCCTCATGAGGTTTTAGAGTTGAATTTTCTACATATACACTTCCTTATAATTCTATTCACAAATAAATAAATATTTAATCCCACATGAGTTTTTTGAAATCCAGCTAGATGTTAATACTTAATGTAGTAGTTCATGAGATGTTGGGAATTTTTTATTCTCTATTAAATATTTTTTGGTTATTTTCATTTTACCTTTTCAATTATATATATTTTTTATTCCAATACATTTATTGGTATATCTTTCTTGTTTATATAAGTAATTAATTTGTGGTTTTAAATTTTATATATTACACTTAATAATATTCCTATGGAACACCTCTATTGTGTTTAATTTAAATACCATTATCCCTAATAACCTAAATGTGTCCAATTAGAAAGATGTATTTATTGGTTATTATCTATAATCATATATTAGCAGCCCAAATGGGATACTTTTTGAGGGATGGGGTCATGACTTGGTGTCATTAGAGAAGATGGTTGAGGGAGAGGATGGTCGTTGTTGTTTTATATTGTTCAGGATGGATTGGTTGGTCGGGTATCTATATCTGTTGGGATAGTATGTTCCATTAATAGGTGATAATGGCTATAAAACGGGATTAAAGTCACCAATTTGGTCCTTTTCATGGACGGTCATATTTACAAAACATTATAAGAGAGTGATGAATATTGTGGAGTAGATTCTTTAGTGTGCATCAGGAATCATGAATTTATTTACCTAATTTCTAAATTAGATAAAAATTGTAAAATATATTTAAATAAATTAATTGATATATGTTAAAATTATTTTTCCTTTGTTTTAGGTTTTATATATATAACAAAACAATATGATTATTTTTTTACGATATTATACAATACCCACAACCTTAAATTTTATCAAATAATGAAATACTATAAATATACTAATATTTTTTCATGGCCATTAGATCCTAGCCACTGGATATATTGGTATGAATTGGATTATATACATTATGAAATGTATATAGTATATGTTTCACTAATTCTAATGATATAATTAAATATTAGGGAATAATAACTCCACATCGAGAAGGATATTTCTTCAATTTTCATTAGTATCAATAGTATAAATCATATTGTTATACATTTTTATTATGTTTTAAGTGGATATTTTTATGAATTTTATATTTCATTACGTCATTCAATCATGCAATTTAATTAATTTCCACTATATATAAATTTTAAATTATATAAAATAATTGTATATTTGGAATCATCATCTTAAAATTATGTATGATTGATAATTTCATATTTAGCAATAATGAAAATTAAATGAGATTAAATTTTATCACCATGGTAATGTGTAAAATGGGATAACAATGTTTGAAATTTTGGGATAATTTTTATGAATGAAAAAAATATACATTATTAGAATTGGATGTCTAAACTTCCCCTATCATCACCATAATTTCGAATTTATGTCATTTTTCTAGATTAATATGATTATGGATATTATAGAATATAATGTATATGGTGATTACTAAAATTAACTCTCACTCACATATTATTTTTCAGGATACGAATACAAATAAAATGATATACTAATGGCATGATATTAAAAATATTAATAATAATAAACAATATTTATTATAATAATTTATATATAACATTGACTAATATTATATTTACATTGAATGCCTATAGAACACTAAACACGCACGATTGAGAGTAGTATAAAAATTTAATTTATATTAAAATTATTTAATGTCCTTATTTTTTAAGAATTATGATTTACAAGGAATTTTATATTGATATATTTAATGTAGAAAATTTATGAATTTCCCGAAAAATAATATTAAATGATTTTTATGTGAAGAAAATATTTCCAAATCATTATAAATTAATAAAAATATTTTCTAATACTAATTTATGTAAAATTAATGTGTAAATAATTGATAGTCAATTTATACTTCACATAAAACTTTTAAAATTACAATCACAACCCATAATGATTGAAATATTTTTATCAATTCTTATAGTTATATTGGGATAAAGAGGTGATTAAATAAAAAATATGGTTTAAAAGAACACTTAAACTTGTATAAATTTTATTGTTTAATTTATTCGATCCTTATAGTTATTATATTATATTATATGGAACATTGTAACAATTTGGGATAAGTTACACACAAATTATATCTTAATATTTCAAATATTTAAATGACTTCCACACACCTTTTTTTAAAAAGTTCACCTCATGTCCTCTATTCATTATGGCTCAAAATTAATTTAACAAAAACAAGATCTACCAAAATACAAATTAAAATCTATTTCTCATATGATAATGGTTTTGTAATTCTCCAAAATCCAAACGAATATTATTTATGGATTATGTCAAAGGATTTCTCTTTCCATGTAAGCTAATTCTAAATGTGGTTCTCAAATAAGAGTTATAACTCTTAACTAACTATTTCAATGTTTTTTGCTTCCATCAAACTTAAATAATCTTTAACCATTATCATATATTATCATAGATATATTACATATGTGGAAACATTATTTTATTATTTTTATATACCTTTTTCATCTGTTCATATCCCATGGGAATTAAAATTTAAATCTTGGGTACATTCATTCTACCACTTCTATTACGTGATATATACAATTTTCCATGAGGAGCTATCATTGTTTGTTAAAAATATTAAATTAATGAATTTATATATGATATTTATGAAATAATAATTATTCAATAAATTTAATTTTTCAAAAAACTTATTACCCAACAATATGTTGTGAAATTACAATATTACTCATGTGTATATGTATACTAATATTTCCACAATGACATTTTATTAATTTTAATTTTAAAAAAATTCATATGTTTTTATATAATTTTTTGTAGTGAAAAAATAATATATTATTAAAAATATTAAATTTTTAAATCTGATATAACCATATAATACCACCATTATTGACTGCCAATATACTGAATAAAAGTTTCAGAAATTTAAAAAATAACTATATGCCATCAACCTGTCCATGAAATACTCAATGAATGAAAATTACATGATTATAAGTTGGACAAAAATATTGACATATAGAAGAGAATGGTTCATAATAAATTATTAATGAAATATTAAAAAAATAATATTGTGGGATTTAATGAATCTTACCATGATAGAATCAAATGTGACCGTTCTCATCTCGATTACACTCATTGGGAAGTATTTTTTAAAATGAATTCAAATAAATTTATATGTTGAATATAAAATAACATACAAAATTATATCATTAGTTTCAGTTTTACATGGAATATAAATACTCAATTAATATTATTTTCATTATATACATTTTTTATATGTAATTTAAAATGTATGGTTTATTTCCAATATCATACTTATTTGGTGGATGGATATAGTTAGCACATTGATTCATTGATATCACATATCAGACTAACAAGTGTCCATATTTGTAGTGTAATTTGTGTAGAAAATATGATAAATTAATATATCCAAGGCTTGAGAATTGAATATAAGATTCAATATTCCTTGGCCAAGGGGATGATGGTACAATCATGAATGACTAACATTTTATATTTCCATCATTAATATTTAATTTTATAATATCGATATATTTCATTAATTTGACGTTGATATATTTTGAATCAATTTTTATTGATTATGGGAGATATGTATTTATTATTTACTCCTACATATTATTTATTACATATATATTAATGATTAATTGTATTTTGTTTATTCCATTTCTAATCATTTGATGTCAACATTTAAATATTTTGCTATTATAGAGGATATGGAGAAGGATTCATAGATTTAATTTCATAAATTAAAAAAATATGTTCCTGGGTGGTTTTAAACTTTCAATATTATAAAAAAGTCATATTTGAATCTATGTTTCCTTTAATACTAAACTAATAAATTATTCATTTTAGTATCTGATGTATATTGTACCGATGTAATTGTTTAACACTCATAAATGTTAAATGAAATTTTCCTTGAAATAACTATTGTATTCCATTTCTTTTTTCACACACATCACCAATCTGAATGGAACCAACACACAAGTTAAAAAACCTAAATTGACCATTTAAAATTTTTGGGTGATATTAGATGTAAATAAATTATAAAATATATAATTAAATACAAAATAAATTACAATATTAACAAAAATGAATTTCTGAAAATTTAATTAGAATAATTAAATAATTAATAAAGCTTATTCATTCATTAAATTACAATATTAAAAAAAATATTTTTATTTATTTTTTATGAAAATAAAAAAATTATTGAAAATTTATATTTAGGATAAGAAAAATCTAGGATAAAATTTTGATTAATAATTTATAGAAAATAGTAATAATAATAGCTAATATTTGGAATATTTATTTTCGAGTGAAAAAAATATGTGTTGTTCTTATAAAATTGTACTCCTTCAACTCTATCATTTGGAATTTTATTTTGATAAAAAATTATTTTTTATATTTATAACATCAATTTTAACTTAAAATTGTTTTGGGGGTTTTTCAAATAAAATTTGATTTTTAGGGGAATAGTGAAAATATTCAGATTTTGCGAATACCATCATTATAATAACATTATTACAATATAACAATGAAATAAGATACGTCGATACTATTTTATTCAATGACATTAAATATTGTCAATGTAAAATAATTACTTTAATAATACTATGTTGAATTTATAATAACTATATTCATGGTTATGGAATGTTTCATCATATATTACTCCAACAAAAATTTATATTTTCATATATTAATAATTAATTATTGTCCCTTGTAGATCATAAATTATAAAGAGTTGATTTTATATTTTAGATAATAATGATTATATTATGTAATGTGATTAATTTTATATTTGATAATAAAAGATAGATTTCTATGATTAATGATAATAACCATGATAATGGAATAATAATTATCTCAATGATTTTTTTTGGTAACATCCAATATTTTAAAAAAAAAAATATAATATCATCCCCAATTAATATATATTATATTTTTGAACCATATAATAAATAAATTAAATCACATTCTATAATTTGTCAATACTAAACAATATTATGTAAAATTTTGGGTGAATATAAATTTTTTCTACAAAATAGTTTATTTATATATAAAATTTTTTAATTTAAATTTAGATTTTATCAAAATTTCAAACGTAAAATATTATATGTATATCACATTTATGTTTATAACACCAATATATGGTTTTAATTGTTATTTTACAATTTTATTAAAACATAATTTACCTTGATAAGAATGTATCGATTTGTATTTTTTCCGATTTATTTTAATAAATTAATTGGGAAAATACTGATACCAACATCTAAGATGGATCTATATTATAAGGCTTGGTGTTTTGAGACTAAATATTTGAATATAATTCAGTTGTTAAATTAAAAAATCTCATAGGATATCATAAAACATTATTAACATCTAAAAGGGTTCTTGGATCATAAATATAAGGGAACCATTGCATCTAAAATAATGTATTTACATTATATAGGGCCTAACCACATCCTACATAAGATGAGTATTAAATTTAAATTTTGAATATGAATTTCATTTAAATATTTAATAAAATTTTTTAATTTGGCACTGTGTAGAGATAATAAATTGTTTCCTTTTTTTATATTATTATTAAGGGTCTAGGGTCACAATTCACAATCCTGAAATTCCTTAAGAGCTCTTGAGAGATTCTTGATGTTTTTCTGCTCAACAGTGAATGGAGACAGATATGCGGATCAATAACATTTTGCAGTGGATCATCAACAACAATTAATCTACAATTGCTTACAATCTAATCCTTGGTAAGGATTTTATTTCTATATGATTTATATTTCCCCGTTATTTCATTCCAAATGATGAATTTGGATCAACCCACTAACAAGTTGATATGTTGATAAATCGGCATGTATGATAGGAGTTATCTTGTGGGTATTAAAGGGTGATTTGATCTTTTTTAATTAGTATTTTCATTCTTCTTGATCATTCTGAGAAGGAAGAATTAAGGTCGAAACTAAAAATGGCATGGATCAATCTTTGGGATTTCATGTACTTTTCATTTACCCAATTTATCATGATCTTTGTGATCATTAAATCAAGTGATTTTCGTATAAGGTATTGGAATTAAAACATTACATAATCTTCAGTTAAATGAATAATTCACATTGGGGGTCTTTTCAGGTTTAGAGTTTTCGAGAATTAGGCGATAACTATTACATTATATATCATGTATTACTAAATAGACACTTCTACTTGGTTTCCATTTTATTCACAAAAATAAAGACTTTTGATAAAATAGAGTCAATTCTAGTTTCATGTTTTAGAAAGCATGACTTTTCCTTGATCCCATATTTGACCCTATTCATCTTTATGTCATGTAAAAAACATTTCAAAGTGTAGGATGAGAATAAAAATATCAGTAAGGGTTATAAAACAAAGAATTAAAACATTACTTCATTATTAAATACATCACATATCCTGTTTAACATACCATATGAAATCATAAGATTTACGAATAACACATTGAAATCATAAATCATAAAGGTAACTTATGTATTCCATAACATACTTACATTTTAGCTATCACAGCTATGTACGAAGTTACATTTTGAATACACATCACTAAATATTTTGTAAATCTCTTAGGTGAAACATTCTCATTTACCTCTGTCACATTACCCAATGCATTAGAGAGCTATTTCGGGCTTACACACCCTAGTATTATCATGGCACCCTTATACGTAAACAATACCCAAGAACCATAACATATTCATAACACATAAATCAAACATAAAGGAAATATAATATTTCCACATTGCAATCACAATATATCATTAAAATATATTGACATAATAAAACCATTATCAAAAACATTTTCTATACCAAAATATTGTAAAGAGTATTTGGTATTTATTTTCCTTTTAAAAATATTATAACTTGTTAATGAAGCCATATATCTAATAATACTCGTGGTGGCGTAAATGGACGTTGTCACCACTTATGTTAAAAAGAAACATTAATTTTTTTTTCATTTAATAAAATGATTATTAGAAAAATATTCTAGTTTAATGAAATGAAAATTCACGGTTTTTATACATCATATAAAATATATTCATGTATTAAAACAAAATATTCCTCAATGAAATGATATTGAGATAATGTCCCTTACCTCATGTTCGATTTGACCCGTCCGTTCATTAATCTACTAAATAATAAAATAATGTTAATTTACACTTCCTTAAGATTGTTTTTCAAGTTTATTCTTCCTTTTATATCACTTATTACCATGTTATAAACATTATTTAGCCATTTAAGTTAATAACGGTTGTTTTTTCAATATTTGATACATGAGTCAAAAATAAACTCCTTATAATTAAAAGTTGTTCATGTGGTCAAAACCTCATTACATACAAAATTATATTAGTGATTTAGATATCATACATATCTTATATATCCAGTTTGTTAATGTATTTATAATTGTACATAACATTTGGAGGTTAGAAATGAAACGCACCGTTCATGGAGACAGTAAGATGTACACACGAATGAACGCTACTTTCATTTATATAACATATTTAATGGAATGAAAACAAAATGATTTATAGTTATATTATAATTGTATTAAAATATAATACATAATATCATTAACTATATCTTTTATAAATCCCACATATGGCCTTAACGAGTCATATGACTTTGAGGGGGCGGTAGTCCACATTTTCTCAAATGAATTTATCACATTTACCCGTAATAGAAACCATAAAGGTATGGTATAAATGGAAAATACAGAGTCATAAAGAAAAAATAAACATAATATGTATCATATACAAATAAAGTTTTATCATAATGGCGACCATGAGAGGCGATAGGAGATAATTTAACAATCATTGTTTCGTGAGGCGTTAGTTTTCCATCCACAGAAACTGAACGTTCTTTATCCATTAGATGGAGGTGTGTGTAAGTTTAGTTCAAATATTTCACATAACAACATCCTAGTATATTTAGGATATTGATTTTTTTATAAAATAAAGGAATAAGATGATTTTAGGGGGTTTTAGAGTAAAATATAACAAAAGAACTTAAGAGAATATGTTACCTTAAAATCGAGTTACTCCCTTTGGTTGAACCACAAGGGTTTGTTAAAGATCCTTATGCATAAGTTAAGGATTATATGAGGAGGAATGGGATTTAGGGAGCCTAATTGGGAAGTGTTTTCATGATACATGGGGCTTGAGAGGTATGATAAATGGGTTAGAGTGAGTTCTTTTTATAAGGGGGAGGAGGGGATCTTTAGGAAAGTGTGAAAATATTATATAATTACATAATTATTTTCCGTCTATAAATGTCCAATACTTTTTAGAGTCAAAGATGAGAGGACTCGTGGTCTAATTAAAATCATAAAATTAATATTGGACAGTTTTTGGATATTATTTTAATCTTTATAATCATATTAATTTAAATATTTTTTTAATGAGGTAAGCACTATATAATTATTGTGTTATAAATAATATAATTTATTTGATTTCTAAAAATTATAAAAAAATACACTGATGTATGAAATCATTTTAGATTTCCAAATAAATTTCATAGTAGAAATGATAACTTATATAACCCTACATAAAAAATATTTTACTAAAAAATATTTGTTCGTATCATTTTTGTCTTTACTTTATGTTAATTAAAATAAAGTGTCATTATCACTCCCATGTGGCCCCATGAGTTCCCAAAATCGACCCATGGATTCCAATGGATGGAATTTTATCAACCAATAATATTAGGACACATTTTGAGGTAATTTTATATTATTATAGTAATATTTATTTACACTTATTTACCAGATTTACCCTTTAACCACGGTAAATAAAATATTTACTAATGTAAAATTTCATAATGTATAAAAATAAAAGTTACATATTTACATAATTTAAACATCCTGAATCCAAATATCGAATTCATTTCTTCAAATTCAAAACACATAAGTGGAAAAAATTATTTTAAAATTAATTCCTACTGTCAAAACAAAATGAGTGTTTGATAGAAATAATAACTATCAAAAGATTAACACTTGTTTATATCTAATTTCAAAGTGAAATTAATTTCAATGACCAAAATTAGATTAAATGATAAAAATAAAATCTAATTTAACATTAAAACAAATCAATAAGATAATATATTCATATAAATAAATTATATTGATAGGAAGTTTTGAATTAAAATAAAGTATTTTCATTATTCATTAAAAAAATGAACATTATCTGAAAAATACCAATATTTCATCCAAATTATATTTTTATGTCCAAATTCTAAATAATTAATTTTTTTTCAAATGGAACATATAAAAGTGACAAAAACTATTTATAAAATGGGTTCCCCAGCAAATGGTGGTAAATGGACCTTTTAAATAAAATTAGAGTATTTGTGCTTAAAATTGTATTCATTCAAATTTTAATCACCTAAAAATTATTGGATAAATTGAAAAACCATTGTAAGAAAGGTATAATAATATTTTATTTATCTATATTTATTCCCTCCAATAAAATGCCTAGGCTTTAAATACTATTTTAAATAATAATATAATATTATTATTGTGTACGTAAGATTTCAAAGAAACATGTTGTTTCGTATCAGGTATTCCATCAAACATAGCCACCCCTTTAAGGAAAAAATAATATTTAGTTCACAAAATATTAATTAAAAATAAAATGCATTATTTCTTAATTTACCTAGGATGTTACATTGTCGTTCTTTCGATTTGTGACGCATCAACATGAAATTGAGTATCTGATGCCAAAACGTTTCGGTGAAGTTGTGACGGTATGTGTGGAATGAGATGAGGGAACTAGCATAGTGACAGGTGGTAGAAGATGAACTGGCCTGGTAGTGTGGTCGGTCGGCAATGGCCATTTTCCCAACGAGACCACGACAATGTGAAAATCCATAGTAGGGGGACGCAGGAGGTCGCAACGGAGCCCACCGACTCGACCATTGGATGTTGATGGATCCCACGGTGGCTTGGCCCCAAGTGGAAAAGGGATCCATTACTAGCTCTTGCTATGGACTGTGGACTAGAAATGTGGTAGGCTAATACATAGTATGACTAGCACGTGGTCATTTAGATCGTTTCCAGGAGGGGCATCTCACTTGTCGGATGGCTATGGTGGTCAGGCGGGACACAACATCCACCGCATCCAGGTGGAATAAAACAACACACATCTGGTAGGCTGAGTCAGATGTCGGCCATGACTATAGTTGGTCGGGCCCAGTGGTTCGGGTTAGCAGACCCTGAGTTGGGTCGGGTCACGTGAGACCGATCTGGGTAGACTGGATCCGGACCCAACCATAACATTTTCACTAAATGATCGATAACATCCAAATCAATTGTCTGTTTGAGGAGCCATTAATTCTTTGGTACCCTCGAGACAAGGTTATATTTTTGAGATATTCTATATATGGTTTCAAGATATTTATTTATGAATGTTGTCTTGAGGATAATATTCTCTTGGATCAAGAGCACTAAGAGACGAATCTTGTGGCTGGCTATGATGCATAGACTCTGTGAGAAAAGGATTATGTTTCTTGAAGACTATGTGACCTTGATGATATGTGACTAACTAGGACTATGTGTATCACTAAGATGGGGTTTCTCATCAGGACATTGTCTCTCATCGATACTGGTATATTTTTGAACCACCATCAACAATATTGATTTTAGTTTTATGGATTTATATATATGTCAGCTGACAAAAATTCATCAATACTTTTCTATTAAGGCCTTTTATTTTTCATTTTGTGGAATCCTATATAGTATTATTTTACGCACCCATGCACGAGCTTTTCCAACATATATCATGTGTTGTGCAGACATCCAATGTTTCGATAGATACATAGGTTGTCCATGACTAGGTGGAGCCTTGTGAAATTATACAGATGAGGTGTACTCCTATGTCTTCAAGCAGCTTCCCATCATCAACCATTCAGGTAGGGTTTTCTACCGTTAAGTTTCTAGAGGCTTGTGTACTTTCATGGATACTAAATTTCTACTTTTGAGTTGTATAATGGACTATTTTCTTTCAGTTTGGTATTATTACTCTGAATGGTTTTCATTGTGGAATGCGTGGTTTACTTAGTGTATCACATTAATTCATTTTTTGGTCTTAGAGATGTATGTACGCATATAGGTACATGCGAACTACATTCCATTTCAGTTATATGCCTTCTTGGAACTACTCACTATCCCCTAGCCTATTAGAGGTAGGGTTGTAGAGTCACGGTACGGACCCCTCTGGGAAGGATCTTGATATAGTTGTATCAGAGGGAGGTTCGGTTCCACATTGGGAACTAGAGTATATGAGACTTTTTAGGGGAAACAATGTTAAGTGTTTGGAATTTGACTTTTAGGCTAGGGATCATAGTGTTGGTATGACGACTGATGTTTCCATGCTCCAGGAATATATACACATTATATCCAAATTTGTACATTAAAATAGTATT
Organism: Viscum album; assembly: GCA_963277665.1. Classification (NCBI taxonomy): domain Eukaryota; kingdom Viridiplantae; phylum Streptophyta; class Magnoliopsida; order Santalales; family Viscaceae; genus Viscum; species Viscum album. Next base: position 1,945,697,562 of record OY728121.1, on the reverse strand, counting down.
TTCAGGTAAATAAATGGTACATGAGTCAGATAGGATATTTGAATGTGTCCTCATGTCCTTATTGATTCATCTCACCAGGTATATTCTTTTAACCATAGTCAATCTTGATCTATTTAAAGATGGATCCTCATAGATAGATGGATATGATTCTATTGTGTGACCATGGAAGTGGTATTCCTAGTGATGAGGCATGACTACAATGACGGGTAGTAAATTTTTCCACACTAGGTGGTGTACCAATGATATCACCACCCAGAGATCAACAGTTTCAACCAGCACTAACAGTAGTGGATTTATGTAGGCACAGTGCATTACATGATTTTCAAAGGTAGTTTAATCATAGGATTAATTGTGAGACTGAACCCCCCATGTAGAGATGATTGGATGGAGGTGGTCACACATGTCTTATTCCATGTTAGGACACCACCCGACTTGATGGTAGTCCTAGTCATGATCCTTCATTAGAGTTTAGTGGGATACTAGTGGAGCATAGTGATCCAGATACATTAAAAGCTGACCCTCTCATTGGTAGACATTGAGTGACTCTTTAGGGATGTTTTCTTTCCATCTATGTTCCACATAGTACATATGCATGAGCACCTAATCATTCAACAGGGTAGCTAGATGGTAGGATAGTACTTAGTGTGATTCCCAGACATATCTCTCTACACCATAGACATGGTGAATGACCTATTCATCATGGATCAGACCGTTGAGTAGAGGATATGATGAGATATCTGGGAATATATGATATCCCTTATCATACTAACTTATGTTGTGATTATGGAGTGATCCCAACTCATGGAGAGATTTTCAGTGGAGCGTGTGCCAGTGTTGGGAGATATTAGTAGGCACATAGTTTCATAATCATTGGAAGTGGGTAGAATACGTCAGAAAAATGGACTCAAGATGGTAAATCACTCCATAGGACCACCCAAGGATAGATGGTTGTCAGTAAGAGGATCCCAGGGAAGATAGAGTTATTTTAAGTACAAGATGTTATACTTTTTGTGTAGTCAAGGACACCTAGCTCGTGACTACCTATCTCGATTCATGAACATGCAGTAGATTGTTGAGGTACTGTTGAGGTAGAGGTAATGGTTCAGGAAGGATGTCTTATTGGGTGGTTGACGTGGTAGGGGACAATGAAGAGAAATAGGAAGTGGTCTTAGGTTCGTGGTATTACCACCACCACCCCAGAGTTGTCCACTGCGAGCTTTAGGAGATGGTTGGAAGTGGTGAGTCTATCTTTTGGTGATAGAGTCATATTATCCCGATGATTTATAGAGGACGGATTTGTGGGCCCCATGACTATCCCTGGGTGGCACCAGTATTGTTTTCGGAGAAGAATGATGGGAGCCTGAATCTATGCATGGACTACCTGTTCAATAATTAGGTGACCGTGAAGAACAAATATATGTTTCTGATAATTGAAGACCTCTTCAATCCGTTGTAGGGATTATGGAGGTTCTCAATGATTTACATTACATATGGATATCATAATCTTCATGTATGGAATGAGGTTGTACATGTGATATCTTTTAAGTGTCGGTATGGACACTTCAAGTACTTGGTGACTCCCTTCATCAAGAACAATGCCCAAGAAGTGTTCATGGGACTCCTGAACAGGGTAATCTAGCTATACCATGACCAGTTTGTTAGTCGTCAATGATGGAATTCGGGTGTACTCGGCGTCTGAGGGGGAGAAGTCAAAACACCTGAAGTTGGTTCCAGATAAACACTAAGAGAACTATTGTTATTGTAATTTCATAGAGTGTCCATTCTAGATTAAAGAGTTCCAATTTATGGGACATATAAATTTATAGGAAAGTGTTGTGGTGGGTTCGATGAAGTTAGAGGCAATGCATTAATAGAAGAAAAAAAGAGGGTGACATATGGGTAGTTATTTTGTGTTTGGATGTATACTATCAAAGGATTGTGCATGAATATTTCATTGTAGCAGCAACCTTATCATCTTTGATGTGAAATGGAAAACCCTTCATGTGGATATAGATGTTCCTGTAGAGTTTCCAGGAGCTAAAGTGGAGGTTTGTGCATTAATTTTCCATGGTAGAAGCAACCTTATCTAGTTTGATGTGAAGGGGACAACCCTTAATGTATATGGAGAAGTGCCAATATGGTTTCTAAGAGCTTAAGAAGGGGTTGAAGACAATCCCCCATCATGAGACAACCAGTGGAAGGTGTTGGGTATGTATTGTTCTATAATGAATCAAGGACTGGACTGGGTTGTGTCCTAATGTAGGGGTAAGAAATGATTGCCTATTATTTGAGGAAGTTGAGGCACCATGAGTAGAACTATGCGACCCAATATCTTGATCTATCAGTAGGGGTATTTTCATTGAAAATGTGGAAAAACTACTTCATGGGTGAGAGGTTTACCATATACATTGACCACAAGAGTCTCAAGTATTTCTGCTCCAAGAAGGTCCTGGACATGAGTTAGTAGCGGTGGCTATAGTTCCTCCAGGATAATGACTTCAAGATTATCTATTTTCCAAGGAAAGGGAACGTGGTGGGGGACACACTCAGCCTGAAATCTGTCGAGAATTTTCTGAGTGAGGAATTGATGTAGTAAGCCACAAAACATATATCCATTGTGGATGGTGATTGAGAAGCATAGATCTAGTTGATTTTTTTCACTACTTCAATATTGCAGTGATTTAGGGAGGCACAATGTGGGGATATCTACTATGTGACCTGACATGCTTAGTTATCCATAAAGAAATCCCTTTAGGGATATTAAATATATTGGGATCACACCTCCCTTTTCAGAGGCACATATTTGTACGAATGGTGTTGCGAGAGGAGGTTTTGAGAGAGTTTCACAAATCCCCTTTGGCAGTGCATCAATGTGTGGAAAAGATGTACAAGGACCTTCAAAATTAGTTATGGTGGAATGGTATGAATAAACAATTGGTGTAGTTTATTTATTGATGCCTTAGTTGTCAACAATTCAAGGCAGAGGATTGGGTTCTAGCAACCTTGGATCAGCTACATGAGATGATGGAGTGGAAGTGGGATAGAATATTGATGGAATTTTAGGCAAGATTACCACATTATTCATGGGTACATGATACCATACAGGTGATTATTCATTGAATGATCATGTTTTCCCACATCCCACCCATCCCATAGTAATATTCGGTAGAGGTTTTGGGTTATTATAACCACATACAAGATCAATGATATAAAATTATATCATGGAGGACTATAATAATATTAATAAAAAATTATTGTCTTTAAATAAAAAAAATATGTTTATTTTATTTTAATGTAAATTTTATATTATATATTATATTTTATATTAAAATATCATATTTGATTACTAAAATTATATAAATTTTTCCACAGTAATTCCATTTTTGAGTAACATAACTAAAAAATTAATGAAATCATAAAATATTAATATAAATAATTTTAAGTTACATATTTTAGTATATTAAATTATATTGAATCTAGAACATTGGTAGGTGAATAAAGAACACCTATTATTTTATAAAACTAGTTCAATACATTAAATATAGATCACACCAAAAATTTAAAAATAATTAACAAATCACTAATATATATATATATATAAATAATAGTTATAAGTACGTATTATAAATGTTTATAGATTTGAGTAAGTTTATAAAATATTTTATTATTGTATTTATTTTTTTATATACATGATATTTAATCACTTCAGCGGAATTCCATAATTGAGGAATGAGATTGCGTTAACCTAATTTTTCTATTGAGTTATAATGATTTGAAATGATATATATTATTCTATGTTTTATTTAATCTACCTAATGTTTTTACTATATTTCATTATAATATTTTGAGGTCTTATAATTCCTCATTATAACCTGTTTATAATATTATTCTTACCTAATTATTATATTACTTGTAATGGTTTCCGTTCATAATTTTCACCAATTGATATTTATTTCTTATTATAATTTTTTTCGATACGTGTATCTATTGACCCACTAATATTTATTATCATGATTATATTACCATTTATTATATTCAACAGTCAATTCATTTTTTTAAATCTCATGGAGTTTTGAATAAAAATTTAATATAATTATAAGGGGTTTTTATAACATAATAATCATCCACTAATTTAAAAACATTATTATTCAAATCTATTATTAAAATATTTAATTTTTATAAATAATGATTTTTTTTATTATTTTATTCCCTAATAAATTTATATTGTAAAGAAATTAATCCATAAAGATATGTTATGAAATGTATCTTACCTCAATAATTATGTTACATGAAATGGGTTTCTTGTCTTAATTTTCAACCCCATGAGGAAGATTTTTTGTTGTACTCTATGTTTTTCTCTATAGAGAATATTCGACCACTTTAGTATTTCTCATCACTATCCAATATTTATTCTTAGTATTTAATGTTTCATTTTTATATCTGAAATTAAATGTTTTTTAGAATATATGTTTCTAAATACATATGTTTTATTTTGGACTATGTTAAATTCAATAATGTTTTTATTTTATACAATCTTTTCATTTGTATTGTGTATTTTCTACCCATTTTTCATGTATAGTGAATATATTTCATGACTGTATATATATATTTTATATGTTCCTTTTCATGTTCTTAACATTCATATGTTACAATTATAGGGGTGGTTTTGTAGTTACTCAGGATTTACCAATAAGTCATTGGAATATTTATATGTACATTTTTTGAGGATTGCGCTAAGTTGGAATGGAGTTTCAAGGCCTATATTTCCTTGGCCTTGTGAAAATAAATGTATTACACATATTTTATAATAGGAAAATTTTTCTTTTAAAATTTATAAGAACTTATGATATGAGACTTAAATATTAATTCTTATATCCTGGTTGACATCAGAATACATTGCTTACCCTAGGAATGATATAATTGTAATTGACAATGGGGGTTGGGTTAGAGCTGAGTTGGATACATAGATTGCTCTCAAATTGTGCATTAGTAGCTTTCAAGTATCTATTTAACCAAGAAACATCTATGTTTTCTGCAATAGGTAGTCAATTTGAATTTTAAGACCTGATCCCCAAGTTAATGAATCATTTTGTGGTTGTAGAGCCCTTAGGAACTAGTTAGATACCCTTTAGGGTTGATTTTTGAGTTTTGGGGGTGAATAGGGGGATCCATGGGGCATTGAAAGTTATTTATGAAATATTTTTTTGGCTCAAATGATGTGTAGACTAGAGGGACACATCATGTGTTCTACTCATTTAGGGAAGATGAGATTTTTTCACTACCTGTCATGTACCGCGATTTAAATGCTATGTAGTGGCCCTATGAACTATTTTCTAAAATGCTGAAAATGAATTCATCGTGATGAAATGATAAAGAATCATGACCACTAGGTCTTATAAATAGGGAACACTATGTACTACGGGGTACATGTCATGTAGTCAGCACATATGGATAATTTGTGTGATGATAATACACGGTTGGACCTACGGTGAGGTGAGACACACCATGTACCACTAGGAAACACCATGTGGTACAACATGGTCATCTAATCCATGTGGTTAGAGGACATGGATTGGTGTTTAGGAGGGGTTACATATAATGTAGACCCTCTTACATGTTTTGTAGTCTCCTCTTGTAGGTTTGTCCATCATTTGTATCTCCTCTTTTGGTTCATAGATTCATTACAATGAGTACCATATACTAATAATTGTTTCATGTATAATTTGATTGGGGATATTTTTTTGTCCTAGGGGATGTGTGGTGAGATAATGATGAGAATCTGTTCGGTTAGTGATCGTTTGACTAACATTAATTTAGGGAGAACCCTTGGTTTTTACCAATGGCAATTTTTTTGGTATTAAATCCTCGATAGGGGATTGTAATCCCTCGATAGGAAGAACGTGGATTAAGTTAGAGTATCGCTCAAAAAGGCCAGGGTGGGATCCTCTATTATTTTACTAGATTTTTTTCCCAATATATTTGTTGGATCATGATACTCTACCCTATCATTACCCTAGATTGGGTTCTCATAAATGTCTTAACCAACACTACACGGGAGGCGATCCACTATCACTTAGGATAGCCTTGTAAGGTTTATTGTATCACTGAGAGTACAGTCCCCTATTTAGCTAGAATTTTTAGAAGGGTTGTGGTATCATTGTGTATATGATAACATACCCATAATTTGGTTTATATAGGGTTTCAATATCATCAAACATATGATCCCTTACACTATGAGTTAAACTATATGGGGTATGTGAAATTGTTATAAACAACACTATAAAGGTGAAAATACTCTATATGAGAGATATGATATCTAGGACATTAGTTTGGGTTATGGTGTCCCGCACTAGACCCTAGGAGTGATCTCTGTACTGAGTGAGATCCTTGGTTTATAGAATTTGGGTTGTGGTACAACCTAGGGGTCCCTAGGGATTATCACTAATCATAGGAGTTGTGGGTTATATTTTTACATATTATGTTCTTTTTATCTCCCAGTAGATCATGAAGGGATCTTTATTTTCTGTAATTTGACCATAAATAGTTCTAGTATGATTTTTATTGTCCCCCATAAAGGATGGTTTGGATCCCAAATATGTTTATCAAGATCCATTGAGTTATATTATGATTTCTTGGTGGTGATATTTTTTGATACTGATTTCTTTTATGAGTTCCATTTGGTTGATGTAGTTCTTCCCTCATCTTAGTGATTCTCGATTGGATTGTATCTCTCAGATGTGCAATAAGGGGTGGCTCAGATATACCCTATGGATTGTTCCTCCTAGATGAGACTCATAGCAGATGGATAGGCTTGTGGAATTTATTCTCTTAGAAATGTGTTCCTTTTATCCTTGAGTAAAAACATGTCACTAGAAATGAGGTCAGTACATTGTGTGGCTTGGTGGCTGAGATCATAAATACACAATGTTTTCTAGGGATCCTTTTCGGGTGTTCACATTTTGGATGACACCCTATGTGGTATGAAATTACTAGTTTTTTAGCCAATGATAGTCTTGAGATGGAGTTTCTCACTATATTAGAATACCTTTTTAAAGGTAAATCAGACTATTTCCTTTTAGTTTCTGTCTTTTCATTTGTGGTGTTTCAGGAACCTATTGAGTATCCTTATACTCACCCCTACATGAATTTCTTTCCTCATGTTTTGTGACTTGTACAGACCACATGTCATTCGATGAAGTCCCTAGGGGACTCGATGCAGTTGGATCATTGTGAGCTAGCTCATCCAGTGAGTTTATGAGAGTCTGGAATTAGAGCTTTTCGATTGGTGCATTTGACAATGATCTGCCCCAATTGTGTATGTTGGATGCCCTCACAGTTCCCGTATGGAGGGGGTATATTTTTTCCATTTTTACTTTTATTGTAATATGGTTGGGATATATGTATGAGTGAATTTACTTTTCTATTTTTAAATTTCTCTACACTATTACATAGAGGGGTATATATTAGTTTTCAAATAGGCACCTTAGGCTTAGGCCTTCCATGACTTTAATATCCTTCTCGGCAGGGGAAGCCAGACCCTAGCCTATGGAGTCATGCTTGGGGAGTCATAGAAAGAGCCCCATTAGGTTGGGCCATGATATAGTGGCTTCAGATAAGGTTCCACTTTGGGACCATAATTTTTTGAGCTTGGTTTGTGTTTCATAAGGTTGGTGTTAGGATTTTTCATGTTTGGATATTATTCTATGAGATACAGTTTTGATTCGGAGGCTGACATATCCATTCACTTGGACTATGATAACTGGTTTTTCAACTCTATGTATTTGAACACTAGTATCCTAGAAATAAATTCTACATTCATCATATATGACTAGGTCTTGTGTGTTTCTGGTTATCATGTCAGTTTCCAAGATATACCATTTGAATGTGGTGCATTTAAATTTTATATTAGGATACCTCCACAATGATATGTAGATAATTTTCTATTGAGGGAATGTGGTGATGATTCTCTCTAACTGGAGGCATCAATGCATGGAATTGGTTCTGAGGATGGAAATTATAGAGGTCTGCCAGTTGCACCACCAACTATTGAGAAGCAGGTTGTTCTGGAAGTACATGATGTGGATTCATTTAGGCGAATTTCACAACATGAGTAATTGAGTTAAGGAAATCTACGGTTCTAGGGTGTCCAAGACCCAAAAACAGCTAATTAATGGGTCGTGTTGGTCACATTTTTTTAATCCCGCTGAGGATACCTCTAGATCAGATAGTGGTCTATGGAACGATCCTTTTTCATGGTTCATAGAGAAGTTGGTGGAGTCTTGTGATGTTTACCAATGATGTTGCAATTATCTCATGGTAATATTTTGATCATCTCTTCATGGAGGATCTCTATTCAGCTATGCTAGGGTTGGTGGATATCTAGAAGCTTCTACACTATGGGATGTATATCATGGCCATAAACAATTACTCAGTGTGGTTCAAAATCCTCTCACAATACTCTCAATATATGGTTTGTTATATATCCATTAGATCACAATCCTATGATTAAGTCATTCTATAAAGATATGGGCGTTGGTGGTTTCAATGTGTTTTCCCACCTACGTAAGCATGCTAGAGAGAGCCTTAGTTGTGAAGAGATTTCCAACTAACCAGACTCCAATAGATAGTAATGTGCATTTGGGGGCTGTGAAAATTGATTCTAGTATCCAGTGGATGACATTGGGATCTGGGCATTCCATTACATCAGGTGGTAATCCTACGAGAGAGTATCTAAGGCTCTGGGCTTCCAAGATGGTTGTGGTCAGCTACAGGAGAGTCGGTAGTATGATTGTGATATATGGGTAAATATTTATAGAGATTATAATATCCACCATGATTCATAGAAGGAACTGGTTAAAGGGCCTCCATGGTATTGGATTCATTTCAATCATAATGTTCCATAGGGTGGTGTAAGTATTGGAAAAGTGGGTGGAAAAGTAGATGGTATCAGATGGTACAAGTTTCCACCACCACCACCATGTGGTCCACATCAGGGTAAGGGAGCTAGAGGATATGGTTTAGGGAAGATACATTCCATAGATACCATGGACCTAGAGGCTCCAAGGATGGATATTGGTATTTTTTTCCTTTATTCATTGTGAATTTGTACCAATAAACACTATTGGGAGGTACTCGTTTCATTTTTCTTCTTTCTAGAGACTTTTACCATGAGACGCAAAGATTTGGTAAAACCTTGTGTTGGTATTGGTATAAATTTATTTGAATGTTCATGGAAGAGGGAACCCTCCCCCACAATGATGCATTTTTTAATGTGATCTAAAACCTTGTATGTGATCCAGTTCTATTTCTCGATCCCAGTAAAACAAAATGTCTATGCTTGGTAATCCCTTTTTCTTAATAGGTACCTTCACATATTTGGAGTCAACTCATATGTGAGATTCTTGAGGAGGGTATGTTTTTTTTTCATGGATTCAAAATCATGAGGTTGATGGACACATTCCCCACTAAGATAAATTATTGAGATGTGATGAAAACCATACAGCTGAGATAGTACAACCCAAAGTGGAAAATATCGAGGTGCGGTGGACCGTTTCCATTGAATTATGTATTCAGTGAAGGTTTTCATTTTTCTATGAATTATATTTACAAAGGGGTGTTCTAATAGACCATATGACTGTATAAGGACAAGGTTAGTGATATTATTCATTTATCTTATGTGAGGATACATATTCCCACTAGTTTCTTGATTTCAACCTAATTGAGATGGAATTGGGTGTGGTATAAATTTTTGTTCCCTTGAGTGAATGAATTTAGGCAATACATGAACCATGGGTTTCCTTTTTGGTGGTCTTGGTGATCAATGAAGTGTGGGAGTCTCATTTGTGAGCTCCATTTCTTCCCACCGGGCTCGGATTTATATATTCAGGGAATAAAATACTTATGTTGGGGAGGATTTAATGATATGATTTTGACATGTAAGATGTTTGAATAATTGTAAGAATATTTATGAAGCTGGGTGCTGAGTAGATTTAGTGTTTAGGGATTGGATATCCCCAGTGATGTGACTGTAAAAGTATTAAATATATTCTAACAAAATGTGAAATTTATATGGAAATGTGTAATATATCCTGATTGGATTTTTGGAACATATTTCTAAAACCACAGTTGATTTCAGAACAATCTGTTTACATAAAGAATGGCATATAATTTTTAGTATCGGTTGTCAGGTTAGAGGTGAGTTGGAAGCAGGTTATTAAGTGGAGGGTGTTATTTTAATAAATATTTAAATAATATATATCTCCACCACTCCATTTTGATTGGATGTGTGACTATATGAATCTCATATCGTCCCCTATAGAAACAATTAACTCGAGGACAAATCTGTGGAATCAAATATCCATCGGTTTCAGATCATTTTGGAGAGCACTCCCTAATCTTGTAGTAGAAGGTTCCAGGATCCTATTTGATCATGAAGCATCAGAACTTTTTCCAATGTGCTAGTTGGATTGAGTTTTAAGCCTGATCCCCTTTATTATTAATTTTCGTAAAAGTTTTAGTGCCCAAAGATGATTTCATGGGCCCCCTTGAGGGTTTATCACTGTTTTCATGGTGAATGAGGGTGGTCATAAATGCTCACAAGGCATTTTTGATGGTTTTTTTCAACTACATTCCATGTATACCATATAGATATGTCTTGTGATATTAATGTTTGGTGAATTAGAGTTTCAAGGATTGAAAGTCATGTACCTTGGATTAAATGTTGTGTATTAACCCCATGTCATGTGGCATTAGGAAATGATTATGGAAGTAGTGTGGATAAAATATAAAAAAAATTACCAAGGGTTCATGATTTCAGGACGCACAATGTACAAGGAGTACATGGCATTTTATGAACATGGTTAGCTGATCAGTGTGAAGATAATACATAGTTGGGGCCTAAGTGAGGTTAGAAGGACTATTTACCATTCAGACACACAGTATGTTACCATAGGGATAGCCAGACCATGTGGTAAGAGGACACTATTGGATATTGATGTGGGTTCACACACTATGTATAACCTATTACACTTCATGTTGTCTCCTCATGGGGGAGTTTCCTTCATTCATATGACCTGCTTTAGGGATAAAATTTGTGCCTAATAGTAGCATAACCATAGTATTTTCCCACATAAAATGTGTTGGAAGACATGGTTTCTACCTAGGGGATGTGAGGTGAGATGATGTTGAGAGTATACTAGGTTATTGATGGTTTAACCAATAGTGTTTTTGTGAACTCACCTAGATTATCCATATGAGTGTTTTGTGTTATTAAATCTTCGGTACATTATTGTAATCCCATTGATATGATGGAATGGATAGAGTTTTAGTATCCATCTGGATAGGCCTAGGTGTGATCATATATAATTTTTGTAATGTTATAATATCCTAATAGAGTGGCTAGGGTTGGATCCCATGTCATATCATTTCCATAGATCTGGTTCCCACAATCACCATGACCAACACTGCATGGGTGGTGATCCTCTATTGTAATGGATAAAACTATAGGTTATGTTTTATTATTGTGATAATTATCTCCTTTGATGCAGGAAATTTAATTAGGATTTCAATATCATCAAATATATAATCCCATACATATTTGTTTTTAGTAGGTTTAATGAATTGTTTTGTATATGATCTTATACTTCACATGATATACTAGGTGGGGTTTTTTGAATAGTCATTACCGACACAACACATGTGATGATCCTCTATCTGATAGATATGATCTCCATGACATTAGTCTAGGATGTGGTGTCCCCCAATAGATTCTTGTAGTGATCCCATTTCAATGTGAGATATTTGGATTACTGAATTTGGGTTATTATATTCACTAGGGGAACCTAGGAGGTATCCAATTTCTAAGGAGTCGAGGTTTATGGTTTTCCAGACATGGTATGTTATGTCCCCAAATATATCTTGGGAGGGATCCCCTTTATAGGGAATGATATCATTCATCATTCTAGTATGGTATGTAGATTCCCCCATTTTTGGTTTTGTAGGATCCCCAATCTATGTATCAATATCTGCATGTTTTGGCATGATGTTCTAGGATATTTTATCAGGTGTGGGTGTTCTATCGAATATATCCCCTTGGTATGTAAATATTGTTCCATTAGAATAGTGATACCTGATTTATTTCGGTATCATATATTTTTCATTAGGGGTGGATGGGTTGTACCAAATAGAGTTTACCTCTCTAACAAGTGTTATCTTTGATCGCAAGGCTAATGGAGTTGGTTCTCCTAGACGAGTGTTCCTCCAAGCCTTGAGTATGAACTATTCTCTATTGATGAGGGTGGAACCTTCTGAGGATTGTTTCTCGAGATGAGAATATTAGGGTATTTTCAGGGGTTTCATTTCCGGTTTTTATTATATGGGATGACACACCATGTGGTATGAGCTGACTAGTCCTTTCTAGACATGGATGGTCTAAAGATAGAGTTTCTTAGTCATTTGGGTTCCCTATTCCTAGGTCGAACAGGGTGTTTAATTTCAATTGACCCCTTTAAATTTGGGGTTTCAGGGTTCTAAGTTAGTATCATTATACTATCCATTTCATGGGATATTCCCACACGTGTTATGTGTTGTGAAGACTATGATCCTTTCAACATATTCTAGGGGGACATGGAGTAGGCAGAACATTGTGAGTTGCTCTGACGAAGGTGCTTCCCAGAGTAGGGTCAAAGATAAGTTCAAGAGATTTATTTGATAGAAATCCACTTTTATAAAGATGTTTGGGATCTTTTATTGCTTTTATTTGGTGGTAATTCGTATTCCCTTTTTAATTATATAGTACTCTCACTGGGAGAGATTTATGCATGAATTTAATTTTTTGTTTCTAAATATCTTTGGACTATTTCTTGGAGTTGTATGTGGGTGTTTGTGTGTGTGTACCTTATTCTATGGCCTCCAATGAGTGTGATAGAAAACTCAATAATGGATTTCCTCCCTTGTTCTATGGAGGAGGGAATATGTATTTGCGACTAATGCTCCATTGGGTCGAGGTGTGCAAGGTTACATCAATTTTTTTAAAAATATATATGGCTCGTATACACCATTTGATTCCTTTAAATTTTGAAAATATTTAACATACATTAATTTATAAATACCTAGTTATTGTTTACATATATAATATTAATTTTTTGGATACATATAACTTACCTTTTCAATCCTAGTAATTATTTTTTATAGTAATGACATTTCATCACATAAATTTCTTTATTAAATACCCTATTATTCATTAAATTTATGGACAGTAATTCCTCAATACTTCTAAACACCAATTTATATTATAAAATATTAACATTATTATATAACAATACTCTAAATAGTGTTAGTATTACATTTATCGAGTAAGGAAACATTCACTATCTCTATACCCAATATTTTAATATGGATGTCTGAAGATTATCATGGAATGTTGTTTGTCTATTGTTTTATTTATTTTTTCCATTGTTTTTTAAATAATTATAAAAAAATTATTTAGAAGTTCAAAATTATATATCTTCTAAATGCATTGACAGCTCTCCTATGATAGAGTATCTTGGGTATCATCATTTATGTCAGCCCTAAAAAATAATCTTATAAAAATGTCTCTATCTATATGATCCAAATAACTAAGATCATTATTTAAGGGACTATATTATGGAAATATTTATCCAGAATTATATTTTTCATCACTAAGGAACATGATGTTATTATATGAGAATTTATTTCTGAATTTCTAAACAATTAATATGTTATGATAATAGTTTAATTTATTTATAAAATAATTTTTATAATCTATCTATTTTAAAATTTGTATAAACATTTTATTATCAAAAATAATTATTTTATAATTAACATGTATTTTAACATATTGATTATTTCATATCATTCCTTCAAAGATTTCCATTTGACTAGTTTATGAGGAAAATAATTTTAAATGATATGTATAATTGAATAGATTTTATTGATACTTTTTTTGAGTTTTTAATGTCCTATTATGGATTTATTATATTCCAATTTAATAGATGAAAATAATGATTCGTTTATAAATACACATGCCTTATTTTTTGGAGATTTTTCATGGATATAAAAATATCACAATTTAAATGGTTATTCAAATGATTGTGAATCAAAATATATTCATGATATGTAATTATGTATGGTTAACATTGGATTTGTTTTGTTAATTTAAAATCCAATTTGTTAATCATGATTTTCTAAAACCATAACTAAGAGTACGAGATCAAATATCTACTATTAGTATGAAAAGATGGCATAGAAATATTTAGAAGTTGTTATATTAGTTTATGTAAATTTAAGCAATGATAAGTTATACTTTATCACGATATTTAAGGTATGGTTAACATTTTTGTTTAGTTGAAATAATATTAATTAATTTCTAAATGGGTATAATTTATATATAGTATAAACACAAGGGATTAGTGCATGGTATTAATATATATATATATATAAGCTAACATCATGGTTTTTTTTAATCCAAGGACTTTCATTGTTCTCAATGCAGTTATATACATATCGGGATAGTAGGATTCTGATATAGTTATGGCTGATATCCACCTTGTGATAATCACATAGAGACCTAGGATTTTTATACATTAACATTTTAACTTAATATTAAATCATTCAAATAATTTCAAAAAAATTCACATGGACTAAAACTTTATTATATTTTTAAATAAGATACACCATTATCTTATTCAATTAATGATTATCAGAATCTCCCATAATGAAATTCTTATTTAGTGAACCTCATATTCATATCCAATGTATACATTTCATCATTACTGTGCTAAAGGGAAACATAATAAATGTTAAGATCTAAATCACCTTAACGGTTAAAAGGAGAGAAATAATTCATTAATTATACCTAAGTAATAGCTTTGTATCAGTGTGTGATACGCTGAATATAAAATCCAATGTTTATTCCTAATATATCATTGATTATCAACATGAATCATTGAATAATTAATTATCATTCTAAAATAAAATATATAATAAGACTGTGAAATCATCACAATTCATGTCTTAGAAGCTTATGTTCTATTATGGGGTACAAATATAGGAATATAATTCATTTAATTTTTTAATGTTTACAAACAAGACTAAATAAAATATTGGTTCATGCCTTATCACATATCTGCATTGTTTATTAATCCATCCAACCTCATTCCAATTATTTATCAATCACCATCAGTTTGTTTCCCACTATGTACAAAACACATTAGAAAATTTACCATTGCACATCAATCCAATAAACATTTTCCCATAGATATATCATTATATATAGATAATTACCCAACAAAATAGAGTTATATATAGGTCCAACCCATCCTTGTTATAACGAGACAAACAAAAATAGTTATAATGTTACAAACAACCATAGTTATAATATAGTAATGTTACATGTTTGTATTATAACCACCACCACCAAATAAATGCAATAAATTAATATATCAAAATATCATGATACATTCATCATTACATATTAAAAAAAATTAGAAAGTGACACATTTACATTCCATCATATTATAACACATAGAAAGATAATGTGTGCCATAGTCATCACATCAATTCAACTTAGAAAATATAATTGAAAATGAATGGGTTTCTTAATCTTATCTGTATCAATTTATTAATATATATTTTGGAAAACTAATAGGGATGGTAAAATATATTAATTTCTATGTGATATCATAGGTATCATGATAGTGAATTATCCTTAATGAAAAATTATTCTGAAAGATCACCATGAAAATGTCATGTGGAAAATTTCATATACACTTTTGAAGTAAGTTTTTTTAATAAATATTTTAATAAAAAAATTAGTGTAATGTTCATTGAATATAATAATTTTTATTTAAAAATTATTGATTATATTTTTTTTTGATGGCATAAATTTCAATTCATGCAATGCATGTAAAAAAATATTTCGTTCACAATATTTGAAATTCCAAATTGGATTTTTTTGGAAAAACCATGATAATTCCTTGAATATTATATTGAAAAAAATTTAAGATTGTAAATTTTATATTCAATATTTTTTTAAAAATATTAAAAAAATTATTTAAACTACTTTTATAAGACATTGACAAATAATTTAAAGTGTTTTGACCAAATAGTGAAATAAAGATTTTTTTCCTACACTTATTTTAACTCTAATCATATATGTGATGAAAATAACATTATATTATTTATTTTTTAGAAATAGATAAGTGATAATAAATTAATATAATTTTTTGAGATGTATACCATGAGATCTCATCATGAAAAAATTTAATAAATAATCCCATAAAAAAATGAGATTATGACATTAAATATGTACCACATTTGTATATTTTAAATCATAAGCCACATGACAGAATCCATACTATAAAGATATTTAATTCCAATAATAATATACATAGGGATCAAAAAATAAATTAATTTATATTATGTATACAAAAATATGATATATGTGTTGTATAAGGAATTTGTCCCAAATAATTAAAAGTATTTCAAAACTCCCCTACCGTAAGTGTTAGTTTATTTCATAAAACATTGAAACTAAGGTATAAAGAATATTATCAGATTATATATATACATCAGAAACATATTGATATATATCATGGTATATTTAAATAATGTATGACCGTTTATTTTGTTTTTAATAAGAATTCTTTGTTAAAATAACATTTTATGTACCAACTACTTCCTTTTAAATGAATCTTTTAGTTGGGTATTTTTTTCATATACATTGATAAGGGTAAAAAAATCTCCATAATGATATACATGATATAAATATATAAAATATTTATCATATAAATATTTTTAGAATAATGGAATAATATTTTTTATAGAAATTGAATTACATTTTTCATAGACAATATAGATTGAATGTATGGTTGAATGATGTTTCCATTCCCTTAATAGATGAAAAAAAGAATTCAGAAAAATATATTACCATTAATATATATATATATAATATATTGAATTTTTTAATTAATCATGTCATTATTTCCTTCCATGTAAATCATACATGAATAATGAATCACTTCACTTCGGGAGGTAGTAGTTCACCATACTCATGAGTGACATTACTGTACTCCCATAATATTTAAATTATGATTGTATTTATGGTATTATAAATATAGAATTATAATGATATCATAAATATAATATAATTATGTTAAATACATCATTATATCCATCATTTTTAGGTGATAATTAAAAATAAAATACATCAGTTTGGGAGGTGATATTCCACCATGCAAATGATTGGCGATTTCATCTCCCATTTGCTGGAAGACAATATGGATTAAATTTATTAAATAAAAAAAATAAATTATATTTATTTTTAATAATCAAGATTTATTTTATTTTAATTTTATGTACTTACAATAAATTTTTAAGAGAATAAGTATAAAATAATGAACTGATAGAAAACAATTACCTTTTTTACATTAAGGAACACATATTATATAACATATGGATAGTATTTTGGTAATAATTGTAGATCTGTGAATTTTCATGTAGTTTCCATGCCTGAGATACTATAAATAGTTACCTAGGGTGATGGTTAGAGGTCATCAAATGCATCTCCTATAATGAAAGATTCCTCCGAATATTAGTGAGGGCCTTGAGTGTGTCTGTGGGATGACTATTACCTCCTAGACCAGTGTTTTCAATGTATAAAATGAAGAAAACGTGCATATGTATACATCAGAAATATGAGAATCAACATAACTATAATGAAAACCTTGAATGAGATTTAATCAAATAGAAAAAGATGAATAATAATATTAGGTATTAAAATGATGATGATGGTACGTCAAATTTCAATACAAAAATATTAGTACGGGGAGAATGGGAGGTATGAATATACTATATGATAGGAGAATATAAAAAAAGGAAAATAATGATCAAATAATAATATTGAGCATAATCTTGGTCTTCTACCCTAGGTTCTATCAAAATTTTGTAAATCATTCAAACATTGGTTGTCATAAACATCCCATTATACATACTCGTAGTCATAAAATCATCATGGGTACCAAGGAAGGACCAGGAATGGTGTCTGATACAATCCTAGTAGTTTTTAATGATGTTTTTCAAGGAATATACCTTTAATTTAAATAATAAATCATTTTTTGCCATAATAAATAAATTCAAGGTAATAAATAATTAAAAAAAGAAATACCTTGGCTCAAGTTCCTAAAATGGACACCCAACTGATACCACCTATTTTGGCCTAATCCATTTGTCTGAAAGGTTGTTCATGTAAAATTCCTAATATGGATAAACTTTTCATTACAAATATGTAAACTAAATAAGGCATACCCCAATTCTTGTTTGTTGTCTTGGTATCTCATTTTGATATCCTCATCAAACATTGTCCAGTACACATGTGAAAAAACACATATACACAATCAATGAATGTGTGACATCAATTTGTGGAGTACCGAGACAATCCAATATGGCATAAATAAATTCCTATGTGTTTCTACAGGTGACCTCAAGAGAAAAAATGTCACAATCATCATCTAAGTCCACCCATATATGTGTTCAATATATCACTCATGGCATGATGACTTTGAGTTCGTACTAATTATATCACATAGAGGATCAAGTACCCCATGGGACATGGATTACCTATATTTTCAATGATTCTATACTTGATTTCTCCCCTTGGGAATAGGGTTCACTCAAATGTATATGTAAACCCCATAGACAGAACTTACTTATGAAGACAAAGTATCCCTCTCAGTGCATCTATTAGATCCATACAAGCTTTGTGAGTCCATCTATGGCATCCTTAATGTGGGACTAATGTTCTCTCACTTCATGTAGTAATTCAATCATGGTAAACAGGCATACATAATAAGTAATCTCATTAATATAATCTCATTCCATCAATGATATACATCTATATCACATACTCACAACATAAAAAATCTATGAAATTGTAGGGAAAAAATGGAACATTTCATATAGTAAAGGATTAAACCATTAAATTCAATCCAGGAATTGAATGAGTCCTACTTAAAAAATACTGGGTTATTTATAATCTCATGTAGACAATGAAATTTCATTCTCCAAACCTAAATATCAATTATAATAATAGCATAAAAAATCAAAACACACAATTATTGAATATATAAGAAGAACATGGAATGGAAGGAAAACAATATCCCATTGTATAAAGCCAAATAATTATATAACATTATTAAGAAATTATATATAATGAGTGAAGAATTAATATCAATGTAAAATCTCATGGATATCGATTAATTTTAATTTAGATTAAATTATTAATACATATATCAAAGGACAAACTCATACATTTTTTTCACCATTTAAGTAATGGAAGACATTCACTAAGTTGGGAACACCCAAAGGGATAGATATGACAAGGTGATTCTGACATAGATTGATATTTGTATATGTAAGGGTCAAAATAGTCATGGAAAATAATTTTATTTTTCTTATTAGGAACATTTGGGGAATCTGCAGAAGGTGATGATGTGTGGCACAAAGACGTGTTATTTGAAAAGACAAAAAATGATAATAAAGTACCTAGATCACCTACGGTGATGAAGTAGCACCACATAAATCTATTATAAATTATTCATTCAACCTAGAACATAATAATTTTAAGGATTATAAAACACCTAGAAAATGGGTAAAAATCATCACACCATAATTGGAAATCATATAGTGTATGATCCATGGAATACATTATAGTGGATGATTCAACTTAGTAAAATAAATACAAAGATTTTAATGATAATATATTTTGACACCATCGGAGGGATATATCTCATTCCCTTTAAAAGAGGGTGGAGACGATCAACATAGGATGTGGGGAGGAGGAATCCAGCTAGAAATGAGAGGGGATGAAAAATGAAAAGAGGGGATTTTAATCATTTATTAAGGGTTAAATGGATTTTTCACCCACATAAGAGGGTACCCAATGTTTTTTCAAAATAAATTCCAAACTGTGTGCCATTCCTGAAATAGGTTCAACATCAAAGGGGACTCCTGCATGATTATGATCACTTTTGAATAATCTTGTGAAAACTAATAGAATCATATATGAAAAAGTCTTAGTTGTTTTCAGATGAAATTAAACCATGGGTCATAATTTTTTATTCATTACATGTATCCTAGAACATCCCAGAATATAGAACCAAACAATTTATGGGAACTGTGTTCTCTAGGTTTCATTGTTTTGTCACACTATGTGGCCTAGTCAACTTCATCACATTTCAGGGCTCTAAGCTTTGAAATACCTCCAGACTCACCATTAACCTCCATTAACCAGTTATAAAACATTTCAATGGACATTAATGTAAATTTATAAAAATATTTAAATGGTTTGTACCTTTGAAAAAATTCCATACATTACAAATTACACTCTATAAGACAAATAAACCACAATTTTCTCTTTATAAGGTGGTATGAGGTCATCTGAATTGAATTCCTGCAACGATGCATGTGCATCGACCTCTTGATCCAAGGTGTCTTTCATCATATATATGTTATGCTATAGTACACAGACCAAAGGGAATGACCATACCTATAGAACCTTAATTCTAATTTTGATGATACATATCAATTTATCCTCAAAGGACACGTCCTTATCCTATTTGATATCATTGGGGTCAAAATAATGAGATGAGACATGATGATACAATTGAAGCTAATATTTTTGGAAGATGTCATGCATTAGAATGTACCTCTAAATTGTCTCAACCCATTTAGATACTTTAATGATATTCTCAACTATCTTTAATGTCTTGATGTATCATGGAAAAAACATTCCTTGTATCAAGATTCATATATAACATTATCTAGGTGATACACGAAGGATGATCCAATGTCCCAACTCAATATACAGAGTTATTCAATGATGATCAATATATTATTTCTACCTATACTGAGTGGTTGACATACCATTATGAACTATATGGACTTTATTTGATGTCTCATGAATGTGATGAAGACCTAGTAGAGTTGTATCGCCTTCCTCTAACCTGAATAGTGGTGGATAAAATAGTTTATTTTATATTTACTAATACAAATTCATCTAAATAGTTTCAAAGAAATGTTTATTTTAGGAAAACTCTACCAGAATAATATTTTATTCCCATGAAACACCAAAATCAACAATACAATCATGTAAAATATCCACTAATACCTATATAGTCAAATTAGACTACCCATTGGTATGAGGTTAATATTAATTACATAGTAGAAACTATGATCCAAATTAATTTTTCAACCTTTGGTAGAACTGTGATGTGAAATGGGCGTCTCAATCCAAAACAAAAGAACATGGACAACAATGATATAACAATACTTATAGAATGTAAATCCTTATTAACTGATCAATTTACAAGGTCTCTTAGATTGTAAGAAAGTGATCATCTTTTATCAACCTATCAATGATCATATATACTAGATCACAATGTCAAGGGGGTCATAGTAAGCCTATCAGAAAATACCTGGTGATGTAGTTCCATGTATACTCATGAATAAAGAGTTGATGTAGAAGTTCATCTGCTCACGGGTGCTCTACCCTTACATACTGATTGGTGGATCACTGAGTAATGCGATATCTTAATTAGCTTTTCATACCTAGCCACACATAAGGATGATGTAAATCAATCTATATCTTAGTAATCCCAGGATGGAAGGCCCAAACAGAGCCAACTGATTCCATCGGAAACACTTCCCAAAAATCTAAAGGCACCCATATATGGGAAAAGAAGAGTATTGTTTCACTAATATCATCAACATGGCCAGGCATCAGGATAGCACATGTGACTCTCTCCCAAAAATCATGACCCTTATAATCTAGTGACTACCTCATAAGAACACATTATAGAAGGGAGGAGGTCACTTCTAGAGCTTCTAGAACTAGTTTCCCAAGTTGTTCTTAAACCACTATATTCATCTCAAAAAAGGATCCATGATCTTTCATTTACTATAGTCCTCATTGATGTATTATATATGATTATTCAGGATCATGGAAACAATTATGACATTTCCTTTTCTGATTATGTAAAAAAGATCATTTTATGTGTATTTCAGGGATTCCACCCACCCACACTGACTCAGATTCAAGTATCTATGTGTGGTGATATTCTCAATTATTTTACAATCCATGTAAACATTTAATAAAACTCCTAAAAATTAGTGACTCCTATAGTGTAGAGCTTTCCCTAGGGATGCAAACTAAATATCGTGAATTGGGAAATGCATCTCATGTGGCCTTAGCTGGAGCGACCCACAAACCACGAATCAATCACCTTGCATTAGAACATCATGAAGACTGATTCCCAATGAATAACAATAGATTCTATAAATTCATCCTATATTTTTTAGAATCAAGATCAACATTGAAGTGAGTCTCCATATTAGCTTATAAAAAGCTATCTCTCGTGATTCAGACCAATGGAACTAGACACTCTACATAGTCCGAGCCATAAGAGGGGAGTTTAGGAGGGAGATGCCCTGAATGAACTTTCTGTAATAGAAATAAATCCCTAATAGGCAGTTTATATCGACCAAGTTCTTGGGATTCTCCTAGGACATAACAATACTCACATTATCTAACTATAATTGCACACCATCCTTAGATAAGACATGACACATGAAGTGAAACTTTGTGATCCAAATGTGTAATTTACTAATCTTCACATTGAGATAGTTATCTATAAATGTACATAAAAAGTTCTCAATGTTATTGGAATGGTCGTTTATGGTGAACAAGTAGACTATGATATCATCTATGAAGGCCACCCCAAAAGAATCAATATATGGGTGGAAAACATGATTCATCAATGCCCTTATGAATTATGGTCTATTTTTAGGCTAGAAAGCATTACCAGATACTCAAATAAATACTTAACTACTTTGGAATACCATTCATTGTATATCTAATTGACGCACATGAACCTGATGTTATCCTAACCTCAAGATGATCTTGGAGAAAACTTTTTCTATGTTGTGATTGTCTATGAGGTCTTCTATACAAGGCAATGAATTCTAAATTTTCACCCTAAGTTTTTTTGATTAGTAGTAATCCATGAAAATTATGAGTTAAAAATACTTTATATTATAGAAAAGGACTAGTGATAACCATGAAATTGTGATGGGTATAACATAAAAATTAGCCTCTAGATATTTTAGTAGCTTCATTGGTTCATAGAAATCTGTAGGTGACATTCTATATGTTGGGATAAACATTGTGGAAGCACCTGATACTAGATATATAGTGAATTCAATCTCATTATAAGGTGGTAAGGAAGGGAAATAGAAATTGAAGAAATCCCATAAATGATTCACTACCATAAAGAAATCTAGAAAATGTATTTTTTGATCTCTAATAAATAGAAGTACAAACTGAGAAGTTACTCTAACCAGAAAAGAATTATTTTTTATAGTTTGATATTCTACAATATTCCATATATCCATATGAACATATGTGTTTTCCTCTAGTGGAGTAAAATACAATCTTTGGTGATAGAAATCCACATGTTCATGGTAAGGCATAACCCAGAACATACATATAATGACGTCAAAGATGGACATCTCGAGGAAAAAAACTCTAAAAGAAAAGGCTTGCACATATCTCATGGGGGAACATATTATATTTTAATATTATCTACATTTATACTCCTAATGGAGTTTCAGGAGATATAACACCGTAGATTTACTCTAATGTAAGAATAATGATTTCTACAATATTAGAAGATATTAATGTATGAGATGCACCTCTATGGAGAATGGAAGAAACTAATGTATAGGTCTGAAGAATAGTACCTCTAACCCTAGATGGTCCAAGAAGTATAACCTTGGGTTTAGGCTGAACTACCTATATATTTCCTGAACAGTATACATGAGATACTATGTGGCTTTCCTAAGCAGATCCACACGGTTGACCTTATAGGTATACCACCTAACATCCTTGAACACAAACTATACTACCTCATCCTATTCAGCTAGTGGAAGACCTTCTCCCAACCTGATATGGAGTTAAAGATCATGAAGCCACTATATGTGATCATTATCGTCCCCTCTCATTACATACTAGGGGAAAAGAACCTTAAAAGCACAAAATTTGACCTATCCTATCGCAATCTCGACACTCAATTAAGTTATTTAGTAACTGTTTATTCTTATAGATTAGAATGCAATACTAGTGACACAATATACAATAATTATGTTCCACGTGAATGGAGTCTCCCCCATGTACACCCACGAAAAAAAATATTCAATTACCAGAAGAACGATCATCCTTATTCGGAATAGAACCTCTATAACTCACATTGCAATCATCTATTAGATTAAATTCTATAATATGTTCCGGGGTCACTATCTATTTAATGGTTTTAAACATAATAAAATTCACTTCTGAGTAGAAAACATAGCCAAGATTATCATAAAAATAACTCATAGTCAAAAATTCATCTCCAGACAAAGATGGTGTGAAACACTAAATCTCATTGAAGTTATTATAACAGTCAAGAAAAATCATCGATCACTTTTGATGATTCATGAACTCTCATGCACTATCTGATCTCTTAGATTGTGAGAAGAAGTTTTTTAGAATTATATTTGATAGTTTACCTAGAACATCCCCTGATGTGGCTTAGACAATGATATGATATTCCACTAATTATTTTCAATAACACGTAACATATAGGTACTGACATTGTCATTATGTTCTAGAGGTGTCTCAAGACGATAAAAGTTGGAACTATGGATTCTAACCATTAATCCACTACATGAGGATTACCATCCCATGATAATGTGGGAGTATGAGGCTACTGGATGTCCCACATGAGCTCTTCCATAGTCATGGAATTCTAAGTTACACCCTTTATAGATTGTATAAATTTTAGAAGGCCATCAAGGAACTATGAATTGCATCCCAGTTAATGATCATTAAAAGGTTACATTGGTGGAACTATGGGTGGTATCACGGTTTCCTATGATCCCACTACCTATAGAGTGTGATCATCTCCACTCTCTTGGAATACAACATAATTTATTAATGGGGGAATATTACTATTTTTCCCAACACACCCCTCATAAACAACTCATAAATGTTTTGAGAACATATAGAGAAGGAAGATTAAAATGATAGACACATTGATTACCTAAAAACAGGGCACCACTGATAGCCTTCTCCATGATCAATGATCAAATATGATGTAAAGGTCATGTATGGATCACTAAGACCGAACCTATGACTCATATATATGGTAAGGTCAATCTCAATGCCTCACAATTCTCATGTCCAAGAAACATTTCATTATTAAATAGAGGTTTTCACTTTAATTGAATTAAACATTTAATACCCTTTTAATTTTATTGAAAAAGGTGGATCTCGATCCCAATTCCTAGTGGCCCACATTCCTCATGAGTTGACAATTTTCTTAAATTAATTTAATCTATAACATTCGTCTACAAGATGAATTTTCAAACTTTAATAATTATAAAAAAACACCAAGGCGGAAAAGTATAGAACAATGGGTAATTTTATTCAAGACATGAAATGTACACTAAATGTAAATATGGAATGTCAAAATACATGAAATTTCACCATATGGGTTTTGTATGATACATGATTTACATATTCTCTCATCTCATCAGGTGGAAGTAACACAAATAATAATTTTTATATAACCAATTTAATTAAATCATAAAATAATTGGGTCACCCAATAGTGAAGTCAAATCAATTATAAGTGTCATAATTAATTATTACAACTCCCAATTATTGGAAATTTGGGTTTCCACAGTACATAGGTTAGCAACATCCAAGAACTGGTTATGGTCCAAATTCTAATGCCCTATTCTCCTATATAAAACCCAAATAGTAATGAAAAGGGAAAAAATGATTTGATTAAACTTTGTAGCATGACACCCTGAGTTACAATGAAATTTTTCCCATGAGAGTCACTACTGGACCTCAAACGCATATCCCAAAATGCAAGAGTCTTCTGACTAGTAGAGAGGGAAATGAGTGTACATGTGGGGAGAATATGTCCACATATATTAGAGTCTGCACAATTGTAAATGTTAAAAAAAGGAAGAATAATATATCATAAATATAAGAAGTAGTGTAACCTTAATGTAAACCATGCATGATTTGTAAAGAGAACTATGAAGCTGAATAAGAATGTAATATTTTATAATGATGTTGATGGTTCATCAAATTTCAATAAAAAAATATGTGTAAAAGTATAAGGGTATAAAATCATATACTACATGCTGGAAAAAAATAGAAAAAATTAATAAAATGAAAAAAATAATCTAGAGCATAGGATAGGTCCTCTGACCCCTGATCAATTGTAATTTTTTAAATATGTCATACATCGGACAATGCACACTTCCATTTAGCCCATCATGTGATTATAAAACCATCTTGGTTTATAAGGGGAGCCTAAGCAATTTTGGGGAGAAAATCACAGTAGTAAGACAGCAATGTATCTACGATATTATGTTTCATCAAATTGATAAATCATTTTAACCCATAATAAATCAATACTGAGCAATAAACTATTATATATGATACGACATGGCTTGGGGTTCCTATGATGGACAGTCGACCAATACCAGCTAATTCATCTTAACTCAGATGTATGAAAGGAGGTATCTATGCATGTCATTATTTTTATTAAAGGGTAATCTTAAAAAACATAAATATGTAATTAATTCCCCACGATTGTGATTTTTCTAGGGGTTTTATTTCCATATCATCATCAGTGATTCTCTAATACATATATGAAACAACACATATAAAAAAATAATCATTCTTTCAAATCCATGATTGGAGTCTTGAGCCTGTCCAAGGTGATCTAAATAGAATCCAATGTGTATTTACCAGTGTATTTGATAGATTCAATACCCAAATGCATTTACACGGAAATCCATAAGTGCATTCCATGTATCAATCATGAAATGGTGAATCTGATTTCATATTTTTTCTATCACATAGAAGACTATGTGTCACCTGGGGCATTTCATAATCATCATGAACGTAAGTCTGACTTTAGTTAATTCCGTAGGGAACCACTATCAATCATTATTATAGGTAATCTACCTGGAGAGACCATATCTCAAAATCCTAATTATTTCTCCTGATGCATCAAGTAAATCCAACCAGGCATGGAGGGTCTATCCATGGAATCCTTATATTGGGACATATTTTCTGTATTGTCTTGTATTCTAAAATTCAGGGTAGGAAAAAATATATCACAATTCATATCATTTGTATAATCTAATTACATCAATTAGTTATCCTTATATTTCATACTCATAGCTTATGCAAAATATGAATCTAAATCCAGAAAATTCTGACTCAATTTATATAGTAACGAATGAAGTCATTAAATGTGATCGATTCATGGAATGACACATATGCAACAATGAATATTTTATTTATAATAACATGAACACAATTGAACATAAACCCCAATTCTGTAATGCTTTCCATAGAATACAATTCCAATCAAACCACCAAATGTTGGAATTAGTATTAAGAATATGGAATACAAGGAAATTATAGGCCCATGACAAAAATCATAAGCTCTTTATAACATTCATATGAAATTAATCATAATACGTGATGACATAATCATATAGGAAATTCTAATGGTTGTCGATTTATCTTGAATTCAAAGCAAATGATTATGACTTTTAGTAATGTAGAAACTCAAACATGGTGTTTTAACGATTTTAGGCATGGGAGAATTGCCATTATAGTGGGAACACACAACGGGGTAAAAAATGCATGGTGACAATTCAAAATTTAGGTTTCTCTATATTGTAGGTTCTTAATAGACATGGAAATCCATTTTAATATATTTATTGGGAACATTCGATGTCTTTCCATATGGTTTTTAATGCATATGGTTGTGTTGTTTAGAATGAATTGAAACGAGTGAAAAGGAACTTTACCACCTACCTCAATGTAGTCGTGATACACTCTTCCATTATCAAAAAATGGTTCAAAATATAATGGATGAAATTTAAGGCTTTTAAAATCCCCCAAATTAGGGTAAAATATTTATATCTAATGATTTCAATAGATATAGGAAGAACATTGATGTACATTATAAATGCTGATCGAGATTATTGAAACAAATCTGTCTCTTATGATTGTAGGGGATTCAGACACTTTATGGGGGACATGGTTGCAATCATATGGAAGATGGATGAGGTTATCCACACACCAAATGGGATGAATAAATCCCACCATAATAGAGGGGGAGAATGAAATGAGGTGGGGAAGCTAAAACCTCATATAGTATAAAATGTATATTTCAACTGCACTAGAGGGGTCACATGGTTTGGATTTATTTTTTTCAAACCTTGTGAAAAATGTATGATTGGTTCTGATTCAATGGGGGAATCCCAAATAGCTAGGCCCACATTTTTACATACCATGTGAAATTAGTGAATAATCTCTCTATCCCAAACCTGTAGGTTGTCACAGTCCCATGCACCTTGAGATGCATAGACATAGAAAAACCATGTGGCCTATGGTTTCCCACATTCTAGAGAAAGGGTTCCTCAAACCTTTTGACCTAGTCTTCCTCATCCAATTTTAGGGATTCATGTTTCTAAAAAGCCCTCGATATACATGAGACCTTTATAAAACATTTAGGTAATTTTAATATTGATGCTTAAATGAATTTAAGTTGAAAATTTACTGTCTTTACATTTGGGAAATGATGGGATGTAACATATCTATATATTTTGGTATGTTTTGGTAAAAAAGGGCTTATTATGTGGGATTAAGTGTGGGGAGGAAGTCCCCATTTATAATTTATGTTGAGTGTTTTTCTAAAATCAAAATATTTTCAATAATGGATGTCACTATCATCCCATGTGACCCAAAAATATATTATTAATTGTCTTAATGGGAGATAATTTTGATCCAAAAATCCATGAATGAAATGATTCACTTATTCTCAATATATTACTTCTTATAATTTAAGACTAATTAATTTTAATATTTTTTTAACCATGGTAACTGGTTTTTCATTTTATTATTTATGAGATTTATCACATAATAATAAATTTATAATGAGACTTGTTATATAATATTGATCCACCAAATATAAATTGTAAATCTAATTTATTTTTAAAACATCTATGTGTGTCGAAAATTATTTTTAACACAAGCACAGGAAACCACCAAAATAAAATTTTAACCTTAACTATTGTAATTTATTATTATTATTTTACTATTAATTATTCAAAAAATTTAAAATTTAAATTATGAAATAATATTTATTTGTCTATATCTATATTTTGATTTCATTTTACCAAAATCTATTCATAGATGTGGAAGTATTTTTTAATAGTGAACCTATACACAAGACTAAATACATATTTCAATATAAATTTCTCTCAAAACTATAATAATTTTTATAAAACATCTGTGTGAAATTTGTTATGATTAACTAAATTTTATTAATAATAATAGAATTTAAATAACTTCACATTCTAACTATTTTAAAAAATGATGTCAATTTATAAATACTTAAATGAATGGTGGTATCTAAATGAAACCATTATTTTTTATTATTAATCAAAAGATTAATATTTTAAATAAATTATAAAAAAATTACCTCATATTTAATTTTGATAGTTGGATTGAAGAAATTATGATAATTTTTTAATATAATGATTCTAAAATAGTAATAAAATGTTTTTTCTCAAAAACAATAATTAATCATTTTTTGAGAAAAATGAATTTCTTAAGAAATTGAGAATTTAGTAAAAATTAAAAAAAACCCACAAACACATAGTCATATATATATATATTATTTACAAAAAAACATTACATTTAATTTCAAGAATTTCTTTATTCATAATCATACATTAAAATTTAATTTAATTTTCCTATTGTTAAAATATATATTAGGATATTATTATATAACATTTTATTGAAATTCAGTATGGATTGTAACATAATCTATTGAATAAGATTAATTTATTCAGAAAACAAATTTCATTAAAACATTGGGGATTAAATTATACCCCACATAAAATGATTTTGTGTCAAAAAAAATTTAACATTAGTAAGAAATGGGGAATCTTCTTCCACATTACATCCATAAGTACCCAGATATATTCCTCAATCTGGTGGGATTGACACAAAACATTAACCAAATTAATGTAATAGAAACATGTATATGTTTCTATATTGTCCATAATTTTCACCAGTTTTCCCTTAAAAGTAAGATAATTACATAGTATAATGAACTTTGGGTTCAGTAAATTTGATGAATCTAGTATATACATTCTAATAAAAGATACATGGGACACAACCTGGAAAAGAGACATGTTTGTTAGAAGAATATATTGATATGTTTCCATATTCATTGGATCAATAATTTCATATGGAATGAAATAACTAGTTCATAGTTTTCTATTCATTACAAATTGAACCGCATTATTCCGTGAATATTTTATAATAAAACACTTTTCACCAAGATCACATTCATGATCACACCATTGATTGTCACCATAATATTTCTATGCAATTCTTTCTTACCCTATATATTATTTAATGGATATAACATTTTCAAGGATTTATTAAACTAGATCAGGACGAAATATATATTTTTATCTATATTAATACTAATAAAATCAATTTCTACACTTATATCAATATAGATCTTCATAAATACCATTTGAGTATATAAGATAATGTTATACTTGATAAAAAATCAACAAGAGGATGATGTTGGTCCCAAAAAAATTTATATCCATATAACATGATCTAAACATATCTCCAAGGAATTGATGTATTATATTATTATAACCATCTGTATAGTGATTATAAGTAGTGAGGAAACAAAACTCTATATTTATATAATACAAAATTCTTCTCTAGAATAATCAGTTAAAACTTAGATATCAATCATAATAAATGTAATGTTGTACTTTGTTTATCCTTACCACATCCATAATGAATATATAGGATAGATAACAGAAGGAAAATTTCTCACGTATTTTTATTGAATTTTTTTTCATTCAAATCTAATTAATTACAAACTATTCAGTATTTTCCCCTTAAGATGTTTTGTGGAGTTTGATAACATAAACTACGTTGATATTTTCCCATTATAAATATAGTATGAATATTTTTTGTTGCATTCCCTAAGATATAATTCTCATACCCTCTTCATTCTAAAATATAGTGTTCCAAGATACATATTCTTAAATATCTCTCTTTTTATTGTCCCACTAGAAATAATGTTTCAAATAGCCTAATATTATATGCAATACCCTTGTTTCTCATTGATTGTGGGATTAATCCTCACTGACATTCTAGATGTGATATGTTTTCACCCTTTATGTGGGTTATTTTTTCATCTCATATATTTTTATAATTCTAATAATATCCCAAAATTCAAATTTACTATAATTACTACATCAAAAATCATAAGATAATCCATAAATGATTACAATGCAATTGATATTGTGTCTAAAAAATGTGAAAACATTCATCCTAAAATATAGCTTCCACAAAATCGTATAGAAAATCAATGTATTGTATTTCTATATATGTTTCAATAAATATCTTAAACCATGAAAATATACCAAAACATAAATCCTCTAATATTACTCTTTAAGACATTAAAATAATGATTATACATAAACTCATAAACCTATAATTGTATTATTAACTCTTATGTTAATCATACCTTGAGACATATACATATCCAAAATATAATTCACAAATTATTTATAAAATAAAATTAAGGACTATAGAATATATTTTATAAATATTTTCATTATAAAACTCCATCAATGATTATACAAACTAAACTATCAAAAATCATTAATTTTTTCAAAGTATATCAATACTATTAAATTGAACATTCCAATGTTAACCATCCCTTTGTCATGGAAAAACACACTTTTATTATCACTAGGAATATATTAAATTATACAATCAATTAATAATGTTTTTCCCAAAAAATAGAAAATTTTTAAAAAATAAATTCTCGGGTGATAGTATAATTTAACAAATTGATTAAAATACTTCTTGTGGATCCTATATAAAAAATTCAACATATATGTTTCAAGAATCACCAAATATAAATAATTATTTCAATTACATTAATAATTTAATCACCCTCATTCATTCCTAAACCATTAATTATATTTCATTTAGTTATTTCATAATAACTAATTCATTTCATATGCCTTTTGGTGTCTATTAATTATAAAAAAATCATTTACTCATAAATCCCTGCTAATCTATATCCTATGGTTTCCACTTAGGAAATAAAATTTCATAATTCCATTAAATTCTAAATTTAAACCATCATCAATTAATAATTCCATTATATAAAAAATATTCAAATTCATGGTGTTAACTGATCATTTCTATTTTTTTCATAAAATAATTTTTCCGTGACCATATTCTCCAAACATAAAACATATTCATATTCCATTAATTATTTAAAATGTATTCTTAATTGATCATTATTAACATATATGAATGCGAATATTTTTTTCTTTATGGTCCCCACCAAATGAAATTTTGGGGAAATATATCCATCTATTGATTGATTAGTTATATAATAGGTTAATATATATGTTGTTAATATTTTATCATGATAAATTATTTGGTATAAAAACAATATAAATAACATGAGTCATCGTCCCATTTAGTTTCTCATTATCACATGTTCTATTACAGTCAATGCTATACTTATTCTTTTTATATTCTTATAAGGGATAAAACCCTAAAAAAACACAGTGTGAGAACCAATAATAATAATGTTAAAACCCATAAACATGAAATATCTATTATAATAAGTATAAGTTTTAAAAACTCCTTTTAAATATATGATAAATTAGTTTTATCCATGTTTTCTTATAGTTGGAATCTATTAAAATACTTCATGATGGGTCATAAGATGTTTTTTATGAATAATGAAATATCTCACGTTACTGTCAAACCTAGTATTATATAAAGATCATCATCATCCACCAGGTAATGATCAATTTAAGATTAATGTATCCTTTTTATTACCAAAATTTAATACAATTTTAGTGTGTAATCCAATTGTAGTATCTTGAAATGGATGAAATTTCTGAGATACCAATCTCTCTATCCCTCACTAAAATTCAATGACATTTTCTTCTACATTGACTAATCCATATAAATATTAAGGGTCATATCCCTATCTATATCACTAGGAATATGAATAATTTTCACACATTATATCTTCCAATAGATAACTAAAAATTTCCTTTGATACCAACTATAATGACCAATTATTTTAAAAATATATATTATATCATAACAAATGGATAATGAAAACATTTCAAAAATAAATTCCTGAGGACGCAAAAATATTGGTTTATACTGACACTATATGCAACATATTTTTATTTCATGATTGATCATTAACATATACTAATGAGATCTTCCCATTTAGTAAAATTTATATGCATACCCTACCTAATCCACTAATCATAACATGGTGAAAATGAAATAAAAAGAAGGGTGATCTCATATGCTTAGTCAAGGTGGGAATGAGAGGTATAATGTGATGATCATGTAAATGAATACGATAAGAATAATGGTATGGGATAAAAAACATATTCTACAATGTTCCTTCCAAACCTATCATAGATCTAAAATATGGGTGTTGGATTAAAGAACTATAATTTCAAAGAACATGTTTCATAAGAGTGTTGAAAAATAATTATTAATAAACTATAAACAAATTCTATAATGTATTGAAGAATCATAGGTTGGAAAAGTATATTATTTTTCATGTTTAAATAAGATGAATTTATAACATACAAGATTAGGCCTTATGACCAATTTTCCAATCTGGATCAACACCATAGACATGTCTATATCATCGATATTGGCCTATTGATATTATTCCATTTATAGGTCCACACTATAAACCCAATTACAATTTTGGAAGAAGAATAATGACTTGTTTCGTATAACTATATCATGAGATATATTCATTTCCCATTTCATTAGAGGGAAACATTGTTCCTTCCATGGGTTATATCATGACCACTCTCCTTCATTTTAACCCAAACACCATCCCTAGCTTAACATAACCACAAGACTATGTTAGAGCGTAACCACTATAACTCAAAGAAAACTATAAAAACATTTCCATTGTATCATGAAAAATTCATAATATCATGACTTTGAAAATAAAAAGTTTATCATAAATTTTCATCATAATATAACCCATAGATCATGAATGTTTCGCATAAACTAATCACCAATTAATCATAGAATTACCCATGGAAGTGGAAAGATTTTAATAAACATAACTTCATAATAATAATAATAAATTTAAAAATATAATAGGTATCATATTATTGTTTCACATACCGAATAATGTATATTTACATTAAATATTGTTATCATAGATGGAATAATGTTTTGAAAGATCACATGGAATATTTATTAAGGAAGTATTCTATACCTTCTAAGGATAGTTTTTTTGAAATAAATATTTTAAATATATTCTAAAAATCCATATCATTTAAAATATTTTTAGGAATATATAAAGTAACTATTAAATAATTTATTGGTCATAATGTAATAATATTCCATTCATATTATACACGTTTCAACAAATACATTGTTCACATGACTACAAAAGGGAAAAGGGAATTTTTTGGAAAATTATTTGGAGATTAATTTAATATTGTTCTAGGAAAATTCAAACATGTCTAAAAAAATAATTAGAACATATGTTGGGAATAAATATAACAATAATAGAAATATTATAAAATAATTCAAATTTAAGAATATCTGTTTTCGATTGAAGAGAAAATTAACAAGGAATTATCTTAAAAACATTTTTTTGGTATCTAGAATACTATTTTTGAGAAAAATTAATGGTAATGAAATATTTAATATAAATAAACATTTGAAAATATGAGACAAAATATTTGTGTGAGGTAGATCATGATTTATCATTATTGAAAGAATATCAGAAATAAACAATAAGATTGTAACAAAAATCATTAGCATCATTAATATCTCATGAGTACTAAACAACATTAAATAAAGAAATTTAGATTAATTTTTAATTCCCATAATTATGCTGATAAAAATAATAATATATATTAATGGGTATTATATACACCATAAAAATGAAACATGTCATGTATAAGTCATTTGTTGTAAAAAATAATATGGAGTTGAAAATCACATACGACATGTTTTGATATCCTTAGAAGATTCACAACCATATATAATAAATATTACTTTATTATACATACATTAATAAACCATATTCATATGAATCACACTATATATGATTTTCTTATGATATTTATCACCCATTTCATATAAAATCCATCAAAATTTCTAATTTTTGATAATAAAAACATCATATTTCAAATATGTCTGGGTA
Source organism: Viscum album (assembly GCA_963277665.1). NCBI lineage: Eukaryota > Viridiplantae > Streptophyta > Magnoliopsida > Santalales > Viscaceae > Viscum > Viscum album. The sequence continues at coordinate 1,945,662,128 of OY728121.1, read as the reverse complement.
TGTTATTTTTGTAAATTTTAAATTGATCATGGATATATGAAATTTAAATTTTTATTTATTATATAATGTCCATATATAATATTATTATTTAAATATTTCAAAAAATCTAATAAATATATACAAAGAAAATGAATTATACAATTCAGGGAGATGAAATGTATAATTATGCATCAATATTATTTCAACTTTTTCAATGGATGAAACAAATGAAAGGTAAAAAATATATAAAATCTAAAAACTCATTTTAATGTAATATTTATATATCACATATTTTCATTAATCTTGTCCTTATCATCTTCTATATAAAGAAAAAGTGAAGAATAAATCACTTTTCTTCATGGGGCATGTATTCCATCATACCCATAAGCAATATTATCGTATACTAGAAAATATAAATTTAGAAGTTAACAATAATATTTTTATTTAATTAGTATTATTATGTAATAAATATCAGATAAATATGTTATATCCATCATTATTCTCTAATTATGAGATTTTTATAGAAAACAAACTTCATCATTTTGTGAGGGAGATTTCATTTGTACAGAAGATAATTTATTTTAACTCATACTAGATTTATAAGGATGTAATAACCCAAAATTTTATTAACTGAAATTCATCGTGATTTAATTAAATGAATCATTATGTAAAATGGTTATGTAAAACATAAAATTCAATGGTTTTATGTTTTTGGATTTCGAAAAACTATAATAAATTATTACCATTTCAAATATAGTCGTTAAACAATGATCCCATGATTAGTATAAATATATGGCTTTAACAAATCCAATTTACATGGAAGTAGGAAGTGATGGCCTCATCCATTTGACTTTCCCCATACGAATCTCATTTTTCGGAACATGAAAAAAAGGTGGAATCTTTGGGATTCTTTCTTGACCATGACCAAGTTGAGCTTCAACACATTAATCTTGAATGGAACCACCTACGAGAGAAGTGGAAGTTGATAGAGGTTACTACCTAAGTGATGTTATCCAAGACACCCCAAGAGTTTGTCACCATCACACACAATACACTTTGGAATTATCCTGGTGATATAGGGGTAATGTAACAATACCTTAGCACTATGATTATGTGAATTATTTATGTATATAATAAAGGGTATATATTTATTTTTCTATTGTTACATTGGAAATTGTTTTCAAAGCACAAATATCATTTTTAGTTAATATTCAACTAAGGAAGATAATTGGATAAATTAATGGTTATTTAAATTAAATTATTTTTAAAAAATAATTAATTTTATTAAATTAATTTTTGTTAATTATAAATGACTGTATACTTATTATGAATACAATTATAATTTTTATTACGGTTTGAAAGCTATTTTTGTCAAAACATGTGAATTTTTGATAAATGTCGGTTATTAATTTAAAAGTGAAAAATGAAATATTAAAAAAACTATTTGGATGGTGTTAACCTTATTTTTAGAATTAGGACTTATAAATTATCCAAAAGTAAACTTTTCAAAATTTTATTAGACAGTCATATTTTTGGGTAAAAATTAAATACTGTTTAAATATATAATGTGTTTTAGGACATCATAATGACCCAATATTGATGTAATAAAGTACTATAAACTTTATGTTAGAAAAATATGTGTTTTACCTTTAAAATAATGTGATTTTATGTTTTTTTATCTATATTACAACACATTAGTAGAACCTCTAAGACTTATAAGACATTTTAGTTTTTAAAATAGATTCCCTTGAGTGTGTGACTCTCCTCCACATAACCAACCCTATTATATTTATAATTTATGCTATTTTCTTTATAAAATATTTTTTTTCACTCCTATTTGGAAAAAATAGGAAAACAATGTGGTCTGGTTTGTTGTTTTGATTAGTTTAATGCATGTTGTCCCAAACCTAAATAATAATGAATTCCCTCACCTATCCTATATAAACCCACACAAGATCCAACTTCCTATTCACCCAAAGCCTTTGGAGTTCATCCAACTTCTTCCCTTTTCTCTAAATAATCCTCCCAAGGAACCAAAACCTCCCATGAATCCTCTATCAAGCCTCTCCCAAGCCTTTGGTATCACACATCCAAGTTAGGGATTTCATCCTTTCTCATTTTTGTCCAACATTATTTAAGTTGTTATGCCTTGTTATTATCCATTAAAAATATTCATGTATGATTTTAGACCTCACCAATATTTCCCCAATTATGTTTCAATGATGATAGACTCCTTTCTCTCTCATAAATGCCTTCTTTTTACACTTGTTACTACGCCAACATTCCTTAAAGAGTTTCTCTCTCCTCATTTACAATGAAGAATTTATTTTGTATTGTGTATCTATGTTCTATTTAATTTATTGGAACATGTATTTATATGTGTCCCTTACTATACATTTCATGTAAATATGATGAGACACCAATTTATCTCTCATCCCCAATTTTTATGAATTCTTATGTCACGCTGTTACGCTACCAAAATTGCACCATGATTTTCCAAGCCAAAGTCATTGTGTAGTGAATACCACACCAATTTCTCTATCAAGGGTATTCACCTTTATGAAAATTTACATATTTATTATAATGATTCATTTATTTATTCCACATCCCTTTATCATGGAATAAATTATGATGAATGATTTCATATTGTATGATCCATGTGGCACACTTATGCATGAAATGAAATGTTTATGAAGTGTGCTCCCTTAAAGCGGTCCAACGCATTCTGTAAATATTAGTATAATAATACGTCATGTGAAATAAGTATTTAATAATTCAAATTCAAGTAAAATAGTAATTTAATCATGCTAATTCATGTGAAATGTGTGTTTACTCATGATCCATGTGCAATGAGCCTTCTCTTGTCCAAATTCCATGTTAAGTGTTGTTGCCACATTTACATTTTGTGATAATCATGATTTATCTTGCTTTTAAGTTAATGTTTCTTTTATACTCCATTGATATTAATATTTAATAACTTGTATTGAAATATTCATGTTATGCCTTGTTTTCTTCCATACCAGGCTTTATAGATCCCCTTTTTATTCTACATTTCCTCAGGTTATCCCATGCAATGCTAAGTTTGAGGAATGCAGTGGTCATGGAAAGGAGGTTTTCAATAAATATGTTTCGTTTTATCTTCTAAGTTGTAGTGTAATATTACTATGAAATAAATAAACAAGACCTCATGATTTTTTTGTCTTATCATGTGAATAACTTTATGTAAAAATAATGTTTATATGTGTAATAAAGATAAGGGTTGTTATAGTTGGTATTAGAGGATATGTTTATTTATTTTTGGGATTAGGATAAGAAATACCTAGTGAAATCCTTATGGATAAGAATAAGTATAATAAAAATATCCCTAAATTTTGTTGAGTATTGAGTAATTGGATTATCAGGAAAATATATACCTGTCTGGATAATAGTAGGTAGAGGTGGATCTGGGACATATATACCAATGGGTGAAAACTCCAACAAGGAGTTTCAGGCCTGACCTAGGGTATCCTGGTTCACAACAATATGCCTTGATGCACTCATGGTTATGTAACTCCTGTGAGATATAATTTGGTAAATTAAGAATCATAATATGAACCATTGTTAAGGAAATAACAAATTCACCTAAGAATAAATGTTGGAAAGTAGATCATGGATAATATAGATTGAAGCATATAGATACATAAGTAATGAAAATAAAAGTTATTTATATGCCATCTATATTTGTCCATGGATTACCCTCTATGTATTACCCATAACATTCCTTTTATTCGATCCATTGAACATTAATAAGAGGACATGATAAACCAACCGATGTGAAGATCAATGTGATGACTATTATAATTGGATACAAAATCCAATGGGAGAAAGAATCACAAACATTGTCATCATACACTCTTAGTTAAATCGATATTTGAATAAAAACAAGGTTCAAGTGAAACATTCAACCCCCTTATAAAGAACAAGTTGTTATCTATAGATTCATGAGACAAAAGAATCGTTATTTTCGATGATCATCTGACCCCTAAGTCACTGAACAATAGATCAAATCTATTGAAAAATATCTTTTCCAACAAATAATTTTTGGAAAAAGATAAGGTAATTCCATATTCTTATCGTATAGAGTGTGAAACTGATCAATAGTGGAGATTTATTAAAAATATTAATCAGATGGAAGAGTTCAATGCATTAGAATGGATGGATTTATAGAATATGTTTTTCGATAAATATTTTCTGTGCACACTCAGACTAAAGACGGAAATGTACTTCCTTTATCTCATGAATAATGATGCCCAATCCATCAGATCATACGAGGAAAACTTCAAAAGTATTGCACAATATACTTCAAGATTTTTCATTATTCACACATTCATGGTTGACCGCTACATTGATGGGGAGAAATCTAGTATGCGGAAAGCCCTAGAGATCTGTGACTTTGAAAACTATGGGAAATTTTCCAATATTCCTTAAAGGTAAAAATAGAGATCAGAGAATCTCATGAGTATCATGGGTATAAGAAGAATAAGGTGGACATCAATTCTAAATGTTTTATGGATAAATTAAACTTTGCTAAAAAAAATCCAGCACCCCACATGCCAAATGTGTGGAAAGAAGACCCCCTGAAATTTATTGAAGGGGATGAAGAAAAGAATTATGTGTGGAAGATAAGAGAAACTACCATTTAACTGTCAACAAGAAAAACTAATGATGATATATAGGAGAGGAACACACCATTCACCTCTCGAGATGTTGTTCATTACTTCAATTGCATTGAACTAGGGTACCTTGAAATCAGTTCCCTATGCCAAGGGTTTTTAGAGGCAACCAATAACCTCTAAGGCAGTAAGAGAGAGTTTTTTGATATCACTACCCCTATGTGAACCCCAAAAATGATGTGATGATAGGTACTCTAGTTATTCATTCCAGAATAGTGAACATACTTTTTTATTTTGGTTCTATGCATTCATTTATATACATAATTTTTAGTATAACAATCCCCACACCGCCAGAAATCATGAATTTAATGATGTCAGTGAGTATGGAAAATGGGGAAATCATTGAATCCCATTAATATAACTCATCCTCTGTCATAATTTGTGGATTATACTTCCCAGAAAACCTCATCATAGTCCCTCTATTAGAATTTGATGCAATTCATTGAATGTATTGGCTTTCACTATATAGATCCCTCATAAATTTCCATGATAGTGAAATCACTCTCGCTATGGAGAATTGACCCATGATTATATACAAGTATACAGAGGTAGATGAATCTACTTTGGAACCATAATCTCAAGCATGGATATTACTACTATATGAGCACACATAATTCTCTCAGATGATTGAGACTAAGGATGAAACCATTAGTGAAGACATGCCTCTGGTGAGGGAATTCACTGAAGTGTTTTCTGAGGAATTCTCTAGTCATCCTCCTAGAAGAGATGTTGAATTCTCAATTAACCTTATACCTGGAGAATTTCCAATATCCAAGGATTTTTATAGAATGTATTTTGTGGAGCATTATGAGTTAATGAAAAAACTACAGTAGAATCTAGACAAAGGTGTTAAACACTCATGTGTTTCCCCATGGGGTGCACCATTCTTCTTTGTCAAGAAGAATGATTTGTGAATGGGCCTTTGAATTTATTATCATGAGGTCAACAAAATCATGATAATTTACAAGTATCCTTTCCCACGAGTAGATGAATTGTTTGATCAACATTGTGGATCCCAATAAATCTCTAAGGTGGATTTTCGATCAAGATATTATCAACTAAGGGTCAAGAAGGTAAATATTCTCATGACATATTCTTGTAGAAGATACATGCACTATGAATTCAATTTAATGCCTTTTAGACTAACTCGTGATCTAGTAATATTCATGGATATGATGAATAGTGTCTTTAGATATTAACTCAACAAATTTTTGGTAGTCTTTATAGATAATATTCTAATATTCTCCAAAACCAAGGATGATCATGAGGAACATCTAATATTTATACTAGTGACCTTTCAGAATGTGAATCTCTATGAAATGTACATAAAGTGTGAGTTATGGTAGAATATGGTTTCATTCTTCGGTCGTATCATCAAAAGAAATGGGATATGTGTGGATCCCTCTAAGAAAAATTCAATTGTGGGTTGGATGAGGACAACATCGGTAACAGATATCCATTGCTTCTTGGTGTTAGGTGCATATTATCACCGATTTGTGCGAAATTTCTCACAATTTTCCTACCCTCGTACAACTCTATCTTGGAAGGGAGTATTGTTTTCAGGAAGTGATGAATATTAATAGAGTCTGATGGAGTGTAAGAGATGGCTTATCACTACACCCATGCTCACACTACCCACAAGTGGATAACTCTTTGTGGTATTTTGTGATACTTTGATGAAGCGCCTGGGTTGTGTGTTGATTCATACTGATGAAGTGATAGACTACGACTCATGGAATATGAAAATACAAGAGAAAAACTATCCCACGCAAGATCTGGAGATGGCGGCAATGATCTTTTCATTGAAAATATGGTATAATTATCTCTAATTGGAGAAGTGTGAGATATATAATGATCACAAGATCCTAAAATATATATTCACACAAAAATATATTATCATTCACCAAAAATTATGGATAGAACTCATTATGAATTATGAAATCTCAATCCACTACTATCCTGGTATGGATAAAAAGGGGGTAGATTCTCTAGGTATAAAGGATCCTTCATCATTGTCAACGATGATAATTGAAAAAGATCAAATATTTTTAGACTTGAAAAAGATGGACAACGGAATCATTAAGGGAGGAAAATCATCTATCCTTACTGAAATTATTATTCAACCATCCCTCATGGTTAAAATAAAGGATTCTCAAAGAAATGTTGTGGAAATTCTGAAAAAGGTGGATGTTACCAGAAAAGGAAAATACGTAGATTTTTTGGTTGAGAGGGATTAAATTGTGAGATTTGGGTCACAATTATGTGTACCATCTAATCCAGAGGTAAAGAAGGAGATTATAAATTATTCACTTAGCTCGACATTCCCTATTAACCCATGGAGCACAAAAATATATTGGGATCTGTAATTAAACATTTAGTAGGCCAATATGAAAATATATATTGCTTTATAAAAATAAAAGTGCCTGGTATGAAATAAATTGAAGGCCGAGAGGAAAAAGTCATAGGGGGTGATGCAACCACTACCCATACCAACATGAATGTCAGAGAATATTACCATGGATTTTGTCACTGAACATACAATGAAATCTAGAAGAAACAAGGATATTTGGGTCATTTTGTATAGTCTTCTGATGACTTCTCAATTTATCATTATTTGAGAGGACATATCATTGGAGAAAATTTAATGGATTTACATCAAAGAAGTTGTAAGGCTACATGGTGTACCACTATCTATTGTATCTGATCATGATCCTAGATTCACATAAATGTTCTGGAAAAGGCATTAGTATGATCTATATACTAAACTAAACATCATTATGAACTATCTTCCTCAAACCGATATCCAATATGAGTGAACTATTCATACAATAGAGGATATGTTATGATCATGTTATATGGAATTGAAATTAGGATATGACTGACATCTTCCATTTTTTAAATTCTATTATAACAAAAATTTCCACTCGAGCAACCAAATGGCACCATATGAAGCCCTTTATAAAAAAGGTGCAGAACGCCAGCATATTGGGACGAAGTCGGTGGGCATCAGCTTCTCGGAACTGAAATGGTGAAAAAAACAGTGCAGAAGGTGAAAATTGTTCAGCAGTATATCAAGGTAGCCCAGAGTCTATGAAAGAGTATGCAGATAACTATTGATGAGACCATGGGGTCAAAGTTGGAGACATGGTATTTTTATGCATATCTCTATGGAAGAAGGTCATGAGGTTTAGAAATAAAGGGAAGGTAAGTCCTAGGTACATCAGCCCCTTCAATATTTTGATCGTGTCAGGGATGTAGCCTATTGACTAGAACTTTCACCTAGCTAGGCCAAAGTACATTATGTCCTTCATGTATACCTATTAATGAAGTACCTTCCAGACCCTTCACATGTACTATCTTCAAGGGTAGTACAGTTAGAGTATGATCATTCTTACAAGGAGCATCCACTGGAAATCATATATTGTAGAGAAAAAGTTCAACAAAACAAGGAAATGACCCTCGTGAATGTGTTGTGGAGAAAAAACAAGTTTGAATAGGCAAAGTGGGAATCAAAGAAAGTGATGAAGCATAATTACCCGCATCTATTTTACTATGAGAAAAGAAATTTTCGAGGGTGAATTTTCTTAAGGGTGGAGGATTATAACAACCCCGAATTTTATTATAGGATATTCCTCTTGATCTAATTAATTATATCATTATGTACAATGGTTATATAAAACATTCAATTAATTTTATTTGTCTTTTGTATTTCAAAATATCGTTATGAATTGTTCCCGTGGATAATATAGTCTTTGAACAGTGATCACATGATTAGTAAAAATATAGGGTTTTTACAAATACAATTTTCTCTGGAAAAGGAAGTGATGGCCTCATCCATTAGACATGACCCGTATAATGAACATTTTTCAATGAAAGAAAAAGTGGTGCTGTCATTGGGATTCACTCTCTATCAAGACCAAGCCGAACATCAACACGTTAAGCTCATACGGAACTACCTATGAGAGAAGTGGAAGTTGATTGAGGTTACCACCCAAGCAATGTTATCCGGGTCACCCCAAGAGTTGGTCACCATCACAAACCTTTTCCTTTGATTTTATGTGGGTGTTATAAGGGGTTAAATAACATGAATTTATAACTATTATTATGTGCATTATTTTTTTATATAATAAAAAATATACATTCATTTTATAATTTTTATTTTGTTAATATTATTTTAAGACACAAATACTATTTTTGGTAAATATTCAACTAAGGAATCTATATTGACAATTTCATTGATTCTCTTTTGAAATAATATTTTATAAAATTTTATGGTTAATAAAATACTTTTTATTAAATATAAATGATCTTATTATTTTTTTCAATACAATTGTAATTTTTATTAATTTTTGAAAGAGATTTTTATCAAAACCCATGAATTTTCGATAAATTTCAGTTTTTATTTTAAAATTGAAAATTCACTTATTTGGATAAAATTTTTATTATTATTTGGAATTAGTATGTTGAAATTATCCAATGGTAAATTTTTTATAATTTTCTAAGATAGTTGAATTTTTGGGTGAAAATTAAATTCCATTTAAATATATTATGTGTTTCATGACATCATAATGACCCAATTGTGATGTAATAAAATACTATAAACATTATGTTCTGCTAATATATGTTTTACCATTAAAATAATGTGATTTTAGTTTTGTTTTATTTATTTACAAATCTTTATTGGACCCTCAAGAGTTATAAAACATTTTAGCATTCTAAATTTATTTCCTTGATAGTGTGACTCACCTCCAAATAAGTCAACATATTATTTTAAAAAGTCTGGACATTTAAAAAATAATATAATTATTTCCACTCTCCATTTTCAAAAACCATGGGGAAAAACAATGAGATTTTTTTTGGTTTTGATTTTTTTTAATTTGTGGTGTCCCAAACCTAAATAATAATGAATTCCCTCTCCTTTCCTATATAAACCCACCCAAGATCCCACGTCCTCTTCACTAAAATATTTTTTAGTTTGTTAAACCTCTAAAATATTCTCTCTATAATCCTCCCAAGGTTCCCCAATCTCCCAATAAGCATCTTTCAAGCCCCTACCAAGCCTTTGGAACCACACTTCCATGTAAAGCGTTTCATCCTTTCTCAATTTTTCCCAATTTTCTATTTGTTGTTATGACCTTTTATTTTCAACTAAAAATGTTTGGGTATGATTTTTCACCTCCATAATACTACCATATTTAGTTTTGAATGATTAAAAACCCCTTTATCTTTCTTTAATGCCTCTTATGTACATCCATTACTTTGCTGAAATTATGTAAGGAATATATCTCTCCTCATTTATAATCATGAAATTATTTTGTATTATGAATCTAAATTCCATTCCATATATTGGGGCATGTATCTATATGACCCCATTACATTATATTTCATGTAAATATAATTAGAAACCCATTTATCTTGTCTCAAATTTTTTTATGAATTCTTATGTCACGCCATTATGGTGCAAAAATTGCCCCACGTTTTCCAATCCAATGTCATTGTGTAGTGAATACCATACCCATTTCCCTATAAATGGTATTTAAAATTATGAAAATTTATTTTTTGATTATACTTATTAATGTATGTATTCTGAATCCCTTTATCATTGAAGAAATGATGATGAATGATTCCATGTTGTATGATCCATGTTGTACAATTATACATGAAATAATATATTTATGAATGGGGCGCCCTGATAGCACTTCAATGCATTAGGTAAAGATTGGTATCATGATATTTCATGTGTAACGATGATATAATAATGCTAATTCAAGTGAAATGAGGATTTAATTATGCTAATTCAAGTGAAATTATGTTTCACTCATTCTCCATGTGCAATGATCCTTGGCCCATGCTAATACCATGTAAAGTGTGTATGCCAAATTTTAATGATGTGATAATGTTGCTTTAACTTTCCAATATGTTAATGATTTTTTTATTCTATATTTCTATGCCAATTTCTTAACATGTATTTTAATATTAATTTTATTCCTTATTTACAATCTTAATGGGCTTTACAGATAACCTTTTTCTTATGCATGTCCTTAGGTTATCCCACGCAATGCTATGTACAAGTAATATAGTGGTCATGTAAAGGATGTTTTCAATAATGATGTCATGTTTTTTGTTCAAATTTGTTATGTAATTTTTCTAATCCACCAATTACACTAGAACACTCAATCTTCTATTTTGTATCATCTAATGGATTTTAAGTAATAAATCATGTTTAAGTGTGTAATAAAGAGCAGGGTTGTTATAGAGAATATTGGTATATGTTATACCATAAAAAACATCTCTATATATTTTTGGTATTTTTGATATTGTATATGAATTATTAGTGCAAGAATGATGGTTGTAATAGAAGATGATAAAATATAGAGCTGAGAAAATACAATTACATCAACTTATTGAAACATTCATTTGTCATATATTACAGACCATGGGGTTGTTCTTTTGGTAAGAATAGCATGAACAAAAAATTTACAAAGATTTTGTGGAAATATTCTATCATGGATTTGTAGATCCAATGGGGATAAAGTATATGAATATTTGTTAGGAGGAGGACGACATTTATAATTGATGAGGAGTGGATATTTTGATAATATCCAAAAAAAATTAATAATGGGAAGTCGCTATAACCCAAAATAACACAAAAACATTTAATTAAAGATATTATTGAAATATATAGTATATCTAAACCACAAAAAAATAAAAGAAATGTTTTAAATATTATACACCTTTGCCTTTATGTTTACAGAATTTTTCCATTTTACATTATACCATAAAAACTAGTTGTTTATTTTTTTTACCATGGTGATTTATCCCTTAAGATTAAAATTAAAATATATCTTATAAGATAATATAGATGAAATATTATAAATTTTAAATCAATTTTATAAAATAAAACTATTATGTTTGTTGATAATTAATTTCAACATCATACACTTTACCAAACAGAGATGTGGTAATTAATTTTTACTATTTTTAATAGTCTTTATGAAATAGATTTAAATTGAACATATTCTAAAATGTTAATAATAGTGATTAAAAATATTTAATCAAATTTATTTACTTAAATTCAAATAATTGGTTGATTATAATTTCAAATTAAACCCATAGACTCAATGAGAAAATATATTTATATGTAAAAATATCTATAAAATAGGAAAAACAATTTACTTTAAAAATAAACAGTAAGTTTGTTCTAATGAACTACATAATTATAATAATAATAAAATTTTACTTTTAAACCATTCAGAAAAAATATGTGGTTTTGTAAATACCTTAATTGAAACGATATTTGTTATATTAAATTTATATTTATTTGTATTCATTGAAAATTATTCATTTTCAAATTTTTATAAAAAATTAATCAAATATAATTTTTAAATATGGAATTAAAAAATTTTGTTTATTTTTTCATATATAAAATCTATAAGCAAAATATATTTTTTCCATTTTTTCATAAAAACCAATAAAAATATTATTTTGAGAAAAATTGTATTTTTGAAGCACATGAAGACGTCACTAAAATTTATTTAATTATTTATAAATATATTATCCTTATCTACTGAAATACAATTTTATGATTAAAAAATATTTATTCCTATTCATACCACCAATTTTAATGTCTATATTATATCATTTTGGTATTAATAAAATTAATAGTATATCCAAGCATGTTAAAACTATATGTTACATGTAATAAATGATTTTGAATTAATTAGGATTATTATGAAAATATGATTTCATAAAACATGATAGGTTACAAATCACCATTAAAAATAATTGTTGAAAACAGAGTTAATAATAAATTTAGTTCATAATGAGTGGGAATAACACAACATGCCTATATAGATACTCTCAGGGGTTATTCAATAGTCAATCACAATACAGTTTTCATCATTATAATGTATTTATTATTTTCAGGAATTATTTTATTATATATGAGATAACCCAAATTAGGGAATAATATATTTAATCATGCGAGATATTGATTAAATTTAGCAATAATGTAACAATTTGGAAGAGTATGACATTTTAAAGATGAATTCAATTATGATAAAATAAGTCTAAAATATATTTCATCACTAAAATAAACACCATTTGGTCTTACTAATATATTAATCTTGATGGACTAATGTTAATATTGATTTCCATGGATAATGTGGAGACATTCCCAAAAAGAAACATAAACGATTAAGAGTTAGAGTTAGATATCAGAGGATTATAAAATCCCCTCTATATAAAAATTATGAATAAATACATGGATGTATAATAATACACAAATACATAAAAGAATCGGAATGTGGAGTCTCTTGTATGATTATGTTAAAATTTCATTGAAGTAAAAAATACTTATATAAATACATGAAATGAACATTGGATGAAACATTACATTGATTGTTCAATGGTATTGGGAATATTATATAAATCTAAAAATGATGTTTCTAAAACACATAAGTTTAGGGGAATGTGAGAATATATATTATTAATTTACCCACTTTTTCAAAATTTGGTCATGCTTAATATTAATTACATAATCAATTGACAAAAACTATATATTTTCCCCAAGAATCACCTAGAAAATTTGAAGAAGAAAAATTGCACACAATGATTAGTTTTATATAAGATAGTGATTACATATATTATATATCACAATGTATTATTATATCTATGTTTTAATGAAAAATTATATATATATATCTATAAATTAAAACACATAGTAAAAAAATAATTATTAAATATTTTAATGGTTTATAAGATGTTACTTCATATTGTACAACTTTTTTCCAATAAATCGTCATGTTAATTATTATATTTGGAAAAATCCCAAAATGGAAAAGATAGAACCATTATTAGTAAAATGATGTTTATAAAAAATTATTATTAAAATTACATTTATCATATCGGTATTGGTTCCCAATCATGAGTTTTTTGTTATCTAAAATATTTTGATTTATATATAATTACAAATTAATGATTAGGTCTTATATATAATGTCTATACATTAGAATTTTATCATTATTGAAAATTAATTAAAAATTAAGTGGATGTAATTACTTTAATGTTATAGAAATTAACACATAGTGATTTGAAATTATATTTTTCTTTAGGAACCAATTGTGTTTAACAAAATGATACATATGAAACATTAATCCAAAAAAATATAATAATTATATAACCCTTATAATGTTTTCATATAAACTTTTGGAAAAAATTTATGTAATTTAATTATTAATTTTTTTTATAAATAAAACTAATTTCTTTTAAATTTCCAATGCATTACTAAGAATTTAATTTATGTAGAAGAATAATAAATGAGACTAATTTAATCATTAAAATATAAAATTTTTAAATTTTGTATTTATATATTTTTTAACGATTCAAAAATATTACTGATAAAATATAATATTATTGTTAATAATATATTAACAACAATTTTATTATTAATTAATTATTGACATTAATAAGAATAGTTAATATTGTAAAAGATCTGTTTTCCAATTAAAATTGTTTTCATTATGTTTTATGGTTTATAGTTAAAAGTTATATTCTCCTCATTTATAATATTAATTTTATAAAATAATCAAAATTTTATGTATATCTATTAAAAATTAGGATATAGTAATTTTCTGTTTTTTTCAAAATTAATTGATTTTTTTCTGAGAAGTGAATAGTTACCAAAATTTACAACACCATTAATTTTATAAAATTTTCATAATTCAAGAATTATGTAAATTCATTTTAAATATTTATTATATATCAATTTATATTTAAATAATTTAAAATTAATTAATTTAAATTTGTTGAAAGATTTTGTAAAACCTGTCATGACCGATTTGAAAAAATAATATATAATATACACAAAACCAATTTTTTTTTATTTTATATACAAAATTATTTTCCAAAAATATTGATAATTAAAATAATATATTGGAATAATATTATATATATATATATGATAAATTTTTATGAGAATCGAATATTATTTTTTGTGTGTAAAATGAATATGAATATGATTAATGTATATGATGATGATAATATTAAGAACTATTATTTTAAAAGACATGTTCAATTAATATTGTGAATTTGATTACTAATAAATTAAGGTAGTATATCTTTTAATGTGAAATTAATATACATTTTAAATGTATTTGTAAATTATTTATCAATAACATAATTAGAAATAAAAACTGCAAAATACTAAGAACAAATATATCAAAAAACCATATTTTTATATAAAATTGTTTTTGTATATATATATTTTATTTAAATGAATATTTTTAATAATTAAAAAATGTGTTGGAATTAATTGTTATCAAATTAGGATTATCAAAAACAAAAAATTAATGAGGGGATATTTAAATTTTTTTACTAAATTTTTTGTTACCAAAATAAAAACATGTAAAATTAATAAAAAAAGGTTATGGTAAAAAATAATTATTATAAATGAAATCTGAAATTATTGGAACATCAATAGAAATCATTGGTCAAAGAATTATTATACAATGAGATCGCATAAAAAATTCTAACTCACATTTTTAACAATTTTCACCTTATTTTTTATTCTATTAATTTATTAATAATGGATGACCTTAGAAGATAAAATTTCAATAATTATATAAGGGGACAACTCCACCTATTCATATAAAAGAAACTCCTTCATAATTATTCCTCAAACACTAAAATTTGTACCCTCATAAAAAACATGCAATTTTATAATCATCATTTTTTAATTAGTTGTTACATTCCCTTCGTTTTCAAGTACTCATCATCGTGAATAGTCTGGTCCCCAAAGTAAGAATTACTTAATCCTTATCTTTTTCATCTTATTATGTCCATTTCAAACATATCAGTACCATATTTATATAATTTAATATTTATAAAAATCTTAATAAAGTATTATTTTATTAATACATAATTTTTTAGATATAATATTCCATCCTCATGACATAAAAGTATTGTCGAACATGTCTTCTGTAAACATTAATCTCCAGAAAGTGTAATTTTTTACTTTTATATCGCTACCGCTAGACAAACTTTATACTCATTGAATTGAAAAATAAAACTAAACGATATAATATAATTAATAATATATAGACACAAATTTTAATCCTCCATCCTATCGTACCCATATTCTGGAAATGAAGACATAAACAGTGGGTTGTGCTTCCTATTGTACATATAAGGTATTATTTTCCATTAATATCATTATTTAAATTATTCTTAAGAATGACATAAAATATTATTAATAAATGTATTAAAAAAATATCAATATATTTATAATATAGTTATATTAATCCATGTAAAACCATTTCTAATCCACAATTAGTAATATAATAGTTTTTCTCTAATATTTTGGTTGGTCGAATGATCTACTTGAACATTTCCATAATATTAAATCATCTATGGTCGTGGTAATAACAATTATTGAATATTTAAATATTAAGAATAAAACAATTATTTTCTTATATATATAATTATTTATATATTATATACATAAATTAATCATAAAATATCCTATTCAAGAGAAAAAATTAATAAAAATAGTAGACATAAATGCCCTTTATATGGAGTAGAAATGCAATACTAATGGAATGATAAGAATAATTATAATTGAACATAATTTATCTATTATAGGACAATAAATTATTAGGTAATTTTGAAAATTGGGAGTATTATAAATAATCACACCTCTATTTTGAAACTATTTCAATATGATCATGTTAACTCCCATACAATACTAAAAATAGATTTTAACTAAATAATATAAATTTAGATAATAATTATAGAAATTTCATTAAGAACATACAGATATGAGTTAGGTTATAAATTTATTTATAAACATAATTATATATTTTTTATGGGGGATTCATGGGCTTTAGTGTATGTCTAGATTTACGGTAAGGATTTCTACTCAGTTAATTTTCATCTACACAGATACAATCTTATTGAACTCCATTATTCAACCTTTTTTATATTATTATAATGGACTTAATGTTTTTGAAGTTTATAATATTTTTTGAGGCTATGATGTATCTCTTTTTAGCCCCATTATCAAATGATTTTTAACTAAAATATTATGTAACCCTTAGGTATTTATTTTCACAATATTCACTCCTTGAGACACATTTCTTATTATAAAAAAGGTTTTATTTTAAATAGTATATCTAATAACACTTAATTATTTTGTATAATGATTATATTATATTTTATGGTATAAAATTATATTTTATATTTTCTTTCTATAATATTTTTTGACTCAAATGTTATAAATATTTTATGGATTTTGTTTTCTAAATTTTCATCAATGAGTTACAAACATTGTTATGGAGGATCTTTATTTAATATTTAATTTATTTTTCCTCATAATTATATTAATTATATTTGATCATTATTTTCCTGGGTTCAATAACTAATAATTACAAAATCTATATCATTTGATTCTAATAGTAATGATTTTATTACAAGTAATGGGGTTATTGTTTACATTTTCACTACACTGAGATAAATTTCAAATAATAAACCATGTTTTGTTTTTTATAGTGTATATAATTCCCCAAAAACATTTCTATAACAATCCATAAATAATTTATTTTATTTTATGTTTCAATTTATATGATAAACCTCACTCGATTTTTCCATAAGGTTTCTCTTATTTGTCTCAATTTTTAATTCCATGAGTAATGATTGATATCATGCATAATTTTTTCTTTTAAATGGTGTATTCACTACCCTACTACCATGAAGTATAATTACAATAATTTATTAATTTTATAATATTTTAATGGTATCCCTATCAAGTTTTAATGATTCTTACATTACAATTACTGTAAGTATATTTTCATCTAAAATATTATTCATTAAGATATAATTAGTCTTCACATAGATATCCAAAATAGGATTAACTATTGAAATTATCCACTGAAACATTTTTTAATACTTTATATTGTGTAATTATGAGTTATTAATAAATATTACTTTAAATTTTTTATCTGATGAAATATTGAAAATCTGTATACTTGATATTTTAAAATAGATTATTAATTCTTACTAAAGATTGCTTGATGATTAATATATTATTAATTAATAACTAAATATGATGAATTCATTATATATAATTATTTATGGGTGGGCCCCAATATTATATATCCCCTTCATGTATTGAATGTCTTTATGAGGTAAAGATTCTTGATTATTATAGTCCATTCCTTCCTAGGAAAAAATAGTTCATAGATACATGGAAATTACAGTATTTTCTTGATGTTGAATATCAATATGTTATATAATAAGCCAGGGAATCCATTTTATTTAAATGTTTATTTAAAAATTAAGGAATGAAATATTTTTATTCAAATATTTTTTTTATTTTTATGAAAACACTATATAACTTACTTACTAAATTTCTTCATGTTATGGAATTTTTTGTTATTTATTCCTAAAATATAATTTATATACATCAGAGACTCACATATGATCATTTATTATTTTCATTTCTCCATTACTAGGTTTTTTTATGGAACCCATTAATATTTTTCCATTAAGATAGTTTATATTAAAAAGTGTTAAAAAATATTTTTATAAAAGAATATTCTATACAGATAATTTATGGGTGATGTGGAAGACTTATTATTTATTGATTAATTTCATATATATTTGAAAAAATTGTCCATCAGGTGAAAATATACTGTCATTATTAGATTATTATTTATCCCAAAAACCTAAAACATTAATGTTCAGGGGACCTTTTAATATATTGAATGCAATATTTTTTGGTGATATTTTAATTATGGATGGTCATGATTGGGATGTATAAGATCATTTATAATGAAATATGTAATGAATGTATTTTCTACCCCATTTTCGGGAGTGCATGTAATTGGTGTTAGAAATTAAGTACATAATGTAACAATGGTACGAAATTTAGTGTTAAAATAGTTAATATCAACAGAATAATAGTAGGTCCCTTATGAACTTTATTTTACAAGAACCTAACTACAATAATTGTTAGGATGATCTGTTTAAAATTCTAAAAATATTTTGGGAATTCTGTTATATTGGTCAATATTCTGGATGTTATGAGCTATTTATTGGATTCATTATTAAAATATTTCTCATGGTATAATAAAGGGATATCATGTAAAAAACCATAGTCTGTGTCAGGATTTCACATATGATGATATTAATACAATAGGTGTTGGAGTTGAGAATATTATGGTTATGTTTTGAAAACATAAAAAGATATGAAAACTAACATTTCCTATATGTTGAATCATGATGTTACAAATTTTGATACACCCCTTTTTGATCAATTTAAATGAATTAATCCTTTATCATTTAAAATAATTTTTAATCCACTAGTACCTGAGAAATGAAATATGTTAATTGAAAATATATTACATTCATTATGAATTAATAAAAAATGTATGGTATTAATGGAATTAAAAGAGTAACAATGTCAATGGTGTTAGATTTTTAAAATTATTATTCATCATATTAATGATATGAGAAAGGAATAAAAATCCATAATGTGATTTTTTTAACATATATTTTTCTGGTGAAAAAAAATATTATATGTAATATAAATTTAGTAATTTTTGAAAATCAAGCAGGATAATTTATTAAGTAAATGTAAAACATTAATAAAATATCAAAGAATTATTTAAAATATATACATAATTTAATGTGTAGTATTAATCATTTCTATGATGGATATCAGTCTAGCATCTTAATGTCACTAGTATATATGTTTTCATATGATATTATAGTATAATGATTTATTTTGAAAGAGAAATAATCAATCATGTTATGTAACAACAAAATAAATAAAGAGAGGAATAGGATGATGGTGCAGTGACTAGGCCAATCATGAACTATAATGAATCAAAAATAATAAAATCATTTCTATTTAGTGTCTCAAATATTTGTTTATTTATGAATATTTTACCAAATAGTCCTTGAATAATGTACTTCCTTGATAGTTTCATTATAATTATCTATAAATGTGATAAAGAGAATGGAATTCACTATTGAATGATTCAAGGGATTCCTAGTGGAAACTGGATACTTTTCAAATTTATAATCTATAAATCTTCGATTAATATTTTTTATTTAATTATAAATATTTTCTCTAAATATGGAGTATTCTTAAATGTTTATAACAAATTTTATACCTTTATCATCATATGTCGTATTTTATATGTGAAGGAATCTTGAAGTAAGAGTATTTATTTTATATTTTTATCAATATATGATATAATAAATACATAATTTGTCTTGAATATTCTATTCAGTTCTATAGTTTGATAATTATTATGGATAATTTTGTTTTTGTATTCTTATTTTTGAATTTTTTTTGTCCTTTTATGGTTTATGAAACTTAATATATTTTTTACATATTGTAAAAAATTAATTTAATAAATATATTAAAACATGATGAACCAATCAATTAGAAATCATTCATAAAACAATGAAAACTATCCTCTATTGAATTTCATGATCCATACATGATTATTTTAAGAATTTAGGCCTGAAAAAAAACCATCTTATCCAACTATTATATTGAATATTACATTATTTAATGGTATAAAATTGATAAAAAAAATACGTAGGACAGTAGTCATGTATGAATAATGTTTTATAATTTTTAAAAAATTAGAGGATAAATCAATTGGTTTTTGGGTAAGGTGTCACCTAAGTTTATTCTTTAGGAAACAAATTCACATTTTAGAATATTGTAATGGGAAAAAATTCCATGATGTTTTTCTATGAAATAAGATATTTACATATAAAAATATAGAAATTAAAATTGAATAAAATATCTATTATTATATACTGGAATTATAATAATTTAAAAAATTAAGGGGTTTCAAATTTTATACGGGTTTAAAAATATAACACACAAATTCTGTAGTTTATAAAAACTATATTTGATAGTCAATGATAGTTGAAAAAATGAACACAAAAAAATTTAAAAACTATAAATATATTATTATTTATATATTTGTATTATTTCCAAGAATTTGAATTAGGAGGTATGAAAATGAGAATTTTATTTTTTAAATTTGTTTAGAAAATTTTACCACAAAATAATTTCAATAATTAATTATCAATGTACTAAGAACATTTTTAACAACATCATTGTGGATTTTTCATGACACACTCCCCACATGGTGTACCCCTCATGGGTAGGTAATGTGATAAGGTAGATAATGTCCTTCGACTCCAACCTCTAGTAGGCCATGAGTTGGTGACTATCACTATTGGTATATTAAACACACATATAGGATCCATTACCCACTTAGAGAACACATGTGAATGAGAGTGATAGGACAGACACAAACCAAGATGCTTGTCTCAGACAAAATTATAAATGATATCCCAAGTACACATATGTAATGTCATGAAAATCTACTGCAACTGAAATGGGGAAGATATAAGTACCCTAAAGAAGGTTAAAACAACAATAACTGTGAAGCCCAGGAAACTCATACAACCCCAAGGTAGTAGAAACCAACCTGATCTCCAACATTATCCCTGTGACCTAAAAATCAATTTATATATACACTGGGTGAGTATAACTGTATACTATGTGGTATCCTCCCAGAGCCTCTCGTAAAAATGTAATGAAAGCATGCTAATGCATAGTGAACAACAAGATAAACTAACTGGTACCTAAACATGTATACTAATTTCTCATTCTCACCATGGCTACTCCCAAAAAGTATCTAATAAAATATTATATAATATAATAAACGATATCAAGGGTACTCCGCTACTACTTCCCCACTAGTTTTCTACTTTTCCCCAATGTCTCAGGTCCTATGAATCTCTCTCTAAAAAGGCATGCCTACAGACACCTGAGTAAAGTACCACAACACACACCTCATTCAAAAAAACCACCATGACCACATAAGTAAAGAAACCAGGTAGTTTCTAGGAGCTACCACATTTCATATAATGTGTATCATACATTCGGTATTAATCCTCAAGCCATTATTGCTCATACACCATGTAAGGATCTTCAAGCCATCACAGCCTATACAGTTTAAACCTATAGTATTATATAAGAATCTATATCCATAATATATGTGTGTGAATAAACACATGACATTCCCGCCCTCTACACACATATATGGTGAAAACTAACCACTATGCCTATGAGGACAAGTAAATACCAACATATGAGAGTGGGGCCAAAGGGGTAGTTAGAAATCCATCCTCCCCCCGGGATATTGGGGAAAAAACCCCCATGTCTTAGAATCCCTGGGGTGTTAGTTTCCCTATAGTAGTGGTTGAGTATCATATAGAAACACAAAAATTCTAGAATATACTATAGCACCAAACAACACAATGGGAATAATCTTGTCTTGGACTCATCTGCAGCTAACGTTAATCGAACTCTCAACTGCCACATATAATACTACGCATCTTATTAGAACAAAACCATTTAAATAGATTTATTACATTACAATATTCCCATTTTATAATTTGTAATTTTTTTTAATTAATTATTTAATAATTAATTATCCATTAAAAATTCCACATTAAATTTCATTAGCATTACACACAAAGTCCATTATCCTGAGCTTTGCATCCAAGAAAGCTCAAACCCATTGGGTTAACATCATTTGTTCAATAATTTATCAACAAAATTACATCCCCAATTTCCCAGTCATTCTAGAAAAAGATTCTATTCTACTAAACACAAGGGGGCTCAACACGGTGAGTATATCAACTAACTTTCAAGTATTTACCAGCTATATCAAGAGTTTTGACCCATTATCCCCTGAGAAACTAATCACGGAAAGCACATGGCATACCCCACACATCATCACCCCTTTTGCAAGAAGGGTAAGAATGTCTAGCTGCCCTGAGAAGTGGGGAATGTAAAGAAGGTAAATAACCAATATGAATCAATAAGCATCTAAACATTCACATATAATCCATTTAATCATCCATAGTGTCCTCCCTGGCACCCACATGCATAAATCAATGCATCCTGCCACTCTAGGAGTCAACTGATATAACAACCAGTAGGCCTTATCTTCCCCCATTTCACAATAGCCATCCAAACTCACATAACAACACAAGAAGCGGGAAGAAAACATCATACAAATTAGGCTCTTGGACCTTAAACAAGAAAGGGGGTAACATAGAACCCTACAATGAATTATATTTTATCATACAAACTATTCATTAATCCATCTTGGATTAACTGTTTTATTATTCGTAGGATCCAAATTTGTGAAACCTAAACACTAAGCTATCACAAATAATTTGACATGCTTTATGCACCAATTTTATTAACATCAAATTACAATAATAAGAACTAGATTCATTTACATGCCCCCTAATCATTATCCAAACAATTATAAATTAATTCCGGCTTTACATTCCTTAACAATTTCCATCAAGAATGAAATGATAAAAAAATCAAGAATAGATATCACACTATCCAGAAAAACAAGAAGCAATAACATACAATCGATATCAATTTATTTATCTTCTTAAAAAATTTATTATGTCAATTCTATTGTGATCTAGTAGAATAAAACATGATAACTCTACAGTTCCATGTAAAAGAAAAGAGAATAAATGAATCTCGTACCTAAAAAGTTTTTTGACATACTTTATGATAGAATGAGACACACAATGGATTACGATCTCCGCCCCCCCCCCCCCCCATGACAACTAAATCCACCCAAGGATTGAGACACACCACCAAATCATTCAACAACCAAGAAAAGCATATTCGGAACACGAAGATAGCATTCCATAAATGTTAAAGTATAAAAAAATGAGATAAAAAAATAATTAGGATAGATCATACCTTCTATCGAAGATTGATCGATGGTGCTTGGTTTCATCAGGAATAGATGGGAACTAATCCTATGAGGAAAGCATGATCATATAACTCCTACGTGAAGGAATGGAATGTTAGAGAATCTCACACATGAGAACATGGAGGAATAACTAGGGAGGAAGATATATCATCCCTTTAGAATACTTAACGGAGTAGTGGTTTAAGATACGTTGGATTTTCCATTAAAAGAGTATCAAATTAAACCATGCAGTTTTGACCACGTAAAAGCATCACGAACATTATGATAAATTAATATAGCAGTTACAGCCTTTGAATCAGCCTTAGAGTCCTTAAAATCAGGATTTAAATGAATTTTACATCAAAGGAAATGTTTAAGGGGAAAACTGTAGGAAGTTGGAAATAGTATTCATGAACACGAAATTTGGCAACAGAAAAACATGGTTCATGAGCCTCACTGTTGCAACCTCACCATTCTGTAAACAATGTTCATAAACCTCACCGTTGGAACCTCAACATTCTAGAAACACTGTTTATGAAACTCACCGTTGGAACCTCACCATTCTAGAAACACTATTCAGGAGCCTCACCATTGAAACCCCAACATTTTGGAAATAATATTCATAAACCTCACCGTTGGAACCATAAAATTCTAGAAACACTATTTATGAATACAAAATTTTGAAAAGGAATGAGACAACCGTTGGAACCTCACTATTCTGAAAACTCTCTTCATGAACATGAAATTCTGTAAAGGAAAGAGGATTCTATTGGCACTATTCACTTAAGGCTATGGATGACACTGTACACATAAGGTTACCATTGCACTCTTCACATAAGTCTACCGAAGAAACTATTCAGATAATGTTACCATTTCATTGTTCATATAAGGATACCGATGACAATGATCACATAAAATTATCATTACACTATTCACATAAGGCTACCGACGACACTGTTCACATAAGGCTATAGTGACACTATTCACAAAACTGAAAAACTGTTCGCAAAACTGGAAATTTGAAAGTGTTGGGGATAAGTCACCTGGACCACCCGGAACACCTCAGACACCATATTTTCGCAAAGGAATTGATCATAGAGGTATGTGCCATTACATCAGATACCTCTCAAAACATTCTTGTCCTCAATAATTCAAAACCGACCTAAATGAAAAAAAGAAATTATCCCAAAAAACAACCCATCAAGATACCTATCAAATAAGAAAGAACAACAAGAAGCATAAAAAAACCCAACTCATAAACATGAATGGTCAACAACCACAATGTGAATATCATTATATTAAAAGAGTTAAACATCAAACCACTTTGGGTACGGAGCATGTATCATCTAGTCACATTCCTAGGTACTCTCCTCCACACCAATATGCCACTACAAAAAAAAGAACCAATAGGATAGAACGCATGCACAACACCTTCTATTTGTGGACTTGGATCTCCATAGGTCACTCCTCGAAGGTTGCATCATCATCAACATCGATCTCTTCCTAATCGATGACATGAGAGTCATCATGAAGATACTGACAATTATGTGAAACATGAAAAAAAAATCAGGTATCCCTCTAATCTATAGGGGAAGTGCTACTCATTATTCCACAACTCCCACACAAGTTAACATCTCAAATGACCCAACAAACAAAGTAAAAAAGCTTACTCCCATGACCAAACCTTTGCTTCCCAAAATTGGGAGTCACCTTCAAAAACATGTGATCTTCATCATAAAACTATAAGGGTCTCCTACTTTGATTGGAATATGATTTTTGATGATCCAATGCTCTCTTCATCCTCTAATGAATATCCGGAATCAGTTCTACAGAATTCCACACTAGTTTCAATTTGACAATTACTAACTCTCAGACCCCTTCCCAGTAAAATGGGGAACATAAATGTTAGCCATACAAGGATTCAAACTATGTCATACCAATGGTGGAATGAAAACAATTGTTTTAAAATAACTCCACCAAGGGTATGAACCTCATCCATAAACCCTCAAACCCAGAACATAAGAGCGTAAAATGAATTCAAGATTATCGATGGTCCACTCTTTCTGACCATCCTTCTGAGGATGAAAAGAAGTGCTAAGGGAAACCTAAGAAAAAAATGTTTACTAGAGACCTTAATGCACCCTAGATGTAAAATGAGGGCCTCGATCGGAAATGACCATCCTTGTGACTTCATGAAGTCTTACCACCTCATGTAGATACTCCCTCGAAAATATATCTAGTGAGGATGACTCCTAGATTTCTATGAAGTATGATGATTTTATTAAATAATCTTCTACCACTCAAATAGTGTCATGTCCTCCATGAGTTCGAGATAAACCAGTTAGAAAGTCCATTGAGATATACTCCCACTTCCACTGAGGAACATCTAACAACTAGAGAAGACCCCAAGGAACAATGTGTTTTGCCTTCACCTTCTCTCAGACCAAATTAGGACACAAATTCTGTAACCACATGCTTCATCCCAGGCCACCAAAACTGGAACCTCAAGGCTCGGTACATCTTTTCCATGCCAGTATGAACCGCTATTGGAGAACTATGGAACTCTTTGAGAACCGTCTCAGAAATCATCAGAGGAAAAAATATCCTTCTATGATATAACTCTCAATGTTGTTCATCCTCAGACTAACTATCAGGGGCCTCACCACAAACAACTCGGTCTCTTCAGACCTCCTCCTCTAGATACCCCAACAGGGACTCTTGCAATTACTATAGCAGTTATGAGTACACTATCATCTGAAAAATATAACCACTACCCTAACTTCTCCCATAACAAGATGTAATGATGTCAGTTCTTCCATTACTCTCCCTGAGTGACCAGATTCATGCAATACATCACTATGTGACTTCTGACTTAGCGCATCAGCTACAAAATTTTCTTTTCTAGATGTATATGACATTTAAAAGTTATATTCCGGTAAAAACTCCATCCACTGATGTTATTGTAGGTTTAATTCATTTATGGAGAAAACATACCTCAAACTCTCCTGATCAGTGAAAACCACAAAGCATATGCCAATGAGGTAATGTCTCCACAACCTTAGAAAAATTACCCCAGGTGCCAAATCAAGATCATGGGTTGCATTATCATGTTCATGGGGATGAAACTACTCATACCCATAAGAAACAACTGATCTTTGCTGCATCAGAACAATGCCTAACCCCAGATACAAAGCATCACATGAAACATCACATTGAACTCCCTCTACTGGAAGACAAAGAACATGACAAATTACTAACATCTCCTTTAGATACTCGATTGCTTCTTGAAACTTATTAGTCTATATGAACACTTGATACTTCCTGGTAAAAGCTATTAGAGGAGTTTCAACATAAGAAAAATCATCTACGAACCTCCTATAGTAGCCTGTGAGACCACAGAAACATCACACATCTGGCCATTTCTTGGGGGTATCCCAAGACACAACTTCTTCTATCTTCGGTGGATCCACAACTACTCCCTACTGGGACACAAAATGCCCGAAGAAATGGAGTTCTCGAGCCAAAACTCACAAATCAACAACTTGTCAAAAAACTCAATTTGGAGAACTCCAAAAATATTGTGTAGATTCTCTACACGATCCTCGTCATACGTGGAGTACACAATGATTTCATTGATGAAATCCACCATGAACAATTCCAATAACTCACAGAACACATCATTCATGAATACCCTGAACACAAATAGAGCATTTCTCACACAAAACGTCATTACAATGAACACATAATGCCCATGATGACAATGAAATATAGTTTTCGGGATATCAACATCCTTCAAATGCATCTGATGAAATCTTTCTTAAAATTCGATCTTTGAGAACCAAAATATGCCATTCAGTTGGTCAAATAAATAATTACTTCACATAATAGGATAGAGATTATTCATTGTCACTTTTTTTATGTGAAAATAATTGACACACAACCGCACACTGTTGTCATCCTTCTTCACGAACAAAACTGGTGCACCCCCGGAGACACACTAGGACAAACAACACCGCATTGTAAAAGACCATCATGCTATATACGTAGCTATCATAACTCTAAAGGGGCCATCTAATTGGAAACATATAGATATGAGATGATCATAGTGGTAGCTCGATCCCACACTCAATCTATTGTTGAGGGGGTAAGGCTACAACCACTTCTTGAAAGGTATCAGGGTACTCTTCTATGACACTAGGAAACACCAACTTTTGAACTTCTAAAGAACTCAGCACCATCTCATCCATCATGCATGATAAGTAAGGAACATGACTTTGACCTATGTGAGGGTTAGACTCAAAAAACATCACCATCGGCTCTCCATCTGCATCGTTGAACACAACCTTCCTCCTGAAGCAATCCACAATAGCCTGCACCGAATACAACTAATCCATGCTAAGGTTGACATCATATGATTGTATCCGTAAACATATGAAATCTCCCCAATATTGGTGCTTCTCCAACACTATCACATAGTCTCTAAATACATAAAAAAATAAGGCTCGACCAGCAACTGGTGTATTCAAATCCAAGGGCACTGGAAACCTCTCTATTACACGTCACAAAGCCTGGACAAGGGTAGGTGATATGATGGAGTGTGTCTCTATTAAATCAAACAAGGAATACAACAAGTTGAAAACTAGAAAATGGTAACTATAATGATTTCTGGATATCCTAGAGATAGAAATGCTAAAGAATGAAGCTCACCATGACCACTTTCATGGCCTCTCTGACCCTGATGACAACCACCACTACAACCTTAGTTTTCTCTCTGAGGATTGTGAGTGTCACAAGGCTGTCCTCTGCCTGCCCCATCTACACTCTATTGATCCAACGTTTGTGCAACCAGCTACTACTACCTCGACTGGAACTTCCTCAATGGAGGAACTTGTATCATAGAACCTACTTAACGATGACTACTCTGAATGGTTGTACACTCTTGCAATTGATGACCTTGACCACTACAAGAAAAACAAGCACCGGGTGCCTTGGAATTTTCCTAAGAGATGCCCCTAGAGAAATGTGATGTTGATGACTGGGTCCTACCCCTGGCCAAAATCAAACTCTTCTTCCTTGAAAAATAGTAACCCCATATCACAGCTCTGCTTCCTGAGGAATCATGATGACTCCCCTCTTGTGATGATCTGGTTCTGGAAAATTTCATCATGACAACCTCTACCCCTCCTAGCACCTCAAGATATATCTTCATCATAAATGGGGTGATATGGCACTGGATCTCTAGATGCAAAGAATCCTCAAAATTCTCCAATCTGGTCTCCTCATCTGGAAAAAAGACTGATGCATATCATAAAATGTTCCTAAAATATAGTCCAATCTCTCACACACTGTAGATCCCTTGTCAAAGAGTAAGAACTCACGATGACTAGACGTCATCACAATCGACGAAAGAAACTCGACTCAAAACATGTCTCTAAACTCCTCCCATTAGATCACTGACTCATCACGATCCATGAAGAGCAAGAACTATCACTGCCACACTACTCCACGCAGCATCGTCACAACCAAAGACACCCAGTTCTCCATCGGAGCATGGATTGAACTAAATCCTATCTCAACCACCTCCCACCAGTATTCAGTGAATACATCTGAAATGTATCCCTCGTACTTATGCAGACTCTGGAGTTTGAACTATTTTAGTGTCTTCCTCCATGTTTTATCGTCCTCAACCTCTATCATGTGTCGATCTACTAGCACAACATGATAGCCAAATTATGTGCAAACATGATGACGATGTCTACATGGAGCCATACCTGTAAAATAACAGACCATTATAGATCGAAAAACAAGAATATGGAAGACTCATCGTTAATTAATTAATTATATTCTTTTTGTAATTTTAGGTTACCTTATTTCATGTTCTACCCATTCAAACATAGGAACAAGGAGAAAAGATCTGTGATCCTTTCCTAGGTCTCTACCCTACAACTAGTATCACCTTGTTTAGTATCCATTGTAAACATAAATTTCCATCCATCAGATCATAGTGGGGACTAAACTCCTAGGTCTCAACTAGTCTCCAGTGTTTAAATCACTTGCTAAACATGACTGACACTATTTCCCTATCAACCCATGCAACCTCACCTGTGTTGAACTCCAAAATCCATCGTATCCCTCAACCAGACCTTTCATACCACTCTGTCATGACCCCCTCCACATATAGTCTACCCCTCTTAGGATGGAAATGTGATAAGGGAGACAATGACCCCCATGTATCGCCTCCATTAGGCCTCTGGTTGGCGACTACCACTGATTTTATAGTAAACACATAGCTGGGATGCACTTCCCTCTAAGAGAAAGCATGTGAAAGAGAGAGATAAGACATACACCAACCATGATTCTTATCTAAGACAACAATATAAATGATATCCCATGTACACAAATGAAATTTCATGAAAAACTACTACAACCGAAAGGTGGGAACTACAAGTAACCTAAAGATGGTAAAAACCCACAGAAACCACATATCCCAAATAGCTACAACAACCCCAAGATAATAGAAACCATCCTGATCTTCAACCTACTCCACGTGACCTAAAAATAGATTATATATACATAAAGTGAGTATAATAGTATACTCATTAGGATCCTCCCCATAACCTCTCATGCAAAAGTAAAGAATGTATTCTAAAGAATAGTGAACAACAAATGAAACATACTCATCACATAAACTATTATAATATGTTCCGAAATTCACCATGGATACTCTCACCAAGTATCACATACAAGAGTATATAATATAATAAATAATATCAAGGGTACCTCATTACTACTTCTCCACTAGTTTGACACATTTCCCCAATGTCACATGTTTTAAGCATCTCTCTCCAAAAAGTCTTGCTCGCAGACACATGGGAAAATCACCACAACATGCTCCTTATGAAACAAAACCCCCACATCCACATAAGCATTGTAACCTAGTAGTTTTTGGGATCCACCATAGCTAACCTAATGTGTATCATACGTCGGGCATTAAACCTCATGCCATTAAAGCCCATACACCGAGTAAGGATCCTTAAGCCATCATAACCTATACATGTTAAACCTATAGTTGTCAATATGATACTATATCCAGAATATATGTGTGTGAATAACCATAAGATATTATATCCCTCTACACACATATATGGGGAAAACTAACCACTCCGTGTACCATCACAAGTAACTACCAAGAGAAGAGAGAGGGGCCAAAAGAGGTAGTAAGCTATCATCCTCCCTCCAGAATGTTGGGGAAGACACCCCCATAGCTCATAATCCCTGGGGTTTCAGTTTCCCTAACTAACGAGGCGGAGTAGCGTATAGAAACACAAAATGTACAGAATATACTATAACTCAGAACCACATTATGAGCATAACCTAGTCTTATACACAACTGCAGCTAACGTGTATGAAACTCCCGAATGACACATCTAAGACTAGGTATCCTATAAGCACAAAACAATTTAAATAGATTTATTACATTAGTTTATTCCCTTTTTATTAGTTGTAATTTTCATTAATTAATTATGTAAACATTAATTAAACATTTACAATTCCACATTAAATTTCAAAATCAATACTCCCAATGTCCTCTATCCACAACACTTCATCCCTACAAGCTCCAACCCCTTGTGATAACATCATTTATTAAATAATTTATCAAAAAAATTACTTTCCCATATTCCAAGGCATTCTAGAAAAAAATTCGATACTACTAAAAACAAGGGGGCTTAACTCGGTGAGTAGATGATCAACCCATTAAGTCATTATCGCCTATAGCAAGATCATAGATTTATCCTCACTTGAGAAGCTAAACACAAAAATCACATGGTATACCCCAGGTTTCTTATCCCCTTTTTAGATGAAGGGAAAACAAGTCTAGATAACGTTAGGAGTGGGGAGTGGAATGTAGGTAAACAACCAATAAGAATCAGAAATCATCCAAACATTCACATCTAACCCATTTCAACATCCCTAGTGTCCTCCCCGTTACCCACATGTATAAACTGATGCATCTCAACACACTAGGCGTCAACTACTGCCACAACCAATAGTCCTCACATACCCCGCATATAACAATATCCATCTACGCTCACATCACAAACCAAGTAGCAGGAAAACAAACATCATACCAATTTTTACCTTGAATCTTAATCAAGTATGTGGGTAACTCATAATCATACAAGGAATTATTTATTATCAAGAAACCAATTATTTAATGCATCTTGGATTAACCAATTTATTATTCGTAGGTTCCGACATCAAAAAACCTAAACAAAAAGCTATTACAAATAATTAAACATGCTTAGTGCACCAATGTGATTAACATCAAATTTCAATAAGAAGAACCATATTCATTTACATTCCTCTTTATCTTTATCCAAAAAATTATCAATTAATTCCAACTTTACATTATTTAAAAATTTCTATCAAGAACAAAAAGCTACATAAAGAAAACATAGATATCACACTATCTAGAAGAACAACAGGCAATAACATACGATTGATAGAAATTAATTTATCTGGTTTAGATATTTATTATGTCAATTCCATTATGATCTAGTGGGATAAAACATGATAACTCTACAGTTTCATGTAAAAGAATTGTGAAGTAACAAATACCCTACCTCAAATAGTTCTTGACGTTCTTTATACTAGAATGAGCCATAAAACGGGTTACAATCACCTCAACACATGACAATTGTATCCACCTGAGGATGTAGATACACCACTTCACCATTCAACACCTAAGAAAATACCATTAGGAACATGGAGATAGCATTAATTAAAAGGGAAATGAGAAAGAAATGGAGATGAATCCAAAATAATTGTGATAGATCATACCTAATATCGAATATTGATTGATACTGCTTTATTGCATTAAGAACATAGGGGAACTAATCAAATGAGGAAAGAATGATCGTACAACTCCTTAAGGAATGAATGGATGGTGTGAGCATCTCACACCTAAGAATATAGAGGATGAACTATGGAGGAAGATATCTTGTCCATTTAAAAGATTTAATGGAGCTGTGTTTTATGATACACATGATTTTTTTATTAAAAGTGGATCACATTAAACCACCTGGTTTGACTAAGTAAATTCATGTCGAGCTTTAGGTAAAATTAATATAAAAGTTATTCCATTTTAATCAGCCTTAGAGTCCTTATAACGAGGCTTTAAATTCATTTCAAATAAAATGAAACATCAACGGTGAAAAATTATATCAAGATAGAAACACTGTTCATGAAAAAAAAATGGAAAATGAAAACACAGTTGATGAACCACACCGTTGAAACATTACTGTTGGAACCTCACTATTGAAACATCACCATTGGATCCTCACCATTGAAACCAGACCATTGGATCCTCACCGTTCTAGAAACGATGTTCATGAACCTCACCGTTAGAACCTCACCATTCTGGAAACAGTATTCATGAACCTCACTGTTGAAACCTCACTGGTGGAACCTCACCATTCTAGAAACACTGTATATGAACCTCACAAATGAAACCTCACCGTTGGAACCTCACAGTTATAGAAACACACTTCATGAATCTCACCATTGAAAAATCACCGATGGAATATCACTGTTCTAAGAACATTGTTCCTGAACCTCACTGTAGAAACTTAACCATTGGAACCTCACTATTCTGCAAACACTATTCATGAACTTCACTGTTGGATCCTCAACGTTCTAGAAACACTGTTCATGAATTTAAAATTTTCCAATAGAAAGAGTCTACCGTTTGATCCTCACCATTCTAGAAACATTGCTCATGAACATGAAATTTGGAAAAGAGGATAATGTTGACACTGTTCACATAAGGCTACCGATGACACTATTCACATAAGGTAACCATTGCACTGTTCACAAAAGGCTATCGATGAAACTATTCACATAAGGTTATGATTTCACTTTTCTTATATGTTTGTCGATGACACTATTGACATAAGGTTACCGTTGCACTATTCATATAAAGATATCGATGACACAATTCACATAAGGCTACCATTTCACTGTTCATAGAACAAGAAACACTATTAATTGAACTGGAATTTGGGTAATGTGATGGGGATAAGTCACCTTGACCTCTCAAAACACCTAAAACAACATATTATCACAAAGGAACAGACAATATAGGCATGGGCCATTACAAGATTATAATATATATTTTTGTGTTTGTTGTAGTGAATTACCCTAGATTGCTGGGAACCATTGTCTACTATAATTTCATTGAAAAGGATACAATGAATAAAATCTGAAAATACTAATTATTTTAGACATATTAGTATACTAGATAAATACATAAGTTATGTATTACAACTAAATAATCAAATTAAAATTTATTTTCTCATTCGCGAAAAACAAAATTATTCCATATTATGTATCCTTGCATTAATTTTTCACCAAACATTAGGGAATCTAAGGAAAGGGAAAAAATAAGGGTGAGATAAATTTATTAGAAAGGTTAATGTATGAAAAAAAATAAATAATTAATAAATGAGAATAAAAAATATGGAATGTTAAATAATTAAGAACACATTCTATATAGTATATACCTAAGGATAAGGATGTTAAATAATAATTTAAGGTAAATAACTAAATACGAATTCAATTTAAAATAACTGGATAAGGGATAAAAAAACATTTCAATGTGAAAATCTAAAAAACACTAATTTTATTGATAAAATGAAAACAAAATGCATCTATAGATATATAAAAGAAAAATCTCATGGATAAATAGTAATTTAGTCTGAATTTAGGAAATGATAAATTATTGGATTCCATGTTTCCAATGTACACAGTACATTTACTATCATAACCATTCACAAGATGGTTTTGAATATCAGGTAAAAAAATTATATGTCCTTCTAACTAACTCATTCCATGATATTACTAATGCATCGAGGTGATAACTATAAGAGAGCCCCACCAGTGTCATACCTATCTAAAGAATTCATTTAATATCTAATAATTGATGTGAAAATGTACCTTATAAAATAATTTAATAGAGTAAAAAAAATATATCAATATCTCTACAGTTAATACAAAACATTCAAGTACAGAACACATATAAAAATGGTATATAGTTTAGGAGAGATCCATATTGATGATAAATGATATCAATATTTAGGAGAAAATAATGTTCAATTATTATAGTAAATTTATTATTTTAAGGGGGAAAGAAAATGAAATAATGGAATAGAATGTCAATAATATCCATGTAAAAATTTATAAAACCCATAATGATGAAGATTATGTATGTAAAAAATATTAATTAAAACCAATGTATTAATTATAATGTTTTTTTCATTTATGAAATATAAGATCAAATTTAAATGTTTTCTTTAGAAGTATATAATTTTTTTATGAAATAATTTTTTAAAAAAAATGTCATCGAAAATAACCTTTAAAAAATAATAAAATTTTAATGTGTGAAACTTTCACTAAAAACCATTCTTCACAATGTCAATTATATTTCTAATAAACTGTTTATAAATTGGTTTCTTAATAGTAAATAGTTTCTCATACTAAAGAGATAAATGATGTCTTTTTTTCTAGAAAAATATTTTATAATACATTATATTTACCAAAGAGACTAAAAATATTACTATTACATGAAAAATGTCATGAATATCCTAAAGAAAATAAAATTAAGGGTCTACTAAAAAATTATCAAATAATTTTCCATAATGGAAACTCAAGTATAAAAAATCTCGAACAAAATGAAATTGTGATGTAAACCCATGAAAACACATAAGGATGATGTGGGAAACAATAATTGAATAAATTTTGTTATTAAAATTTTAATATACACAAATATTTTTAAATTAAACAGCACATACTAAAAATTTATTACAAACATAATATTATAATATTCACGACAATGAGGATGTAATATAACCCAATAAAAAAGAATAAAGTTATGAAATTATTTACCACTAGGAAACTTTTAATTAAAATACCCATAAAAGAAAATGTTCAAATTGAATCCCAAATTTCCCGGAAGATAAAATAATTAATGATATAATATATCAAAAAGTTTATTATATACACTACACAAAAGAAATAATTTGTGATAATGGTGTATGTCTCATTAACTTGTGTTCCCTTTCAGTTAAACATCCTTTATATTCATTTAGAAGTGTTTTAAACATGTTAATAACTTATAAGAGTACCAATAAAATATTAATATTATTATATATTGTCTAAAAATAATATCTTATTATCCATTTGTAAAAAATATATCATTATTTTAACAAATATCATGTTTAAATTACCGAGTTTGTCGAGTATAATTTGACATGTTTTTATTGTTCTTCAAACATCGATCATGATTTCATAAATTAAATAATATAAGTTTATTTTTTTAATAATATATATATATATTCAGTATATAAGTAATTAGAATAATACAAAATATTTGGATATAGGAGATCAAATGCACCATTAATGGAGACGGCAGGTTTTACGTAAGCATGAACACTACTATCATTTCATTACCATATTTAAAATAATTAAAATTAAATTATATATATTAACATAAAATTATAATTTTCATATTAATTTCAGGTATTTCATATACATTTGTTAAAACCATCTGGTACTCATTTCATATTTAAAATCAACGAATCACATTGCTTTGAGGTGGTGATAGTGCACACTACAACAAATGATGTAATCATATTTACATAAAATGAAAAGAATTGTGGTATGTATTATATAACAACTAAAAAGAATAACTATTTTATAAATATAATATATATCATATATAAACATGTTTTACATCAAAATTTCCAACCATGAAAGTTTGAAAAAGATAAATAAACGACATTGTTTTCTGATTCGGTTGTTAAACATACACATAACCTGTAAGTTTGTTACACATTAGATTAAAGTGTTTTTAAGTATAGGAAGAAAAAATTTAATGAGAACATATTATAATATTTAACGTACTAATGTCATTATATATTCATATAATAATGTGATATCAGGTGGTGGATCATGAAAATAATTCAAAATTGCTTGAGGAAGGATGTTACCTCTACTTTGGGTAAATCTTTATGGTTTTTATAATATGGAATCATTACATGGATTTTTAGTAGATAAATACTTAATAGATGATTTGATAGATGTTTTTTTGATTATGTGGATGTTTTTATATGATTCAAATGGTAGAACAGGTGCAAAGATGTGGGAGGGGTGAGTGCATTTGGATAATGTGGTAGTAGTGGCATTCTAGTAAATTTTTTAAAAGGGAATTCCACCCATGTAATACACATTCCATAATACTCCAATAATGGAAAAAATTAAATAAAAAGGATTATATGATCAAAATAAAAAAATTAAATTGATTTGGTATATGATTATTGGTAATTTTAGACCTTCAGATTATGGTTTCATCCATTATTAGGATGATTTTTCTATAAATCCCTATAATTAATTATAATTAAATTCCATAACATTTTATCTCAAAAACTATTTTTTACCTTATTATAAATTATAAATTATTATTATTATTAAAAATATTTAACTTAGTTTTTCAATTTTCAATCGAACATGTGGACGAAATTAATTTAAATCTAATCTTGCATATAGGATGATAGTGCATATTTTTATTCAAAAAAACATCAAATGATAGAGATGTTTTCTATCCAATATTTTTATAAAATTAAATTAAATGATATAAGATTTATTTATTTATAAAAAATTGATCTGAAATGAATTTAAAATCAAAATAATATGTAATTTATCCTTGTAAATAAATTGGATGATAGAGTAGTTTTGAATTAAAATGGTTTATTTTTCACTATTCATTATAAAATGAATTATTTTGAATAAAATAAGAAAAATATAGCATAAGAGAATTTTATATTTTTTATTTAAAAATTAAATTTATTTTTACCAAAATTGATTTTAAATTTTCCAAAAATTATTTTTAAAATATGATCTCTATTAAAAGTGTGTAAAAATTCCTTTAAAAAATACTGATATCAAGTGAGATCGTGGGTTTATTCATATCTGGAACACATCAAATCTACTAGGTGAATTTGAAAAATATTTTATTTAATATAATATATATACATATACTATATCAATATCACTCACTAATTTTTACTAATTTAATTTTGTATCATTAAAAAATATTGTCGGCATAAAAATGGGTTTTTATAAAAACCAAAAAATTATATTCAACTTGTTCTCATATTAATTTCTTATTAATTTGTAAGAACTGAATTAAATTTATATTTTTATAAAACATATATATTCATAAGTTAGTTAATCTTGATTATAATAACAATTTAATAGATATATATTATGTTATTATATTAAATAATATTATTTCTTATAATATATAGTTGTTTGGAAAAATTATATCTTGTTTTCCAGTCAAGATATATAACAAGGTTTTTATTTCCTATAAACAATTCTGGCATAGTGTTTGTGTTAATTAAAATTTAAATCAAAATTTTAATTTATTTTCAAAAATAATTATATCCTAAAATATCTAGATATTATATTCAGTTATGCAGTTGGTGCTGCGTTTAATACACACAATTAAACACAATGTTTTTACATTATAATTTTGGGGTATATAATTATCCCCAAATCAATTAAATTATGTCCATAAAATTTAAAATTGTTCTTGGAAATATATCATTTGAAATTTCATGTGTTCAAACCCCACAACATGTGATGGGTTCTTAATAATGCCTCTAGAAAATAGAAAATATAATGTAAAATTGCCACATGGACTAACATATAAGTAGGTCTCTATGTCGGATATCATTAGTGGGATGGGGGGATATGTAAATTTATGAGAGGTGTATATATTTATAGAGATTTATTCATGTTAAAAATTTCAAACAATTTTATGATCAATGGAAAGATGAGGGCATCAAATCAATTAATCCATGATGATTCAAAAAACCATTTGTCCAAAAAAAAATTGGTATTATTGAAACATGTTTTGATGAATTTAATTATGTTGAGTAATTATTTTACTTCATTATAATATAATGAAATATAATCATTTGATATATTTATATAAAAAAATTTCATCATTTGGGTTTTCTTTCATCAATTTCTAATTCATCCACCACATCGACAAATGGATTTCCAAAAAATAACTTTTGATTCATAGAACACTAAATTTCACAATAAATAGATTGTAATGCACATAAATGTGTAACAGTTATTTCTATTGGTTACTAAATATTCTTCAAATATAATATGTTTAACACATCAACATAAAGGTTAGCACTATTGGTTTACCTAAAATATTTATTTATATATATTTTTAACGAAAAATGAAAACTTAGAGAGGGTATCCCACATGACAGTGTTGGGAATTAATAACATATTATACATTGGTTAATACTTTAAGTCTCATGGCCTTTCCAAACATGATGTGTCTTCACGAAGTATATAGGTTTTACTTTTCCAATACTACATTATTATAATTCATAAATTTTTTCTAATGGTATGATAGAGATCATTGATATTAATCATTGCATAAACATTTTTCTACAATTTTCAATACATCATATTTTTATACAATTTTTACTAGTCTTATTTCATTATTATTTCAATGTGCTTAATGATCATAATAACACTAAAGGTTAACAATAAATTTATACTGATTTCACTCTAATTTAAGT
This sequence comes from Viscum album, assembly GCA_963277665.1. NCBI lineage: Eukaryota > Viridiplantae > Streptophyta > Magnoliopsida > Santalales > Viscaceae > Viscum > Viscum album. The sequence goes on along the minus strand of OY728121.1, from coordinate 1,945,622,948 downwards.
CAAATATTCTAGAAATAAACTTTTCACTAAACTAATTAGTAAAATTCCCATAAAAGTCTTTCTAAAATAACTTTTATCATAGTGAAAAATAAAAAAAAAATTATGAAATATGACTTATTAAGAACATAATATCATTATCCCATGATTTTATCCATCTCTCTTATGTTAATGAAAACAAATTATTCTATACTTTTAATCGATCCTTCAATTATTCATTATTAAAATAACAAAAATATTATTGGTGGAAATAATTCTATAATATTGTTCTACAATCCCATTAAATACATAAATACATTAATTTCATCAAAATTCATATCCTTTTTTGTGGATTACCCTATTCCATTCATGGTCACTATATATTTAAATAATTAAAATTAGGTTATCATGAAATTGTGATTTATCCTAATCATATACCTCTTAGTGTCAATCTAGGTATGCATTAATGCTAGTTTTCCTGTTTAGGGATATACTTAAGTTAGGACTGATTCACCATGATGGATTTGTTACTCCAAGATACATATATTCTAGATCTTAATCCACATGTAGTGTCTATATATGGATGCATTTTTTGGAAGTACCATATATTTTATACACTACTAAAATTATTTGTTTTTCTTCCATACATTTTCTTAAATTCATCCTTAGAGATATGTTACCTAATATACGTTTCCCTAAATATAGTTCCCACATTTTATAATAACAGATACCAAATTCATGAACCCATCCCCCAAATTCATGTAGCTGGTTTCTACTAATGTTACCCTAACATGATTACAATGATTCAAATCTCAATAGACCAAATAGATTAGTAATCACATTGAAGATGATACATACGTGATTAATTTATGACAAATGAATATTCTAATTGAAACATATTTTTTCATCTAAGAAAAACAAGTATATTCTATACATACTATATTTTAATAATATTCACAGTACACATTATAGAATCCTGGAGAAATAAATAAAAAATAGGGTCAGATGAAACCCACAGCGTGGGTAATGATACGTGGAAGAAATAACGAATATATTGAAATAATAAATATGGAAATGTAAATAACTAAGAATACATTGAATGATATCAATAACTGAGAATGTGGATATAAATAATATATAATGATAAATAATTAAAAACATGTTACATTTAAATCATCATCATAAACATAATGAATATGGAAATGTAAGAAAAATAAATGGCATTCCATTTAAGGATGAAATTGAAAATAATGATTATCAATAAATATATAGTATAGAAGTAAAATAGTTAAATTGTTAATTAGTTTGGATAATAGATATTCATAGTTATAGGATTCCATGTTTACTTGGTACATTGGGATTTTTCTGTTAAGACATTTTGAAAAAAAATTGCATATTGGGTAAAACAACATCTAAATATATAAAATGGATTCATCCCATGAAATTACTGATTCATTGAGGGGATATCTATAACTAGACCCCACATTTTCTATAACTATCCAAATAATTATTCATATACCGAATAGTCAATTTAATATTTACAATTATCTAATATCCATACAGAGAAGAAGGTATATATTTATAAATATTTACCCAGTTAATCAAATAACTGTCAAATAAATACATTATGTAAAAATTGTAATTGATATATGTTGTAATAATTTAAATGATAATATATATATATATATATATTTCAGGAAATATAATGTACAATAATCACTGGAAATTGCATATTTCCTAGGGAATAAAAAATGACTAAAATACGTGAATGTAAATGACATCCCTTTGAAAATGAAATAAAAACCATCCAGATGAATAATAATTATTGTATCAATATGAAATATACCCATTGTATTAATAATAGTGGTTTTTTAAATGATGAAATAGATGATTAAAATTAAATGTATTCTTAAGGAAAATATCCTTTTTTTTTTTGAAAAATCATTTCAAAAATAATTTTTATGAAAATACAATTTACAAACATAAAAAATTATATAAAGTGTAAAAATTATTTTGATAAATAAATTTTAAATATTAGAAAAATAATAAAACTTTTTTATAAAATATGGTTTTAAAATAATAGAGGATCTCCAATGAAAGAGAGAAACGAATAAAGGTTTTCTAGAAAAGGTTTTATAAAACAATAGAAGTACAAAACAGAAAAAACAATGTATTATTACATGAAAATGGTCATGAATAAATAGATTATAGTAAATTTTAATGGTTTACTAATAAATTATCCAAAAATTTATTTTTTATTAAATTCATGTGTAAACAGTCCCTATCAATATGGGATTGTGATGTAAACTCTTGAAATAAACATAACATTAATTTTAGAACTAATCAATGAATAGACTATGTGTGTACAATTTAATTGAAATATAATTTAAGTAAATAAAAATCATTAAAAAATTACACATATAATTATATAATGTTAATGAAAATGTGGAATTAATACAACCAATATAGTGGAATTGGGTTATGAATTGTTTTTCCACTTTGTAACTTTTAATATAATTCCAAAATAGATTATATAAAATGAATTAAAGAAACAAAATACCTTGAATATAATTTATTCTATTATATAATATATCAATACTGGTAGTATATACAGCACAAAAAAGAAATAATTTATTATAATGGTGTATGCCCCATGGAATGAAAAGTGAGATAATAACAACATACTCTGTGATTCCTTCCTAGAGAAAATCCCATAAAATCCATTTTAAATTTTATTAAAATGGTAGTTACTTATAACTGATCCATAATAATATTAATAATATCTTATATTATCTAGTTATAATATATTATTATGTATTGGTGTAAAACCATTCCTTATTTTCACTATTTTATGTGTTAATTTCCTAGTTTCTAATGTTGGTTTAACTAGTTTTTTCTTCTATTCATATGTAAATCATTATTTCATCATATAAAAAATAGAATAATAAAATAGTTATCACACATATATATAGTTTAAAACTATTTACATTAATCCAAAATAATTTGTGATTGGAAATGAAATGCAACATTTATATATACGATAGATCGTATATACGCATTAATGGGACTTTCATTAATTTTTTCTATTTAAAATATTTAAAAATAAATTATATATATTTACATTATAATTTATTTATCATATTTATTTCATATATTTAATATATTTTTATCATATTAATCCTTTATACATTCCATATAAATGTGAATTTATCATATCACTTTGAGGTTGTTGTAATCCACACATCCACAAACGATGTTTTCGTATTCACAAAAAAATGTAGCTAATAAGGATATATGTTAAATAAATAATAAATAAACAAAAATACATTTAAAAAATAATATATATATATATATATATATTATAAATATCATATATTTCATATTTCTGATCTGTGAGAGGTGGTAAATGAAAAACAAACGACATTGTTTTGTGAAGTAGTACTTCACCGTACAGATAAATGGTATGTTCATTACCGATTAGATGAAAGTGGGTATAATAGTGGGAATAAAACTAGAATTATGAAATTATCAGTATATTTATTATACTTATTTTATTATATAATATTATAATAATAATAATTTATGGGGTGTTGAATGAAAATAACACAAAAGAGCTTGAAGATGAAACATACATCTTTTTTGGGTAACTCCTTCTGGATTGCACCAATGGTAATTCTGCGATAAATTTATGAACAACTTAAGTCTTATATTATTAGGTTATAGATGTTTGAATATTATTTGAGAAGTTTTTTCTTTTGAAAAATTCCATTATAGGTGTGAATTTTTGATAGGGGTGTGTTTCTTTTTTAGTGGAGGCGGAGTGGTAATCATGGAAATTTTTGTAAAAGAAAATTCCGACCACATTTTCCCATGTAAAATGGATAAAATAATAAGAAAATTTATAGAAAATTTTGTATCATGTCAAAATATGAAAATTAAATTTCATTTTGACAATATTTTAGAACATTGTTTCCATTACGATAAAGTTTGAGTCCCTTATTTAGAAATTTTTTCAAATAATTTTTCAAATTAATTTTAATCACAATCTCTATATTTTTGAAAAATGACTAAGATAGAATAATAAGATGTTTTAAATTTTGATGATTCCAAATTTGGACTCAATGTCTCAATATTTAAATAACTTATGTGGATGAAATTTTCTTAAACTCAATCTCACAAATTGGATGACAATACGAGTTTTGAATGTAAAGAATGTTCAAATTTATGAGAATTTTAATATAAAATTTCAATGATAAATTGATTCAAATGACCAGAATTAGATTATTTGTAGTAAAATTGATATAATATGACAAAAAAAATTAAATATAGTTTAACCATATAAATTTATTAGATGGAAAAGATGTTTGTAATTAAAATCTAGTATTTTTCACTATTCATAAAAAGTTGAAATATATAATAAAAATACAATAACATTACTCTAAGATAATTCAAAAATTTAACATTGAAAGAAGAATTGATTATTTTACTTAAAATATTTATAAAATTTTAAAATATATTATTCAAAAGATGATCTCCATTAAATGATAGTAAACTACTATTTTATAATTATCGATGATTATATACAATATTAGGTTTGTTCTTATCTTTTTATTATAAACTATATTTTAAGAATTTAAAAAATATTTTATTAAATATAATATATATATATATATATAATATCATTATAACTAAATAATTTACATTTATTTAATTTATTTGGAAAAAAACATTGCGGGAATAAAATATTTATCAAAAAATACATTCTATTTATATTAAATTTGTTCTCATATTCGTTTCATATAAATTTATATCAAATGAATTAATTATATATTTTTTCAACCAATATTTTCATAATACTTTAAATCCTTTTAATAAAATAAATTTTAGTGATAGGTTATATCAAAGTATAGTATATAGTAATATTTTTACTAATATATTATTTTTTGGTAAAATCTGGTCTTGCTTGTAATGAATGCTATAAAAAATATTTTTCTCGACTCTGTGGAGAGAAAAAAAAGTTTTTCATAAATTCATATATATATCCTAGATTTAATTTATTGGAAAAATTTTATTATTTCCTAAGTATTTGGATATTTTATCTCCTTACGTGTATGTTGATGTGTATCATATAAGATATTAAATACAATTTTCTTACTATATATTTTGGGGTATTTATATTCATATTATTTTTATTAATATAATTTATTATAATCACTAGATATGAATTATTATAATTATATATATATATTTTAAATATTTTATATAATAAATTATCTTTCATCAATTGGTGCTTACTGGAAAATAATGGCAAGTAACACAATTATGTACTTATGAAATAAGTTTTCCAAAGAAATAGATATTATATCATTTTATGAGGGAATATTAAGGATATTTTATTCCAACTAAAAAATTTATATTATATTATATGGAATAAATACTCCAAATCATCTTGTATAAATAATATTGAGATAAATTGTTTATTTGATTTCATTAATTAATGGTTTATCGATTAATAGTGAAAAATAATGATCTTGGAAAAATATTCATTTCCCTTTTTAAGGAAATTTATTTCAAAGAACAAATATATTTAATTAAAATTTAAACATTTTATATGATTTTTTTTTAAATTTGATCAAACAGTTTCTATGGTAATGAATATTATACAAGATTTTGTTGTAAAAAATTTCAAGTAAAAATGAGTAATTAAAAAATAGTTTCGCAACATGTTACTCTCACTTTTATTAAAATTAATTTTCTCCAATGTAGAAACTAAATACTAGAATATAGATTCCATATTTTAAATAAATTCATATAGATTATGTTATATTCTATATTTCATTTTAAGTCATATTGAAATGTAATCTAGGTAAAATATCACAACCATCATAAAGGTGAAATAATTTAATCCATGTTAGAAAATAGGATATGTCTTTAAAATAAATCATATATATTCCTCAATATCATGGGGTATTAATAATTATTCCATTATCATTATAAAATTGAAAATATATAATTTTTTTCACTTTAGTGATTATTTCAATTATATTTTATTAATAAAATAGTTATTAAAAAATATTTATCTCTCTCACTTATTATGTGGTCCTGATATAAAAAAATTAAAATAATATATTAATAAAAATATATGATAATATATATTAATAATAACATATTTTTATGATATAATATATTTATATTTTTTGTGACAGAATAATTACCTAAAATTTTTATGAAATTTTGATTCATCCCTTCTGAAAATAGTAAAAAAAGTAATTGAATTGAAAATTATTAAATAAAATAAATTTTTTAGTGTATTATGAGGTACATATACTTTTATAGATACTTATAATGGTTAATGTTATTTATTGTGTTTTAATTTAAATTCACATTTCATATTAATTTCATTAATTTCTGATTTTTTGAATTTCCTAGAGGATGACATTAAATGTTATTAAAATATTAAAAAATTAAATCATTAGAAAATAATAAAATAAAATCATAAAATTATATAATGGATAAATAATATTTATATAATCACTGGTAAATATATATTCTTATTCCTATTTTTAAAATTTATTTCCATTACCATTATAGATTTTATATTTTGTTAAAATAATTTTGGTTAAATTTGGTTAACAAGGGGTTAAACCAAAATATAATGTTTAAAATATGACTATAATTTGTATTAATTTAATTTATAAAATAATATTTATTAATTAAAAAAATTATTAATAGAAAAGAATTTTGGATCCATTTGACATTGTTAGAGATATATTATATATTGTAATTTATCGTATTTGTAATCTTTTATCCCACCTTAATTATATGAGGTAATACCATATCATATCTCACACATCTCTCTTGATCCAATTATGTATACTAATATAAAAAATGTTTTACTTAAAATATTTGACCCATCATATTGATTTTTTCATAAAATTTCCATTTTATAATGATTAATATACACCATAAATGTGATCTCTCAAAGAACATGTATAGATCTTAACCATGTGTTTTCATGATTATTTTTTCTTATACCCATATTAATTCTTATATTTACATTTTCATATAACAAGATAAGTATCTTAAATACACTAAAATGTAATAATATTAATTAATCCATGATTTTTCTATCTCTTTTTACATCCAATGTAAAATAAAAAATATCTTCTGTCTACATGAGGACTCCCGCCTCCACAAAACGATGTGTATAATTTCCCATATCCAACCCATATGGATAGATTAAATGTTTGAAATAATTAATATTTATAGAATTTTTTACATTTTTTTGAAATATATGACATTATCTTTGTTATAAAACTACCATATGTTGGAAAATAATAACATCAGTCATGCTTATGTGTAGACAACAACCTCCCCAACATAATGAAATTTGTTTTTTCTATAAACAAGATTCATGACTGATTTTAAAATTGTATGTAACGAATATAAAAAATATTTACTGTTTATTAACATTCTTCATTTGACACAACAATTTCATAAAAACATCAACCACAATCAATATACATAAGTAATGTTTTTTTGGAAATTGATCAAAAAAACATTATCTGTTCCATATAAGAAAGAAAATTTAAATTAATTGATTTAAAATGAAGATAAAAGAACATTACCAATTTAATAAAGAAGAAAAATATTCATTATAAAGTATTTATAAATTTAAACTTTTTATTCTGGATTATATAATGTGTATATCCTAGAAGGAAGTGAATGTATGGTTTTTATATCTCAATTCCTCTCCATTGAGGAAAATTTTATATTATTCACCAAATATCATTTATAATGTTTATATACTACTAGACGATATTTTATGCCATGGTTTACTATTTATTCGTAGTATTTAATGTTTCAATTTTTCTTTTATCTTTTTATTGTTAATCAATACTAATTAAATATTTACTGGGTTATTTTATAATATCAATCTTTTTCATGAAGTTTCGTGTTAAAATTTATATCAAAAGAATTTTATCTTATTAATCCCATCTATGATATTCTAATAATTGTTTTTTAATTTTTGTTTCATTTTTCTATTAAAATTTTCTCTCTTTGATACTTAAGGATAATATAGAATATCATTATGATAAATAGAACATATTATATTTATAGGTGTGGAATAACATTAATCCACATACTTATTTTTGAAATTATTTCACTGATATTTTTATATCCATTTATGTTATTATTAAAGGTTTCTTCTATTACATTTAAAATTTGTTACAATAGTTTAAAATGAAAATATTTCATTCTTTATAAAAAATACATTTTTGGAATTTTATAAAAGTGAGAAAGAAATTTTCTTTGTAATAAATATAGTAGGTGATAATATTAATTCCTCTAAAAAATTTATTCTCTACATAGAATCCTTTTTGGGTTTCCATGAATTTTAGTTTAATTTTTTTATATTATTCTACTGATTTTTTAATATTATTATAAAAATGAAATAATTTTTAAAATGGTTTAAAATATGTTTTTATAATGAATATAACTTTTATTATTTAACAATGATACAAAATTTTAATGGTACGTTCATTTTATTTCCCCAATACCATTTAATATATAATATGAAAAATAATTGTTTATATTATACCTTTACTTCTAAGAAATCATTATTTTATTAATAGAATTCACCAATTTATTGACTATAGGATACTTTTTGAACACTAACATTCTTATGGTCATGAACCCTATCAATATCCTTTATTCGTTGAATGTCATAATTGTATTTCATGTATGTATTTTTTTCCTATCGATATATTCAATAATAATTTAAATACATGAATATATTATTTAAAAAATAATTTTCTATATATGTTGTTATTTAAGTGAACTATATTAATAATGTTATTTCATTTAACAGAACAATAATTTAATGTTCCATATACCTAATATAATATGGAAGTTTTATGTTATTAATGGTTTGTTTAATTTATTTTTTATATAAATATGTTAAATGGTACTTCTTATTGACTATATGATATGTTATTTCATTAATATTTTTTGAATACTTTAAAAATATTTATGTGGTGTGTGGGACTCGATTATATAAAGTTCCCTGATGCATCGAAAAATATCATGTGAAATTTATAAGGCCACCAAAGATGGATTACTGGTGAATTCCTTCCCATAATGTTAAATTTTAAAGGAAAATTATTTTATTATGAGATTAATCATGTCTTAATTGTGGAATTTATTTTACGTTCATGTATGCATGAAATATTTATTTTAGACTTTAGGATTTCTGTAATTATTTTCCATGAGATTTTTTTATTTTAAATGGACATATTTTGTGGCTAGTATTATTAACTAAATGTTATATATGAATTAATTATTTATTATGAAATACTATTTATTACCTGTGTATTCATGTTATATTTTATCATCTGTTTTCACTTACTAGGTATATGAACACACAAATTAATTATAACCCTTTACTTTTTTATATGATTTAGGAATTATTGAATTATTTTGGAGGTTGTATGAATGTTTTTATACTTTATTATTATCATCCGATGTAATACTTACGTATGTTATTTATCTTGTTTCCCAACGATACAAAATCAATCAATACATTATAAATTTTATAATTATAGCATAAACCAATTAATTTGTGTAAATACTATATATAGTTTATTTGTTTATCATTCTCTTAGATGAATAATTTTTTAAAATTTGGATCAATATTGGCTCCCCATCTAGTTTACAATTATAATATTCAGAAAGATGTTCCAAAATGTCAACATTGTGCATAGGATAATAATGATTGGACATGGATGACGACATGCTAAGTGATTCTGTTATAGGATCCATTCGTGTATGAGGGATCTATTTCATCTTTAGTAAAAAAGTGTTGAATATTGTATGTAATGGAAGCCTTCTTTTTAATTCACATTTTAAAGGAAAATTTTAATTATTTATATATCATGATTTCGTGGGTGTTCTCTTGAAATATTAGAATTCATTCAATGGTAATTGTGAATTGTTAGATGTCTCAATATATGTAGTTAAATTTTTTTCCTAAATGTGTTTCAAGATTAATCCACAAAGGGTTCTTTTTGGAGGAAGATTCATAGCATTCAATGGATGAGTTCCAATATGCGGGAGTTATATATCCAATAAAATAACATTCTAAATTATGATCTTGACATTATATAGGTTAAGGAGGATAGGGTGAATAATTTTAAATAATATATTCTTCTATATATCTATCTCATGGTATCCCCATTTATATTGATGTCATATTACGAGGTTCATGTAAATGAGGAGGATATTTAGAGGATGTTAACTAGGACTCAGTCATCATAGTACAGGAGTCTCCAAGTTCATTCATGGAGTAGTCCATTAATTTTTTATTACCAGTCTATGTCTAAACAATATGTTTTAGACCTATCAGAATATGTTTAATTATACTTCATTGAATTTTACGAGATCTAGAAGTTCTCAAAACCATACTAGTTGGTTTTTATATTTCCTTTTTTAGGTAGAGGTCATGTTCTTCATAATTGTGATTGTCTCGCCTTATTATATAGTAATAATGTTATTAGTGGATTATTCATGGAAAATACATTATAGTAGTATCATCTTGAAAAGAATAAAAGTATGTTATTCCCATAGTAAATTTGTAGATGTGAGTATGGGGGGTGGTAGGTGATAACATCTTAAAATAAATTATCATTAGGGATAAAATGTAGTGAATTGTAATGGTGGTGGTCAACATTAGGTCAATACAAGCCATGCAGATGGTCATGGTCAGATGCATGCTTTACAATTTATTGCACAGATAGAGACAAATTTCATACATGGTTCTACATTCTTATTTTTAACATTTTTACATCTTAAATGTAATTTAAGATAAACACAAACCATTAGCTCACTTATTCTAACATATTCATTATAAAATCATGTTGATAGAACTCTAGATCCCATGGAAATGAATATTCTAGTTTGAGTTTGAGATATCATATTTCATGTCTGTGGAGACAATATGATTGATATAGGTTATAAACTCTCATGGTTAGTCAACCATTTATGATGTATTCAGAAATATGAAATCATCCTCATAATGGACTAACTATATTTGGTTTATCATTGATTCCTTAATCAGTGAATTACATTATATGATTTATATTAATATATTATGATAATATATCATATTTTATGTGTTGGTTGATCATAATTTTTTTAGATTATCAGAATGATCTTTTTCCAGGGGTTCTCGAATAATACATCAATTTATTCCCTGAATAAATTATTAGTTTATCCTTATGTTTGGCTGTTCACATTTTGATTTAAATACATCCAGGTGTACATTTGATATTAATGAATATCTATTAGATGAACCCTTCTAATATTTAAGAAAAAAATATTCAATATGATGGACTCTTGAATAAAACATTCATTCATCCGTTTGGGCCACCTTGGTGAACATATTTATATTATAAATAATGGTAGATATTAGTCTTTGGTTTCATGTCTATTATTTGTTATGTAATTGTGATACACTTTTTAACCATTATCCTCTTTCTATGGTAAGTCGTTTACTTAATAATCTAAAGTTGTATAATTGGTTCTTAAAGATTAAATTGTGGTAAAAATATCAACATATGTTCTTGAGATATATAGATATGCTAAGTACTATTTTCATATGTATATATGGGAATTAAGAGTTTTTTGTGATGATGTTTGGTGTTATGAATTCTCTATCCATGTGCATATTATTTGTTAATTTAGTGTTCAGAGAGATTTTGGGAAATTTATTGCGGGATAATATTTCTGAAATACTTATGTTATTATTGTATAAGGGGGAGTGTATAGTGTATTTGTGTGATATGTTGGGATTTCATCATTTTAAATAGACAATCGGGATGTTATAAATTGTATGTTATTGTTTTTTGAGGTATATTTCATGGTTATTGTTGTAACTTGTGTGAAATAGTCATTGAACCATAGATTATTTTGGAATCTGTTTCTTGGAAGCCCCAATGAATCTTGCATATATATAATGTTTCTACAATCTAGATAGATATTATTAGAGGTATGTGATTTACTATCCCATTACTTCACTTCCTTTGAATAATTTTACTTCATATGATCATGATTTTTTAGGACTTACAAGTGACACTCATATTTTAGGTATTCAAAGGATAAGCTGGTCAATGCTCTGCTTCAACATCAATAATAGGAGGGCATAATGATTTATTTTAACTATGATTATATGTGTCTTTGATTAGGTATCACATCAATTCAACATAGTGTGGATATATTTTATTGGTGTAGAAATATATTGTATCATTAATTTAACTATATCACCCATTGTATTCCTTTTAATATCTTGTTGTTCTATTATAAGATTCAGTGGAACTATCTCATCACTAAATTATTCGTGGTAATCACAGATCGCAAGAGCATAAAGTATGCCTTCTCTCATATTAATTGAATAAAACATTAACATTGGTTTTAACAATTAAATATGGTTTATAATGTTGCAAAAACATAAGACACATTAAATGTGTCACCTTCTAATTAATTTTAAAATAATAGTTGTTGAAAACACATCTTAATGGTGGAATATACAAGGCTATAAATATCTATTTTTAGTAAATATCATAGTGAATAACGTCACACTTTGATTTTATCCTATTATTTTTATAAAAAAGTGTCATGTCATCATTAATGACAATAGATTTTAGATTTTTGAATAATTATGTTAATGAAATTATGAATCAATTTAGATGTTGGGAATATAAAAATAAGGCATTAAATGATTTCATCAAATATCATTTTTATAAAAAAATAAAATTGACAACCAACATTATGCCTTTACATGATAAGTTTATAATAATTGACCCGGAAAGTTCAAATTTTATTTAAAAATATTAAAATATTTATAAATCCCAAACCTATAAAGTAAAAATTAAAGAAAAATTTGTAGTAATAATTAATAAAAACAAGAACACTACTTCAATACTCAATGATAAATCTTACATCATTTTTTATAAATATAATGAAAAATAATATTAAATCTCAAAATTTATCAAAAATAAAAGTATTATACAAATAAATTTTGAAGGAGTTTCATATTTGTTGATTTTTATGAAGAAACAAAACAACAAATATACAAAATAATTTATTATGAATGTAAAAAATTAAATATATGATTAAATTAAATATGTTATAATGAAACTATCCTTTTTAAAATCCTTTTTATGATAATGAATCTCTAATAAATTAATCATAAAAGATAAAATGCACCATTTATAGTTCCTTTGTGATTATGGAACATTGATACTGATAACATATTATCAAAATAAATGTATAAGATATGTAAGAGAAAGAAAATGTTTTTTATATAAACTTTTAATACCTAAAAAATCATATATTCAATTTTTTATTGACTAACTTTCTATTAGTGGGCCTTATTGAACTTCTAAAAATAAATTTCATAATATAAAATATTAATTATAATGATTATTATGAAACGTTAAATATATTAATAAATAAATAAAAGTGTATACTAAATCATACTTCTCTAAATATTGGATAATTCCCCTTTAAAATCCCATAAAAAGGTGATTAATAAAATTGTTTCGTATTCATTTAGAAATAATACACATAACATCCAATGTCCCCAAATATATTTAGAAAATAATTATCAATAATAGTATATTTAATAATGTCTCGTGATAATATATTTATATTACCTACTATGGAAAATAAAAAATCCAATATCTAATATATCTTCTTTTTAATCATTAAAATACCTATTCTATTTTAGCTTTAGGGTAAATTTATTTAACAACTATTGAAATTTATTCTCTGCCAATAAACCCATCAAAAAATTTGAAATAATATTATATGAAAAATTTATAGATAATTATTAATATAAAGGTAATTAATTATTTCAATATAATAAATATTTACATTAATATAATAAATTTTAAATATAAATTTAAATATATGGACAACAACTGTAATAAATATACATTAAGTTGATCACACAATAAAATATCCATGTTGTTTTATTTAAAAATATTTATTTTATAATCTCTTCAAAATATTTAATAATTCATCATAAAGGAAAAAAATTTAACCAATATAGAAAAATCATTTGATAAACTTGATACAAAATAAAATTTATAGGGATTATCTGAAGGTGATAGAACAATATATTTTCCTTTCTATTGAAATTTTTCCTCCAATTTAAGGCACACACAGACATATATATATATATGTTCATTATATGAAAATAATAATAATGAATAATGAATTTAATTTTTAATAATAATTTATTAAAAATGATAGTAAAATATTTCTCATGATAGAAAATATTATCTTTACAAAGTACATTATGACTCAAAATCTATCTATCTAAAGAAGAAAACTTTTTAGGAAACATCAATAATGATGATTGATAATAAAATAACATGTGTTGTTAGCCCAAACTAATTTGACTGGATAATATGACGATGAACATAATAACCATTATGATTTCCTATTATATATTCTACAATACTTACTTGGGGATCTATAGAATTATAGTAATAGTATATGGTCAAGTCTGTATAATGATGTGGAAGTATTATGTAGGGAGGTTTTATCTCTCTCATCACATCTACAATCATATCCAATAAAAATGATTTAATTTGATTCTCTATGGAAATAATAAATAGTAACCACTCAACGTTCAAGAAATCTGTTTCACTATAATATTCTTCCCCCATCGATGCAGTATTGGAGGCTCAAATAATAATTTTTTAAGACATATAACCTATTTATACCCTTTAATGTTTCACAGATATTTGAGATTTCAATAATCAGTGGAACAACTATCCAACCAACAATGAGGGATAAGTTCCCTAGGTAATTTTATCCTCAAATAAATATTAAATTAATATTATCAAATTAATTATTTTCAATGTAAATTGATTAAATATTAATATTGATGAAAAGTAAAAATTAAATACATATAAATTTATTATATTATTCCTTTGTCTCATTTGATATAAAAATCCACACTTTTACTTCATCATCTTATCCATTTTTCATGATGAGGGATAAGATATGAAGGGTTTAGTGTAATATCATCAGATCCGCTATATAACATGGATTATATTTAACAAAAATGTTATCAACAAAATGATTCTCTAAAATGGGAATCTTTCAATAGAAAAATGTATGAGGGTGTACATTATAAGACTTTATATATTGTAGGGATTCTATGGATCCATTTTAGACAATAAACAATAAATTAGATATAAATTAATTATGAAAATTAGTTTTCAATTAATTAACATTGTATTACCACAAATATTAATTAATAAATTTATAAGTAAATAATTATAAATTTTTTATTATAAAAAAATGTATAATATTTCTTCCACAACTAAAATATAGTGAAATGGAATTATCATTCCAAATGGAGAAAACCCTATACCATGTCTCCATATATGTAAACTCATAGTCAAGTGTTGTATAATTATTCATTTTACTCATAAATGATTTTATATGAAGTAAAATTCATCACAATATATATCCATCTGGTTTCCAAAAAAGATACAATATTTTTTATAATTTATTTTATCACTTGAAATTCAATTTTTCTTTGTAATTGAATACATTAAATGTTAATAAATTTATAATAATTAAAACATAAAAAACTAACTAAATGATTTATAACTTTTATCATTATGGACTCCCATAACTGATATTATAGGGACTGATTGACACTCTACTAACTTGGGAATAAAATGTATATCATGAAACAATGTTATATAGACATGTCTATCCTAAAATGTGTGTAAATTTTTAATTTTGTGTTCCCACTATCATTGAAATAATTATCACCCTCTTCCCTCTATGTTTGAGATAATTTATTAATAATGTGAATTCTCAAACATACAATCTATTGGTGCCATCTTATATGGAGAACTGGAATAGATCCCAATAACTTTAATTTCATTCAATAATGAAATTTCTATAAATAATTATTTATTTATATGAAAAAACATAAATATTATAGTTCCCTAACCACAATGTTTTTATATTAGGAAGATTAATTTTAAATCAAATAAAATTTATGTGAAGTTGTATATATATGAAATTAACTAAATATATTAAATAAAAACTATAATATTCATAATAGAAAAAAACATTGAATATATTATTTTACAAAATAATAATGTTCTACTAAATCTTATTGATATTAAAATTTACTAGAAAAATATTGATCGAAGTTATTATGAATGAAAAAGTTATATGTTTGTGTACCGATGTCTATTTAGAAATAAACAAATTTTATAATTTGGAAATTAAATTTTCATAATAGGATAAAATTTATAAAACATTTTGGATAATATAATATACATGAAAAATAATAAAAAAAAGGAAATAATCATAAAAAAATATCAATGAAAATTTTTCAATCAAAAAATGGTTGTCTAAAAATTATTAATATTAACAAAATTTAAATAGTTTGAATACTAAATTTCCATATCTCTAAATACCAATTTATTTATATAACGTTTTAACTCTATCTGTTTGAAAGAAAATATAGATTACCTATATAATTTGAACTGTAATTTAGTTTCTTCACAAATCAAATTTGCGTGATAATTTAATGTTCTGTGTAGAAACTCAACATTATTGAAATTATGATCATTAGATAATTTGAGTAAACTATTGATAATAATTATATAAGTATTCGAGATCATCAATTTAATCATCACCCATATGGATTTTTCCTTAAAAATAAAGTAACACTAATCATCTGATGGTTCAAAAATAAAAATTTTTTCCATACACAACCATAAAAAATGATTCCACATTCTAAAAAATAATTTCATATAAAAAATTGTAAACCTTACATGTCATTTTTCATTACACTAATATTTCCATCCCAATTACCCGGAAATATTGATGTCTAAAATTTTATATAATCAGTCTCCCATTTATCGTCAACTACTATATAATGTGATGATGATACACAAATTGGGGTTTAATTTGTGACACATATAAAATGAATTTCTTCATCAAAATCCAATACTCAACTATTTTGATATTTACTCATGTGGTCTTATTTTTTTTGTGTATTGTGTGGTATAATTATTAACAAAACTAAAAAATGTGATCACATTATCATTCAGAACCCCTTCAAACAATTTTAATGTTTTGTGTGTGGATAAATCAACTTAAATTTCCCCAAAAAGCCTTAAAATATATTGGGTTTTCTGTTCATTTATCCTCAAAATTTAATATTATCTAATATATTATAAAATTATTACAACAATATTTGATGATATATATGGTCGAACAACTTCTATGCTATTCAGAATTTATAATTTTTAATGTGTCACATAATCACATGAATTTAACATTTACTATAATCAACAAATCCATTTAGCTTAACTCTCAAATATATAATGTTGACATATATAGAGACCATCAAGCTCCACATTATAGAAATAATCATTATATAAATCAATTTCCTTTTATGATATATATTTTAGGATATTAGTGGCCTCTAGTTGATGTACATTCATGAAACATCACATCAATATTTTCATATATCATTCAAAATGACACATCTATTATTACTATGAAAGCCCACATATTCAAATATCTTACAAAAAATTAATCAATAAAAGAACCACTATATCAAAAAAAGGTTTAAAATAAATTGTAGATGAATATTTATGTGTATAAAATAATTATCCATCACATATAAAATTTTATATCTATGAACTTTCTATAAATTGAAATGAAAAAGTAACAAAAAAATGTATTATAGGCATTATATATGGAATTGGTAATATACGGTTAAAATTAACTGATAAAAACATTTTCATCAATACATGATATTCATGATAAATTATACTTATTAAAATTAATTCCATCAATTACACAAAATTTATCACATTTCTAGAAAGTAGAAATAATATATTAATTCCATGAGGGCATTGATAAAAAATTATCTTCACACACATTCATAATTTCTATCATGTTAGAGGAAATTAATATCATTTTTCATAAATTCTATGGATCGTAATGAGAACATATTTCCAATATTATTATATCCTCATTTCAATCTATCTTTTAGGTTCATTTGATTTTTATAACATTTTTACTATTACACTATAAAATTATTTTCCAAGACATCCATATTGCCAATGTAATTTCATTACAAAAATAATTTAAAATAATGTAGAATGAATAATATTCATTTTTTATTCAATATTTTTGTTTGATGGTTATAGATCCACTTCATTCAAAACATTACATTGAAGGCGTTAAATTTTTTGGTAATATTCACTAATAGAAAATGGTTATCGGGGAAGAATCATAGTCTTATAAATGATTAAATTCTATTTTCAATCTATAATATGTATTTATATTTAAAAATATATCTTATTTCCCAAATATAATTTGTTTCATAAATTCTCTAATTGATGATATGAATCCCTATATTGTTATATTATATAGGTTTTAGGTACATTAAAATGAAATCATTATAAACATTAAAATACATGAAATTAATTTATAGTGATCATTATCATATTATGGAAAATAAAATATTCATTCTTAAATGTATAAACAACTATAACACATGTCTCCAATAGAAATATCAAATCATACATCAATGGAGACAGATAATCCTTAGTGTTATTTCATGATTTTTTCGGTTCGAAAATCATCCTGATATTTAATTGCATATTTCCCCAAAAATATATCTATGGGTACATGTTTTAGAAATCCAACAAAATAGTCCGCAAATTATATTTCTACCAATACATTGACGTGGATTCATTCCATATTTTCAGAGAACCATTTTATGCTTTATAATGATATTGGTTTCTTAGAGTATCCATACAGTTGTTCAGAAATTTTTTTTGTGGTTTCAACACCGAAATCATCAATTATTTCATAAATGTAATTTTATTTCAACTATTAAACATATTCATCATCATTATATGTTTACATGTTTTTTGTTTCCCCATGATTGATCCAAAATGTATAATTATTGATAAAACCATATAAAACTAGATGGCCTATATTTTCTCTAAACCATAATTTGATAATTTTTAATCTTTTCCAGCATAGATAAAAAATATCATATTTATATTCATTGCATTTTATATCAAATTCCAATAAATTATCAACTGCATTCATATATTCATTAACATTTATTTTTTTAATTAATCTAAATTTTCACCTATAATTACCCAAAATGAAAAAATGTAACAATATATAGACATATAATATTATGTCCTTTAAAAATATGATAAACTAATAAATTTAATATGAATTTTTTATAACATTAATATCCTTAAAAAATATAATATTTAAAATGATAAGACAAAAAAATATTAAAAATAATTTTGAAGAATAACTAACTATAAATGAAAAAACTGAAGAAAAAATAAATAAAATACAATAAATGGTAAAAATACAATTTTTAAAAATATAAATAGTGAGAACCAAAGAACATATATTAACAAAAAAATATAATCATAAATAATTTAAATAATTAAAAAATATTAATAAAAAAACATATAATTTATAACAATTTTTGTAACAAAATGTATAAATGAATGAAATTAATAACTAATAGATAATTAAATTATCGATAAAAAGAAAATGATAACACAAAAATATGGCAGTCCAAATTAGAAAATTGATCTCAAATTCAAATGAAATCACACTATGGAGGTGTTAAATGAGAAAACATACATGATTGAAGTTAAATGTCATAAAAATAAAGTGGTATAAAATGAACAAAAACCACAAACCGAAGCTATGAGTTATGAAGATTAGAGTTTCTATTGTTTAATTAATGTCGATGGTCATGGAAAAAAGATATATGATTGAATAATGAGAAAAAAACAATGAAAAAATTAAAGAAATAAATTTGTAGTGGAGATATAACCAATTTGGGTTCCATTGATAATTGAGAGAACATATTTTTTGGAAATATTTCATATAATATAGATTAGATGATGTCAATGATTTATTTTAAAACAAATTCTATGTCAATTTTATATAAAATTTATGTTTTAGGGTTTTAATTTATACATATAACATTGGTTTTACAGAAAAATTATTTTAACTGTAATTCTACATACCAATTAAATTTCATTTAGGAAAACATTCATTAAAAGGTTCATTAATCACTTTTAATGTCTCTTTATAAACCCTTCATTAAAACCCGAACATGAAATCCTCTTTTACCTATCGTTCTACTGTGAAATGAATTTAATTAAATTATTGTAGATATAATTCTTTTTTTACTAAAAATAAATATTTCCATTACATATATTCCGGGAAATTTTGTTTTTTATTCACACAGTTGAACTTGGAATAGAGGTTATATCCTTATGTATAGAGACCCTTGATAAATTATGGAGGATTTGGTTTTGATGAACCAAGATATGAGCACATTTAGTAGTAAATGAAGTATTTATCAAATGACATTGTATCAAACTTCAGTGAAGCTGTTATAAGATTCAGGAAAATTGGCTTTTAATGTGGAGATATTTTTTTCTACTTTTTTGTGGTGATTCTCTATGTGATGATATAGTTTACGAATAACAATGTGTTATTCTCAAAATGTTATTGATTAAATAATTTAATAATGATGTTTTCCACATGATCTTCATACTTTATCTTCAATAGTACATTCTAGTTTGGCGATGAAATATCATACCATGATAATATTGTTTTTTTATTTTGGTATTAAACACTATGTTGTAAAACTATCAATAAGTTTTTTTCTAGAGGTTTGGTGCTAAGAATTATGACTTCTGTGGTATTAATCATCCATATGACATTCGTTAATGGGATTGGAAAGAAATTTTTAAAGGAATTATACACTATGTTTCAAAAATAATATGTCTTTTATAATTCTATATTTTAATTGTGGACCATTTCATGATGTAATAACACATCATACATATTCGGGGGTCAAGCATAGTGGAATAATTTTTAAGACAGTTCTAGGTGGGTGTCATAATGATTCATTGAGTTATAATGATGTTCATCAATAATTATGAACCTCACCACATCTCTAGAGTAATGATATATATCTTGTTTATATATCCATATCATCTATTCCTTAGAAAAAACATTCCATCCACAAATTTGTCTCCAAAGAAGATATATTATTCCACATTATGGTGCATGTTTTGTTTTTTCCTAAATGATTTTTAAGGATCATGCGTGATTTACTCATTAATTTTGGAATTTTATTTTTATAAACGTTATCACTATACTATTGGTTTGGATATTATATAATAATTTTCTGTTTGAACATTCCAATTTTCTTTGTGTCGGACCAAAAATTGAGTGTCAACTATTCTTATACCTTAATTCATGAAGAGCATAACATAGAAGGTACAAGTGATCTGACAGAGAATTAATGGGACTAGGGATCATCAAAACAACCATGATGATCTTAAGAGGATTCTTATAGATTTTATTATATGAAATAATGTATTCATGGAGGTGTATCTACAACATGAAAAAATTTGGTCTGATTATGGTATATTCTTCTCATTTGAATAGGATGTCCAAGGTGTTCGTGCATTTCGGATAAATTTTTGCTGGGTTAGTGGTACCCATGTAGTTGATATTGTTCCATTTAATCATCAATGTAATATTTCTTCACACATATATATAAATTAAAATTTTAATTAATCAATAGAGGTGCTATATATTTGAGAAAGGGATGTTATTGAAGAAATACATGTTGAGATTGAAGATGATCTTGATATGGTGATGTTTGAGATTATATAAAACTAGATTATGCTATTTTAGGACATGATGTCTCAAGGGATAACACATGAGAGTTATATTAATATATGTTTCCCCTATATTTAAATATTTTATATAATATTTGGTTGTTATGGATATTTTTAATTCCATTTAATATTTTATTCGATTGGTTCTCATTCTTCAAATGATTATTATGTATCTACTTACTATTATTTGAATGGTATATCCCTTAGTATTTTGTCTTGAGGATTTTCACTTTATTCCTATTCTATGATGAATGTTTTCTCAATACATAGATATCAATGTCAAGTATCTCATGGGGTGGTTGTTCAGACCACTTTCTCCCCTTCTATATTTCATTTTCAAATTCCATAGGATGATAATTTTTTGAGGAGAATCATATTTAGGGTCATGTATTAATAAAATAAAATATATATATGTATATATCATCAGTCATATTATTTTTTTGGGAGTTTGATGGTGTTATATTGGTTATAATTTATTTTAATCCATCGATAGGGTCAAAACATTGTTGCATTGGGAATTTTGTTGATTTTTTTAAATACATTTTGTAGATTTGAAAAATGGGTAGTCTATTTTAAATATTTTAATTTGTATTTTAGTCATTTAATGTTTTTTTAGTTTTTGTGGTTAACCACATCATGTGAAAATGGCCTGGTTGGTTGTTTCCAAGTTTGTTTTAAATGAATGTGAAAATAGTGTAAAATTGATGATAGAAAATTGGATATGGGGTCCTATTTTTAAAGAGGTATTTGAAACGTTTTTTAGTAAACCATTTTGATATAGTAATAGATGAACTTTCTTTTCTACCATTTATAGGACTGGTCTATTGGAATGGACATGGATTCTGCCCTGTGTCGTGGAAAACTAGGCCAAGATTTCAACGTTCTATACTTGGGCACTACAATGATAAATGGGAAAATTGTACGATTACTTATTCTCTATGATGTTATCATTGAAATGAAATCTAATCAATTAAATGTGTTTATCCCATTCCATATCATTTCTATATGGTGGTGGTCATGTTTTTTCAATCAGGTTTCTAAAAAACATTATAAATTATAGTAATAAATTCATTCACACATTTAATAAGAAAATAATTCCTTGAAAAAATGAGGACCATGGGGGATTTAAAGTATACTAAATCATCATGGATAATTTATATACATATTTTATATATACAGAAAAGTAATATCATTAGTTCAAAATTTACCTTTTCCTCCCAAACCACATTTGAACCAATAACCTTCCACCCATCTTCAGCCACACCATTGAGTGTATAAATCCATGGTGTTGTAATAATAAATAATAATATCATGGAAGTAAATTTACTCTTAACCATATTTATGTCCATTTCATAGAGATTTTATAATAATTATTATTCAAATATTTCCATAGTTTTGGGATAAAAATCAAGAAATATTTTTTTTGGATTTTCCCCGTAGGATTATTTGGTTCTTCATTATAATTTGTGAATTTCATTCAATGTAGGTTGATCCAAGATAATTTATTATTAATGGAATAAAATAATATTATTGGTTTTCAATTAATTCAAGACCATTCATTTAATTAGGCAATGGATGGGTATTTTCTTGTGGTTTTTTGGATAATTATGGAGAGATTTTTATCTTTTTTGTATATTCATTATGGGCACATAATTTTACTAAATAAAATGCCCCTCTACTAAAAACCATGGAACCCTATATAGTGATGGTTTTCATGGTTGGATCATTTTTTTAAAAAAACGTACCCACCTAGTAGAAACCATGTTCCAAGGATAGTAATTCATATAGGGGTGTACAATTAGGGCACACAGTTTATTAAATCATGTTTCCCTGCTCATACAGCCATGAATGCATCATATATTTATTTTGAAAATGTATAAAAAATACTGTAAAAATAGTTCAAACCCCTCTAAACCCTAACACAACCTCATATAAATTATTATGCATTTGGGGCTCTCAATGACATATATTGGCTCCTACAAACCCATTCCTTTGTGGGTTAAATAATTTAAGATCTCTTTTAATCATCTCTGTGTAATTGAATCTTCCATCTTGTGTATTCTCAAAATATATTTTTATACTCAACATATTTAGTAATATATTTTCTTTTTTATGGAAATAAAACACATTTAAATGGATGTTTATTCTATGATTTTTATATTGATCAATATTATCTTCTTACATCATTCAATTTACCCATTACGAGTGTTATACATTTTTATTTTTTTATTAATGATAGGTAATCTGATTTTTTCTTTTTATATAATTAAATCATTATTTTTATGATATTATTGTAATATATTTAGATTTATATAAAAAAACCCAAATTTATATAATTTTTAATAATAATTTTAATTGTAACAAATTTTAAGAAACCACAAACTTAAATGAAATTGGAATTTATTGCAATTTTTGGTATTGATTGAATTTTTTATCCAATTTGATAATTTATTTTAGAAAATAGTTTAAAATTTTTTTATGAAAAACAATAATTTGTTGTCTTTTTAAAATGATTGAATTTTTGAAAACCCCATATTTTGTTTTTGAATTGAATTGGCATTTTTAAAATTGAAAATGGAAAATTTAATTGATAATGGTGATTGACATGAAATGATATTGTTGAACCTAGAGTTTGGAGTATGGATAGTATATTTATTCCTTTTTATGTTTATGTTGTTTTTTTTATGAGTTGGGCAGTGTATGGGAGATTTTGTAATGGTTTTAAATATGTTTGGAGGCCTTTTAAGGCTACAAGGATTTAGCACGGTTAGCAAAATCTTTGTGAGTTGAACAATGCAGGACGTGGGGTACACATAATATATGCTTGGTTTGACTAACAGTGTGGGTTGGGACATGAAATATTCCACTTTTAGGTAGAATCATACACAGAATTATCAAATGTTGTGTCAAATAGTGTGAGATAACTATGTGGCCCGTAAAAGTGGGATTTCAAACATCTGATAATAGAAAATATTTCCCTAAAGACACCCAAACATTCACTCATTCGATCCTCACATGATAATTCCTATAAAAAAGGGTTATAGGGACTCTCCCACTCAATTTGTAAGTCATTTTATGGGTTCTAATGGTTTTTTGAAGGCGATTTATCTCAAGTAATTCTTATCTCTTAGTTGATTTGTAGTTTTCACTATATATAATTTTCCCTCTTTGTTGGACTTATAGATATACATATATTGCATTTAGATATTTGGTGTTTATGACTTATGTGATGATATTAAGGTTTTTTATGGTTGGGATGGAGATATAGAGTGGTTTCGGTCTACTGTTTGTCTGTATTTCTGGTTTAGTTTTTTGTGGGTCGATCTCGTAGGAACCCTAATGGCTTGTGGTTTCTCTCTTGACTCATCTTAGTTAGAACAGGTGGTTCTTGTAATAATTATATTTTTTTCCTGAAATTGATTGAGATAATGATGTGTGAATCTTATTGGAAATCCATGTTGTGATGATTTGGGGGATTTTGGGGAAAATGGGTTATTGTTGCAAAAATGGGATTTTTGTGTGATTTTAAAGACTATTTTAAACCGTTATTGGATGATTATGAAAAATATTCTATGAAATATGGTTTTAAAAAAAGATATTGTTTACTTAAAAAATTTTGGGGATGGAAATATGGAAAATGGTTATTTTCAATAAATGGACATTTTAATGATGTGATTTGTCATTTGTTGGAAAGGGTTGTGTGCATATTGTGTGGATCTAATGCTTTTTCATATTATATTTTTATGTGTTCTGGATTGTGTTGGTATTGAAGAAGTGGGTGGAAGTCTCACTATAAATGGTGAATGATATTGGATTGAATATCCACCATTATGGATAGTGGTTGGGAATCACTACTAGTTGGAAATGTTGTGAATGGGTTGGACGAAAGCACCCTCATTTTGGTTACATTGTTGAGCATTAGTTTTCATGATGGAATTTGTTGTGATAATGTGAAATGGTGAAATGGATTATGTCATAGTTATTTTTCTTTACCTTAGTATTCCTATTTTGAGTAAGGGCGTCTTGGTAATGGTTTGTTTGGCATATTGGTAATTGTTGAACTATTTGATGTTTTATATAAATAGTTTCATATAAATGTTGTTTTGTATTATTCTTAGTTGTGTGTGTAGGGAAATAAGTGTGGGAAATCAAATTGATTATTAGTACTCACCCCCTAATTTTTCACTTTGGTGGTATTACAAATATTGTATTTCGAGACATGGGTAAGGGAAAGGCATCCTATTTTTCTAGCGGTTCGACTTGATTCGTTGGGAATGTTCTAGTTCATGGAGCATGGATCTTATTGTGGAGCTATAGATGGAGCACTAGTTCATTGGGGTCTTCATGAGTAGTCTTCCTCTCAGTACTCTGATTTTTTTGTTTGGTTTTATTGGAATTTTATAATAATAATGGAATAACTTGTTTTAACTTTGGAAATGTATGGGATGTGTTACTATATTAGTATGAATCATTTATTTTCGTGAGTAGTGGATTGTTTGGTTTGTTGTTCAATTAATAATCTCAAATCCTTCTCCGATTATTCATAATTCCCACAAAATTTATTACCAGTCTTTGGTGCCATATGAACATCACATAAGGCCTTATAGCATTCATCTCCCCTCTCCAGATAATGGGATGGGGTGGAATATTACAAGTGGAATCAATTTGTTTGGTCTGTGGCTTTCAAGTGAGAGAAGTTGTTCTATCCTTCGGCGTTTATTATTGGTCTTGTTGTTGAGAATTGTTTATGATCTCTTCCTTTAGTCGGGATGGTAGAAAAGCATTGGATTGTCGGAACATGGAATTTATAGCATAAAAGGATATAGCTAAACCCTTTATGATGAACTTCATGTTATTAGGGTTTTGGTTGTATTAGTGTGTGGAGACACTAATATGAAATGTAAATCTCATTATCATGGGTGTAGCCAAAATATGATCATGGAATGAATGGTATAAATTACAACCCTCTAGGATTCATATTTCGTTAGGGTATAATGATATATGGTGTGATATAAATGGTGTTTCAAAATAGAAGGATTTGAAATATGGAAACTTTTTGTATTTTGATAATGGGATGATTTTGAAAACCTTGAGTATTTTTCACAATAGTATAACATGGTAAACATGACCATGTCGAAATACTAGTTTTGATAGTTTTTATGTTATGTAATTCAACATAAAAATCATTTACCATTTATTGTTATTGGATAGGGACTTATGGTTGTTTCTGTATTGATTGAAACAGAACTGGGTAGGCTTCATAGAGACCAACCAAAAGAAGCTGCTAAAAATGTGGTTTCACCTGGTCCTCAGGTGAATGAGAAGCTACTGCAGAATATAGTGAATTCTTTTCCTGCCTTGGAAGGATATAATAAAAGGGATGAACCTAGCATGTGAATCATGCAATTCAACTTCAAAGGTAGAATCCACCCATGTTTACGGGTGATTTCAATCTAGAATGTTCTAAAAATTGGTTGAACAACATGAATATGTTATTTGAATTATTGTGAACACTAGTAGAGATGAATGTGAAGATATCCATGTACATGTTGGAATATGTTTCCCATTAGTGGTGGTACCTGGTAGTCCAAGATGGGACATACCAAGGTGTGACATGGGTGGGTTTTTATGAATTGTTTAATAAATAATTAAACCCTCATACTCTCATAATTTAGCGTAAAACTAATTTATTAAATTATAATAATGGGAACACTAGAGTAATGTAATATGTTTCTAATTTTATGAAATTAGTATGGTTTGGACCCGAGGTGGTGGGTAGTAAATTATTGTCAGAATAATCCAAGGTCGGGTGTCAATGACACTCCTCAGGGGTCATAGGGGTCTTATTCCTAGATAGGACAGGGGTAGTAGCATTCCCCTCATCCACAGATGAAAGTGGGTCATGGTGATTCTGAGAATAACAAAATGCATCAATAGGGAAATAAAGAGTAGAATGTGGCAAAAACCCAGTTTTTTGGAGCATAGTAGGATATGGTGCATGAACAGTCAGGACCATCCACAGGTTCATGTACTGTTCTTTAAAATTAAATGTCGATAAATTATTTGTTTTATATGGGTGATTCACATTATTTTCATACTTCTCACATCATTTATTTTTTGGGCTTAACTGTGGAAATGATGCCTTCTATTTTTAATCTTAAAACTCCTCTGGTTCAAAGGGAATGTTGAGATTTCCTATGTAATGTTTTTTCTTAGTTTTGGATTTCATTTAATTAATGTCATATTTCAACATGCTTGAGATGGCGATATTTTTCCTAGAAATCATTGGAGCAATCCCTTAAGACATAGTTGACACAGATCACATTTAATCATCCTCACACAGATGACCAATCTGAGAGGGCGATAAAAAAATTAGAGGTTATGTTGGGGTTTTGTTTCATCTATTCTGGTCGCTCATTATGGAAGCACATATATTGGTGGTGTTCACATAGAAAAATAGATATCAGGATGCAATTCATATGCTTCTATTTGAGGCATTGTATTGGCATCTGTGTCGTTCTCCTCAAAGTTTGGTGGAAATGGGTGAGTCCTTGATGGTTTTACTGAGACTTTTCTAAGAGACAACAGAAGAAGATCAAATTTATAAGAAATAGGATTAAAATAGTACAAAGTCATCAGAAAATGTATGCGGACCATCATCACCAATTGTAGTCATTCAGGTGGGTGATGATTTGTATTTGAGAATATCTCCGAGGATGGGACATTGTCGGTTTGGAAAGGCAGGTAAATTGAGTCTATGGTATACTATGAATTATGAGATACATCAGTGGATTGGAGTGGTAACTTATAATTTGGATTTTCCACCATGGTTTAGTGAGGTGCACAATATGTTTTATGTGTCACTGTTGAAAAATATCATTCAGATCGTGAAAATATGACTCGTCGGGATCATGTTGATCTAGAGCAGGATTCTTCTGTGGTGAACATGCCAGTGTGGATTGTGGATAGGAAAGATAATTTCTTGTGTGATTAAATCATCAGTTTAGTTTCGGTTTTTAGAAGCAAGGTTAGATTCTGGGGGAGACATTGGAGTGGGAGAAACGGAAGGTTGACAAATGGCCCAAGCTCTATTGAAAACGAGATAGTTCTCTACATTATGAGGACATAATGTCCAATGGTGGGGAGAATGTTGCACCCCCTAGTTTTAGTTATGTATCCTTTTTTTTATTTTTATGTGTTCAGTGTTCTTGGGATGAGTTGGGAAGAGGTTGGGAGTGTTTGGAATGGTTTTGAATAATTTTTGTGTCCTTTATAAGGCTGCACTGTTTAAGCATGGTTATGGGTAACCACGAAAGATGAACCATGCGAGTAGTGGGGTACACATGATTTTCACATTGTTTGAATAAAAAAGTGAGGTGGACCCTGATTGATTCCCTTTAAGGTATAATAATGATCACAATTAGCATAAAGTTTGTTCAACAGTGTGAGCTAATCGCGCGGTCCATAAAAATGGGTTTTTAAAAATCATGGATTAGTTAGTATAGCGTGAAAGACACCCAATGTTTCTCCTATTAGATCCTCACTATGTATTTCTTCATATTAATGGTTAGTGTTTCTATACCACTCATTTTGGAAGGTTTTTTTATAGTGTTTTGAAGACGATTCATCTCGGGTAAGTCTTTTCTCTTGGTTGATTTGTGGGTTTTCTTATATATACTTTTCCCTATAACTTTTTAATCTAGATGTACATTTTTTGCATGTAAATATAGTGTTTTTTTACCTTATGTGATGATATTAACTCTTTTTGATTGTAGGGATGGTGATATAGAGTGGTTTCTTTGGGGATTTTGTCCGGATTTGTGATGCAGTTATTTTTGGGTTGATCTCGCAGGAACCCTAATGGTAGGTTCAATCTATCTCAACTCCACATGGTTACAACTAGTGGTTTTCGTTACAATTAATTTTTTTTTTCTGAAATTTGTTGTGATAGTTATTTTTAAATCTTATTGGAAATCCATTTTGTGATTATTTGGGAGATTTTGTGGAAAATAGGTTATTTTTCAAAAATGGGGCTTTGTTGTGTGATTTTAATTATTATTTCCTAAACTATTCATGGATTATTACGGCAGATGTTTTGTAAAATATTGTTTTAAATAAAGATTTTGTTTATTTAAAAGTGGTTGGGTATGGAAATTTAGGTAAATGGTGTTTTCAATAAATGCATGATTTATTTAAGAAAGTTGGAATATGTTGGAAATGGTTATGTGAATATTGTGTGGCCTTAGTGCATTTTAATTGTTGGTTGATTAAGTGTTATGTCTTGTGTTGGTTGTGTGGATGTGTGTGCGAAGTATCACTATAAATGGTGATGGATAGTGGATGTAACATCACCTTTTATGGATAGTTTTTGGGGAGCACCACTTTTTGGAGATGTAGTGAACCGATTAGGGGGAAGCTCCATCTTTTTGGGTTCCTTGTTCTATGATTCTTTACAAGATGGAATTTGTTGTGCTAATGTGAAATGGTGAAAATTATTTTGGTATGGTTGTTTTTAATTCCTCTATGTTCCATGGTTTGTGTTAGGGTGGAATGGTAAGGGTTTTTTTGGATTATTGGAAATTGTTGAACTATTTTATGTTTTATATTAACTAATTTATGTAATTGTGCTAAGGATTTGATTCTAGTTGCGTGTGTAGAAGATTCAATTGAGGAAATCTAGATGAATATTGTAATCACCCCTAACAATGGCACATGGATGATTTTGTAGATGTTATATACTAGGATTGAGGTAAGGGAAAAGTATCTCATTTTTTGGGGTTAAACATGATGCATTGTTGTTTTTGTGGTTTATTAGATCATGGATCTAGTTTTCGAGCTATATATGGTTTCCTAGTTATTTGGGGTCATGTTGAGTAGTCTTATGATCGGTAAATTGTTTTTTGGTTTTTTAGTATTGGAATTACGAAATAGTCATGAAACAATTTGGATATATTTTTCAACGTACGGGATGGGTTTCTATGTCAACATGCATCTAGCACTTTTCTAGAAAGTGTCATGTTTGATTATTTTTTAAATTTTATAAGGAAAATATTTCCCCAATTATTCGTTATGTCACTGGAATTTATTTCCAGACATCACTATCCTAGGAACGTCGCATAAGGCCAAATAACATTACTTAGACCTCTAAAGACCATGGGATGGGGTGTGTTTTTATAGAAATTATTTTCCATTTTCATCTTTTTTACTAATAAAATGAAATCATAGATAAATAATAGGATACATGGAATACGAATGATATAGTTTTAGTTTCATAGAAAAATATTTTTAATGAAAACTCATAAAACTAATTTATGTAGATCTTATCTCCTATGGGATATTGATGAGTCCAATTCAGCCTAATAAATAGGGATGTGTGTACACATATTTCAATTATCGTTGATATGATAGTTTGTGTCACGAACCGCCTTCACCAAAAGGAGGGAAGGGTCAGAAGTTTTCCAGGCCCTTCCTTCATTAAGTTGAAGGATAGTTAATGACCCCTGAGACCGGCCTTCAATAGGTCCAGGGGTGGTGACTAGCACCAAGGGTATAGAAATTTCTCACAAATGGAAGGAATTACCCCCTTTTTGTTTTATAAGACCGAGAGATAAGATGATGAAACTCAACAACACTAAGGTAAAAGAAAAGTAAAGCCAAAAGTAAACAATTCCCACATGCATGTTCCAAAAGTAAAAACCACAAATTACAAAGGGTGACTATAATGGTATGTACCAAAGAAAGAAAAGACAGCAACTGCAACTACCATAAAGGTCCGAGCTAGTGTGGTCCCGCGCGATCCCTGAAGTCCTCCTAGAAACCTGAAAGCAGTTTATATACATAGGGTGAGCATACAAGTACACTCAGTAGGAAAAACCAAAGTCTCTCACGCACAAGTGGGGGAACGTACTAAATTACAATGAGACAAGGAGTAAACCAAACACCTATCATGGTAAACTATCCACCCAGGCCTCACCAAGGCACACTCCCCAAATAACGAAAGTCAGGTAATATATATAATAAGAGCACATCGATGTTTGCATACCCCACGCCACTTTCCCACTGGTTATTAAGACATCCTACGCGTCAGACCAATACCTCCATTCAAACCGCAGTCCCACTGCCACACCTGCCCGCACACACCTGGTCCACAACCACACGCAGTCCCACTGCCGAATTCTTCCCACAAACACCTGGGCCACAAATATCACATGTAACCATGCCTTCAAACACCTAGGCCAGAAAAACCACCACAACGCCCGAAGACCCATGTGCTAGAAAATCCACACCACGCCTGATGACACCTATGCCTCATCCCGAAGACACTAGGTAAACTACCTCCCGCACACACCTGGCCAACCACCACACTACCACACCCAGAGGTTCTTGGGATAATAATAGACCTCAGGACATCACATCCATCCTGAAGATAATTGGGCTATCCGGGAAAGGGTGTAGAAAAGGAGCTAATAACCAGCCACTAAGAATAGTGTTTAGAAAAACAACTCCCCCCATGAAATGGGAGAGTTCATCACTAAGTGATCAACATGGTTGGGGCGCGAATAAGAAACACAAATATACAAGTATAAATATAGGTAACAATCACTCACCCCAATCTAGGTTTTTTTCAGATAGCCTACAGATCACAACAGCAGTCAAGTCTGAGTCACAACCCTCGCCAACAAAACCCATTTGTCCTATTATTGTTTTTATGTTCAGTAATAATGTTCAAATAAGCTTATGCACTACTGGGAAACTAACACCATAACCATAACCAAGGAATAGAAACCATCCAATAGGTCATTTTTATGTATCCACACCCGGTTATTTTGGAAAATCAAATCAAAAAAGGAAAAGTGAGAACCCTCGAAGTCCTGGAACCAGACAACCCCGAGACACTGCCCCATGTCCCCTCCCCCAAAAATGTTGTTCATAAATAGATGATCCCACCCCAATTCGTGATATAATCAAGGTAACCACCCGGTCTCAAAACTAACCACTGAGAGTATAAAAACAGGGGATACCATCCCCTCCGACATCTCCAGCAATCAGCCTCAAAAAGGAAACAACCAAACCACAACCACTGACACAAAGCATGTCCACGTCTGTATTTTCAGATTTATAAGATTTAACACACTCCATGATTTCAAATCAGTGTTTTGACCAGGGTTACCACAGAAGGGTTTGATCCTGGTGCTTTCAATTTGCTCATCCGGGTATACGTGATTAACCAATTTACTATTCCCAGTAGGAGTTTATAATTACAAAACAAGCCATTTAAAACACGAGGGGTTCTTTAGTGCACAGACAATGACCACCAATGACCTTGATTTTTAGAAGGTGTAATCCAGCACAACTCAAGAAGATGATCATAATAAAAAACATCAGTGATTACATCCCCCTTCATTCTTTATAGGATTCGTTCATTATCTTTAATTAGGTCTAGTTTATCCAATTATATAGAAGAAATAGCACGCCCAACCCCGCATGATACAAAAAATAGAGAGAAGAAGGAGAAATTCCCTACTTGTTGATATATGATCGGCGTTTAGGCTGGGCGCGGAACTTTATGGATAACGATGCGGCTCACCTAAACGAGAATCGCTTCGTCTACTTTGGTCGTGCGTGGAACACTACGCACAACGATGCGGCTCGCCCAATGCACCAGAAGCTCTTCGTGAAAATCCACAATCGAGGAAAGAAAAAACCATGGCTAACGCTTAGATTATAAGACTCGTAGACAGTTGAGGTGAGAACGTGAAACTGCGTAAGGCGCGGGGTCGTGGGTTGGCCACGCGGCCCCACTCATCATTAAAGGGGGTCGGGTGGTTTAAACCGACTCATTAATTCATTATGTATTTAATTAAAACCCTTATAGGTGTTACGGGTCTTTAAAAAACGCTCAAATAGGTCAAAATAGGGTTTAAAACCCTAATTGCGCAAGAAGAAACACCACTGGAATGAACCCGCGGGGCATGCCAAGTCTACCAGGAGGCCAAGGCTACCGGTAAGACAAGGCTACCAGTAGGTCAAGGCTACCGGTAGGCCAAGGATACCGGTTGGACAAGGCTACCGGTATGCCAAGGGTACTGGTAAGCCAAGGCTACCGGTAGGCCAAGGCTACCCGTAGGCCAAGGCTACAATTACGCCAAGGCTACCGGTAGGCCAAGGCTACCGGTAGGCCAAGGCTACCGGTAGGCCAAGGCTACCGGAATGCCAAGGCTACCGGTAGGCCAAGGCTACCGGTAGGTCAATGCTACCAGTTGGCCAAGGTTACCGGTAGGCCTAGGATACCGGTAGGCCAAGGCTACCGATATCCCTACACCGCCGTGATTCCCAGACCAGAAAACCCAACATGACATTTTCACAAAGTAAAGGATCCCCACAAAACCCAAGCCATTACATCAGATACGTCTTAAACGATTCTCGTCCCCGAGAATCAAAACGAACCAGAAGGAAAGAGATGGTCCGAACAACCACTTCAAAGGATACCTCTTAGAATTGAACCCATGCTAACTAAAAACACATCCCTGAAAATAACCAAGCAACATACCATGCCAAACTGCCCAGGCGTGTGGTTTGGGGAGTCTCCTCCCCCATCTCAAGATATTATCAACTTTGGGCGGCACTGACTCGCCCAAACGGGTTTAATTGCATCCAACTTAATGCGTCTTGATTAGGGGGTGGGTTCTCCCCTCCCCCATAGATAGGGATTTTCACACACATTCAGAGGAAAGAAAACTTGTACATTTCACAGCCAAAAATATAAAACGTTCTACACAAAAGGTGAAACAAGCAACATAACTGAACACAACTCAGGGTACTGGGTACACATCTGTGATTCCCTCTCCCACGTACTCTTTTCAATCCCACCATGTTTCCACAACACACAAACTAAAGGAATGGTTTTCCCACGAAGAACCTTCCCCTTGCGATCCTCGATCATCACTGGTCTCTCCACAAAGGTCACATTGTCCTCGATGTCCAGCTCACCCCAATCAATGACATGTGAATTATCGTGAAAATATCGATGGAGCTAGGAAACATGAAAGAAATCATGTATCCTCAGTAGCGGCGGTGGTAACTCTAGCTGATATGAAACTTCGCCGACCCTCCGTAACACTTCGAAGGGTCCGATGAACCTGGGAGAAAGCTTACTCCCCTTGCAGAACCTTTGTTGCCCACGTTGAGGGGAGACCTTCAAGAACACATGGTATCCAACCTCAAACTCCAAGGGCCTCCTATTGGTATCAGCATTCGACTTATGTCGGTCCTGGACTGCCTTCATCCATTCCCGTATGAGATGAACCTTCCCCGTCATGCTCTGTACCACCTTCGAGCCAAGGATGTCTGCCTCTCCCACTTTGGCCCAACACATAGGTGAACAACATGGCCTCCCGTACAAGGCTTCAAATGGGGCCATACCAATGGTAGAGTGATAGCTATTATTGTAGGTGAACTCTACCAAGGGCAAGTGTCGCACCCATGATCCTCCTGAGTCCAGAACACATGCCCGCAGCGTATCCTCCAAGGTGCGGACGGTGCGCTCTGTTTGTCCATCTGTCTGGGGATGGAAAGCGGTGATAAGGTGTAACTGTGTGCCAAAAGCAAGCTTCAATCCTTTCTAGACTCGTGAGGTAAACCGTGCATCCCTATTCGAGACTATAGACCTCAAAACTCCATGAAACTGCACCACCTCATCCACATACTTTCGTGCTAAAGAATCCACTGCACTAGACTCCCTGATCGCTATAAAGTGAGCGAATTTCATTAACCTTTCCTCTACCACTTAGATGGCGTCGTATCCCCCTTGGACCTTGGGTAGTCACTGTAGAGACCCGAAGCTTGACGTACATGAACATTACATTACTTTTTCGGAATACTTAGTACATAACAAAAACACACACACAAGGATCGTAATAGTTTAGTGTCTTTGGAAACTCGGAATAAAATCTTCTAATGGTGGTGAAAGATCTTCAACATCTCCCATAAAGATCTTCTTTTTTTTACCTAAAACCTTTCTTTATATCTTGGGGAAAAGAAAACATAAAATGGTGAGTTCAAATGCTCAGTAAGGGTAAACAAAAGAAATATCAATCACATCGTATTCATAAGAACATATCATTTTGGAAATCATAACCTGCAAAAGAGAGCATAATTTCATAACATGGGATAAATCATGGTAGTGAAATGTAATCACAATAATCATAACTTAAAACATGAAACTTTGTGGCATTCACACATAATAATAGAGAATATTTTCTTGTTAGTCAAGACTCATTGCCAAGACTATCATAGTGGACAAAGTCCCCTTCTGAATCGAATAACCCTCGTTTCAGTCCTGTTTCACTGAACCGGTATAATCTACCATTCCAACCATGTCTATCTCATGATATATAAAATCTTTACCCAATTCATTGGTGGGAGATATAGGTCCCACCCATCTCATAATGATACCATTCTTATGTGTGCCACAAAATCATAAATCATACATCATTTCATAACCCATGTAATAAAAATGGGAATATTAAACATCATGACATCATAAAACAATTAACATAAGATCAAGGAATTCATAAAAATAATTCCATCACAAAATTATCAAATCAATGTAATAATAGAGATAAAAACAGAACCCTTTTATTATCTTAGATGGAAAATAATTTTGATAAAACACTTGAACTCCATTCTTGAGGAAAATATCCTTTCTTCTTCAAAAACCTATTTCCTTTCTAAACATGTCATAAAACTTTAAACTAAAAGAAGTTTATTAAAAATAAACTTGAAAACTTGTAAAGGAAGCTTCTTGGAAATAATTTTTTAAAAATCCATTCATGCCGTATAAGTTAAAAAAACAATCTTCGTACTTTTGTCGGAAAAGTCAAAAAAGTACCTCATACGAAAAACGAAAAAAAGATTCCTTTCATATCTTTTAATAAAAACTTACCGAATGTAAAATTTGATTTAAACAATTATTGGTGGATGGAAATAATATTACATATTGTGGAAACATGGATGTGGATGATAAAATACACCCCAGTAAATACCAAAGTAGAAACAATCTCGGATAAAAATGAGATTGTGATATTTCCCCTTACCTTAGGTCTGATTTGCTTCGTATGTTTCCGAACCTCCTGTATAATGATTTAAATAATGTCATTGTCTTATTACAGAATCATATTCATTGTTATGATATCATATATGGTTCACTTATGACTTTATATTACCCGTTCTTTTGTAAATTCCATGTTAAAGAAGCGTTTTGGGTAAAATCGTTTCATTTATCGTAGGTGTTTCGACTTGTTGTTCTTGACATTATTATTACTTATATCATGATTTACTTACTTCCAGAATATAAAATATGATTTATATATCATATATATTCAGTATATATATACATATAAGATAGATAAATGAAATGAAAAACACCGTTCATGGAGACGGTAGTCCGTACGTACACATGAACGCTGTTTTCCTTTCCTTATTGTCTTGAATGGAAGTAAGTAGATGACATACATATACATATATACATAAATACAGTAGCTTTATAATGTCATATATTTCATTATTATTACTTATATATACTTTTTAATCATTCTTAAATGGTTAACATGGAGAATAAATCTCATCGCGTCGTGGAGACGGTAGTCCGTACGTACGCACGAACGATGATATCGTTCCCATGGTCGTGGAATTATGTTTAAGTGTATGTATACTATTTCAGTATCAATATCAATTTATAATAATCATATATAGTTACTCATTACACCATTATACCCATCCTATTATGGTGGTGGCGGAAAATAGATTACACCACGGCGTGGAGACGGTATTCCGTATGTACGCACGCGCAGTGATTTCATTTTTCCGTAGGATGGATAGAAGGTGAATTAGGGTTGTTTCATATTTATAATAACATATCAGTATGTAAGTAATACTGATGTTATTACTTTATCATGAAACAACTAAAGAAGAAGAAGTTGAAGAAAAAGAAATTGAAAAGATCGGTAATGGATATTACCTCTTCTTTGAAGTGTTTCTTTGAATCCTCCACTTAGGGAACTATGATTGGTCTTTTAAGAAGACCAGGACCTCTAGGATTATTCTACGGAAGTGGAGAAGGTATTTGGTCAGGGGTTGGACGAGATTGAGTGCTCAAATTGGTGTGAGGAGGAGGGGGATGAGGTGTCCTTTTATAAGGGAGGAGAGGGGCACCTTAGGAATATCTCAAAATATTATTTTATATTAAAGACAAAATCAGTTTATAATGGTTCCAAATGGTCTTATTTGGAAGCTAAAGTGGGTATGGGTCGCAATACTATCATCCAATAGGATTTAGACAAGTTTAGGGAATTATTTTAACCTTATCAATTAGATTTAACTCTAAGTTAAATAATTTAACTTTTACCGTGTCTTTTTGTTTTCTTTCACTATATGGTTAATACACTTACTATAAAATGCCAAACGAACCCCAAATTTATTATTATTAATATATATATCCTTATCTAAGTCATGTGGCCGATCCTTAGATTTTTAGGAATAAAATAACAATTAATAATATAATATTTGATTTAAAAACTATTTTGTGTCAATTTTGACACTATTTGATATATGATTTTTGTGAAAGTCATAACAGAATTATATGTTCGAATCATGTTGCTTAAATCAACACTAATATATCATAGTAACCTATAAAATTAGTGGAATTCATAAAAAGTCTGAAATTACATTCATTTGAGCATTTATAACATCAATTATGTTAATATTTCCTTAAAAAGGGTAATTACTTCATCATCGTTGTGTCATAAATAAATTAATTTATTTAAAAAATTATAAATAAAATATAATTATGTAGGAAATCTTTTTATCTTTCTAATGAATATTTACAATCAAATTTATCTTATGTATAACCCTATATTAAAAATGTTTTATTAAATAAACATTGATTTTAACTCTTTTAACTCTTCTTTGAATTAAATAATAATAAATGTCCTAATCTAATCCAAGTGGGCCTAAATGATAATATTTTACACCTAAGGTTGTTTTTGGTCGAGATACACTTGTCCAATAGAATTAGGACATGTGTTAGGGTAATACTAATATCATTCATACCCTTAATTACCCTATTTACTTTTAACCGTGGTAAATAAAAGTAAAAAGTTACTATTCACAAAAAATTATTTTCATCTCATTGAACCACATTTTACTTACTGACATCAACCGTGTCTCTCGGATTTTTGAAATTCCATTCACAGAAGCGGTAAAATTAAGTTTTATGAAAAATTCAGTTTTTTTAACTACCACTTAGTAGTTTCACTATTCATCAAAAATTGATGTTTTTCAGAACAATGCCAAAATTTCATCCTAAGCTATATTTCATATTCCGAATTCGAAAAAGAAGTCTATTTTATGAAATTCATAACATAGAAGTTGCATTAATTAATTTTATAATTAAATCCCGCTGTTAAAACAAATAGCGTGTTTTTAAGAAACAATATCTATCAAAAGATTGACACTTGATTATGTCTGGTTTAAATGTGAAATTGCATCTAATGACCAACATTGTATTAAATTGTTAAAATATATTCTAAATATACTTTAAAACAACTAAAATTAATAATTTATCACTATTAATTATTTCGATTAAAAAAGTTGTTTTTAATTATAATTTAGTAATTTTCACTATTTATCAGAATATGAAAGTTATCCGAAAAGTACCAAAATTTCACCTTAGGCTAAATTCGATACTCCAAATCCAAAAATAAAGTCCATTTTGAGAGCTAAATTTTCTAAAATTTAAAAAGTGGTTATTACTATTCATAACGGATATATTTTAATAGCATATCGTTGTTTCGTGAAACTCAGTATTACGTACTACACACGCTATCGAGGAAGGTTGTGATTGCGTGTAATGCAAGGCAAGTCAAGTATGCATGTTGTGCAAGCTCCTTTTTGTGTTGCGTACAACACAAGACATT
Source organism: Viscum album (assembly GCA_963277665.1). Taxonomy (NCBI): domain Eukaryota; kingdom Viridiplantae; phylum Streptophyta; class Magnoliopsida; order Santalales; family Viscaceae; genus Viscum; species Viscum album. The sequence continues at coordinate 1,945,583,194 of OY728121.1, read as the reverse complement.
AATGAAATTAAAAAGAATATTTTTCATAAAATCTTGGGATGTTACATTCTACCCCCCTTAAAATGAATTTCTCCCTCGAAATTCGTCGGGGTTATAAATGGTTTACTATTAGAAAGTTTCTTTAATAGAAACCCACATCGTAAAAAGGAATACCAAAACCAATCTTTAAAAACGAAATTATGAAACGTAACAGTTACCCAAATAAACTAATCACTGGGTTTCCACATAGGTGAAAATATGGATATGGAAGAAAAATATAACCATCGTGTTCTGATGGAGAGTGGTAGAGAACATGGCTATGGAAAAGCCAGAAATCACAAAGCCATAAATTTGTGACGATCTATGGTACTATCTGATTCATCAGATATAAGATCACTAGGACAACATTTTTGGTTTTCAAAATCGTTTCCCTAAAGTTAATGAATTTGAATTAGAATAAATACTTACTTTATTTTGGTACAATCTCACTGTTGTTCGTTCCTTTAACAATTTCCACTTCATCTCTTAAATAAATGATGTTGAATTTGTTATTCGTGAAGTGTTAGCAGATCATGTGATAGAATGACGGGTCATTCCATCTGTCTCAAACAAAAGGTTAGAAAAAGTTATACATAAGTCATCCTATAGTGAGATTAATCATATATGGTTCCTAAAATGGACTTATACTTCATATATCATACTGCTTAATATAATAAAACTAGTTTCTACTAAACATGGACTTCCTGTAGGCCAGTGGTAGGCGATAAAGGCCAGTCGCACTTCGGTTGTGGGTTCGATTTCCACAGCCTTATCCGACGCGATGGGTTGTCGCCCATCCTACAGGTTGTCCTTTTTCTAAAACTACATTACTATAACATCCCATCAATAATATCGAAAAAAACTTCTATCCTTAAACAATACTCACTTATTTCCAACATAATCCATTTCAATATTTAGGCTTGTCCATAATACTGCAGTCCACTTTCATAACATTGTGAAAACAATTACCAGAGATTTAATACCATCTTTGATCCCCATATATCATAAGATATGTTTTGTTGGTCACATTCCAAACATTCAAAGTCTTTTATCATGTATTCTCTTGAATACCTTAGTGAAAACATGGATGCAGTTTAAAGTTAACACTTTCCACATACTAAAATCCTCAAAATTCTATATACTCAAACCATGATATCACTTAGTCCTTATATCAATCATGAGCTCATGAATACTGTCAAACATTTCATTTTCTCCGTATCCCTTCATTATGCACATATCATCTACATTCCAAAAATATCTGAATAACCTTTCATGGATACTTGTACCATTAATCATACACTTTCAAAACTCAAGGAAGGACAACAGTGTAATAATCCTTAGATGTCTCTTTATTCCATAGTACCATGAGATTACTTATACAACATTACACATGATAAACATGTCATCATTCCACTACATTCTTAAAGCATTGACCGAGCTTCCACAATTCTTTCATCTCACATATCATTTGTAGTCTCTTCATCATTATCAACATAAATACTACACATACGACCATACTGATTCTCTTCATGAGACTTTCCCTTAGGGCATTGGTTTGCATAATGCTCGTACATTCCACATTTAAAACATTTAACCATTGTTGATGTCATAGCAATACCATCCCTGGTGTTAACTGAACATTTTACTTTGCACTTACTGGCTTTGTGTCCTTCTTTTCCACACCCAAAACATCTTCCAGTTCCTTTGAAACATTCTCCTTGATTCCTCTTCCCACATGATTTACATAGGGGAAATTGAACTTTCTTTCCTCTATGATCATCATGAAACTCCATCTTTCTCTTATTAGCTGAGTCAGGAAACTTACCAAATTTTACTTTATTGATCATATTATGAGATTGCTGATTCGGCATAATAATGATCTTTGGACTTACAAATCCCATTTCATTTGGTTTCTCATGAAGAATATCATTCCATTGTCCATCATATCCTCCATTATCATGAATCTTCTTGTTTCCAGCCATTTTCTAAAACCCAAAATGAATAGTGTGAGAGGCAAAAATCATGCTAGGGAAAACAACATAATAAAGGGGGAGTACCTTCAATATCTAACATCTTAGGTTTAATTCTATGATCATTAGCGTAGTTCTATTAATATAACCTATACTTATACTTATCCTTAGAAACATCCCTAGACATACCTTAGAAATATCTCTAGGGATCTCACTAACGTTTTCGCATCCTAGTTTCCAAAGGTTGACTAAACCTTTCCTCTGATACCAACTGTAGAGACCCGAAGCTTGACGTACATGAACATTACATTACTTTTTCGGAATACTTAGTACATAACAAAAACACACACACATGGATCGTAATAGTTTAGTGTCTTTGGAAACTCGGAATAAAATCTTCTAATCGTGGTGAAAGATCTTCAACATCTCCCATAAATATCTTCTTCTTTTTACCTAAAACCTTTATTTTTATCCTGGGGAAAATAAAACATAAAAGGGTGAGCTCAAATGCTTAGTATGGGTAAACAAAAGAAATATCAATCACATCGTATTCATAAGAACATAACATTTTTGGAAATCATAACCTGCAAAAGAGAGCATAATTTCATAACATGGGATAAATCATGGTAGTGAAATGTAATCACAATAATCATAACATAAAACATGAAACTTTGTGGTATTCACACATAATCATAGATAATCATTTCTTGTTAGTCAAGACTCATTTCCAAGACTATCTTAGTGGACAAAGTCCCCTTCTGAATCGAGTAACCCTCGTTTCAGTCCTGTTTCACTGAACCGGTATAACCTACCATTCCAGCCATGTCTATCTCATGAGATATAAAATCTTTACCCAATGCATTGTAGGGAGATATAGGTCCCACCCTTCTCATAATGATACCATTCTTATTGTGCCACAAAATCATAAATCATACATCATTTCATAACCCACGTAATAAAAATGGGAATCTTAAACATCATGACATCATAAAACAATTAATATAAGATAAAGGAATTCATAAAAATAATTCCATCACAAAATTATCAAATCAATTTAGTAATTGAGATAAAAACAGAACCCTTTTATTATCTTAGATGGAAAATAATTTTTATAAAACACTTGAACTCCATTCTTGAGGAAAATATCCTTTCTTCTTCAAAAACATTTTTCCTTTCTTAACATGTCATACAACTTTAAACTAAAAGAAGTTGATTAAAAATAAACTTGAAAACTTGTAAAGGAAGCTTCTTGGAAATAATTTTTTAAAAATCCATTCATGTCGTATAAGTTAAAAAAACATTCTTCGTACTTTTGTCGGAAAAGTCAAAAAAGTACCTCATACGAAAAACGAAAAAAAGATTCCTTTCATATCTTTTACTAAAAACATACCGAAGGGTAAAATTGGATTTAAACAATTATAGGTGGATGGAAATAATATTACATATTGAGGAAACATGGATGTGGATGATAAAATACACCCCAGTAAATACCAAAGTAGAAACAATCTCGGATAAAAATGAGATTGTGATATTTCCCCTTACCTTAGGTCCGATTTGCTTCGTATGTGTCCGATCCTCCTGTATAATGATTTAAATAATGTCATTGACTTATTACAGAATCATATTCATTGTTATGATATCATTTATGGTTCACTTATGACTTTATATTACCCGTTATTTTGTAAATTCCATGTTAAAGAAGCGTTTTGGGTAAAATCGTTTCATTTATCGTAGGTGTTTTGACTTGTTGTTCTTGACATTATTATTACTTATATCATGATTTACTTACTTCAAGAATATAAAATATCATTTATATATCATATATATTCAGTATATATATATATATATAAGATAGATAAATGAAATGAAAAACACCGTTCATGCAGACGGTAGTCCGTACGTACGCATGAACGCTGTTTTCCTTTCCTTATTGTCTTGAATTGAAGTAAGTAGATGACATACATATACATATATACATAAATCCAGTATCTTTATAAAGTCATATATTTCATTATTATTTCTTATATATACTTTTTAATCATTCTTAAATGGTTAACATGGAGAATGAATCTCATCGCGTCGTGGAGACGGTAGTCCGTACATACGCACGAACGATGATATCGTTCCCATGGTCGTGGAATTATGTTGAAGTGTATGTATACTATTTCAGTATCAATATAACTTTATAATAATCATATATAGTTACTCATTACACCATTATACCCATCCTATTAAGGTGGTGGCGGAAAATAGATTACACCAGGGCGTGGAGACGGTATTCTGTACGTACGCACGTGCGGTGATTTCATTTTTCCGTAGGATGGATAGAAGGTGAATTAGGGTTGTTTCATATTTATAATAACATATCAGTATGTAATTAATACTGGTGTAATTAGTTTATCATGAAACAACTAAAGAAGAAGAAGTTTAAGAAGAACGAAATTGAAAAGATCGGTAATGGATATTACCTCTTCTTTGAAATGCCTCTTTGAATCCTCCACTTAGGAAACTAAGATTGGTCTTTTAAGAAGACCAGGACCTCTAGGATTATTCTAGGGAAGTGGATAAGGGATTTGGGCTGGGGTTGTCCGAGCTTGAGTGCTCAAATTGGTGTGAGGAGGAGGGGGAGGAGGTGTCCTTTTATAAGGGAGGAGAGGGGCACCTTAGGAATATCTCAAAATATTATTTGATATTAAAGACAAAATCGGTTTAAAATGGTTCCAAAGGGTATTATTTCGAAGCTAAAGTGGGTATGGGTCGAAATACTATCATAAAATAGGATTTAGACAAGTTTAGGGTATTATTTTAACCTTATCAATTAGATTTAACTCTAAGTTAAATAATTTAACTTTTACCGTGTCTTTTTGTTTTCTTTCACTATATGGTTAATACACTTACTATAACATGCCAAACGAACCCCAAATTGTTTATTATTAATATCTATATCCTTATCTAAGTCATGTGGCCGAACCTTAGATTTTTAGGAATAAAATAACAATTAATAATATAATATTTGATTTAAAAACTATTTTGTGTCAATTTTGACACTATTTGATATATGATTTTTGTGAAAGTCATAACATAATTATATGTTCGAATCAAGTTGATTAAATCAACACTAATATATCATAGTAACCTATAAAATTAGTGGAATTCATAAAAAGTCTCAAATTACATTCATTTGAGCATTTATAACATCAATTATGTTAATATTTCCTTAAAAAGGGTAATTACTTCATCATCATTGTGTCATAAATAAATTAATTTATTTAAAAAATTATAAATAAAATATCATTATATAGGAAATCTTTTTATCTTTCTAATGAATATTTACAATAGAATTTATCTTATGTATAAATCTATATTAAAAATGTTTTAGTAAATAAACATTGATTTTAACTCTTTTAACTCTTCTTTGAATTAAATATTAATAAATGTCCTAATCTAATCCAAGTGGGCCTAAATGATAATATTTTACACCTAAGGTTGTTTTTGGTCGATATAAACTTGTCCAATAGAATTAGGACATGTGTTAGGGTAATATTAATATCATTCTTACCCTTAATTACCCTATTTACTTTTAACCGTTGTAAATAAAAGTAAAAAGTTACTATTCACCAAAAATTATTTTCATCTCATTGAACCACATTTTACTTACTGACATCAACCGTGTCTCTCAGATTTTTTAAATTCCATTCACAGAAGAGGTAAAATTAAGTTTTATGAAAAATTCTGTTTTTTTAACTACCACTTAGTAGTTTCACTATTCATCAAAAATTGATGTTTTTCAGAACAATGCCAAAATTTCATCCTAAGCTATATTTCATATTCCGAATTAAAAAATGAAGTATATTTTACCAAATTCATAACATAGAAGTTGCATTAATTAATTTTATAATTAAATCTCGTTGTTAAAACAAATAGCGTGTTTTTAAGAAACAATATCTATCAAAAGATTGACACTTGATTATGTCTGGTTTAAATGTGAAATTACATCTAATGACCAACATTGTATTAAATTGTAAAAATATATTCTAAATATACTTTAAAACCACTAAAATTAATAATTTATCAATATTGATTATTTCGATTAAAAAAGTTGTTTTTAATTATAATTTAGTAATTTTCACTATTCATCAGAATATGAAAGTTATCCGAAAAGTACCAAAATTTCACCTTAGGCTAAATTCGATACTCCGAATCCAAAAATAAAGTCCATTTTAGAGATAAATTTTCTAAAATTTAAAAAGTGGTTATTACTATTCATAATGGCTATATATTAATAGCATATAGTTGTTTCGTGAAACTCAGTATTACGTACTACACACGCTATCGAGGAAGGTTGTGATTGCGTGTAATGCAAGGCAAGTCAAGGATGCGTGTTGTGCAAGCTCCTTTTTGTGTTGCGTACAACACAAGACATTAGTGAAATTAAAAAGAATATTTTTCATAAAATCTTGGGATGTTACAGTCACGTTATGAAATCCATCGAGATGCTGTCCCACTTCCACTCGGGGACATATAGAGACTACAGTAGGCCACCTAGAACTCGGTGTTCCGCCTTAACTTGTTGACACACTAAGCACATGGCCACAAACTCTACCACTGCTCGCTTCACTCCAGACCACCAAAACTATCTCTTCAGTCCCTGGTACATCTTGGAAACTCCTGGGTGTACCACCAGGGGCGAGTTGTGGAACTCACTGAGAACCTTGCCGCACATCACTCCTGGAACAAAAAACCTTTCATAGAAAAGCATCTGGTTCTGACCATACTCTGTCCATCCTTCCGAAGCATTTCCCTGGTCAACTCGGTCACGCATCACATCGTAGTCTATGTCTCCCCATTGAGACTCCTCCACTTGCTGCAACAGAGAAGACTGCACTGTCATCTGATATAGGCCACCTCTACCACCATCCATCCTCGCATCCAGGTGTAAGGCATCCAACTCCCCCATCGCTTTCCAGGCGTCCACCGACTCTCGGACCGCATCCTTCTGCGTCCTTCTGCTCAAGACATCGGCCACTATATTTCCATTTCCCTCAGTATAAGAGATCTCAAAGTCGTAATACTGGAGGAACTCCACCCATATCTATTGTCGCAAGTTTATGCCCCACTGGGAGAAAATATACCTCAAGATTTTTTGATCTGTGAAGACCGAAAATCACTCTCCAATGAGGTAGTGCTGCCATATCTTTAGCGCAAAAACGACCATTGTATGCTCCAGTTCGTGGGTGGCGTAATTACCCTCATGGGGGCGTTGCTTCCTGGACCCATAAGAGATCACCCCTTGTCGCTGCATCAACACACATCCCAGGCCCTATCCTGAAGCATAATAGAACACCTCATAGGATGCCCCTTCTTCTGGTAATCTCAGCACCGGTTCACTAACCAACATCTCTTTCAGATAGATGAAGGCTGACTTGCACTGTTCACTCCACCCGAAAACCTGGTCCTTCTTGGTAAGGGCTGTCAAAGGGGATGCTACTCGGGAGAAGTTGGGTACGAACCTCCGATGGTAACCTGACAGCCCAAGGAAACTATGGACCTCTGCCACATTATTGGGTGTTGCCCAAGAATCAACCGCCTTGTCTTTTGATGGGTCCACCACTACCCCCTGCTTGGACACCACATGCCCAAGGAAGTGCACTTCCCGTGTCCAGAACATGCATTTCGACAACTTCCCATAGAGCTGATGATGTCGAAGGACCTCCAAAACTATCCTTAGGTGCTCTGCATGGTCCTCTTCTGACCTTGAATAGATCAGGATATCATCAATAAACACAACCAAGAACCGATCTATGTACTCCCGGAAGATGAAGTTCATAAGCCCCATGAACATAGCCGGGGCATTCGTAACACCGAATGGCATGACTAAGAACTTGAAGTGTCCATATCTGCACCTGAAGGCCGTATTTGGGATGTCACTCTCCTTCACTCTCAACTGGTGGTACCCAGACCGCAGATCGATCTTCGATACCCATCCTGCCCCTTTCAGCTGGTCGAAAATATCATCTATCCTCAGAAGAGGGTATCGATCCTTGATCATCACCTGATTCAGCCTCCTGTAGTCTATGCACAACTTGAGACCACCATATGCCTTCTTTGGAAACAAGACTGGAGAACCCCACAGTGACACACTCGGCCAAACATAACCCCTCTTCATCAGATCGTCAATCTGAATCTGAAACTTTCGTAACTATGAAGGTGCCATCCTGTAAGGATCCATCGAGATCAGACGACCGTCGGGCTGCAGGTCTATCCCGAACTCGATATCACATCGAGGGGGTAGAGTCGTCACCTCCTCAGGAAAGATGTCCATAAACTCATGGACAACCTCTACCACCCCCACCATTGAAGAACCTAATGACTCTACTGACAGCTCGGCTAAGAAGGAGAGGAGGGGTTCCTCTCGCCTGCTGCCCTTCTGACCGCTCCGCTCACAAGTGAAGGTAACACACCAGCCTTCCAATTCCGTGAACATGACCCTTCTTTGGAAACAGTCGATGACAGCGCACACAGAGAATAGCTAGTCGATGCCTAGGAAGACATCGTATGTTTGTATATGTAGAAGAAGAAGACCCTTAACTGACTGATGTGGCCCCATCATCAGTCTACATCCTCTAGAAACAAACGACAAGTCGGTCTAACCTCCTACTGGTGTGCTCAACACCAGGGGAATTGGATGTCTCTCGGCATCTACGACCAGGGCACGGGCTAGACTGGGTGCAAAAAAGGACCGCGATGCTCCGGTATCGAACAAAGCATAAGTAAGAGTGCTAAAAAAATGATCTTACCTCGAACAACCTCCGTCCCTGCTGGAACTGCTGCCTCTGTGGCGTGCAACTGGGCATGACTAGCTCCTCTGCCCCTCGGCTGCTGGCCACCTCCCCGATCGCGCCCCGGTCAGGGTCCCTGAGGTGCACCCTGAGGTCAGCCTCCTCCTCCCACGTCTGCCCTCGACGGAGTGGGATCTCGCTATCCCTGCTGCTGCTGCTGGAAAGGTCTGGCTGGAAGCTGCTACTGGAGCGGGTGGTGGGGATGTCCACCACCGCCGTACTGTACCCGCTCCAGGCACTGACTCCGGAGGTGTCCATGGCTCCCACAGATGAAGCATCGCGGTCCCGGGCCGGAAGGAAATGGTCGAGGACCAGGGGATCTAAACTGAAACTGTTGTGACCTACTCCCTGCCGGTCAGAACCTGGAGGGTCCAAATGCTGGAGGTCTGGTGCTGAAGGACTTCCCCTTCGATGGTCCCAGCTGGATCCCCTCTCGTGACACTCCTCCTAGAGAATGAAACCTCTCCACCACTTTGGCCGTCTTCTGGACTTCCATGTATGTCCTCAAGGTAAAGGGGGTGACAACATACTGGAGGGAGGGTCGGAGTGCCTCCTCCAAACATCTTTCCCGAGACTCCTTGTCGGGAAAGAGGACCGGGGAAAAACGTAGGAGGTCCTTGAACTTGATCCCTAGCTCCCTCACATACATACTCCCATGTTGGAGGGAGAGCAGCTCCTGTCTCTTTTCTTCCATCATCATCGAAGAGAGGAATTCCGCCCGGAACACCCTCTCGAAATCCGACCAAGCCACCTTAGCCTCTCTCCTCTCCCCCAGGTAAAGCATCCACCACTGACGTGCCGCTCCCCGCATCTGGCTGACGGGAAGAAGAACCCAGTACTCGGTCGGGGCCCGAATCAGGCCGAAAGCTATAACTAGCTCCTCTAGACAGCCTTACGTCTTCATGTCAGAGGTGATTCCCTCATACTTCTCTAGGTTCTATCGCTGGAAGGCCCAATGAGTCTTTTTCCATGGTCATCCTCTTCCTATCGATTAGCTCTCTGTCGATTTGCCAAAGTAGTCTCCGGGGCCTCGATCGCCTGTACCACACGTGGTCGCCTTCCAGGTTCCATATCTGTAAGGTAAACAAGGAATGCCTAAGTCCATGTAGTGTATACTATTGTCTTTAAAACTTCTTAAACTTTTCATTTATTCTTAATTCCCAAAAAACCCCAAAAACACGAGAACACAAGTCATTATGATGCTTGTACCATTCCTAGGGTCTCTACCCTACAATCATCGCGGAATCACTTGGTCGTTCGGTAGGTCCATAGTCCTTGCGTCAGATCACGGGGGCCCTAAAATCCCGTGTCTGAACTAGTCTTCCCTGTCCTAATTCATGAAGCAAGGTCACCCAACACTGTTGCCTTACCATCCCATGCAATCCTCACTGTGCCTAACACCAGACTCCATCCTATCTCTCGACCTTCCCTCTGATACCATTCTTTCACGACCCGCCTTCACAAAAAGGAGGGAAGGGTCAGCAGATTTCCAGGTCCTTCCTTCTTTAAGTTGATGGAGAGAAAATGACCCCCGAGACCCACCTTCAATAGGTCCCGGGGTGGCTACTAGCACCAAGTGTATAGAAATTTCCCACAAATGGAAGGCATTACCCCTTTTTGTTTTATAAGACCAGGAGATAAGATGATGAAACTCAACAACACCAAGGTAAAAGAAATGTAAAGCCAAAAGTAAACCATTCCCACATGCATGGTCCAAAAGAAAAAACCTCAAATTACAAAAGGTGACTATAACGGTAAGTACCAAAGAAAGAAAAGACAGCAACTACAACTTCCTCAATGGTCCTAGCTAGTATAGTCACGCACGATCCCTGAAGTCCTCCTCGAAACCTAAAAGCAGTTTTATATACATAGGGTGAGCATACAAGTACACTCGGTAGGGAAAACCAAAGACTCTCATTCACAAGTTGGGGAACGTACTAAAGTCCCATGAGAAAAAGAGTAAACCAAACACCTATCAAGGTAAACTATCCTCCCCAGCCTCACCAAGGCACACTCCCCAAATAACGCAGGTCAAGTAATATATATAATAATAGCACATCGATTTTTGGGTACCTCGCACCCCTTTTCCACTAGTTATTGGGACATCCTACACATCGGACCAATCCCGCCATTCTCACCACAGTCCCACTGCCACACCCACCCGCACACACCTAGTCCACAACCACACACATTTCCACTGCTGAATTCCGACCGCAAACACTTGGGCCACAACTATCACATGTAACCACGCCTGCAAACACCTAGGCCAGAACAACCACCACTACGACCGAAGACACCTAGGCTAGAAAATCCACTGCCATGCTCAAAGACACCTGGGCCTCATCCCGAAGACACTTGGGAAACCACCTGCCGCACACACCTGAACAACCACCACACTACCCCGCCCGAAGGTTCTTGGACTAATAATGGATCTCAGGCCATCACAGCCTGCCCGAAGATACTTGGGATATCCGGGAAAGGGAGCATAAAAGGAACTAATAACCAGCCACTAAGAATAGTGTTGGAAAAAACACACACCCCCATGAAATGGGCGTGTTCGGCACTAAGTTCCCAACTTGGGTGGGGCGAAAATAAGAAAAAAAAATGATACAAGTATATATATAGGTAACAAGCACTCACCCCAAACTAGGTTTTTCTTTAGACAGCATACAGATCACAACAGCACTCAAGTCCGAGTCACAACTCTCGCAAACAAAACCCATTTTTCCAATTCTTATTTTCATGTTCAATAATAATGTTCAAATAAGTTTATGCACTACTGGGCATCTAACACCATAAGCATAACCATGGAAAAGAAACCAAGTAATACGTCAATATTAAGTATCCACGCCTAGTTCTCTTGTAAAATCACAAAAACAAAGGAAAAGTGAGAACCCTCGAAGTCCTGGAATCAGACAACCCCAAGAAATTACCCCTGTCCCCTCCCTCAAAAAGGTTTTTCATCAACAGAGGGTCCCACCCCAATTCGTGATATAAACAAGGTAACCACCCGGTCTCAAAACTAACCACTGAGAGTATAAAAACAAGGGATCCCATCCCCTCCCACATCTACAGCAATCATCCTGAAAAAGGAATCAACCAAACCACTACCACCGACACAAAGCAGGGCCACACCTGTATTTTCAGATTTATAAGATTTAACACACTCCATGATTTCAAATCAGTGTTTTGATTGGGGTTAGCACAGAAGGGGTTGATCCTGGTGCTTTCAATTTATTCAACTGGGTATACGTGATTAAAAAATTTAATTTTCACAACAGGAGTTTATAATTACAAAACATGCCATTTAAAACATCACGAGGGGTTCATTAGTGCACAGACAATGACCACCAACGACCTCGATTATCAGAAGGTGTAAGCCAGCACAACTCAGGAAGATGATCATAATAAACAACATCAACGATCACATCCCCCCCTTCATTCTTTATAGGATTCGTTCATTATCTTTATTTAGGTCTGTTTTATCAAATTCTACATAAGCAAAAGCAAACCCACCCCGCATGATACACAATAGAGAGAGACGAAGGAGAAATTTCCTACTTGTTGATAGATGATCGACGTTTAGTTTGGGCACGGAACATTACGGATAACGATGCGGCTCGCCTTAACATGATTCGCTTCGTCTACTTAGGTCGGGCGAGGAACTCTACGCATAACGATGTGGCTCACCTGATGCACCAGAAGCTGTTCATGAAAATCTACGATCGAGGAATGAAGAAACCATGGCTAACCCTTAGTTTATAAGACCCGCAGACAGTTGAGGTGAGAACGTGAAACCGCGTAAGGTGCAGGGTCGTGGTTTGGCCACGCAGCCCCACTCGTCATTAAAGGGGGTCGGGTGGTTTAAACCGACTCATTAATTCATTAAGTATTTAATTAAAACTCTTATGGGCGTTACGGGTCTTTAAAACACACTCAAACAGGTCAAAATAGGGTTTAAAACCCTAATTGCGCAAGATGGAACACCATTGGAATGAACCCGTGGGGCAGGCCAAGGCTACCAATAGGCCAAGGCTACGGGTACGCCAGGGCTACCGGTATGCCAAGGATACCGGTAGGACAAGGCTTCTGATAGGCCAAGGCTACCGGTACGCCAAGGCTACCGGTAGGCCAAGGCTAATGGTACGCCAAGGCTACCGGTACACCAAGGCTACCGATAAGCCAAGGCTACCAGTAGGCCAAGTCTACCAGTAGGCCAAGGCTACCAGTACGCCAAGGTTACCGGTACGCCAAGTTCACCGCTAGGCCAATGCTACCGATAGGCCTACGCTACCAGTAGGCCAAGGCTACCGATAGGCCTACACCGCCGTGATTCCCAGAACAGAAAACCAAACACGACATTTTCACAAAGTAGAGGATCCCCACAAAACCCGGGCCTTTACAGTTTTAGGATTCAATAAGAAGAAACTATCATCTTATAGGGAAGATGACAATAGTTCATTTTGTAATTTTTTTTAATTTAGAGGAGGTAGATGCTATTGATCCATTGGTAGTGGATAAATTAATCTATTAGGATGTTTGAATTTTATCTAATCATTTTTATATTACATTATGATTTAATATTTTTGGTTTTTGATATAACAATTTTTTTTGGTGTCATCTACCTTTGGAGATTCGATTGTACAGACATGTATCTTAATCTTCTTCTTGTTTTGTTGAAAATTAAATCCCTTTATTCCTGTATGATGCCAAATTCTATTTCCCAACTTATGGGCATAATGAAGTCATATGTATCTTTGTATTTTTCATCTGAGTATTAGAGTACCTAGGTATATTGGACAGTTTTTGATATTATTATGTTAGAGGAGCAAGATAAACATCATTCCATTTTGATAGTATGATGTTTATATTAACTTTTCTGGAAATAGGATGTTATTACAAGAGAGTCTCTAGAGATATCTCATGGTAATCATCCTTGATTTTATAATTCATCGTTCCTTAATGTAAACACTAAATTCAATAGTTTACATGATATGACCCATTTATCTTATATAAGCAACTAAAAATTATTATTTAAAAGTTACCACTATAACCATGTTGTTAGAGTGGAGGGTAAGAACAAGATAAAATTAATTGTGAAAAAAATTTCTACTCATATATTTAAATATATGTAACAAATTATTTGGTTACCAATTATTTATAACTGAAAATAAATCCCTCTTTGAAAATAAAAGGAAATAATTTTCTGGAAAACTATTTAAATACACAAAATTGTGTTGTATATCAATAAAATAAAAAAACCACACATGTATGAATTATATTAATTATTTATATAATATTTATTATATTCATTAAAATAATTTTATTGTTTTTCTAGGGGTGATATAAGAGAGAATCCAATTTTACCGATAAAGATGTATTTTTTTAAAAACTGTAATATTTTTCTCCTTTTGATTGTGCACTTGTAGTGAAAATAGTTTTTGAATCTTTATAAATTAAATTTCAAAAAATGATCTTCTTCATTAAAATATTAATTTAAAAGTTTATATTAACTAAAATATTGAAATTTTTTGAGAATTTTTAATGTTTTGATTAATTTTGAAAAAACATATTTAGTTGAAAACAACTTGTTCATACAAATAATATATACAATTAAATTATATTTTTTATAGGTTTTAATGTATTATTAGATAAATTGGATATAATTGAACTCAATGTAGGTAATTTTAATCAATTTCACCATGAATTTAGATATAAAAATAATCCAATATTTTGAACATTTCTAAAAAAAAATATTATCATCCCATATATGGGATTAGCTGAATATTAATTTTATCCACTTATGTGTTTTCAATTTTAGTAGTTTATCCCTTCTATTTTTTGAAAATATTAATAGTATATCTGTTAATTTTATTACAATGATTGTGGGTATATCTCATAAATAATGTTAAAAATTTAATTTTTTAAATAATAGAAAACTATCATAACATAGATTATAATATTATTTTATTGGTAACTATCTACCCAAATCATAATTATGATTGTGTTATGACCAATTGAATCCATTTGGTTGACATTATTCCCATCATAATATTTTAATATAATGAAACGTTGAAGATGTCACTATTATCATTTAATAACTATAACACTTTTAATAGACATAAATTCAGAATATATATTCAACTATAAATATTAATTTGAAATAAAAAATATTCTATATAAAAAATTTGATAGAAAATATTTATATTAAATTTTGATATTATAATGATTCCATTACTATATAATTATTGTAAATATCAAATAAATCATATTAAAAATATAAAAGTAATTATAATTTTAAAAAACTAATTCCATACACATATTTAATAAATGAAAATAAATTTTTTGTGATTTTTTATAATAATTTGTTCCATTTTATGTTATTGTTTTAAAATATTTAAAAACAAAACTAATGTAATGTGTCAACGCTGACATTAATTATATTTGAAAATAAAAAATATTGTATTAAATTATTTAAATTTCCAAAAAATTTAAAATTATTATTAATTATTTTTATAAATATCCAAATGTAATCAATTATTAATTTATTCGTAATTTTTAAGGTGACTATAATAAAATTCAAACCGTAAAAACACAGGTTGTCACGGTAAGAGTTAAAGAGGTTAAATGAGCATTGAAACAGAAAGATACGGAATAAAAAAATTTCAAAAAAAGTATTAATTTGTATTGGTTTATTATTTTATAATTAATGATATTCATATATTGGTAAAAAATATTTTTGGATCTATATTTTATATAAATTTATTTTTATTAATTTTACATTTAGAAAAATTCCTAGAGGGTGCCTCCCCTCTCTTATAAAAGGTAACATCTTCTTCACTATTATTCACACATAAAAACGATTGGATCTGAAAATATATACAAAACAAATTCCTAGAAATCCTCCCCACATTGTAAATATCTTTTTAAGGAGTAACACTATCTTTAGTAGTCATAAGGTTTTAAGAAAAGATGATTTTCAGAAAATGTATATAATGTTTAATCAAGTATTTCTTTTTAATTTCTCCTTGTATATCCATAATATATAATTCAACCACAATGAAATAATAACTCTAGTATCCTCAATAAAGTGAGATTTTTTTAATTATTGTATCATAATATAAATTCATCTCCAGGTCCTTCAAATGGGAAAATAATTAATCATTCGTGTGTACAACGAACTACCACCTCATGAAGTATTATAATTTTTTTCTCATAACCATCTATAAAATATATTTATAATGATGGTATTTATAGTTATATATTATTTCAATGAAATATTTATCATTATTCAAAAATAATATCTCATTTAATTTCATAATTTTGAATAATAATAAAAATCGAAATGTTGTTCATGCGTATGTGGGTATTATACCATCCATGAAGTGATGTGATTCATTTTTAATCACCACATCACATGAAATATATATAAATATCAGTATTTTTAATAGATTAATATTATATTAATGTCAATATAATAATTATGTAAAGATAAAACAATACTCAACTTATTCCAATAAAGATCATTGAAAAATGGAAATGTTTCTCATGAGTACGTATGACTTAACGTCTCCATGATTGTAAGTTAGTTAACTTTTGTATCCTTATTTAATAGATGTATTTAAAGGTATATTTGATGAAAAAATTGATTTATTAATCTATGAATATTATTCATGTGATTTTAAAGTAATTAAAATTTTTTTCTTTATAAATAATACCAACGTCATATAGGGTAGATATGAACTTAATCAATTATTTAATTGTTCTAAAATACTAATAAGTGATATAAATTGAATTATAATCCTTAAAAATTTCATTAAGAGGTTAAATAATTATTATATTTCGTTTATTCATGATGATAATGATTTTACACGATGATCATACGGATGGTAAGAGACATTGTCTCAATCTCCTTTCATTAAGGAATATTTTGATATTATACACACACCTACCTTATGTGGTGTATATATATCCCCCATGGAATTTAATATAATGAAATTTTTTATTATTAAATTTTATAATTACGATAAATTTTATTCCATAATGGGGAATATTATTAATATATTTCAATGTTGTATGGGACTCCTTGATTAAAAAATCATTTTTAAAGGTTTAAAAATGTAGATTCAACTTCTTTTTTTGCATGTCAATATTCATGATAATATTTTACAGGTTAATTTATATGGGAATAATTTGATTATAATGTATATTTTATATATGGTTTTTATTTCATTCAATAGTTTTCCAGATGAATATTTTTACATACATTATATGGAACATTTTAACAAAAAACTAAAGGGTTGTTACACATATAATGTTCATGGTGACAATGATTTCCCCACATTCATGTCTATTATTTCATTTTCAATTTGCATAAAAATATTAAATGTTTTTTGATATTTAAAACCCTATATCCAATTATGATATTTTATATTTTTAAATACTAGTTTTAAAATAAATTTTTTTTTATAATACGATTTCTTTTCAAATGGGATTAAAAGAGTTATTCACAGTGTTTTATGATCAAATTGTATTGTTAATGAAATTATAAAAGTCAATTATATGAATCAATTAATCCAAAATATATCATATACCAAGGCTTGATCCCATTATAGGTTATTAATGAGACTGAAATAGACTATATTTTGGGATGATAACTAGTATTTCTCACATGAAACATTTGATCATAATATAGCCTATATGAAGGTTGATCCCTATTATAGTTCTCTGATGAATTGATAATAAAAATATTGTATGTTGTCAATTTTATTATTTAAAATAAAGGGGTTTTGAAAGGGTTTTATTTATATGATTTTCTAAGTCGCCAAATTTGATTTTAATAGCATTCTATTGTTTTTAATGATTATCATTGAGAAAAATATATCTGTTTTTTCTGATTTGAAAAGGTTTGGTTTCAGTATAACAATTATAGTTAAATAGATTTTTATTTTTTTTCATGGGAAGAATGGTTTTATTTTATTTTTATGTATCTTAATATTATATTTCTATATATCCCAATATTCAATGTTTTTTTGATAGGGTTAAAGGATGATTAAGGATAAGGATGAGGATGAGATAAAAATTGAGATTTTATAGCATGAAAAAAACCATGTTTTTTAGAATCTTTTTTGTTGAATGAAATGTAGATCTCGAGTAAAAGTTTCCACTAATAATTTATTGGTTTCCATTATAGGATTATTTACTATATATATAATACTCTAAATGTATGAGATCCATGAATATGAATTCTTGTTTAAAAACACTATAATATGTAATTTTTATGGACATGTCCTTATAGTTGGTATAGACGGATGATTAAACAACATTAGAGATTAGGTTTTTTCTTAATATTTATGGGTATCATTATTGATTTATAATTTTATTGTTGTACATAAGGATAATTTCCTATAAACACTTTTTTGGATTTTTTCATGAAATTACATGTTGTATAATGGTATTTTAGAAGACATTTATTTTTGAGTTAATTATGTATTAGTTCATTGCGATTCAAAATAAAAGGCATGAGATTACATTTGAGGTTAAAAAAATATTATAGTTAATTTTGACGATATTTATCATATTTTGGGAAATTTTATATGAATTATATTCTTTTGTTAAAAGGAAACCTTATTGATAATGTGATGACCAATCACATCAACTATGGGCTGAGGGAATTGAACCTATAGTCAGATGGTGACAAGAGATCATCATCTACCACTAGCCAATGTGAATTAATTTTTAGTATTACTTTTTATATCAGTTAAATGATTTCATGGAAAATGAAAATGTTGATTTGGATAACTTATTATTTGTTAAATAGATTTCAATGGAATTCAAAACTATTTTGGTGATTATTATATTAATGTTATTTTAGATGATGTTCACTAATTTCTGAACTCTACATGTTCATGAAAAATTGATTACATTATGTTTTATTTTGTATGTAAAATTTGAATTATATATTTTAATAATATATTTTTTTATTATGGACTATTGGTGATCAAGATTATTTATGGAAATTGATGTCGTATCATGAAGACTATTAGGAAAATATTATTATAGTGTCAGACAATAAGAGTGATTTATGTTTTTGGGAGATAAATTATACATTTATCATAGAATATTATATGGTAAAAAATTGGTTTATAGTCATAGTTATAATATTTTTGAGGAATTTTATGGAATGTTATTTATCAAATGCTCAATTTTGTACTTTGGGTGTAAGAATTTATTTTTTAGATTGAAGTACGTTTTCATCATATAATGGTTTATTATTATTACTAAATTAAATTATCTATTCATAACCAGTTTTTGTAAATGTTTCATTATGAGATGAATATATAGATAATATCATGTGGATTATGATTATATTGTTTAAGGTTTGAAATGTTGTTCTTAATTACTTATCGTTTTTAGAAAAATAATAGATTATTGTTGAAATTATGTAATGAAAGAAACTCTATTTATATAGTAAGTATATATACATATATTGTTATTTCATGTATTAAATGAACTTTTAAACACAAGGAAAATAGTTTTTAAAAAGGTACATTATTATTTTACTTTTCATGTGGGAAAATAAATATTTCTTTTACCCCTAACATATTTGATTTTTAGAGTATTCTACATTTCTCATTTCCATGATATATATCTCTATACATAAGAAAATGACAATTATTTTTTTCTCCATATCCATGATTTCCTATATGGAACACTAGTATTTCCCATATCAAATAACCTTCTTACTTCCATTTTTATGAGGATTTTTTATTAATCATTTTTCTAATGTGGGATTTCAATAAATATATATTAAATAGTCGAACCATGGATAAAATGTTGATGATGAAATGTTGAGGATAACTTTTTTTCAAGTGGTGGAATGTAATATAAAATTGTTTTAAAAGAAAACACTATGTTTGGGAGTGCATATGGGAAGACACATTGTGAATAGACAAAAAAATATTATTATGTAATGTTACTATTATAACAGATTTGTTATAATGTATGGTATGGAATAGATTAACTAAATTAAAAAAAAATTACTTTTATACATATTTATATATTATTAATTATATTGAGTCAAATTAAATATAAATGAAAATAAACCCCTCTTTTAAAATAAAATGATAACTTTTCCTCGAAAACTATATAAATAGGAAAAAGTATTTTTATATGAATAAAATAAATAAATCAATATCTTTATACTTTATTAAATATATATATATATATATATTATTAAATCAAAATTTTCACATTGAGAATATTTATTTTCCTTAACATGATAATATAATAAATCCAATTATATGAAAAATATGTATTTTTTCAAAAAAGGTGATATTTCTGCTTTTTAATGTCAAAATGGATTTAAATATTTTATTTAAAACTTTTAAAAATAAATTTTAATAAATTAAATTTATTATTTGAAATTAGTATAAGAAAATTTACATTGTATGATTTAAAAGTATTTTTTTGAATTGTTTTATTTTTTATTGAATAGTGAAATATACTTAATATCACTTGAAAAGTGAATTTAGTCGAAAAAAATATATTATTAAATTAGATTTCTGATTGTATTTACAATATATTTACATCAATAGTATGTTAATTAATAAAATATATGTAATTGGATTCAATAACATAGATAATTTGGATATATAAACCTTTTAATCTTTTGAATGTTTTGAATTTTCAAAACCTATTTTCTCAACAAGTCTAAATGATTTGTTTTGTTAGCCTCTTGTCTATTTTTAATTTTTTAATAGATTATATATGTTAAATTTCAAATTAACAATTTAAAAATTGTTTTTATTTTAATTATTGATAATATGAATCATTACTTGTGTAATTTTTATTACCATAAATAAGTGTAAATTGGTTAATTAAGTGTCAAAATATTATTATAAATTATAGAAAATTAATCTAAAGCTTTTTATAATGACATTGGATGACTTATTTTGGACAAAAAATATCCTTTGGCCGATTTTATGACCACATGGACATACATGGATCACTTTAATCTCATTATTGTATTTTCTTTTAATGAAATTTCAACAATGTCAAACTTATGACTTAACAAGAATTACATTTCTATAATACAATAATTTTGAAGATATAGCTCGCTATAACTATCAATTTGAAATAAAAAATTTCTAAATTAATGCAACTTATTTAATATTCTTAAGTGAATAAATAATTTCCTTAAATGTTGACATAATGCTTGTGCATTATTAGTTTAATTAATCTGAATATCAAATAAATGATATTAAAATAATTACAATAAATATAAATTGAAATAATTAATATAACAAAAATATTTTCTAAGCTAAATATAAATTTTAGGGATATTTTAGGTGAGATTTTTATAATTAATCTTATTTTTTAGTATTTATAAAATTTTATTTAATAAATTGTGAAAAAAATATAGTAATGATAATTGAAATTAAAAAATATTTAATTAAATTATATAATAATTGTAAAATAAAAAATTTAGAAAAAAGATTTATATAAAGCTGTAAATGACACCTTTTATTCATTTATTGCATGTTTTTTATTTTATAGAAAAATTATTAATAATGAAGGACTAAAAACTCTTCTAACCATTGTTAGAGTTAATTAGGTTAAATAATAGTTCAAATCAAACGATAAGGAATAAAAAATAGTCAATAAATATATAAATTTTTTTAATGATTGTATTTTGACTCGAAATCAACCTATATTATAAATTAAAGTATTCATGCTATTTTCCATATATAATTAATTTATATTAGTATAATATATTGAGAAATTTGAAGAGTGGTGAAGCTCACATTTATAAAAGGGAAACTCTTCTTCTGTATAATTTACACATTAAAACATATTTTTATGGTCCTGGATCTAACAATATTAATTTTAGGAATACATACCCATATCTCATAGTTTATAATTTCAGAAGAACACCATCCTTAGTGGTTTTAACATGTTATGGATGATGTGTGTTTAAAAAATGGAATCATTTTTAATCAAGTATTTATGATTTAGTTTCTATTCCATGTTCATAAAATATTTATAAACCATTGTGAAATAAAAACAAAAGTATCCAAAATTTAATGAGTTTTTATTGTTTTTTATCATAACCTAAATCCATATCCACTTCTATCAAATGGGAAAATAATTAATCATTCATGTGTATTACTGACTAACACCTCACAAACTGATATGATTTTTTTTCCATCATCATCCCCAATATTTCCTATAATGATAAAATTAATTGTTATATATGATATTTATAAAATATTTATAATCAATAAATCATAATATACCATTTACGTTATTACATTTCTATGAACATAAAATTGATAATCTTGTATGAGTGTGTGTGTGAACTATCATCTCTATAAAATGATGTGATTCTTTTTTCACAATATCATCATATGGATGATGTATATAAGTATACATATATATTTATAATGATATTAATTAAAATTATTATCCTTATTGGAAGATAAAAAAATACATAGATCTTTTCAATATTTATCATTGAAAAATTGAAGCATTAGTTTTGAATATTTATGACTTATCGTTTCCATGATTTTAAAATAGTTTATTTTTAATATGCATGTTTAATAGATGGATTTAATAGTAAAACTGATGTATAATTTTTTTTAAAATGTTATTAATATTATTATAGATATTATGGACTAATCACTTCACTGACAATAGAAAACATACAAAAGATATTTTGGACTAAATTGTCAAATATCTTTAAATCATGAGATGTGAACATAAATAACAAATTATGTTCTATAACATGAAAATAAGTTATATATATGGAATAATAAATATAAAAATCTCTCTCAATAAATTTGATAATTAAAATAAGTTTATTATTCATGAATATAAATATTGTAAGTGATAAGTCAAACTCGAGGTTAGGGACATTGTCAGAATTTCGTTTAATTGAGGCATATCAGGATGTTATACACTAACTTTCTTTTATTAGGTGTATATAAAACCCTATTAATCTATTATATCGTTATTTTCTTTATATCACATTATTTAATAATTTTTTAAAGGTCTTTTTTTTAATAGGTATTATGATTCTAATATTTAAATGTTTTATGGGATATTTTAATTTAAAAATATGATTTTAAATGTATAAATATTTAATTTTAATTATTTTCCTATATGTAAATATTTTTATATTTTTTTATATTTTAATTAATATATATATAATGATTTTAAAGGGATTTTCTATAATATATTAATATTTCAATGGTTTTCAAAATGAATCTTTTTACATGTATAATATATAACTTTCTAACAAAATACAAATTGATTATATTTTATTTATATACACATTGATAAAAAGTTTTCCACCATTGTGTCTATTATAAAATTTTTAGCAACATTTAAAATCTTTCATTTTTTTAAATGAAAATCCATATTTTCCTTTTTGAATATTTTGTAATTAAATATGGGGTTTTAGTAGAAAATGGTCTTTCATACTAATGTGTTTTTCATATGTGATTACTTGTTTTTTCAAATTTGTTTTATTATGAATGTGTTTTCTTCATTTAATAGTGAATTTGGATTATATGAAATGGGTGAGCCAAATATATCTTATACAAAGTGTTGATCCCCATTATATATTATAAGTGTCCACAATATTGCTTAAATGAAGGCTTAATCCCTATTATAGCTCATGAGAAACATGTGATCAAGATACATCTTATATAAATAGTGATCCTCGTAATGATCTTTATATCATTGGGTAATTAAAATATTGTTATTTTTATTAATTTTGATTCTAATTAAATGTTTTCCAAAAGGGTTTTATCTATATGATGGACTAATTCACCTAATAAAGTTTATTTTATATTGTATGTTATAATTATTTTCTTTGAGTAAAACATAAATTTGTCTTCAAGTGAAAATATTTTGTTTCATAATTTCGATTCACATTAAATGAGTTTTATTATTTTTCAATGGCCTAATGGTTTTATTTATTTTGATTTCATTTTTCTTGGGATATAGGAATTGTGATGAGTCTCATCATGGTAATCGATAGCAGGGTTCTTCCAGACGTCCTACAGTGATAGAATGAGGACCTCTAACGTACTTCCAATGATTTATTATTAGGAATTCATAGTGGTATTAAACTAAGATTACCATGATCTAGAGTGATTCTTGATAAATAGGTCACTTATATAAGATCAATTATATGTTTTTTTCAACCAAATTGTTCCTTCTCCCGTCAACAACTAAATATACTACGTTATAAGAAGCTGCATCCTAAAAAAATCCATTATAGCCATTGATATCTATAATTATGCTTCATTACAAAGTGGTAGAGTCTCTATAGGATGTTAATACATGTCTAAAGATCATGATAGGTACTATCATAGTAGGTTCATCATTAGTGACTACGTTATTTAATATTTGTTCTATTTACTTGTTTATATCATATGATATTGTGAATATGATAAATATTCATGTGAAATATCTATAAAATGTAATGTATATTACTAAAATCCTTAGAAACAAGAGTGTGTGGGGGTTTCCCTTTTCAGGATTGTGTGTTCTCTATATAAAAAATTTATCTTACATAGAAATTTCTGATTCTCAACATGAATATACTTGATTTCGTTTTTAGGATGGTTTGGATCATTTCTAAAAAGGGTATAATTGTGGTTTGTCTTTGATTAGTCTCTTTTAGTACTGCTATTAGGGTGTATTTTATGTTTAATGTTTAATTCGACACAACAACGAGTAGATCTAGATATTTTTATCTAGATTTGGGGAAACTAATATTAGTGCATTTTATAGAAAATGAGAAATAGTCAATGAGTGATGATATCCATCTATTAGTAATTTATATTCCTACAATTTTTCCTCCTTATTTATCTGGTATTCCACCAGTAAGAGTGGTATATTTCTTTATTGATGCAGTAACTTATACTCATCCATAGTTAATTACTTCTTTCTGTATGTTAGCAGGGGAAATTAAAGAGTAGAATACATAGTTGGATAATATTTTAGTGAAAGGACTTATATGCTCTAATGTCTCCTATAGAGGAATATATTTTATATTTTAGGATAATATTGACAGTGTTATTCATGTATGTGTGGATTACGAGAAGGTGAACTGAGTTATGGTAAAGAAAAATGTATTTGTTACCATATATTGAAGATATTTTTGAGAAATTAAAAGTAGAAAAGTGGTTCTTAAAATTTTATCATTGATATAGTTATCACTATATCTGAATAAAATATTGTGACATTTATAAAATTAACTTTTGGTGTAGCTATGGGAATTATGAGTACCTTTTTATGCAATTTTGTCTAACCGAATCTCCTATTGTCTTTATGGCCTTGATGAACATGGTTGTAAACTACTGTCTTTATATATTCATTCTAGTCTTTTTGGGTGACATCGTGGATTACGCTTTTTGTGAGGAGGATCATGTACACCATCTAAAGGTTGTTTTAGAATAGGTGATAAATCACATATATTATTCAAATCTATTGAAAAGTGATTTCTATATTGAAGAAGTGATGTTCATGGGACTTGTTGGACACTAATATGGTATCTCAGTCGATCATGAGATGGTGAAGGAAATTGGGGCATGGGAAAAACCACATATTGTATTCATTTTTGTGGTGTGTTCTTATGATGGGGTATTATATGGTAGCTTATGGTTCATGGTAGATTTTGAAACATGATAAGAACAATCTAAACCATGAATTTGAACTTGTTGCTATAATGAATTTTCAAAATGTTAAGAGGTACTAACATTTTTGAAAAAATCATTAATGTGTATTCTAACTAAAAATTTCATTTTTATATCTTCTCTAAAAAAATTAAAAAATCCATCTGAGGTATTGGGTGTAGTACCTGTGGTTTTTTTAATATTACATTTCCTATACCATTGGAAAATGAATTGTTATTGTTAATTATTTCAACAAGAATCATCTAAATGAAGTCATTAAGTAATATTCTAAATAGTCGAACTTGATGGATATTTTTCATAGTTATATATATTAGTTAGTGAAGTAGGGGAAGAGGTAGTCATGTATTGTTTTTGTTCGACCTATGATATTCATGAGATGATTCTATAGTAATAAAATATTGATGTTATATTTGATAACATTTCCGAATCTCTTTATTATGGGGATATAATTTTTGAGGGTTCGTTCTACAAGTAGAGTATTACATGTTTCTAGAAAAATTCTATTGTACCTTTTCTAGTGATAGAAGCATTGATGGTGTATATCCATACATCCCAATGGAATTTTCAACTAGGAACTAAAATGATGTTCCATGGGATGTGAGAATTATTTTCTGTGGCTGGGTTTGATATTGTACATCATTATGTTTTATATCATTTTTATACATTACTAATGTCAAGGCCTAGCAACATAGAAATTAATGTTTTAATCAAAAACATATAGTTCTAACTTGGAAGTGGGAAGAGATTTATGTAGAAATTTTGTTTGGATATCCATATAACCATAGAAATAAGAATGTGATATGGGTTGTGAATGAATGTCGGACCAAATCGACTCACATTATAGCCATTCACGATACAACCACAATTGAGGAGTTATGAAATCCTAATGTGAAACATAATTTTTTTTTAATGGAGTTCCACCTTTTAATATATCTTATATAGATCCCCCATTTTAATTATATCCATGGATATGCCTCCATGAGTAAATGGGATCTGTGGATTGTTTGAGTATGAAACACTATATATAGACAGATGGCCAGACAGATTGGGATATACAAATTCAAGGGGATATTTTTTATTCTTTCATTCTTGAATTTGGTGGAGTTTGGGATGTCAACACGAGGCTGATTGAGTTAACATATACCAATAGTTAATAATCCATGGTTAGGATGGATCCTTATATGGCCCTGTATGGATGGACATGAAAGTCACCATTGTGTTGGTTAGTGATTGGGGAATGTTTGTTGGTCAGACCAAGCCTAGTCAATGTGTAAAGAGTAAAGACACCATTGATTCATCAGATAATGTTAAATTCACATAGAAAATATAAATCTTATATCAATCTTCAAAATATAAAATTAGACTTCAATGTTAGGGACCAGGTGTTCCTTTGATTTTATCCCTATTTTCATCACTGATGACTTGGGAATCATGGGAAGCTTTATCCTCATATTTTGGATTTTCTTTTATTTTTTGATAAGATGGGGAAAGTGGTAAATATATGGTAAATTTCACCAAATTTGGAGACACCACATTACACGTTCAATATATGTATGAAATTAAATTATATTTTTGGCTCATATCATATATTCGGTTAAGAGGATATTGATATTTAGCCTCATTTATCCATTATATAGCATCTAGTACGTATAGGTTTTTTTCAGAAATGTTTCTTTTTTGTATGATTATGCATTTCTTATGATTGAAATGTATGTATGGTCATGATATTTGGGTGATTGAGGCAATGATGATAGTTCAGTGCCCTTAACTTTTTTGATTGGGATTTATATCAACCAAATTAATAGGGATAAGATTTTATTAATGTGGCTATGTTTAATCATATTGTTACTAGTGTGTAGGAACACATCAACCATTATTTTTCTCATATCTTGTGTGGACATTATAATGGACCTATTCAATATTTTAAAAAAAATTAATTCTCTCGTCTATGAATCGTTGGAACACATTCTTCCCAAGTCGTGCACCCCTCCAATGAAAATAGTTCAACTCTATGTAGTGGGGGATTCAGGGTAAGAAAACAGTTTGAATAAACACGATATAGCCTAGTAGAAATAATTCTACTTGGAATGTTACTCTAAGAGGGCACACAGTGAGGGATCCCGATTGTTTTTGCAGTATTTCTGTTCCCATCTAATCTTTCACGGATAATAATTTTTCACTGATTTTTTTTTAAAAATTATATACTCCCCGTTTAAAACCCTTCTTGGACTTAAAAAACATAAATATAAGTCTTATACATTATAAGTTCTCAAGGATGTATTTTGGATCATCTAAAACCTTTCATTAATGGATCTATGCATCCATGATCTGGTTTATCTCTTTCAAGTACCTAAATATTCTCTCGTGTGTATTAACCATCTCTATTTTCTTATCCTCCCAAAAAAGTATTAACTCATAATGTATTAGGGGTATACACTCCCTTTGATTGTATAATAATTCTAGGTTTGATTTCATGATCTATTTTTCAATCATTATTCATTGTCTTTCCCTATTGTATGCATTATCTATTATGATTCCATGATTAATGGTTTGTGGTTCTGTTTTATATTACGCTATGTAACTAAAAACCTATTTTATTTAGTTTTTGGAAATATTATTAAATTAATTTATGAAAACCCAAATTTATTTGTTATGGAATTGGATTTTGAATTTTCTTAAACATTGGGTAAATTCCCCAATTCAAATGAAATTGTAATCTTGGGAAATTTTGTAATTGATTAAATTTGTGAAATTATTTAATAATTTATTTCATAAAATGGGTTAAATTGATATAAAGAAAACCTATGATTTTTTTATTTTCAAAAGGTTTTAAATAAAGAAAATTCATGTTTTGGATTTCAATGTTAATTCGAATTTTGAAAATGGAAAAATTGTTAATTGAGTTGTAATAGATGATTGATTTGAAATGAAAATATTTCCCATTTCAATTAATTGATTAATAACATGAGGCGCTCTTTTGTTATTGTGTAGTTTTCCATATTATGCTAGGATGGTAATTCAATTGAAATGGAATGGATATGAAAACTATAATAAAACTCTTGTTAGGAAGTTCTTATACCTAAAAAGGTGATCATGAGTTTTATTTAACATGATCCTAAGGGACATGTGTAAAAATATTTCCTTGTTCCCAAATATATGAGTGTGAGGATCCTAAAAATATAAAATATCATACAACAGGCATGATCACCTTGGTAAAAATTGTTTATTTTTTATTATATATATCATTGAATTTGATTATTCAATTTTGATACATAAAAATTTAAATAAAATATTTTATAAAAAAAATTATTTACTCCATGTTTGTATTGTTTACTTTCATTTTTATATGAAAGAATTTTTTTTATATAAATATTAATTTTTAATTCCATGCCATTATTTATTTAAATTTGAATCCATGATATGGATTACTATTATGGAATCTTATTATAGAAGACATGGTGATACCCTAATGTGTGTTATAGATCACACCCTAACTTTTCATCTATTTAGTTGTATATTTCATTATTCCATGTCCAAGAAAAGGGAAGGCTCCTCTAAGAGGATGAAAATGTTCTTGGTCCTTTTTGAATCGACTGATTCTTCCATTGGGATGTTTGAATATTATATTTTCAGTTGTTGAGTAAATTATTATGTATTGATTTGGGTTTTTGAAATACAATTTTGGATTTTTTACCATATCCCTTTTTATTTTTGATAAAAATAGCATGTTATATAATCTTCCACTATTTTATGGAACATTTATTCAATAATTTATCTTGTATGAGTATAGGTTCTAATTTCAAACCTGTGGGGATGGAGAATACGCTTTAGGATTCTCAATGTCGGCTCGGATATCATAGTATCTAGGTATCCTTTCATTTTTTAAAAATGGTATGATATTAATCTCCTAATCACTTTTAGGGAATCATGAAAACTCATTTTATATAAATTACATGTTTGGGATTATCATGATGTATCTCCTTATATTAAAATGTAATAAAAATAATAAAAATAATAAAAAAGTTAATATTGAAATGTTTTTTTTGTCATGGCCAACTATTTTTTATGCAATTCTGTCACTTTATTTTTTACATAATGTTTTATCTAATTATTATGGTTGTTGTTGTATATCACATAACTAAATCACATGAATTTTTTAAACAAAAAAAATGATGAATTACAATGAAATTTTTAATGATAGATTAATATAAATTGATTACTAATATTTAATAACTTTTATGAAATATCAAAGTAAAGTTAAACGAATGATTATTTTAATTAATAGTTATTCATATAATATAATGTGTGCAATTATTATTAATGATATTCTAGAAAAAATAATCTAATTGATATAAGATGATAAATAAAGTGTATTTTTGGTAAGTATATTTTTTTGAGTTGAATGTAATTTCACATATTATAATAGACATGAATAACATTGTTCATTGTCCTATGTTTACCAGTGACCCTTTTTTCAATGATATTTTATTTTTTCCATGAATGTATTCACTGGGGATTAAAGGAATGATTATTTTAACTAAAAATATAGTATGGTTTGAAATTATTGAATAGATAAATGTGAAAGGAATAAGGTAATATTTATGGTTTATAGTCTTGTAAGGGAAACAAGATTGAGGCCTTGATCGGAATGTATAGTTTAAGAAAACAATGGAGGGATAAGTTAGAATATGTTATGTAGAATTTGAATAACCCTAATATAGATAGGATGAATTAAATTCATTGATTCCTTATTGATTCAAATTTATTCCTAATGATTGTTTTATGGTGCCTTGGATATATATTTTTTGTTTTGTTATGAAATTTATTGATGTTTTTTTCTCCATGAAAATATGTGATCCATAAAATTTTTATCTTTTAATTTGTCAGAGAGTAGCAATATAATTCATTAATTTCAAATGAATAAAAAATTAATCACATGGGATAGTGTGTCTTGTGTTAAAACAATGAAGAATGATTAACTTTTAAGGTAAAAAATTAAAAAAAATTAACTGAATTCACCAATTAAATGAGTGTTTAATATGATAATTTGTAATATAAATCATGATGTAATGTTTTCTTTAAATTATAAAATGGATTCATCATACTAAAATTATTTTATTATTGTATTATAAATTAAAAAATTATACCAAATTTAAAAATGTTCAATTGAAGAATCAGTGATGTATTGTAGTATTAAATGAATAAATTCTACTCTTTCTATTGAGTATTTT
The DNA here is from genome assembly GCA_963277665.1 of Viscum album. NCBI lineage: Eukaryota > Viridiplantae > Streptophyta > Magnoliopsida > Santalales > Viscaceae > Viscum > Viscum album. Next base: position 1,945,552,427 of record OY728121.1, on the reverse strand, counting down.
ATAATGGTTTGAATGATAATAAATAATGAACATGGTTCTATTATACATATTTTTAACCTATAAAATTGCAATACAATTTTATTCTCCTTTATGATGGTAGTGGAATATTATTTTAATTCTTGATGGTTATCCTTATTGTGGTTATGTGTAATCTATTTTAAATTTTTTATTTCCATAATCTTCACATTACGATTCTAGAGAAACAAATGACTAATTTTTTCAGGGGTGTTTTCCATATAATTTTGAATAGAGAGGTAATGTGATTAAATTTTCACCATCTTCCCCACTCTCCCACTGTATGTAGATTATCAATTGTAATATATCATGAAATTATATTTTATACCATAGAGTGTATTTCTACTTAATTTTTTTATTAATCTCTATTTTAATGTAACTTCATGTGTTGTATAATTTAAATTATTTATAAAACATAATTTATATTATTAGGGTTTCTATGGAATCTCATTGATGTTTTTGAATTTGAATTGTTGGCTTCTAATTAATGAATATTCATAGTATATTATGGATTCAAAACATATTATAGTTTATGTCACCAACCAGATCTGGTCACCATTAAAACCAGAACACTACCTAGTCCATGGAAATGAATTAACAGCTTCCCATATCCCCATGATATATAAAATGTTCCTGAGTATGATAAATAATTGGATGAGAACTGTTTAGTTGTGTTTATAGGCATTAAACAACCAAAAAACCAATTAATTGAATCTAAAAAATACCAACAAAAAATACATAAATAAAATTTTAATCAAAATTCATGGTAAAAAACATGACATAATATTTAAAAAACTACAAAGGATTCCAAAATCTAACATAAAAACCACCACATGGAAAAGGTACAACACACCCAAGCCTTCTCCATAACACCGAACCTTGGAAGGAGCTAGAAATCCGAAATGTCATCCTCAATGACCACACCTTTAATTTTTTCATAAATTATCAAGTCTACATACAAAAAATATATAAGTAGTGTGTGATCCTAATACCAAGTGTATACCACCAAATATATTACATATGAAAATAATTTTAAGATATATACCATGCGAGCTTTTCCAAACAAGAAATGGTAGTACCAATTCCTAAATTGTGAAACTATTAGGTGAAAATAATTTTCAAGGGATAAAATTAAAGAATGAAAAATTGAATGTAAAACATGTAGGATACTGAATTTTCCAATTGAACATAGCATATTCTAAAGGTCAATAATAATAGTTATTGAGAACTAGTTGCGGGAACACCCCTAGGGAATAGTTTATTTTAGCTCATAGGTACATCGTATCTCAGTGTACAAGTAACCATAAAGAAATAATTTCCCTGAGAATGATGCACTAGTATAGAAGATACGCATAAACTAGTGGTCCCCAACATCATAATAATTTTTTTTTGTTGTCAATGTCAAACATGTTATCTGAAACAGGGACAAAACCACTCTTGATCACTAGCATACTAGTCCCAATACACCTACATAAATACCCAAGATTCCCTATTTTTGATTAAAGAAGTCAAACATAATAAAAAAATAAAATTTACACATAAAAAACTAATTTTTGAAATACACACTGCACACAGTATCTATACATTTTTTCACCATTTTAATAACTCAATTAAAAATTTAGAATTTTCATAAAATAATTTAAAGAAATATAACCATGATTTGCACAAAAAATCCATCTAAAATATATCATTAAAAATCAAATGGATACCAATATCACACCAAAAAAAGAATTGTATTCCATGACACTATTTAATAAAACAATTACATGAATCATAACACATCCCCACTTGACACAACAATGAATACACCTAAAAACCACACATTTTCTCACAAAATTGATACTTAAAAATGTACCACATAACAAATAATCCCCAAAAAAGTTTTTTAATAAAATTAAAAGAACGTGGAACATTATAAAAATAAAATTATAGAAAATCTAACTCAACCAATAAAAATCACAAATGCAATCACAAACCATATGTTTGAAAAACCTTATATCCTTGTGTGAAACTTCAACTACACCACAAAGGAGTGAAAACGAACCTAAAAACCAATATTTGAAAAAGAAACTAAATTTCAAACCCTAGGAATGAAGTGCTAGCTTATATATATTTGGATCTTTGGGGAGAAGGGAAGAAACCCTACAGAAATTGAGGATTAAGTAGGGGAAAACACTCACATTAGAATCCATTATGTTTTCCCCACCAAAAAACCCATCAAAAAATTGATTCTAAATGAGGTTTAGGGAGCTTTGAATCCTTCTATGGATGTAAGGTGTGGAATTTAGAAAACATTAGTGCAATAGGAGTAATCATGATAGAGAAAAATAAAGTTATAAAAAAAATTTATGACCTCATGGTTGTGCACGGTTTGTCTTCACGGTTTGGAAAATTATACGACCTTTCACATTCACCAAAAATCATTTCATTTTACTCCAATTTCAATGGATTCATAGGTGGAAACACAAGGTGAATAAGGTCCACAAATAGTATAGAAAAATATGTCAAACGAAAGGAATGATGTAACAATTCATCCCAGAATGAATGAGTTTCCACCCTAGAAGGTCATCCCGAAGCTATATTAGAAATCAAGAATGTGTAAATTTTTTCATCCAATGAATTCTTCTCCCATGTATCTTAAAAATCATTATAATTACTCCAAATGATTTATACCAAAGGACTAGATAATCCCTAAAAAACCTTCTCTTGGGATTAAACTATATGCATCAGCTGCTCCATGACTGATAAAACATGATATATCTCGAACTCCACCCAATTCCACAAATGGGATATATTTGGATTGTAATTCATCAGTTGGGAGATATGGAAGAAGTTTTGAATAGATTTCAACTAGGAGGATAATTATTACCTGAATGACTACATTCCAATACACTCGGTGATTTTAAATGTCTGACATACCTCAACATCATCTTTCGCTGCTTTCCCAAATGATGCTGACCTAGACGACGTGCCACATTCAATAATACTATATCGGCCACAGAAAAATCATGGTCTTGATTACTCTAATTAGCATTGGATTTTCAGTGACTCGGAGCTATCAACAACCACTTTTATATCAAATTGACATAATCATATGTCTCTTGAACAAGTTTCGGCCCCAATAGTGAGGTCCCACCTACCATAGCCCAACACAAAGGGGACTAACAGGGCCAACCATGGTGAATCATTAAAGAGGAATTAGAAACATTGATTGGTAACTATAAATACATAAATATTCAACCAATCTAATATTTCTATATGATGAACATCTAATATCTAAAACACATGCATGAATCATGTACATAAAAATCTAATTTTACTGCTATGTCTTACAATCTATTAGAGGATGGTATGGCATGATCATTAAAATGTATAACCCAAAATCCTTTTAAATACCATACAAAAACTGATAGGTGATGTTGGGGTTATTATCTGAGACAAATGCTGACAATTCATCATGAATCTTTACTACCTTCTAATGATACAAAAGTCACAACTCATCCCCTTTAGCAGTATCTATGATTGGAATGAAGTGGTATGATTTTGTTAGATGATCAATCACCACCCAAATGGAATTTTATCCTCATGGTGTATGTGGAAATCCAATAATGAAATCCATGGAGACCTCATCTGACTTTCAGGTAAGAATGGGTAATGTTTGAGGCAATCTATAGGGATCTTTATTATCTCTTTTTACCTACTAACAAGTGTTGCATCTCAACATGAAGTCTTCTATGTCTCATCTTATTTATGGACACTAGAACATCAGATGAACACCATAGTACATCTTGGTATCACCAGGACGGACAACCCACTATGATTGGTTGTGATCATGAATCATCACCTTCCTTAGAGATAGAGACACCACTTAATGGACCTTGAAGCACATGATTACCATGAGAGACAAATACCAATCAAAATATGTATCCCCGCAATGAAGGAACTACATCAACTACTACCATAGCTCATTATTGGGATACTCCAACTGCATTAACTCTAAATGGTAAGGAGTCATCTGAAAGCTCACCTTGAACACACCTCCACTGTGCTCCTTGGTCTCCATGGGCATCTGAGAAGAGAGCCCCATCATTTTCCACTCATCAATGGACTTCCTTAAAGCCTACATTGGCACTCTCTGGTTCAAGGTGTCTGTCACCAAAATAACCTTTCCTAGTGAATAGACAATATCGAACTCGAACCCTTGCAAGTAATGAATAAAAATATACTATATCAAGTTATGACACTTCTATGAGAAAATATTTCCTATGATATTATGGTCATATTATAACAGATACTTCTCCCCAAAGAGATAGTTACTCTAATTCATCAAATCATGCATAACTACTGATAATCCCAAGCCATGGGTTATGTTATTCTTTCCATGTGGTTAGAGTTATCGAGTGAAAGACACCCCTACTTGGTCACCATGTGTAAGCAAACACCTTGTGACCAATAAATAAACCATAAAAATAGTCCATAAATCCCTATACAGATTCATGAATGATCAAAATGGGGGAGGTAGTAAACTACCACTTCAACTACTCAAAGGATTCCTGACACTCTAGGCCCCCTAAAAACATCACCATTTTTAGGTGAGCGTGATCATGGGGGAAGCATGATGAGCAAGGTCCCAAAAAATCAAATGTATTATCCTACCAAGAAAAAGGAACTATTGAACTCAAAAAAATTCCTCACATGTTTCCAAGATATAACCATACTGATCATCTTGAGGTCTAATGAAACCCCATGCTCTGAGATCATGTGGCTTAGAAACATTACTTTTCTCATCCATAATATGATCTTGGACTATATTACATAAATTGGATGACCCCTCAAAGTTCCTATTACAATCCATAAATGAATATTACACACTTCCTCAGACCTAGAGTAAACTAGTATTTCATCCATAAATACCATGATGAAGGAGTCAATATACTGGTTTAACACCATATTCACGAGTTGCATAAAGACCACATGACTGTTGGTCAATCTGAAAGGAATGACCAAGTACTCTAAGTGTTTGTAAATACTTTGAAGAAATGTTTTTGGGATATCCACCTCTCTCAACCTAAGATTGTTCTATCCTGAATGCCTGTTTATTTTAGAAAACCACTTTTTACCTCTAAACTACTAAAAAAATTCATCTATTTGGGGAAAATGATATTTTTTATCGAGGGTTAAAATGTTATGATTTAAATAGTCAATACACATTTGGAAGGATCTGTCAACCATTTCAAAATAGTGATTAAGAGTGCCCCAATGAGATACACTCGGGCGAATGAATATTTTGGATTCAAAATCATTTAACTGTATCATTAATTACTTCAACTCAGTGGGAGACATATGATATGAGGTAAGAGAAATAATCTATGTTCCCAATACCAAATTAATTGGGAACTCCACATCCTTATATGATGAAAATATTGAAATGTACTATGGATATACCTCTGGGAACAAACCCACTACCTGAGGAAATCCAATATTAATAGAAATATCGTTACCCTCTACCAAGAGATATGATAACTAAAACATATGATTTCCCAACTCTAGGAGTGTAGGTCCTGCATGACCTGACTAAGGATCCCATTCCCCATGAAAAACCTATGGGCTGCCATCAGGTTCCTTGAAACTCAATAGCCACCTATTGTAATATATGTACACAAAAAACATAAAAAATAGATCAATGATGAAGATTATGTCAAAAACAACCATATCCAAGACCAAGTGGCCCCACTCCCTCTTTACCCCTAACACAGAAATCACAAACGATAAAATCCTGAGACTCTTATCCTTCATTTTTCACAATAGCAACACAAACTCCATCTCGAAAGACAAAACCTATGTTGTAAAATTCACCAGGTTCATAAAAATGGGGACATATAAAATTAATATAAGAGAAAATATCAAAGGGGACAATATCTATAGAAGAATAAATCTAAATTGTACATCAAACAGTATAAGGCTATGCATCTGATTAGGTTGGGCATACTCCACAACATGAAGGTTCCTAGTCTCTCCATGTGAACAATCGCTCACCTATCGCTTTTCCCTAAAGTGGAACTTCCTTGAAGATGATATGGTTATTCTTATATGGCCACCAAACCTAGATCTCCCTATCCTTGACTTCTCTAACTGAGCTGTAACTCCCCTATAATCCACTAATACATCCACACTATTTAGTGGATGTTCCACCCTAAAATTACACTACACATAGCATATAAATCCACACTGACAATATGGCTTCCGAGGAGACATAAATGTTGTTCATGTGTGACATGGCCTCCCTCACATTTGACACAAAAATAACCTCACATTAGACCCTATTGAAGAAAACTCTCTAGATGGTTGGTTTGAACATCTAGCTCCTTTCTTCCACTTCTTCCATCACTTCCTTTTCTTCTCATAATAAATGACACTACATATTACTGATATTATGCTCGAGAAACAAGAACTCTTTATATAGTCAATCTCCACCATACATACCTAGTCAACCACATCAGTATAGGTTTTCAACATAAGTATGAAATATGGGTAGTATATCTCTTATCGCAATCCTTTATCAAACCTTTGATCCTTTATTTATTCATTATATATGATTTCAAGAGCATATTGATCCATATCAAAGACGTTTTTGGGGTACTCCATCACCAACTAGTCCCCCTGGACATGATCCATGAAATTTTGGGATCTAGAATATGAAAAGACCTCAGGGAAGTATTGATCATTGAAAACTACCTTGAAGTCTTTCTAGATCATCTGTCCATTCTCCCCACTTTGAAGCACTAACTTCCAGGACCTGGGACTAGGGCCCTCTATCAGAATAGAATCACATTTGACCCTGACCACATCCAGTGTTTCTAATAACATGAACATCCCCTTGATCTTTTAAATCCACTCCTCGACATCCTGGAGTTCAGCACGAAATCCGAAAAAAGATCGATTGTTGTTTATAAACACTTGGGATTTTTCCTTCCTATTGTTCATCAACTCTAGATAGGGACGGAATAGGATATTCTCCTTGTCTTATAGCTCGATCATCTTTTATAATAGATTCTTTCCACCTTTGATTGACTGGTGTTGGAGAAATTTCACCTGCTTCCTCCCGTGGTTCATGATACCAATATAGGAAGGAATGTTGCTACAAAATAAATATCCCCATGGTATAACATTAGTATAATAGTTATGAAAATTTTCTTCTATATCATAAAATATAAAAAAATCTCATCACAATAAGAAAATAAACACTAATCCATCCCCACCCACTGTCCACATGCAGTCTGCAGCCCACACATGTAACATGGATGTGATATAAAACTAACAATCCTAAAATCACATGGTGAGTTGAGGTCTGTCATGAGAGGTGTGGGATAATAACCCTACTCACATCTAGTACTCCAATACCTAACATTCATAGTTCCTAACTAATTGGAATCATCTCAATATAATAATATGACCCAAAAGACTAACCTTATCACATACAATTTTGCTAAGAACGATATCAGGTCAACATTAAAACCGGAACCCGTCCCAATCCATGGAATGTCTAGAAGGGTTTTACAAATTCCCATAGGCTAGCACATGTTCCCATGTATGATAATTAATGGGTTTGGAATGGTTTATCCTTGTTAGAAGCATTAAAAAACCAGGAACAATAAATGAGCAGAATCATAAAATTACCATCCAAACAATCCTTAAATAAAATTTATCACTGAATACATGTTTTTAAACATGACACAAGGGTTAAAAAAAATAAAAATTATCATAATCTATAACATAAAAACCACCAAAAAAAGGGACACCACCCACATCCCTTTCCAAAACATTTCACCAATGAATGAGCTAGAAACCTGAATCGTCATCACCAAGGACAGTGCCATTACATGTGTCATAAAAGATCATGTCAATTTACACCGAAAACGGTATGTAGGGTGTGAGAGTAAGCCTTATAGTATTCCAACAAAATGATATAATGTGAAAATCATTACAAGAAAAATATCATTCATGTTTTTAATAAAAAGAAAAGGTGTCAACAATTCTTAAATGGTGCAACATTTAAATGAAACCCGTTTTCAATGGTTATCATTAAAGAATGAAAAATTTATTTAAAATTGTATTCTATATAATTTTCCATCCATACACACAATATTACAAAGATAAATAAAAATATAACATGAGCACATGTCATGGGAATACCTCAAAACACTAGTTCGTTGTGGGACCTTGGTATATCGTATCACGATGTAAAAGTAACCATAAAAAATATGTTTCCTGTGCATGAGATAGTTTTAGAAAACATTCATATAACATAGTGGTTCACAAAATCATGATAATAGTTTTTTAGTCTTGTCAATTTCAATATTGTTTTTCAAATAGGGAGAAAACCACTCTGGACAACTTGCATACTAGTCCTTGTCCACCCACCTTGATACCCACGTTTCCCTCTTTGTGCTCAAACAACTTCCAAGTACTAGCAAAGACCATTTAAAAATAAAAATACCAGTTCTAGTGATACAAATTATAAACAATAGCTAAAAAATCTTCAACCATTTTTATAATTCAATAAACCATTTATAATTTTTATAATATAATGTCATCAAATATAGCCAAGATTTTAACACAGATTCCTTCTAAAAACCAACCTTGAAAATAAAAAATGTACAAATATCAAACCAAACCAGTATTGGAAGCCTTAAAACCATTTAATAAAACCATTCCATGAATCATAACACATCCCCACTTGACACAACAAGGAATACACATGAAAACACCCATTTTCACACAAAAAAATTAAAATTAAAATCACCTTCTTCAAAAATGATACAAAAAATAGATTTCATACGAATCACAAGGAAAGAGGAACATGAAAAAAATAGTTCAAGAAATTCTAAGTCATCCATTAATGGTTAGACCTGTTATAACCTTCCAAATGTGTCAAAAAAATAAAATCCCTATGAAGAACAACAATCGTGCCACCACCACACCACAATGAAGTGAAAATGAACCTAAAACACAAGATTGGACCAAGAAACTCAAAACAAAACCCTAGGTATGAAGCAATATCTTCATTATATTTGGAGCCTCATGTATATGGGAATAAAACCTAATGAAATTATAATGACCCGGCCTTAAAAAATTATATAATCATGAATTAAATTAATAATTCTCAAAGATGATCTTATCAGGTTTAGAGTTTTAGAAAATTAGGTCATAACTATTACATCTCAAAATACTACAATGTAGACACTTCTACTAAGTTTCCATAAAATAAAAACTCTTAAAAAGAAACATGTCTAGTTCCAATTTTTCGATAGAATGTCTTTCCTTGATACCATCCATGACCCTATTCATCTTTTATTCCTATGGAAACAATTTAAAAAACTTGGTATGAGCATAAAAATCCCAGTAAAGGATACACAAAGAAGGAAAACTGTTAGTTTTTCAAAACAACATGTAACCCAAGAATACTTTATCAATGTAATACTTGTTCACCATTATGAATTAGTAAAAAACTATTCACTGAATAAAAGATCATTACTTACCCTTTTGTAACCAAAATATTACCATAAAACCCATATAATGAACATATAAAATATAAAGGTAACTTGGGACATAAACATAATTAACTGGAATAACCATACGGTCAATTTCCACATATATCACTTAATGTAGTATCCATACAACCGACTTCCATACCCAATTCATTGGGGGTTATAATGTAACCACCCGTCCTGGTATTCATGGAACCACCAGTCAAATGGTTTATCACGTAACCACCCGTCAAATGTCTAAGTACCATTATTAAATCATAACACATAAAACAATTATATAGGAAAGAAAACATTTCCACATTTCAAGCACAATATATCACATAAATATATTGATATAACAAATACATTATCAAAACCATTTTAAAAACAAAAATACATAAAAGAATATATGGAATTTATTTACTTTTTAAAATATAACATCTTGTTGAGGAAGCCAAAGATCAAATGACACTCCTGTCGGCAGAAAGGTCATTGTCACCAAGTACATTAGAAAGAAACATACTTTTTGTCATTTAGTAAATCGATTTTATTGAAAATATTCCTTTAGAATAAAAGTAGAAGTCAAAGGGGTTTATATACTTTATAAAAGAAAGTAGTGTATAAAACAAAATATGCCTCAATGAAAGGAGATTGAGATGAAGTCCCTTAAGAAGTCAGTATCCTTAGATTAAGGATAAATAAATTACATGATTATGTGTGAAAAATATAAATACACAAAATATAAGTGGATATTAAGTGTAAAACAATAATAGGTCATTCACACATTCTCTTGGAAAAACAAAACCAATGACATAGATATTTAACTCAATGAAATGAGATTGAGTTATGATTTCCCATACAAATTCGTATAAATGATGTAAGAATTTATCAATGAGATGATTATGTGTACAAATAGTATATCCACACAAAGGTTTATGGACATTACAACATAGATATTCCACACATAATCTTTTCATAATAAAATCAAGAAGTAGAGGCTTAACCCAAAGAATTGAATTTTGGTTAAGATGTTCCCTAATAGAAATCTGACAGCCTAACGACGTCACTATAGAATTAATAAAATGAGATGATGAGATATAAAAAGGGTTATATCATCACATGGAAATAAAATTTATAGAAATATGTATATATAAGAACATACCCCAATATAATAATATTAAAATAACTAAAAAATAAGTCTCTTAAAATGAGGAGGGTGAAAGGTTCCCTTACCAAATTGGGTAACTTCCAAAACCTACACCCCATGAAAGAAGGAAAATACATCATTGATGTAAATAATAATAAATGAAATTATATTACACAAAGAGTATAATAATGTGCAGTACATAGAAAACTCAAAATAAATGGTGAAAAACTTTGCATAAATCTCATGGGAATAAAAGTGAGATGAAAAATCCCTTACGAAAACTCGGCAGCCTAAGGGCGCCACATAAAACTTCCAAAAATGGATTTTTGAGATAAAAAACGGTCTATCATAATATGAACATAAAATGTACAATATGATAAATATAAAATAACATCCCCAAACATAAGAAATATGATCTTAAAAGAAATGACATAAAAGAGAGTACTTAAAAATAAAGAGAGAGGTAGGATCCCATACCTCAAGTCTGAGTTGCCTTGTTCATTTCTTTATATTCCTGAATAATAAACTTTGGTCAATTTATAATTGCTTAAGGACCTCTTTTAAATATTATTATTCAGTTTATAATACTAATTATAATGTTATAATAATTGGTTAATAATGTGAGTTCATATCAGACATTTTTATCGATGTTCGGTACATGAGTCAAAATTGAGCTTGTTGGAAATGAATTTTCCATGAAGTTTTAGGTACATCATCTCCAGAATATTATTAATGATTTAAATATAATATATATCCATTATATATTCATTTAATACTATTCCATAACATTTGGAGAAAAAAATGAATTGCACCCTTCATGGAGACGGTAGGTTGTACGTACGCATGAACGCTACATTCATTTCGTTGTCATATTAATGGAATTAAAAATAAATGAGAGATATATATATTATAATTCCTTAATTATATCCATAATTTAGATGTAATATTTGACATATATTTCCATTATATATATGTACTTATAATACTTCATAACATTTGGAGATAGGAAATGAAATGTACAGTTCATGGAGGCAGTATGTCGTACATATGCATAAACGCTACGTTCATTTCTTTTTTTATATTCAATGGAATGAAATAATAATGATATAAAAGGTATATTATAATTCCAGTATGATATCATATGTAATAAAACTAATTCCATCATTTATATATCCCACAAATGGAATTAACGAATCAAATCACTTTGGGGGCGGTAGTCCACAGTTCCAAAAATTATGATTTTGCGTTTACCCATAATGGGAACCACAAAGGTATTCCATAAGTGAAAAATAAAGAAGCTTAATGAAAATATAATAATATTATATATCATATATAAATATAGTGACATATTAATGGCCACCATTGAAGGTGTTAAAAGAATATTGAACAATCATCGTTTCGTGAGGCAGTAATTCGCCATCCAAAGAAAGTGTATGTTCTATAACCATTAGAAGGAGTTGTGTGGAAGTGTTGCTCGAATAATTATTATAAAAACATCCTAGTATATGGAATATACTGGTGTTGTTTCAAAAAAGGAATAAAAACAGTTTAGGGGGTTTGAGAAGAAAAATAAAACAAAAGAACACAAGTGAAGACATTAGCTTAAAATCATGTTACTCTTTTTGATTTGAGCCCAAAGGCTTCCTTGGAAATGATTCTGCCAAAAGTGAGGCTTCTAGAAGTAATATAGGGATGTTAAGAAACAAAATGAATAGATATTGGCCGATCCAATTGCTTTAGTGGTGTTGGTAAGGTGGTAGAGGTGGGGGCCTTTTATAAGATGGAGGGGGGGCACTCTTGGAAAGTAAAGAAATGTTACATTATATTAAAATGAGTTTCGGATTTCAGAGGTAACAAAATTGACAAATTTCGAGGATATGGTGATAAGGGTTCTAAATATACTCATCCAATAGTATTTGGACAAGTTTATGTCTAATATTTTACATTATCTTTTCATTTTATTTAAATCGTTCATTAATGAGGTAATTGTTGCATCATCATGGTGTCATAAATAAATTAATTTATTTAATATCTAAAAATTATAAAACAAATACTATGATGTAGGAAATATTTTTATCTTTCCAATTAATATTTATAGTAAAAAATATAACTTGTATAACCCCATGTAAAAATTTTATTTGTAAACCAATACATGTTTGTGACATTTTTATTTTAACATTAAAAAAAGTTATTAAAGTCATTTTCCTACCAATGTGGCTCCATGGGGTCCCCAAGTTGACCCATGAATTTTCTTGGTCAGACATGATTCATAAAATAAGGGTAGGAGATGTGTCATGGTCATTTCATATTATTATAACATTATCTTTACCTTAAATTACACTAATTACCTTTAATCACGATTAATAAAACATTAACATTACTATTCACCAAAAAATTATTTTCATCCCATTGAACCACATTTTACATCCTCATGAAAACCATTTATTTTATATTTTTGAAATTAAAATCAGGGAAGTGTTAATTATTCATTTAAATGAAAAAATTATTTTATTAACTACCCCTTAGTGGTTTCACTATTCATCAAAAATTGAAGTTTTTCATAAAAAACCAAAAATTCACCCTAAGCTATATTTGATATTCTGAATTCAAAAATGACATCTATTTTACAAAATTCAAAACAAATAAGTCTCATTAATTAATTTAATAATTAATTCCCACTGACAAAACAAATAGCGTGTTTTTAAAAAACAATATCTATTAAAAGATTGACAGTAGTTTAAGTCCAATTTCAAAGTGAAATTAATTACAATGACCACCATTGGATTAATTGGTAAAAATATATTCTAATTTAATTTTAAAACCAATTAAAAAGATGATCTAATCATATAAATAAATTATATTAAAAGAAGTTTTGAATTAAAATAGAACATATTTCACTTATTCATTAAAAATGGACTTTATCAAAAAAAACAAACCTACACAAAGTAAATTTTCATATCCTGATTCTATATAAGGATTATATTTGGTCCAATATAACATATAAAATTTTCAACATGTGTATTTAAAAAGGGTTCACCATCAAAAGGAGGTTAATCAACCTTTTAAGGAATATTAGAATATTTACGCATAAAATTGCATTCATTCGCATTTTAAGCCTCTAACATTTATTGGATAAAAGTAAAAATATTTGAAAAACATATATAATAATTCTGTAGTTAGTTATGTTCATTCCTTCTATTCCAACGTCTATACATTATCTATCATAATTATATTATTAGAGTGAAATGTAAGATTTCAATGAAACTCATTGTTGCGTATTGGGCACGCCATCTAGCATAGCATCCCCTTTAAATTAATTTTAACATTGTATTCATAAATATGTATAAATATGAAAAATTAATATTCTTTATTTACCAGGGACGTTACATCCTTCCCCCCTTTTGGGAATTTCATCCTCACAATTTCAAAATTTGGCCTTGGAAACTTCATTGAATGTCCCACATCAGATCAAGAGTCAGTAAAACTTTTACTTTAAAATAAAGAGAGAGAAATACAAAGGTCACCTGAGTTAACCCATACTAGGAATCTAGGTAGGAAAACATGGACATGGAAGAGAAAAAAAGGGTCATGATCTGATGGAGAGTGATAGAAAATATGTTTAGGAGAAAGTTAACCACCAGGAAATCATAAACTTGTGATGGGTTAAACGATATTTGATTCCCGAGTAGGAATAACTAACAGAAAACATTTTTATTTTATGTTACATTTCATTGAGGAATTTATTTATGGTCTTAACTAAAACATAAGTAAACATACTTACATGTGATGTTGACTTTCAACTTTTACTACATTTCTTACACAAACTCATATTTTTTCCAAAAGACGAGTATTTAGGATGACTTGTTCACACTCTGAGCACTATAACCAACTTCTAGAGAATCAACTAATCCAATAAAGAGAACTATATATTTACCTTGTCTTTAGACCAAAAAAAAAATTGTTAGAACATGATCAGTTAATCCACAAAAGGATAATCCATTATAAAAAGAAAATCTATTCATAATCTCCAAAATTTTCCAACAAAACCCAAGGTTCAACGAAGACCATTTGATAATCAATTTTTCCATTAAATTATTCAATGTAAACCAAACTAAGATTGAAACCCAAATATTTTAAGGATTTAATCACATTGTCTTCCAAGGTAAAAATTAACATTTTTCTCCAAATAGCTTTAGTTTCTCTTAAATTCTCATACTAAAAAGTAATTAACCTAATCACATATCCTCCATGGTAGGTTAATCATTTCCATAGATAACCCAAAATAAACATACTCTTGATTCATAAAATCATCTAAATAAAAATAATTAGTCAAACTAACCTGGGACTTCATGTAGTCTAGTGGTAGGCGATAAATATCAGTCGTACTTTGGTTGTGGTTTCGATTCCCATAGCTTTGTCCGACTCAACGGGTTGTCGCACGGTCTACGTGTTGTCCTTTTTACAAACTATATAATTCTCCAAACATTCCCCAAAATGATATAAAATCATCAAAAAATAACCATAACATAATTTAACCTCAATTTTATCTCATGCCTTTCATTTTCCATCAATAACATATAGTGACCCATAATTACCTCAAAAGTAAGGATCAAATAAACCCAAATGGTTCTTTATAACTATGTCAACAATAGAATAGATAAATATTCCATGAATAAAATTCTCATATATCAAACATCAGGGTTACACATACTATAAAAAGTCTTCTAATGTAACCCCATCATCAAAAGAGACTTAATACTTTTAATAATTTCACCATAACTCTTGAAGCCCTTTTATGTTGACGTCTTACTCATTCAACATTCTTCATGATACATTAACCATGCCTTTCCAACTTATTCTGAAATACTTTTTTTCTACAAACGAAATGATGAATCGTATCCTAAGATTCCAAAAATAGGAAGACAAATGTTAAGAAATAATCCATACCTTTGATTGGTAATTGTCAGTTTCTTCATCCTCAATCAGAATGAAATTAGGTATTGGTAAATGAATATTTTTACAATCATGGTGATCCCATTCCCGAAACTTCTTCATAGGACATGTGTTTTCATAATGACTATCCACACCACATTTAAAACATTCAATTGATCCCTCAGAAATAACTTCTTTCCCTTTCATCTAGTCAACTGGATGCTTCCTTTTTCCATGATAGGTTCTTGCTTTATAACCATCATTTCCACATCTATATAATATTTCGCTCCCTTTGAAACATTTTCCTAGGTGTTTCTTTCCACATAGTTGACACATAGGTTTTTGAACACACTTACCTTTATGATTATTACCTAAAGTTTCGTGGGGATTAGTTTGTCACATATATAATGCCTTATAAAAATACCCATTATTTAGGTGGTCAATCATGACTCCTGATAGTTGGTTGAGGATAAACACAAGATTTCTTATTGTACCTCCCATATCATTCAGTTTCTCGCTCAGAAAACTATCACAGTTTCCTTCACATCCACTGTTACTTTGGTGCCTGCTAGATCCAGCCATTTACTAAATGCAAAAAGGTCAGTGTGATCATATCAGTAAAATCATCATATAATAATGAGGAAGATAAACACTAAGATATCGTTATACAAGTTATCTCAAACTAATTATAACTTTCAAAAAAATGACTCCATCTAATATACTAACCATTGTGGTTATACAAAACTTGTTACTTATTCAAAAGCAACACTCTAAACTCTAAAGTTATCTAAACCGACCTATGATACCAAATATAAGGACCCGACCTTAAAACATTACCTAATCATGAATTAAATGAATAATTCACATATAGGATCCTTTCAGGTTTATAGTTTTAGAGAATTAGGTCATAACAATTACAACTCAAAAGATTACAAATTAGACACTTCTACTAAGTTTCCATAAAATAAAAACTCTTAAAAAGGAACATGTCTAGTTCTGAGTTTTATATAGCATGTCTTTCCTTGATCCCATCCATGACCCTATTAATCTTTTATTCCTGTGGAAAACATTTCAAAAACATGGTATGAGCATAAAAATCCCAGTAAAGGATACACAAAGAAGGAAAACTGTTAGTTTTTCAAAACAACAATTAATCCAAGAATAAATTATCAAAGTAATACTTTTTACCTCTATTATGTAGTAAAAAACTCTTCACTAAATAAAATATCATTACGTACCCTATTGTAACCAAAATATTACCATAAAACCCATATAAAGAACACAGATAATAAAAATGTAACTTGGGACATAAACATACTTAAATGGAATAACCATATGGTCGACTTCCACACATATCACTTAATGGAATAGCCATACGGCCGACTTCTATACCCAACGCATTGGGGGTTATAATGTAACCACCCATCCTGGTATTCATGGCACCACCCTTCATATGGTTTATCACGTAACCACCCGTCATGATTCCATGTTCCATTATAAAATCATAATACATAAAACAATTATAAAGGAAAGAAAAAATTTCCACATTTCAAGCATAATATATCACGTAAATATATTGACATAAAAAATCCATTATAAAAACTATTTTCAATACCAAAATAAATATAATAGTATATGTTAATTATTTACATTTAAAAATATAACGGCTTGTTGAGGTATCCAATGATCAAATAATACTCACGGCGGTAGAAAGGTCGTTGTCACCACGTACGTTAAAAAGAAACATACTTTTTGTCATTTAGTAAAACACTTCATATATAAAATATTCCATTATAATAAATGTAGAAGTCAAAGGGGTTTATACACCGTATAAAATAAATTTGTGTATAAAACAAAATAGGCCTCAATGAAAGGAGATTGAGACGAAGTCCCTTACATTGTCGGCATCCTTATATTAAAGATAAATCAACTACATGATTATGTGTGACAAATATAAATACAAAAAATATAAGTGGATATTAAGTGTAAAACAATCATATGTCATTCACACATACTCTTCGGAAAACAAAACCAATGACATAGATATTCAACTCAATGAAATGATATTTTGTGATGATTTCCAATACTAGTTCGTATAAATGATGTAAGAATTTATCAATGAGCTGATTATGTGTAGAAATAGTATATCCACACAATGTTTTTTTGAACTTACAACATATATATTCTAAAAATAATCTTGTCATAATAAAATAAAAAAGTATAGTTTTAACCAAATTAATTGAAAGTGGGTTAAGAAGTTCCCTTACAAAAATCCGATATCCTAACAACATCACATTAGAATTCATAAAATGAGATGATGGGAGATAAAAAGGGGTATATCATCACTTGGACATAACATTAATAGAAATAAGGATTTATTAGAACATATCCCAACATAATAAGATTAAAATAACTAGAAAAGAAGTCTCTTAAAATGAAGAGGGTGAACGGTTCCCCTACCGAATTGGGTAACTTCCGAAACATACACCCCAGGAAAGAAGGACAATACAAAATTGATGTAAATACACATAAACTAAATTATATTACACAAAGAGTAGAATAATTGGTAGTACATACAAAAATCAAAGGAAATGGTTGAAAATGTAGCATAAATCTCACAGTAAAAAAAAGTGAGATGAAAAATACCTTACGCAAACTCGGCAAATTAACGGAACCACATAAAACATATAAAAATTGATTTACGAGATCAAATAGCGTCTATCATAATATGAAAATAAAAATTACAGTATTAGGAATATAAAATTACATCCCCAAACATAATAAATATGATCTTAAAAGAAATGACATAAAAGAGAGTACTTAAAAAGAAAGAGGTAGGATCCCTTACCTCAAGTTCTACTTGCCTTGGTCATTTCTTTATATTCCTGAATAATAAACATTGGTAAATTTATAAATTCTTAATTACCTATTTAAATATTATTATTCATTTCATACCACTTATTATAATGTTATTATAATTGGTTAATAATGTGAGTTCATATCAGACATTTTTGTCGATGTTCGGTACATGAGTCAAAATTGAGCTTGTTGGAAAATAATTTTTCATGAAGTTATTGGTACATCATCTCTAGAATATTATCAATGATTTAAATATCATATATAACTAGTATATATTCATTTTATACTATTTCATAACTTTTGTAGATAAAAAATTAAATGCTCCATTCCTGGAGATGGTAGACCGTACATACGCATGAACGCTACTTTCATTCTGTTGTCATATTAATGGAATTAAAACTAAATTTTATATATGTATATATTATAATTCCAGAATGATATCCATTATTTAAATGTAATATATGACATTTATGTCCATTATATATATGTACTTATAATAGTACATAACATTTGGAGATATGAAATGAAATGTACCGTTTATGGAGACGGTAAGCCGTACGTACGCATGAACGCTACATTCATTTTTTTTATATTCAATGGATTGAAATAATAATTATATAAAGGTATATTATAATTAAATTAGGATATAATATGTTATAAAATTAATTCCATCCATTATACGTCCCACATATGGAAATAACGAATCAAATCACTTTGTGGGGGCGGTAGTCCGCACATCCTAAAATGAAGATATCGCGTTTACCCATAATGGGAACCATAAAGGTATTCCATAAATGAAAATACAGAATCTTAATGAAAACATAAAAATATTATATATCATATATTAATACAGTGAAAAATTAATGTCCACCTTTGAAGGTGTTAAAAGAATATTTAACAATCATCGTTTTGTGACGCAGTAATTCACCATCCACAGAAATAGAATGTTCTTTAACCATTAGACAGAGGTGTGTGGAAGTGTAGCTCGAATAATTCTTATAAAAAGATCCTATTATATTTAAGATACTGGTTTTGTTACAAAAAATATGTAATAAAAAGAGTTTAGGGGGTTGGAGAAGAAAAATAAAACAAAAGAACACAAGTGAAGACATTACTTGGAAATCGGGTAACTCTTTTTGATTTGAGCCCAACGGCTTACTTGGAAAGGATTCTGCCAAAATTGAGGCTTCTAGGAGAAATATAGGGATGTTTAGAGACAAAATTATCATAGTTTTGCCAATAAAAAGCCTTTAGAGGTGTTGGTAATGTGGTAGAGGTGGAAGCCTTTTATAAGATGGAGGAGGGGCACTCTTGGAAAGTAAAGAAATGTTACTTTATATTAAAATGAGTTTCGGATTTCAAAGGTCCCACATTGATATATTTATAGGATTAGGTGATACGGGTTAGAAATATACTCATCCAATAGTTTTTGGACAAGTGTATGTCTTATATTTTACGTTATCTTTTCATTTTATTTAAATCGTACATTAATGAGGTAATCGCTGCATCATCATGGTGTCATAAATAAATAAATTTATTTAATGTCTAAAAATTTTAAAAAAATATAATATGATGTAGGAAATATTTTTTTCCTTCCAATCAATATTTATAGTTAAAAATATGACCTGTATAACCCCATTTAAATTTGTTTTAGTAAAAAAATTCATGTTTGTGACATTTTTATTTTAACTTCAAATAAAAAGTTATTAATATCATTTTCTATCATTGTTGCTCCATGGGGTCCCCAAGTTGACCCATGTACTGTCTTGGTAGGCCATGAATCGTCCAATAAGGGTAGGACATGTGTCAAGGTCATTTCATATTATGATAACATTATCTTTACCATAATTTACACTATTTACCTTTAATCGCGATAAATAAAACTTAAAAGATACTATTCACCAAAAAATTATTTTAATCCCATTGAACCACATTTTACATCCTAAGGAAAACCATGTATGTCATATTTTTGAAATTCAAATCACAGAAGTGGTAAAGATTCATTTAAATGAAAAAATCAGTTTATTAAGTATCACTTAGTGGTTCACTATTCATCAAAAATTGATGTTTTTCAGAAAAAACCCAAAAATTAACCCTAAGATATATTTGATATTATGAATTCAAAAATTATTTCTATTTTAAAAAATTCAAAACATATATGTTGCATTAATTAATTTAATAATTAATTCCGCATGTCAACACAAATAGCGTGTTTTAAAAAAACAATTTCTATTAAAATATTGACAGTAGTTTAAGTGCAATTTCAAAGTGAAATTAATTCCAATGACCACCATTGGATTAAATGGTAAATATATATTCTAATTTAATTTTAAAACCAATTAAAATGATTATCTAATCATATAAATAAATTATATTAAAAGATGTTTTGAATTAAAATATAACATTTTCACTTATTCATTAAAAATGTACTTTATCATAAAAAAATAACAAAAACCTTCACAAAGTAAATTTTGATATCCTCATTCTAAAGAAGGATTATATTTGGACCAATATAACATATAAAATTTTCAACAAGTGGATTTAAAAAGGGTTCACCATCAAAAGGCGGTTAATCATCCTTTTAATGAATATTAGAATAATTACGCATAAAATTGGATTAATTTTCATTTTAAGCCTCTAAAATTTATTGCATAAAAGTAAAAATATTTGAAAAACAATTATAATCATTTTTTAGTTAGTTATGTTCATTCCCGCTATTCCAACGACTAGACAATATCTATCATAATTATATTATTAAAGTACAATGTAAGATTTCAAAGAAACTCGTTGTTGCGTATTGAGTATGTCATCTAGTATAGCATCCCCTCTAAATTAATTTTAACATTTTATTCACAAATATTGATAAATATAAAAAAGTAATATTCTTTATTTACCTGGGAAGTTTCAGAAAAGGAAGAAACATGGGAGGGAAATTACATACATGATAATCCTCGAAGATAGGCCCACAAAAAACCTTCAAAAATGGATAAACAATGTGGTTGAGGGACCATGGAAGCCTTCCATGGTAGTAAGGCATGAAATGGGGAAGAAATGGGTGCATTGGTGTTAGGACTGGATAGGAAAATGTGTAAATATAAAAAAAATTGTTCACTTAGAAGATGTTCACAGTTTTCTTTCACGGTTTAGTAAACAGGGTGCATAAACCTTGTGGCCTATTCTATCCATCCAAAATCATTCCTATTTGCTCTAATTTTTTGGGTATTTTAGGGGGAAGCCTTGGGGGAATGAGAGAAAATTATATAATATATAAATACATAAAAATAAATAAATGATGTGATAGTTTATTGATAATATGAGTGTAATTTATGGATATATATGCACTAATTTCAACAAGGAATTTTTATCCCTTTATGGGTCTTGCGTAGATAGGGTCATGGTCTAACTCACATCATTGATAACATGACAAATATAAGTGATAAGAATTTTTTTTTCAATGGGGTATAAATCTCGAAAATAAATGGGGGAATGTACACATGATACCTTTTTATATAGATATTCCATTGTTAAATAATTATATACATAAAATTTATATGTGGTGAGTGTGTCATGGGGAGGATGTAAAATGGTTTTACTAGTTTCTGTGTTGAGGAGGATTCATCTATTTATTCACTATGATTTTATATCATTATGTCAAATTTTTAACATGATGGTTTTTAGGATCTTATGGAGTATGAATGTAATATTCACCCTACATATCTTTTAATAATATTCAAATTCAATAAGATTTATTTAGTTAATGAGAAAGACATTACTAGTTCATGTTGTTTTTTCAGAGAGGTTGGAGGGTTCTATGTTATAGAGGATTTTTATTTATGTAATCTTAAATTTTAATCCACTTATTTCATTTTTTATTACATTACATTTATTTTTATTTATTACAAATTAAATCATGGGATTATTTTGATATTTTAATCTCATATTGTATGCTTAAAATCTAAGTAACACCTAGATGTTTTTATGAAATACTTTCTTTATATAATTTTTTCCATTTTTAGCTTTCTTTGCACACAATTGTGAGTTTGAGATATTCCCTAATTTTAAAATGTCCTTTATTTTCTAGAAGTTTGGTTAGTGGGAATAATGATATCTAACTTTTGAAAATTTGTTATCAATTAATTGGTTATCAATTATTTTTAAAAAATATAATTCAATTAGATATTTGTATTTTTGAGTGAATTACTATTAGTAACGAAATTAATGGGATATATTTGTGTTATATACATAATAAAATATTTTTTATATTCATTAAATGGATATTATTGTAATATGGTATGAATAAAAACCTATTTGATGTATAAAAATCTATTTTTTAAATAGATTAATTATACACCTTTTAATGGAGAACCAATTTTAAATTATTATTTAGAAACATCAATTGTTTTTATATGAAAATATAAACTTGTTATTTTATAGTGGGATATAAAAATATACTATGGATAAATTTATTATATTTTTCTTACAACTATCATGTTTTGATAAATAGAAAAAAGAAACTAAATTTTAAATAAACAACTTTTTCCACTGAGATAATTTATATGGTTTAGTTATAGTATTTAATGGATTTAAAGTATAAATATAATATATTTTTAGCATTAAATATAATTTATTTCATTATCATTAATTTTACATTGAATTCATTTTTAAAAACATTTCAATATTTTGAAAATCATTAAAGTGTAAAACATTTTTTCTCATTTCAAAAATGTGATTAATTTTAAATAAATTACCGACAAATTATGTGTTTGGAATTTTGAAAAATTGATTCCATATTTGAATCATTAGGTCCACATAATGTTCATATAATTCTTTTATGATTGGGAATTATGAAAATTTTCATTGATAATTGTTTTTATTACAATGGTTAATGGTAAATCAGGTAATTAAGGGTTAAAATAATATAATAAATTACCTTAACACCTGTAAAAATCCTATCCGATGACTAAATTTGACCCTTATCATATATTGTTAAAAATGTAATCACATTATGGCCACTTACCTATGAATATGACATGGATGTAATAAAATCCAATGAATGTGAAAAAAATGTCAAAATATAATTTTATATAAAAATATTAATATTTAAATATGGATACCTATGAGGTAATGTCGACTATAGATTTTGTTCTAAAACCTAATAAATTACCCACATGATAGAAATTTATTTATATTTTTTACAGATTAAATATTTATCATTAATTACAACATGATAGCGATGAAGAAAATATTTTGTTTATAAAAATATAAAACAAATGGGTATAAGTATTAAAGGAAATATAATATGAACTAATTGATGTTCTATAATAATTTTTTATGTTCATATGGAATTTTATAAGTGTATTCAATATTTTATTTTGAATTTCTCTTTTGAGTGATTTTAATTTAATGACAAATAAATGAAAAATGTCTAAAATCCCACTAATGACATTTTATAGAAATTAACATTTATTTAATTATTTAAAGCTCGTAAAAATATAAAGAAACATTAAAGAGATAATAATAATGTCCAAAAGGTCAAAAACATAATGATTTAGGGTCAATTGACACCATATAAGGAAATATTTATAACCATTTAATATTTATGAAGTTATTACCATAAATAAAATAAAATAGAATGACCGGGTGTTAATTAAAATGATAATTTGTAAATTTACATAAACAATTGTCTAAAATTTATTGGTTGATAATACGGCCGCCCTTTATCATCTCATCTTCTAAATTTGGACATTTTGAAGGTTTCCAAAAGTTCCCCTCACTTCAATTATAAAATGACACATCCTCCCTCACATCATCAATTAATTTTGAGCCTTCATTTTCAGCCAAACACAACCATATTTCCTTATAAAGTTCCCTATTTTCATGTTAGTGGTTTTTTTTCTTCTTAAAAACCCATCATTAGTGCCCTAAGTGGAAATTTAAATAAGGAAAGTTGAGGATGAGGTAATCTCTTCTACAAATTCATTCATGTTTCATTACACTTCTAAATCCTCTTCATTAGTTTTTTCATTATAATGAAATAACATCAGAATCAATAATATACTTCTATTTTATTAAAAATAATTAACAACTCTATTTCACCTTCTATTCATCCTACAAAAAATGAAATCATTGCGCGTGCATATATATGATTTACCATCTCCATGACGTTGGGTAATCTGTTTCTCACAACCACCTTATATGGATGGGTATGATGATAGAATTAATAAAAATATATATGATTGATATAAAATTATTTTCATTATGAGAAACTGTACACCATCAACTTCAATACCATTCAACAATAATGGGAACGATATCGTCGCTCGTGTCAACGTACGATTTACCGTACCCATAGTGTGATGTGATTCGTTCTACATAATATTAATTAAACCATGACTAGATAAATTAATTTGATTAAGAAATATGAAATATATTATACTAATAAGATACTATAAATTTTATAACTATATCATAAAAGGAGGGTTAAGAACATATCTGACAAAACATGCATAAGAACATAAAGCAATTAATACATGAATAATGAGAAATAATGATATTCAACTAACAAACTGATGAAAATAATATCATAAATTTGGTCATAAAATTTATTATAATTATATAATAAATATGTAACATTATTCAAATAATTATATATGAGGTTAGGATAATACGAAGCATACCCGACTTAAGGTATGTGATAAATTTGAAAAACTAGTTTTTATTTGAGATTGTTTATTTATAAGTATTTACTAGGTTATATTTATCATCTACATACATGTGACCTAAATATGAATTATAGAATATTCTTTATATCCTTTAATAATTAATAAAATTCAACTTTACACATTAGTAAATTTTTATTAAATGGTATAAAGGGAAATTTTTTTCTTTTTCGGTACGAGGTACTTTTTTGGATTTTCTAGCAGAAGTATGAGAAGAATGTTTTTTAGACAATACAACATGAATGGGTTTTTAAATTTTCATAATGAATTATTTCATTTAAGATTCTCCTAAAATATTGCGTGGTTAATTTCACATAAAATCATTCCTCCTAAAATTATATGTCTTTCTGTTGAAGGAAAATGTTTTTAAAGAAGAAAGGATATTTTCCTGAGGAATTGATTTCAAGTGCTTTCTCCAAAAAATTATTCCATATAAGAAGTCACTCATTAAATAGGGTTATATTCTTATTCCATTTATTAATATGATATTATTGTTTTTATGATTTAATATTATTTAGGATATCCAATTGTTTTCATTCAATTATTATGGAATGATGTTTAAGAAACCCATTATATTTCATCAGTTATGCTAGGGTAAATGTTTTTATTTTTTGTTAAAATATAATAATGGTTTGATAATGATATGGGAGGGACCTATATCTCCCTCAAATTCATTGGGTAATTATTTATTTCTCATGAGATATATATGACTGGAAAGAAAAGATAATATGGTTCAGTAATATAGGTCAAAAATGAGGAGTGAACTCAGTTCAGTAATGGAATAATTCCTCTATGATGGTCTAATAAATGAGCCTTAACTAATATGAAATTATTTTATATGATTATGTGCATATTGAAATGAATTGTTATCTTTTTTTATTATTACAAGGTTTCCATTTCATTTTTTATCTATCCCATGAAATGATATTGTGATCATTTATATGCTGGATTAGATTTCAAAAAGTTATATTCATATCAATATGATATGATTGACATTTCCTTTTTTTAATCTTATTGAGCATTGGAGATCACCCTTTCATATCATTCTTCTCACCATGTCATGAATAATGGTATCAAGTATGATATTCCAAAAGGGGTCTATTTTTGAAGAGATAAATTGGAATCAATGTAGATGTTTTTTGAATTCGGTGTTTTTGTTTCCCAATTTCTAATGACACTATACCTATTTTATCATGTCATAGTTTTTTATTTTGATATATTGAATATAATTCAATAATAAAGTAATAGCAATGTAAGTAATGTATGGGTCATTATATTTGGTACCAGAGGAAATGTATAGTTAACCATTCAAAATAAGGACAGAATGACATAGTAAGGACCCAAAGGATTTGTCTATATATTGGATTCAATCCTAGTGACCATTAATAACCTAGGATAAAACCTAATTTATCGTAAATTGAAAATTTATTCATGATTTTGTGGTATTATTTTTATTATTAGAGTTTCTAAAACTATTATTCTTGGTTTTAGTAAATGGCTATAATATGAAGGAATAATGTAAATTATAAATGTGACAATAAATTCAATGATTTTACACCAGAACAACCATGTTTTATTGGAGCTATATTGAAAAATCACGTATCCATGCTCATACAATGTTCTCAAGCTATGAATCATGCATGAAATACAAATGAGAAAAAGAGGGGGGAAATTTTTTGGAGTTCTTCAGGTGACAACATCTACCTTTATTCAATGGGTTTGTAGATACATTAGTGGATGAATAATGGATCAGTGCACCTAAAAAGATAATTTTATTTCTACAGTGTTCTGAACAGAATAATGATATCATAACTGTCTATTGTTTGGATGTAGAAGTTGTTAAATGGTGGAATATTTCCAAGAATATGAGGCAATTATATTATATTGAGTCCATGGAATGGGATGTGTACAAGAAATTATTTTTGAATAAGTACATTCCTTGTATTAATTTAACACATATAAAGATGAAGTCCCTTGAACATAAGAAAAATGAAGACGAATATGTTGGTACCTATGATGAAAATTTTACAATAATTTCAATGTATGTTTATGCTGTCATTATCAAACTTGAGGGTAAAATTGATCAATTATTTAGTGTCTAAAAAACATGTCTTTAATGGGAATTATCCACATGGGACTTCAATAGCTATGAGGAAATTGTTCGATGTGCTCTCAAAATTTATATGGAGATTGGATTAATCCATCCGTCATATGTGTTTGATAAGAAGAGGAAAGTGGAGTTCAAAGGAAAATATAAAGACATCGCTAAAACAAAGATGATTTTTCTATTATGCTCAAAGTATATAAGGAAACACTGAGGAACTTATCTTAAATAGACTATTATAAGTTTTATGTGTTTAAAAGAAGGTTATTAGTATGTTGAATATCAATGTGATTGGAAAATGATATCTAATGATGTGAAAAATGAAAATGCAACACTGAATACACCTCTTAATGTTCAATACAGGTGAAAGGAAATGGGGGATTATGCAAATCAATGTCCTAAACTAAGGGTTATTGATGATGATCAACATCAAAGAACTCTTAAGGACTATAGAAAATGAAATTCACCTAAAATCACTATCAGCGACGTGGAGTATGATATTGGAGTTGTGAAAGGTACACCTATCATCCCCTCTAAAGTAGAAATTGATTTATTTGACTATGGATCCATACACTTTTTCATTTCTAAATAATTTGCTGAGGGAATTTCTATATTAACTCAACAATTATATGATGTTTATATTGTGAAAAATCCTAGTCAAACAAAGGTTTCATCATAATTATATAATTCATCTTTGGTTTATGTTTTTGGGAATGTGATTTCTACAATTATTGTTATCCTCATTATAGTGTAATTTGATGTGAATCTTGGCATGGATTATCTTTTTCTATATAGAGATAAAATATATTGCTAAGTAAGGGAAGTCACATTTCATATTCTAGATCAATCCATGATTATATATCGAAGCAAGGATGAATATGCCTTCTTAGTATAAATTGTTCCATCTTAGGGGTCTTGATTCCAATAAATTATAGTTATTTATCTCAAATGGTTTGGGAGAACTGTAGATTATGAATTATCACATTTTACGAGAGTTTGATGATGTTTTCTGAAGGAATTTTCTTGTCTTCATCCAAATCATTTATTATCGTTTTTAATAGAACCCATAATGGGTGATATTACTATTTCAATGAAACCATATAGAATGGCCATAATTGAGTTGCAAAGATTTTAAGAAACAATAACAAGATAATAACAATAAGGGATTCATACTCCCTTCTTTATCACCACGGGGAGCACCTATTATTTTTATTAATAAGAAATATGGATCAATGAGACTATGTATTGATTATCATTAACTTAACAAGATCACAATCATGAACAAATATCAGTTCCCCTCATTGATGAATTAATTGAAAAACTATACGGAGGTCAATACTTTTTCATGATTGTTCTCCATTCTGGATATCATCAATAATGGTTAAAAGAAGAGGATATAAAAAATAATACATTCTATATAAGGTATGGACACTATGAATTTATATTTATTTCTTTTAGACATACTGATTCCCCCACTCTCTTTATGGATCAAATGAATTTAGCCTTTAGAAACTGTCTTGATTAGTTTTTGGTAGTCTTTATTGATGATATTTTTGTATATTCAATGTACATGGAAGAAAATTAATATCACATGAGAATTTTACTATGGACCCTGAAAAATGATATAACTTATGAAAAATTTACCATTTGTGAATTGTTTCTTTAGAATGTTTAATTTTTGGGTCACTTATTCTGAATAGAAGGGATATCTGTAGATCCAGTAAAAAATAGATTATTGAATGATGGATGAGACCAAAAAAAGTAACTAATATCTTATTTTTTTTCTTGGTTTGGCTGACTATTATTGAAATTTTGTTAATGATGTTTCACTATTATGTATTCCACTCACCAGGTTTACTCAGATTGGAGTTATGTTCATTTGGATGGAGGAATTTGAAGTTAATTTCATAGAGTTAAAAAGTAGGTTATTTAATTCCCCTTTCCTCACACTATAGTGGAGTGGAGAATGTTTTGTGATATATAGTGATGCATCCAAGAAGGGTGTGAGATTTGTTCTCATGAAATATTAAATGGTGATATATTATTTATCATGGAAGTTGAAAATTAATGATCAAAATTAACCAAATAATGATTTCGAGTTTGTTGTGGTAATTTTTTCACTAAATATATGGAGGACTTATCTTTATGGTAAAAACTATGATATTTTCCTTGATAAAAAATTTTAATGTATATTTTCACACAAAAGGTAATGGATATGTACCAAATTAGATTGTTGGTGTTGATTAATGATTATGACTGCACAATACATTACCACCCTAGGAAGGAGAATAAGGTGGAAGATGCTTCGAGATGAAAAGACCGTGGTAGCTTATCCATAATGAGTATCACAAAAGATACAATATTTATGTATTTACAAAATATGGTTAATGAAATTTTAATGTAAGGGGAGAAATATTACCTTTATCAAATGAATGTTAAACCATACATACATGTGAAGATTTTATAGGCAAATAAAGAAGATGTAGAGTTGAAAAAAATGTGAGAAATATTCCTTAATTCAACATTAATTGTGATGACATTATTATGGCTTAGAAACTGGGTTTTTATTCCTACCGTAATTAAATTAAGGAAGTATATATTTGATGAGGCTCATATTTATTCAATCTCTATTCACACTAGAATCACAATGATGTACAATGACCTCAATGAGTACTTCTCATGGGAGGTCATGAAAAGAGATGTTGCTAAATATGTCTCTCGATGCATGGATTGTTAACAATATAAGGTTGAGAGTTAGAATTCTAAGCTGATTTTAAAAACATTACCAATACCAAAATGGAAATAGTGAAAAATATCTATGGACTTTTTCCTTGGAATTCTCAAAAACATCCAAACAAAATATTGTTTTTTTGGGTTATAGTGGATTGTCTTATAATGTCGGCACAATTCATTTCTATTAGATTGGAATTCTCTCTTGATCAAATTTCCATGTTATATGTTAGAGAAGTGGTAATATTTCATGTAGTACCACTTTCCATTATATCCAATGGGGATTTATGATTTACCACATTGTTCTAGTGAAGGCTTCATCATTCTATAGATAGAGAGTTTTGTTTCAGCACTTCATATCATCCTTAGAGAGAAGATCATTCTCAGAGGACAATTAAAACTCTGGAAGACATGTTGATATATTTCACTAGGGATTTCAATGGTGGTTTGGATCTACACCTACTAATAGAAGTAATTTTATAACAATAATATCTTTTACTCTAGTATTCAGATGTCTTCTTATTAAGATCTCTATGGATAGAACTACATACCTCTAACATGTTGGGATGAAGTTGGGGAAATAAAGCTATTATGACATTATCTTGTTAATGAAATGGAAGAAAAGGTCATATCTATTCCACAAAAAAATAATCGAAGCTCAGAGTTTACCAAAATTTTATGTTGACAACTATATAAATTAACAGGATTTTGAAGTGGTTGACAATGTGTTCTTACAAATATCTTCCTGGAAGAGGGAAATGTGATTTGGAATAAAGGGAATGATGATCACTAGTTATATCAGACATTTTGAAATTTTGGATTGTGTTGGGAAGGTTGCTCAGCGATTAGCACTTCCACTACATATCTCTTAAGTTTATAATGTGTTCTATGTATCTGTATGGACAAAGTACATAACTGATCCATCACATGTACTTTTCTCAGAATTCAAACCGCTTGAGAAAGATATTTCTTAGGAAGACCATCCGATAGTGATTCTATATCGTAGAGAAAATTTTCTACGAAAAAAGAACAGTCCCATGGTAAATGTTTTATAGAGGAACCAACAATTTGAAGAAGCTCCATGGGAACTTGAGGATATGATAATGTATATAAATCCTTATCTGTTTATTTCTACGTGAAAAATTTCAAGTGTGAAATTCAGCTTAAGGGGTTATAATGTAAAACCAGAATGTTTTTATGAAATATTTTCAATAAATAATTTTTATTCATTACTCCCTTTATTTAATGGAAATCGTGAGCTTAAACTAACTATGAGATACCATTATTTAAAAATTGTTGTTATTTCCTAGCTGTTAGGTTAGCGAGAATAATTATAACTAACCTATAAAAATTCATTCTGAATTCATTTCTATCAATAATTTATGAAAAATATATATCAAATATATAATTGTATTTTTGAGTGAATAAAATTTGGTAATGAAGTTAATGAGATACATATGTTTTATATACTTCATAAAATATTTTTTATATTTATCCAATGGATATTTTAGTCCTATGGTATGAATAAAACACTATTTGATGTATAAAATTCTATTAATTTTGAAATATGATAATTTTACACATTTAAATGGAAAAAAATTTAAATTATGAATATGAAACATTAATAATTTTTTTTAAACATTTTCATGTTTTATTTAAGTGGGATATTAAAATTTACTTTTGATAAATTTATGATATTTTTATAATAACATTAATGTTTTTATGAATATTAAATATACAGTAAATTATAATTAAAAACAAATTTTTTCAACGAGATAATTTATGTTGTTAAATTTCAATAGTGAATGGATTTAAAGTCTAAATGGAACATTTTTTTATCATTCAATATAATTTCTGTCATTACAATTAATTTTACATTTAATTCATTGGTAAAAACATTATAATCCATTTCAATGTTTTATCTTTTAAAAGTCGTTTCATGATTTCAACACTCGGATCAATTTTAAATTAATTACTTAATATATGTGTTTGGAATTTTGAGAAATTAATTTTGTATTTGGAATCATTAAGTCCAATCTTTGTAAATAGGATAAATTATTTTGGGTCATTTTGAATAGTAACTTTGGTAATTATTTTTATTACTATGGTTAAAGGTAAATCGTTTAATTAAGGGAACAAGAAAATATTATAAAATTACCTTAACATTATTAAAAATCTTATTCAATGGCTATATTCGAACCTTATTATCATTGTTCAAAATGGAATAACTTTTTTGCTACTAACATATTAATATTAAATAAATGTTATAAAAACAAATGATTGTGAGAAATGTCATAATATAAATTTATATAAGTATATTAATTTTAATTTTTGTATAAATAAGAGATAATATAGAATATAGATTGTATTTTTAAATACATAAGAATTAACTATATCATAGAAATTTATTTATAATTTTTGGAGATTAAATAATTACTATTAAGGATGACCCAATAGTAATGTATAAATTATTTTATTAATAGAAATATCAAATAATTGGATATAAAAATATTAAAAATAATATCATATGAACTAATTAATGTTATCTCTGGATTTTAGAGGTTAATATGTTATTATAAAAGTTTAATAAATTTTTTGATCGAATCGATCTTATGTGTGAATTTTATTTAATTAAAAATAATTGAATAATGTCAAAATTGACACTGTTGACATTTTATAAAACTAATAAATTATTAAATTATTCAAAAAAAATAAAAATAATTAAAAATCTCAAATATATAATTATAATGTCTAGAATTTTAAAAATATATATATTTAAGGTAAATTACATTAATTAAGTAAATATTTATAACCGTTGAATATTTAGAATGTTATTACCATAATTAAAATTAAATAGAATAACTATGTGTTAATTAAAATGATAATTCCTATATTGAAATAAAAACATAACATAAATTTATTGGGGGATGATATTACATCCCTATATCATCTCATCATCGAAATTGGGACATTTTGGATGTTTTTATGTGGGTTTTTTATTTTATTATAAATTAATACTTTTTAGGTTTCAAAAAGTACCCCTCACCAGAATTATAAAAGGCCAGCTCCTCCCTCACCTCTTCAACTAATTTGGAGACATAAAACTCATCCACCCCTTCCATACTTCCTTTTAAAAGTTCATATTTTCATCATAGATGTTTCGGTCTTCTTCAATGTCAATCTATAGTTCCCTAAGAGGAAATTTGAAGGAGGAATGTCGGGGAAGAGGTAATATCATCTACTAATTCGTTCAAATTTCATTCTTCTACTACATTATCATCATTATATGTTTCATTATAATATAATAAGGTAATTACAACATATATAATTACATGTTATTATAATTAAAAAAACAATATTTCACATTATATCCATCCTACAAAAAACAAAATCACTGCAAGTGCATACATACAATTTACCGTCTCCACGCCGTGGTGTAATCTGTTTTTCACCACCAACATACATGAATTGGTATAATAAAAATTTAAAAAATATATATATGATTTATATAAAATTATTTTTATTCTGAGATATTTTACACCATCCACTTCAATAACATTCCACAATTATGGGAATGACATCGTCACTCGTGCATATGTAAGGCTTACTGTCTCCACGGTGCGATGAGATTCGTTCTACATAATTTTCATTAAACTCTGCTTTTATAATGAACTTTCATTAGTAAATATGATATATATTATAATATTATCATTCTTTAAATGATATAATAATAAAAAATTAATTGGAATTCTAACGTATCAGACAAAACATGCATAAGAACAAAACAAAGTTAAAACATGAATAACTGGTAACAATGAAATGCTACTAAGAAACAGATGAGAATATGATCATAAAAATTATCATAAAAAAGAATATTAATCAGGAATAAATCATAAAAAATATTCAAATAATTATCCAGGAGGTTTGGATAAATATAAATCATATCAAACCTAAGGTATGGGATAACTTTACAAATATTGTTTTTCACCGAGATCATTTATTCATAAGAATTTATTAGGGTATATTTATCATCCACATTAGTACATCCAAAATATTTATTTCAAAGTATTCTTTATATATTTCTATCGTTTTTAAAATCCAATTTTACCCATTTCTTAATTCTTACTAAATTGTATGAATGGAATACTTTTTCATTTTCTGTACAAGGTACTTTTTTACTTTTCCAGCAAAAGTATGAGAAAAATGTTTTTTATCCTATATGACATGAAAATATTTGTATGCATTCATAATTCCATATATTCGTGAAACATACCCTTCAATATTAAAATGTTATTTTGACCTAAAATTATTTCTTCTAAAATTTTGTGGATTTTTTAGGATGGAAGACGTTCTTGAATAATAAAATATGTTTTCTTAAGGAATTAATTTAAAATGTTTTCTCACAATTGTGTTATTCTAAGATTCTAATCATTAATTAGGGTTACATTTATATCCCTTTTATTGGTATGATTTATTTTGTTTATTATAGATTGATATTTAGGAAATCCATTTGTTGTATATCAATTATGATAGAATGATGCTTAAGAAACCAATTTTATTTCATTAGTAATAATATGGTAAATGTTTTTATGATTTGGTGGCAGTGGTAAGAATGGATTCATTATTATATGGATGTGACCTATATCACCATACAATAAATTGGTTAAAGATTATTATATCCTTAGATAGACATTATTGGAATGACCAGTAAACTTGGTTTAGCAATATGGGGATGGAACGAGGAGTGAACATTGTTCAGTAATAGACATTTCCCACTATGATGGTCTTGGAAACGAGCCTTGACATATATGAAATGATTTTATTGTATTACGTGTGCATGAAAAAAAATTCTTGTCATATGTTATTATTATTAGGTTTACATTGCTCTTTTTTGATTTATCACATTACATGATATTTCGATCTTTTATATGCAGGATAATATTTTCAAATGTCATGTTCTTATGAATATGATATGATTAATATTTTCATTGTTTAACAATAGTTTTAATTTTAGATAACCCTTTCATATTTTTATTTTCCCCATGTCATGAAGAAGGTTATGAAGTATGATATACTAAAAAGGGGTCTAGTTATGAAGAAAAAATGTGAAGAAATTGTAGATGTTTAATGAACCATTTGTTTATGTTTCTCAGTTTCTAAAGACACTCTACCTATATGGTCCTATCATGGTTTTTTATATATTGTGTAGAATATACATCAATTATGATGTAATTTAAATATACGTAATGTATGGTTTGTTATAAGATATATACCACTTAATTCCTAGGATGTGTATTATTTATATAACCACTATTAAAGTTCACATCCACGGGCCTATCTGTGGTAGGAATCAGTGGAAATTATTTTTTATTCTCAATTACCAGATCATGAGGTTTACCTTCAGAGAGAGGTGTTCATTAAAAAATTTATTGAATCAAGATTAAACAACCTTTATTCTATGTGTTTTATAAATAAAAATTTGGAGTCAAAGAGGCATCATGCGCTTATACACAATGCCTATAATTTGAAGTCTCCAAACAAAAAGTGTACATGGCCTTTTGCAATCCCATACTTGTTTCTGACCTTTATAAAATTCATAATAAAAAACATTATCATTTCTAAGGTATGTTTATTGGATTTATGTAGAATTACGTGCATGGACTATATATGTCATTATCATGTTGTTGATCATACATTCTAATAGATGGAAGATACATTAATTACAACATTAAGAAAATATGATAATGTTTCCATATCTCTATTATTTATATTAAAATTACTATGCATTATTTTATAAATATTAAATACATAATTAATTTCAATCTCATATTTGGAACTATATGCCATATAGGTTCCATACACACCATCTACTCAATGATTAATAAATAGTAGAAGCAACGTAATACTGCACAAGAATGTGTGTAATTTATTGATAGTACATTTGAGATAAATACATTATAGGTCTTGTATATAATATTTCTTTTAATGGAAAAATATATTACACGAACCATGTCTTGTAGATTAGATAGTTACACTCGATGTTTCTACATATCCAGAGAGTATACATAATTAATATTAAGTAACATTAATTTATATAATTTGATTAAATTATGGTGGCTGTTAATATCAATGACTATCTGGAAGTATATAAAATTAGATGAATTGATTAGTTAACTATGATAATTACTTAATTCATGTTCCTATTCTTAATAATTAAATTTGTTAAAAAATATTTAATTAAATGTGTATCTATTTTATTTGTAGAGGATCATCCAAATGAAGGAAATAAATATATATTAAATTTATGTTACAATATTTATTACAAGTACCATTCCAATAATTATTATTAACTTAATATTATTACATATGTTTCACCCACACCAAAAATTATATAAGGAAATTTTGCTCTATGGTTTTTATTTAAATCCCCTTAAACCACAAAATTGGTTCCCCAGAATGATGTATAAATAAATAATATATCTAGATGGATCCCCATTATATTTTCATTGGTATAAGTGGGATTAAACATATAATCACAATCATCCTACCACACATAACTACCAATTAGTTTTTTATGATAATATTTTGTGGTTGCCTAATTTTTGCCTCCCTATATACTAGAATCTAATTAATAGAAACATCGGTTTGATATGATCCCAGGGGGTGACATTACCCTATGTTAAAAGTTTCATATTAGAGAAAAAATAAATGAAATAACATACATCAAATAACCCTCTATAACAATAACTTCAAATCATGTATCATATTATTGCCCAAAAATGTTTTCACTATAACTCAATGGGTCACCACTGAGGAAATAAATGAATAATTCAACCATATAAGGGACATCAAACAAAATATACTTAAATAAAAAATTTATAAATTTTTTTAAAAAAAATTGGTAAATAAAATAATCCTATAAATGTTCATTATGCATGACACACTGATTGACAATACATTTTTTCTGGAATTTCAACAGTGTCTCTCAACATGTCTTGGGAATCATTGAAAAATTTAAAAGAAAACATTATTTTAGAATTATAAAAATATGTGTCTTGGACCACCAATTATGTGGTTCTCTAATCCATTTTAAAATTTACAGATTTTCCCCTTCATTTGTTTTCATATCCATGGTATAATACCATAGACCAACCCTTCATGTGTTTTCTCTTTATGGAATTGTATCACGGATCACCCTTTTGTGTTTTTCTCGTCTATGGAAAATCAAGAAATACCCATTTCCCAATGTGACTATCCTATAAATCCATTAAAACCCATAGTTTAAAACCATACTCATTAATTTATAAAATTCAATTTCATTTGAAAATACTATATACAAATTTTCATAAATAGTTAAAAAATTCAATATCTATTCTAAATCTGCATTTTAAAAGTATCATTTTTTGAAACAAAATTCCAATATCATTCCAGCCCTCTTTAAATTACATTTAATATGTAATAGTAAAACTATATTATTAGTTTACCAATTATATAAGAATTTCATAGTTTCACTCGCAAATGGATGGAGATTCCTTAACTAAGAATGTCATATTTTCTAACACCAAATTTTAAAAAAATTCATTATCATGAAAATATATACTATATAAAATTGAATAAAAATTTTGGACATCAACATTGATATTATAAAAATATTATTGAATAAAATAATTACTAAAAAGGCTGAGACTAGGATAAAAATATATATAACAACTTTATTAGTCTAATAGGAGTCCAAAAAATACTAGTATTTTTTCCTTTAAATGGATGAATATTACAACATATCGAAACTACCTAGAAATAGGAAATATATTATAAAAATTATAATAACCCCTTTGGATATAAAATATGTTAATAAATGAATAATGAGAACTCTTTGACATACATTGGGATGTCAATTATCTAAAACAGAAGAATAATAAGATTGAAATCAATGGATATAATATATGTTAATAAAGATTAGGTATTAGTTACAATCGGATAAATGTTTTAAAAAGAAGAAAAATAAACTATATTAAATCTACATGGTTATAATGTAGGGAAATAACAATCTACTCCTTAAAAACAATTTAGAACTCATCACCATGCGTGTGGGATTCCAGTGTCTCTATAACACTAAAAAAGACCACCAGATTTCCAGTGGCACTAAAACATATTGAAATATTCCCAATTCCCCTATAAAACCACATGTGGTCAACTAACACCCCCAAAGCCCATAAAATATTAACAAAAAATAATGTATTTTTAATAAATGTAAAAGGGTTCGTACATCATTATAATCGAAGTGTTTTATGACCCCCACTACATCTCACCTCTTCCACATGATGAACACATAATCCTCGATATGATTTGATAATGAAAAACATTATACCTTTAGTGAAGAAATTAGAATCATTATCCAATTTATCATATTAATTAGATCATTTATTCCATTATATTTAATCTAGTTGAAACAACTTCTCAGGGTGGGGTTTCTCACTATGAACTTGGATTACAATTGGTCATTCATGAAAAGAAACATCATCTTATGGAATGATTTTGTCATAATCATTCACATTTTTTGGGTATTAATCGAACTATATAAGTTGGGAGACAAGAAATTCATATTTTATGGTCATGCACCTCAATGAAAGATACCATAAGCAGTCTAGGATGTGAATAACCTCAGTCAACTCAAAATACAAATTTATCCATGAAGATAATATAATATCTTCTCAAAATTTCTCTTTCACATTTCATGATAACAATTGAATGATTTATAAATTTTCCAGCATAAATATAAATTGATTATGTATTTGGATAGTATAAAAAAAATATTTACTTTGGGGGTCTCCAACCACTTCATGATCAACCAAATTTTCTTAGTTGTATCCTGTAATTGAATTAACAAGAGATTTAATAACTCCCGAGTCATTTTATAGAACAACTAACACTGATATGACCTCCCATATAATACCTCAAATCAATAAATCATAATTTATAATGCATAACATTTATTTTATATCAATTCCAACATGGCCTGATAACCCACTTAGTATTAATGAAAATCCAAGAAACATATTTAGTCAATTTCACCTAGAAATAGTATCATGCACCCAGAGTATCCATTCATTGGAGGGGAATTGGTGGTACATAGATGATATTATATTTCAAAAACCATATAAAACCCCTTCAATAATCACGAGGCAAGGAAATATTGATATTAAATACAATAATCCATGGAACACCATTGAAGAATACGACCCTAATGAAACACAACCTTGCATAATCATCCATAGTGGAATACTCTTTAATAAATAATAATTTTTTATCTTCTAATAATTTAATCCCAAATTGATTTTTGATGTAAATGATGAAATAAGGATCTGATGAAAATGTATATTTTGAAATCCTCCCAAATACATGTAGGAAGAATTAATTAACAGATAATTTCAACATGCCCTTAGTTATCAGCCTTCACTTGTTGAATGGTAGTGAAATTTTACAAAGAGCATACTAGGTCCTGTGTTATCTATGAACACCAATACTATCAATTCAAATTACAAAATTTTTGGACCAAACCTACATGTATATCCCACTTGGGGTGATATAATTCCCTCAAAAGATTACTATACATTCTGTGTATGAATTTAACATGGACATTGTAAAATTATTCTTAATAGAATCCAATGACTTATCAAGAGGATTCTTCACATGATATAGAGTTTCGATCAACATAAAATTAAAATCAGAATACAATCATTATATTACTCATTAATGGATTTTGGAGGTAATATATACAGAATCCAATAATGGTAACCCTAGATACTCATGTATATCCAAACATAGGTTAGAGAACAATGTCATAACCCACAAATAAGGGATTAACTACTAGATATCTTTTTTCAGTGTATTCAAGCTCAATGTATCAGTGTCAATATTCTCCATCTTAAGGTTATAATAATACTCAATGACCACATGATTTCATTAAATAACCCAACTACTCTTGCATATTTTATAATCACATTGGGAGAAGAAGCATTTATATAATTTAGTATTAATTTAAACCAAAAATCTCTATCAATGGATTTAGTGTCACCAATACCACAATGAATTTACCACTATAACACACTCCAAGTCATTATTTGGGAAATTAGGTTAATGTGGAATTAGTTTCCCAAAAACATAATAGTCTACCC
The DNA here is from genome assembly GCA_963277665.1 of Viscum album. Lineage (NCBI taxonomy): Eukaryota > Viridiplantae > Streptophyta > Magnoliopsida > Santalales > Viscaceae > Viscum > Viscum album. The sequence continues at coordinate 1,945,512,219 of OY728121.1, read as the reverse complement.
ACATATACTATATAAGAAAATACATAAAGATAATAATATAAGAAAAACAATATATGTGTGCTCCTTATTCATCTTCAGTAATTCCTTGGCCAAGATCAATTTCAACCACCACTTTATCTCTGTGATGTTGGTATCACATGAATTATACCACAAAATGAAAAATACCTTAATGATATTTCCTTTTTATGTAATGTTCAATCAATCCAAATCCAAAATATACTAGTGATAATAGTCATCCAACCACATAATTCTATTAATTTCTATGTAGTTAAGAGTTCTCTCCAAAGAAATCAATACAACTAGATTCTATGTATCCTCTCATTTCCCTACCAACATTGTAACATGGAACATAAAGAAAACATGATATTTATATATCTTAAATATATATATCCATATGTATAATGTTTTTCAATCAAATATTCTCTATAATACATCGAAATCTAGTACGTGTTCATCCCTAAATCAAGAGTGTATCAAAATTTCTATGATGAATATAATGGAATACTATTCCATATATGGTTTGAACACTATATTAATTTCTACAATACATATTTTTGTTGTGTTATTAATTATGAAAACACTAATAATGTACTCATAAGGATAGTAAATTCTATGAATTGTTGTATATGAATCATTATATGTTTGAAAACTATGCTAGGGATTCTCCAAATGTATGTCACTATTTGAGAAAAATATATCACAATTTAATGGTCGAATAGATCATCATTCTGATAGAGTAGATATCAGTTCACAACATTAACATGGATATTTTTATCATAATCATCACAATATCTTTATGATATATCTCTCTTAATTGTGAATGGAACGACAGATCTCGATGGAGACATATGTGATTTGATAAACATGTTTTCTCTAAAATACTCTAGTTTGGATATCAATATCCGAGGATCTATTTGTGTAATCCTATAAACAAGGATAATATTAGGGTTAATAACTATAATTATATCAATTTTAACATTTATTTTGTGGTGGGGTGGTAGTCCATAACATTTAATATGGAACACAACATGTTATCAGACCTAAAAAGAGAGGAAAAACAACGATGTATGCCTACTCTATTCTAACATTGTGATGAAAAATTAGGTCCAAATCCCATATATTCATTAATAGTTATCTTCAAAAAAAATTATTTCCATTCCCCAACTCAATGAAATATTAACACTTTAACTATTATGAGAGTTGAAGGATACACAATGATGATTGTAATAAATATATAACTGATAAGGAATGATCCTATCAATACTAAGAATTATTTCAAAACTAACCATATCCATAACAAAATATTCCACAATGAATCAAAAACTACCCATGACAAGGGAAAAAATATGAAAATATTGAACCATTATTTTTTTTTTATGTTAGATAGTTTTTTCATTACCACTCTATAAATTTAATATATCTCCATACCCAAAAATCCAAAAAACATGGTAGAGATTAAATAATGATAAGCTCATTTATAAATAGGCTAAAATAATTAGTTGAATCTAGTAATTCCATACATCACATGGTAAATAGTTTAGAACCCAAACATATCAGATCAGGCTCAACTATTTGTGATTGGATAATACCATGGCACATCCTTATAGTCTAAAATCCATGTGTTATAAATTCCTAAATATATCGACCAAGATCTGCACGTCTCCCACCATAGCCATAACAAACCATGGATTCCCAATTACCAATATATTAAATTATATTTTTCTAAGAAATATGAAAGAGACTTGATTCTTAACATTCTCCAATGTTAGTTCCCTATATAATTGGAAAAATTGATATATGTGACCAATTCATCCACACTGATAGAAAACATAGAGAATCTAAGTATACTAAAGTATCATGTGTCAATATCTAGTGTAATTATTTCACTACAAATAATTAATACCTTTTTAAGGAAGATAATAACAAAAAAATCAACAAGATTGAGCACAAATTTCCAATAAAGGATCATATAATGGTAAATTTTCCTACTAATTGATACACTACCACTTCCACATCCTCCCACAATATAATATTTCCCCTTATACTTTTACTTTCTTTAAAATTAGTAATCATTAATTATATATTCAGTATATAAGTATATACATAATAAAGTACCAAATTTTTTAGTGTAGTTGGGTATTTTGGTAGATAAATACATTGAAAAATAACATGGAACATGTCAAGAAAATGTTTGTTAAAAAACTATCTATCATGAACTTATATTCAATTAATCATCCAAAACATCATGGGATAACATGGGTACATACATAAAAAAGTGGTGAGCTATAAATAGTAATTAATAGTCAATACATAAAATGAATAATTCAATACAAGTAAATCCAAAAATATATCATGGTGTCATAAATTGGATGAAGATCATAAATATAAATATCGATGAATGAAATATGATGATTGTAATGACCCGTAAAATTCAAGAGAAATTTTTTCTTAATTTTCTTTGGAATTTTACAAGAGCGCGGTTTCAGACGGCACCTGATTCCGAGGCCCGGAGTGCCCAGAATCAATTTCCGAAGTTTGGCTCGGGTACGTTCAGTGAATGAACGAGCGGGATTTCCTAACTTTTGATCCGGTGCTTGGAATTGAAATCTGAGGGCACCGATGAACTCGCAGTGCCGATATTCGCTTAAGGAGACCGTTCCCGAAGTTGCGTTTACATGAGGGGAGTTGTAAAAAAATAAAATTGTGAATGTTAAAATAAAAATTTAACTTCAATTTTTATTTTTATCTTCCTTAAGTGTTTTTATCCTTTGGGTGGAAGTTGGGTGACAACCCAACTTCCCTTGGGAGGTTAAGAGGGTGGTGGGGCCCACACGAACCCCACCCCTTCATATTCTCTAACCCTCCCCAACTCACAATTAATGATGTAAACTTAGGTTATAACTTATGTCATTAATAAGTGAGTTTAATTAAAGTTTTGAAATTCAAACTCTTGAATTTCAAAGGTTGGTTTTTTGTTAATAAATTAAGTATGAGCTTAATTTATTATTTTTGGTTAGTTCTCTTGTTTCTTGAGAGAATTTGAGAGCTTTCCCTTCTTCTTCAAACTTTGACGAAGAACACGAAGAACGCCGTTCTTCAACGAAGAACTTCTTCGCCGAAGAACACGGTTCTTCCGCGACGCCGAATCCGCGACGCGACGTACTTCTTCCGCGTCATCTCTTCCGCGACAGTTTTCCGCGATGAACGCCATCGACAACGACTCTTCCTCCGACGTCAAAGGAATCGGCACCGATATTCCACGACTGCGTCAACGTGCGACTATCGAGGTAGGGGTTCTTGAGTTCGTTGTTTACATTTTATTTGACATCCCTCAAGTATTTCTAAGCCACTTGATATCAAACTAACGGGAGGAGGCCGGTCCGCACAAACATGGCCGATCCTCCTCCATCGTGGTTTAGTTTTATTATGGTTTGATGTGGGGTAACGCGGTACCATTGCACCGCGCGAAAAGAATTATTTAAGGCCAGTTTGGGTCACGACGAAGAACCGCGACGCTATAATGCCGCGCCTTTGAGAACGGATGAGACCCCGGCCGGAGTCGGGCCGTGGCGGTGGGGCGCGACGTCGTTACGCTACGAAAATCTTGCAAGGACCGAACAAGAAGGGCGGCCGGAAAAACCGGCCACCGGCGGAAAAAGAAGAACCGCGGCTGGACGGCCACGGCGAAACACCAAGAGGCGGCCGGCCACGCCGGCCGCCGGTTATCAGAACAGCCGTGGCCCTATGGCCGCGGCGGAGGAGCTAAGGGCGGCCTGCCTCGCCGGCCGCCGGGAATCAGGAAGGGCCGCGGCCCTATGGCCGCGGCGGAGCAGCCAGGGGCGTCGGCCTTGCCGGCGCCGGAGATCGGGTGGCCCGCGGCTCTACGGCCGCGGCGGAATAAACAGGGGCGGCCGGCCACGCCAGCCGCCGGAAACCGAGGAGGAGCCGCGGCTACGGCCGCGGCGGAGAAGAGAAGGCGGTCGGCCGCGCCGGCCGCCAGTTTGCTCGGAGGCGGGACCCGCAGGTCCCGCGGGTGGACAAACGGCCGGCTTCAATGCCGTCGTGCATTAATTTCCGGGGGTTTGAAACCCCCGGCAGCCGAGGAACGGGCCCCCCTCACGTGGGGGGGGGGGTTGATTGATGTCACGGGGGGGCGGCGCCCCCCGTTTCGCGCGAAACCACGCGCTCGGCCAAGCTGGCCGAGCGGTTCTGAGCGGCCGGGCCGCGCGACCGGCCGGGCCGGGTCGCGCAGGCCGGGCCGGATTGTGCCGGCTGGGCCGGACCGCCCGGCCGGGCCGGGCCGAGCCAACCGGGCTGGGCCACGCGGAACCGGGCCGGACCCGGACCCGGTTCGGGCCGACCCGGATCGGACCGGTTCAGGGGGTACTGGGTCGGGCCAGGCCGGGCCCAGACCCCCCGTTTTCGGACCTTTTCAGTCAAAAGCTCATAACTTGAGCTGTAGACCTCCGAACGACGAACCGTCTGCGGAAACACGATCCTTGGATCGAGGCGGTCGTTTCGGTATATCGCACTCAAGGTTTCAGATTACTTTGAGTTCGGCCGGGTTGGTTCGTTCACGAAACCAACCGGGCCTTCGGAGCGGAAACGCTCATATCTTGAGCCACGAACGTCCGATTGACGCGCCGTCAGTCGCGTTGTGTTCCTCTTAGTGAGACGGATCTTTTGTCATACTCCGCCCGAGGTTTGGACGCAGGTGGAGTATGGTCGGGTTGGTTTTGCCTTAAAAACCAACCGGGCCCCAGAGACGAAAATGCCAATAACTCTCAGACCGGGCGTCCGATCGACGCGCCGTCTGTTGCGTTGAGTTCCTGTTGACGATATGGAACTTTTGGATACATCAACTCCGGTCTTCGTGACAGTTGATGTATCAGCCTCTCGGCTCGTGGAGCGGACCCTCCGAACGAGCTTGCTGTGTGCGGGAACTCTAGTGCGACTGTTACTGTGACGACTTCTACTACTGCTACTGTGACTGCGACGACGACAGTACAGAGATCCTATGTGGATTCGACGACGACGACTACAGCACTCAGCGATCCTACGTGGAACAGTGCTACCGAACCTGTGTGAGCTGAATCTTCTGTTTACCTTGGGCGGTGGAGCGTTTGGGTGTAGCGGCGGACCCGTGGTACTTGACAGTAGTGGTGCGCTTGGATGCAGCAGCAGACCCTTGGCGGTGGAGCGCTTGGTTGTAGCGGCGGACCCACGATACTCTACGGAGTGTGTGCGCTTGGTTGTAGCAACAGACCCGCGATGGTGATTACGTTGAGTAACTCCCTTTGAGAATAACCTACGGGAGTTCAGGGTACAGTTGTGATACGGCCGGGATTGGTTCGCTCACGAAACCAACCGGGCCCCTTGGACAAATAGGCTAATAACTCACAGACCGGGCGTCCGATCGACGCGCCGTCTGTTGCGTTGAGACCCCTGTGACAAGACGGTCTTTTGAGATACTTCTTTGCGAGACTTTGTGATACTTGGAGTATCGACCAGTAGCTCGTGGAGCGGACCCTCCCGGAGACGAGCGTGCAGAGTACGGAGACCGTGTAGCCGGCTGAGACCTGACGACTGCTTGACCGACTAGACTTGGAGTGAGTCGACTAGCCCAGTGGACGGAGCGCCCGGTATTTGGCGGCAGACCCACGGCGGACGGAGCGCCTGGTAGTTGGCAGCAAACCCGCGGTACTCGACAGGAGGAGTACCTCAGTAGGCTATTTGGGTGAGCGCCCGGTATTTGGCGACAGACCCTCAGCGGACGGAGCGCCCGGTAGTTGGCAGCAGACCCGCGGTACTCGACAGGAGGAGTACTTCAGCAGTCTTAGGTTAGTGAGCAGTACCTTGGAGTCGTGACAGGACCACTGTACACTCTAGAGACGGGGCTCTTCAGCAGCTACGGTTTCGATAATGAAAATCCTGGTTTGAGCTGAGTCATTGATCTTTGTGTTTCCTCATGATTGAGATGGGTCGCTTGATAACTTAGGTATATGTATGGGCATATACCTGGGTAATAGTTATCCGTTGATTTCATAAACTTGTTATAAACCGTGTGGACTTGTACTGTTATCCTATGTGGATTTTACTGTTTACTCTTCTTTGTGGATTGGATTGTTCTTGGGCTCGTGTTGGAGCCGAACGGAAATTGGTGACATAGGTATATGTATGGGCATATACCTAATCAATACTGGATGTTACTTCGTGATTGTTAATTTTCTTCGTGGTTTATCCTTTGTGGATTTGAGAGACCTTCAGGGGTCTCGGGGTCCCTACTGAGTAGCTTATACTCACCCCTGCACGGGATTTGCCCGCACTTCGTTGTGTTGGTTGCAGACGACGGACAACGCTGACTGTGGATGAGGCTTTCGGAGTAGGTCGGTACCCGGAGGAGGACCACTGAGCGGGACGTGCTCGGAGCGGACAGTTGGACCCGAGGAGTTGTGAGCTATCTGTACCTACCCTTCAGGTAGGATCCGTGGTGGACGATCCAGGAGCTGAGCCATCTGTACCTACCCTTCAGGTAGGAATCGAGGAGGACGTCCCAGGAGCCGCTTGTACTTTTAGTTGTTGTTTTCCCTTTCTAGTTGTACTTTACTTTCAGTTGGGCTTGTATTCCGGCCCCCTTTACTTTTCTGCACTTGTAGTTACTTTCCGCTTGCTGACTCTGTGGTGGTTGTTACTTATAAAGGCAATGCCTTCCCTGTTTACCGGGATTATACGCCTTGGTGCTAGTCGCCAGCCCCTGGCCTATGGAAGGCGGGCTTGGGGTAGTCACGGCACGGGCCCCGAGGTCGGGTCGTGACAAATTGGTATCAGAGGCGGTCGGTTCTACCGCAGAATCTGATCTTTCTTCTATGTGAAGCAATAGTGTTTAGTGTATTGAGTGTGGTTATCAGTCTAGGGAGTCCAGTGTTGGTGCGGCGGCCGACGTATCCATACACCAGGACCCTGACTTCTGATTTCCGACTTAATGCACGAAAACACTGATTGCGTGTGTGTTTCCCAAAAGGTTTAAAGTCAGCTCAAACCAGGTCAGCTCACCAGGTATAAATCGTTGACCGTGACACAACTATTCAGGATGTCACCATGCTGATAGTTAGCTGGAGTTCCGAGAGAGTTCTCGATGATGACCCACTGAGCAGCGAGACACCGGTGCAGGCCCCTTTTTCAGTGTTGGCACCTTCGGGTGGTGTACCAGCAGCACCACCACCCGTTAGGCAGAGGATGCCACTAGCTGACGATGCACGCTAGAAGAGCGCTATGCACGAGTTCCAGCAGTAGAGGCCTCTGAGGATACGAGGCGAGACAGATTTCCCAGGCAGTAGTGGACTGGATGGAGGCGGTTGCTAGAGTTCTACACCTAGCTTGGATACTAGTAGAGCGGATGATGATCTTAGCTCCTGTTGTTTCCAGTGAGTGACCATGAGGTTGGTCCTTATAGTAATGAGGCTTTGTTACGTGAACCGATACCTGGGATAGTACCTACGGGTAGTGCGCCAACTATGTCACTACCTGTTGGTCAGCATACACTACCGGCGGTACCGGTAGCAGAGACTCACAGGCTTAGTGCCTTACTTATGTTTTAGCACCAGATATCCCTCAAGTTTCGAGGTGAGCCTGACTCGTAGGCAGCTGGGGACTAGCTTGAGGAGGTGGTTTTGAGTTTTCTGGAGCTAATACAGCTTCGACATTACGACATGTCGGAAGCAGAGCACTCAACGTGGCTTACCAATCAATCTTGGTACTCGTTGGTTACGTTGTGATCAGATCTTTAGACTCGAACTTCTGAGCGAAGTGTGTCTAAAGGACATCCGAACCATTAATTTTCCTCTATGCATTCCTACCTATGCTAGGATGCTAGAGAGAACATTTGTGGTTGTGAACGTTAGCAGTGAAAGGCAGGAAACTAGCGCCAGTCTCAGAGACTCGGGCGTGTAAAATGTTTTAGGAGGAGGAAGTGCTAAGGACAGATGAATCTGCAGGGTAGCAGACGTGGAATCGGAGCTTGGAGAGAAGCATGTGGTGGTGTACATTTCGACATGTTACGACCACCCGACTTAGTAGTCCCCGCCAGGCTCAGGGAGCAGGAGGGATGGGGAGGAGAGTAGCTGCATTGCGGTCAAGGAGTGTGACCCAGGAGCTCTAAGAATGATTCGGGGTACGAATTATGTCTACTACGAGCTGCCATATCTATAGAGATAGGAACCAATCATTCCACCCTTCCACGAATCATGTCCCAGACCTAGAGGTTCCGGGTAAGCCGTAGACTTGACCCTCACGTCTGGAGATACCTTTGGGAGGAGACTCGATAATCACGCTTACGCCGACGGTGTGATTTGACCTCGAGGCGAGAGTTTCGGTTGGAATCTCTTGGTGGCAGCGTAGAGGCCTTACGACGTTGATCTGGGTATGGTTTTGATTCAAAAATCATACCCCGGTTGACTGTTTTAGGCAAACGTCGGAATGGGTTTTCCTTGGTCGGCGAAAAGGAAACCCTGGACAGCACATGTTAAACTCAGGCATAAGAGGGTGTGGCCGATCACTCTTGAGTTGGTCAACCCTACCCTTGTGGCAGCAGGAGTTTTGAGTTTCAGTTCTAACCTAAAAAAGGGAAACCTCTTGAATTCGAGGGTGACGAACACGTTCTTATACGGTCTCAACCCGATGAGGTTTCGAAGATGTGGCCGAGGCGGCATGTTATCTCCGAAGTTCGATGGACCCTTTTGATCTTCAGCAGGGTAGGCGAAGAGGTTTACCGCTTGACCCTACCACCTCAGTCGCACCGGGTGCATAATGTCCACCACGTGTCTCAGCTGTGGAGATACGTGTATGTTTCTTCACACGTCATTGACCCCGGGGAGTTGGAAGTCGATGACAGGGCGACAAGCACAGAGGTTCTAGTAGAGATCGAGGATCGACAGGAGCAGGATCTACGTGAACGGTTGCTTCCTCTGGGGTGCTTCTCGGGTAGCACGAGATATTCAGGTGAGCATATGGGAGTGTAAAGCTCAGTTGCGTGCTCAGTACTACCTTGTTTTCCCTTAAGTGTGAGTTGAAGCTTTACGGGGACGTAAAGACCTGAGGTGGGAGTAATGTAAAGACCCGTAAAATTCAAGGGAAATTTTTTCTTAATTTTCTTTGGAATTTTACAAGAGCGCGGTTTCAGACGGCACCTGATTCCGAGGCCCGGAGTGCCCGGAATCAATTTCCGAAGTTTGGCTCGGGTACGTTCAGTGAATGAACGAGCGGGATTTCCTAACTTTTGATCCGGTGCTCGGAATTGAAATCTGAGGGCACCGATGAACTCGCAGTGCCGATATTCGCTTAAGGTGACCGTTCCCGAAGTTGCGTTTACATGAGGGGAGTTGTAAAAAAATAAAATTGTGAATGTTAAAATAAAAATTTAACTTCAATTTTTATTTTTATCTTCCTTAAGTGTTTTTATCCTTTGGGTGGAAGTTGGGTGACAACCCAACTTCCCTTGGGAGGTTAAGAGGGTGGTGGGTCCCACACGAACCCCACCCCTTCATATTCTCTAACCCTCCCCAACTCACAATTAATGATGTAAACATAGGTTATAACTTATGTCATTAATAAGTGAGTGTAATTAAAGTTTTGAAATTCAAACTCTTGAATTTCAAAGGTTGGTGTTGTGTTAATAAATTAAGTATGAGCTTAATTTATTATTTTTGGTTAGTTCCCTTGTTTCTTGAGAGAATTTGAGAGCTTTCCCTTCTTCTTCAAACTTTGACGAAGAACACGAAGAACGCCGTTCTTCAACGAAGAACTTCTTCGCCGAAGAACTTCTTCGCCGAAGAACACGGTTCTTCCGCGACGCCGAATCCGCGACGCGACGTACTTCTTCCGCGTCATCTCTTCCGCGACAGGTTTCCGCGACAAACGCCATCGACAACGACTCTTCCTCCGACGTCAAAGGAATCGGCACCGATATTCCACGACTGCGTCAACGTGCGACTATCGAGGTAGGGGTTCTTGAGTTCGTTGTTTACATTTTATTTGACATCCCTCAAGTATTTCTAAGCCACTTGATATCAAACTAACGGGAGGAGGCCGGTCCGCACAAACACGGCCGATCCTCCTCCATCGTGGTTTAGTTTTATTATGGTTTGATGCGGGGTAACGCGGTACCATTGCACCGCGCGAAAAGAATTATTTAAGGCCAGTTTGGGTCACGACGAAGAACCGCGACGCTATAATGCCGCGCCTTTGAGAACGGATTAGACCGCGGCCGGAGTCGGGCCGTGACGGTGGGGCGCGACGTCGTTACGCTACGAAAATCTTGCAAGGACCGAACAAGAAGGGCGGCCGGAAAAACCGGCCACCGGCGGAAAAAGAAGAACCGCAGCTGGACGGCCACGGCGAAACACCAAGAGGCGGCCGGCCACGCCGGCCGGCGGTTATCAGAACAGCCACGGCCCTATGGCCGCGGCGGAGGAGCTAGGGGCGGCCGGCCTCGCCGGCCGCCGGGAATCAGGAAGGGCCGCGGCCCTATGGCCGCGGCGGAGCAGCCAGGGGCGCCGGCCTTGCCGGCGCCGGAGATCGGGTGGGCCGCGGCTCTACGGCCGCGGCGGAATAACCAGGGGCGGCCGGCCACGCCGGCCGCCGGAAACCAAGGAGGAGCCGCGGCTACGGCCGCGGCGGAGAAGGGAAGGCGGCCAGCCGCGCCGGCCGCCGGTTTGCTCGGAGGCGGGACCCGCAGGTCCCGCGGTTGGACAAACGGCCGGCTTCAATGCCGGCCGTGCATTAATTTCCGGGGGTTTGAAACCCCCGGCAACCGAGGAACGGGCCCCCCTCACGTGGGGGGGGGCATTGATTGAAGTCACGGGGGGGCGGCGCCCCCCGTTTCGCGCGAAACCACGCGCTCGGCCAAGCTGGCCGAGCGGTTATCGAGCGGCCGGGCCGCGCGACCGGCCGGGCCGGGTCGCGCAGGCCGGGCCGGGTTGTGCCGGCTGGGCCGGACCGCCCAGCCGGGCCGGGCCGAGGCAACCGGGCCGGGCCACGCAGAACCGGGCCGGACCCGGACCCGGTTCGGGCCGACCCGGATCGGACCGGATCAGGGGGTACTGGGCCGGGCCGGGCCGGGCCCAGACCCCCCGTTTTCGGACCTTTTCAGTCAAAAGCTCATAACTTGAGCTGTAGACCTCCGAACGACGAACCGTCTGCGGAAACGAGATCCTTGGATCGAGACGGTCGTTTCGGTATATCGCACTCAAGGTTTCGGATTACTTTGAGTTCGGCCGGGTTGGTTCGTTCACGAAACCAACCGGGCCTTCGGAGCGGAAACGCTCATATCTTGAGCCACGAACGTCCGATTGACGCGCCGTCAGTCGCGTTGTGTTCCTCTTAGTGAGACAGATCTTTTTTCATACTCCGCACGAGGTTTGGACGCAGGTGGAGTATGGTCGGGTTGGATTTGCCTTAAAAACCAACCGGGCCCCGGAGACGAAAATGCCAATAACTCTCAGACCGGGCGTCCGATCGACGCGCCGTCTGTTGCGTTGAGTTCCTGTTGACGATACAGAACTTTTGGATACATCAACTCCGGTCTTCGTGACAGTTGATGTATCAGCCTCTCGGCTCGTGGAGCGGACCGTCCGAACGAGCTTGCTGTGTGCGGGAACTCTAGTGCGACTGTTACTGTGACGACTACTACTACTGCTACTGTGACTGCGACGACGACAGTACAGAGATCCTATGTGGATTCGACGATGACGACTACAGCACTCAGCGATCCTACGTGGAACAGTGCTACCGAACCTGTGTGAGCTGAATCTTCTGTTTACCTTGGGCGGTGGAGCGTTTGGGTGTAGCGGCGGACCCGTGGTACTTGACAGTAGTGGTGCGCTTGGATGCAGCAGCAGACCCTTGGCGGTGGAGCGCTTGGTTGTAGCGGCGGACCCACGATACTATACGGAGTGTGTGCGCTTGGTTGTAGCAACAGACCCGCGATGGTGATTACGTTGAGTAACGGTCCCTTTGAGAATACCCTACGGGAGTTCAGGGTACAGTTGTGATACGGTCGGGATTGGTTCGCTCACGAAACCAACCGGGCCCCTTGGACGAATAGGCTAATAACTCACAGACCGGGCGTCCGATCGACGCGCCGTCTGTTGCGTTGAGACCCCTGTGACAAGACGGTCTTTTGAGATACTTCTTTGCGAGACTTTGTGATACTTGGAGTATCGACCAGTAGCTCGTGGAGCGGACCCTCCCGGAGATGAGCGTGCAGAGTACGGAGACCGTGTAGCCGGCTGAGACCTGACGACTGCTTGACCGACTCGACTTGGAGTGAGTCGACTAGCCCAGTGGACGGAGAGCCCGGTATTTGGCGGCAGACCCACGGCGGACGGAGCGTCTGGTAGTTGGCAGCAAACCCGCGGTACTCGACAGGAGGAGTACCTCAGTAGGCTATTTGGGTGAGCGCCCGGTATTTGGCGACAGACCCTCAGCGGACGGAGCGCCCGGTAGTTGGCAGCAGACCCGCGGTACTCGACAGGAGGAGTACTTCAGCAGTCTTAGGTTAGTGAGCAGTACCTCGGAGTCGTGACAGGACCACTGTACACTCTAGAGACGGGGCTCTTCAGCAGCTACGGTTTCGATAATGAACATCCTGGTTTGAGCTGAGTCATTGATCTTTGTGTTTCCTCATGATTGAGATGGGTCGCTTGATAACATAGGTATATGTATGGGCATATACCTGGGTAATAGTTATCCGTTGATTTCATAAACTTGTTATAAACCGTGTGGACTTGTACTGTTATCCTATGTGGATTTTACTGTTTACTCTTCTTTGTGGATTGGATTGTTCTTGGGCTCGTGTTGGAGCCGAACAGAAATTGGTGACCTAGGTATATGTATGGGCATATACATAATCAATACTGGATGTTACTTCGTGATTGTTTCTTTTCTTCGTGGTTTATCCTTTGTGGATTTGAGAGACCTTCAGGGGTCTCGGTGTCCCTACTGAGTAGCTTATACTCACCCCTGCACGGGATTTGCTCGCACTTCATTGTGTTGGTTGCAGACGACGGACAACGCGGACTGTGGATGAGGCTTTCGGAGTAGGTCGGTACCCGGAGGAGGACCACTGAGCGGGACGTGCTCGGAGCGGACAGTTGGACCCGAGGAGTTGTGAGCTATCTGTACCTACCCTTCAGGTAGGATCCGTGGTGGATGATCCAGGAGCTGAGCCATCTGTACCTACCCTTCAGGTAGGAATCGAGGAGGACGTCCCAGGAGCCGCTTGTACTTTCAGTTGCTGTTTTCCCTTTCTAGTTGTACTTTACTTTCAGTTGGGCTTGTATTCCGGCCCCCTTTACTTTTCTGCACTTGTAGTTACTTTCCGCTTGCTGACTCTGTGGTGGTTGTTACTTATAAAGGCAATGCCTTCCCTGTTTACCGGGATTATACGCCTTGGTGCTAGTCGCCAGCCCCTGGCCTATGGAAGGCGGGCTTGGGGTAGTCACGGCACGGGCCCCGAGGTCGGGTTGTGACAATGATAACATCAAGAAAAAATATGATTGTGGAAATAATATAAAACATGAAATGATATAGATAATTCAATTATTCACACACATGGATAAAAATAAATAGTGATTAGGATAACCTACTACACACAATTCATGGTATCTCATTAGATAATAAAATTACCCACTACGTTGGATGATTATGATATTCCAGGACCACTCATAAATGTCATATCTTTTACATTAGTTTCTATACCACATAAATCATACAATATTAGGAAGAACATAATAACTTTTAATCTCATGATTAAGGATTATGGGTTACCAAAATTTAATTTTGTAGTGATAGAAGGATATGAATATGTAATTGAAAACCCTTGAGTTATATTGGGGATTGAAATTCAAAACACTAAGGTTTTTAATTGAAAATCACAGGATAATATCAAAATCATAATTGGATTACATACTGATACATGGAATGATTTGTTGTGAGTTAAATTGGGTCCTTCGATGCCTGCAAATTCTATCATATGTAATGGGGATGTGTAAAAACATTTTACAATGAAAACAATTTAGATATAAATGTAATAATAAAAAAATGGTTTTTGAATTTAAATGGTGATATAATCTTTTACCTTGATGGATACTTCTAAAATCATAGGAGGATCATATTTTGGGGATTATGACACCTTGATATGGAATCATGGAGGGATGTGGAAATCAAATATTTGATCATTGGGTTTTTAGTGAAGAGGAGTGGCAGGTGGGGTTGGTATTTATAGAAAAAAAATTTGGGAATCTTTATTATATTTTTCATAATTTTGATGGAATCTATATGATAAAATTATCAAAACCAAAAACCATAACATTGTTTTGTCAATTGTTCTAATAGTAGAGTGTTGATTTTAGTAATTTTATTATAAAAGGAACTAAAATCCTTGATATAATACCATTGGTGATTTGTATATTAGAAATGTAAATAATGAATTGATTTTAAAATGTTATAATAATATATATATTTTTATCTATGTTTTATTAATTAATTAAAAAATTAATAAAATAACATTTATATTTATTATCATAAAGGGGAAACTTATTTTTAATGGTTTATTCACTTTATAGTAGTTTTTATATCACCTTAGAGATGTTGTGATGTCATAATAGTTAATATATTTATAACATATTAATATTTTAGCCAATATCGTTCTATCATATAAAATGAAGAAAAATTCATGATTAAATATTTTCAAAATTGATATTTCAAAAAAAACTTATTTAAGTATATTGTTATCTAAAACATATAATTTACACTTCTAATTCAAAAATATTACTTTATTGATATATAATGCTATTTATTATATTAATAGTTTCTTACCCTTTTAATGATCAGGATATGATTCATTAAATTAAAAAATCATTTATATACATACAATTATTCCTTTTTTTTAAATAATATTTATTTAAATTTTGGTAGTTAATTAAAAGTTTTTATTTGATAAAAAATTATTTAAAAAAAATCTATTTTCTAAAAATAGAAATTTGGTGTCCCATATCTAGTTATAATTTTTATTATATCATATCAAATTGAATATATATACATAAAGTAAAATTTAAAAATGAAATTGTCTTATTATTTTATTAATAATGAAAATATAAAAAATAAAACTATTAGGGTCAATAAAAATAACCACTTATTACACTATCATACACACCAATAGTATGGTGTGTGATAGTTTCTCATTATTAGGGTGTCCTACAAACATATTGTGGGCCATGATCTTGATAATATTGAACATATCTTATAAATGGTTCTAATAAATACTTATATATTGAGACTCATCTTGTGTTTGGACAAGGAAAATATCCATGATTTCAACTACCTTGTGAGCTATGATAAATTGGAATAATGGGGTATTCAACTACGTTTTGAGGTCATTTATTATTTTTTATGCATAAACTACAATTTATAACCACCCTTAATATACTAATATTGTTGGTTTCTACATAATTTCAATATTATAAATGGTTATGATGCTTAATGACATTTAAAATCCAACATGATTTATTTTATAATGTTCATATATATCCAAAAAACTATAGTTTTTTTAAACAACAATACATAATAAGATATTTTTTCACTCAAAAAGGTAAATTATTTGATAATAATGTTTTCTATTCTATAACGTTCATTAATGTTCATCTAGGAAATATTATCCAAGTTTTCTATCTCTAAGAAAAGATGTCTACAGAAACATGTTCACCATCACATTTATTTCTTATGATTGAGTATCCAAAAAATATTTTTCCCCAACTGTGTCTATTCAAAATAATATGGAGTTTATTGATGGTTATATATGATATGGGATGTGTAATCCATAAAAACATGTTACTCTGTGTCAACCACAATAATTCTTAGCCAAGGTCATCACCTCCCAATATTTATAATGAAATAGATGAGAAAATGAATCTATAACCCCATCCATGTAAATACAACATGACAATTATCATGACCCCCTCCCCCAACAATGGGTACCCTTCCTAGAATGGTAATGGGTGAATATATATTGTGACCCTGATTTCCGATATCCAGTAGTTCCAGGGTTGGAGAATATCACTAAGGGTATAGTAAACAAATTGATAGAAGGAATTTCCCTCTAAGATAAACACATGCACAAGATAGTGATAAGACATATACCAACCATAATCTACTTAGAATAAAATATTGAAGGAAAATATGTAAAGAAATTTAATGTCAAACAAGAACGTCTATAATTGAAATGAAATTTTTAGTATCAAAAGAATGTAAATAAAATAACAACCACAAATCCCAAATAGCCCTAGAAACCTAGATGCTAATAGAAACAATACCAATCTCTATCCTTCTCTAATTGAACTAAACTATATTATATATATATGTATAGGGAGAGTATAACAGTATACAAAGTTGGATTATCCATAGATCATCTCATGAAAAAGTATGAAAAATATGTTAAATCATATTGAACAACAAGTGAACTAACTTGTCACTTAAACTAATATAAAATGTTCCTAGGATCACCATGGATATTGCCACCATGTATTGCATATAGGATCATATATTATATTAATGGATATTAATGGTACCATGTTACTGTTTCTCTACTAGGTTTCTTCTCTACCCCAACATCGCACGTCTTAACCATCTATCCTAAAAAGGGTATCCAATAGTCACCTAGGTGAATCAATACAACATGAACATCATGAAACAAACCACCACGTCCATATAACCAAATGTATCCAAGTGGATTTTACGATCTACTACAACTCACATAATGTGTATCATACGTTAGTTATTATACCTCAATCCATCAAAGCACTTACACTGGGTTAGGATCCTTCACCCATCATAGCCTATACACATTAAACCTGCAATATTCATTAGGAATATATATCTACAATACAATTGTGAGAAATATAAACAATCCATTTCAACCACCAATACCCATATATTGTAAAAAATAACCAATGTACATACCAACACATGTAACTACCAAGAGAAGAGGTTGGGGCTAGTTGGGGTATTCAACCTTCCTTCCTCCCACCATGGTCTGGGGTAAATCACCCCTTAAGGATCATAATCATTAGGGTGTCTGATGATGTAACTGACAAGGTGGAGTAGCATATAGAAACCCAAAAATTATAGGATATAATATTTCTCACAAACACACAATTCGAATAACCTAGTTTCATAATCATCTTTAGTTAACATCTCTCAGACTACATGTTGACCGTACTAAGAATAGATATCCTATAAGCACAAAACCATTTAATTATATACAATAAATTATTTAATCCATTCTAATATGTGGATCATTACATTAAAAAAAATTCTTTAACTATTAATTATATAATATCATTTCCATATTACATCACATTACCACTTCATCAATGATCAATTCCCTCATAGTCTTAGCTGACCAAGTCCATGAATTCTCAGAACGTCAACCTCAGCACTTAGTCTCAACAATATAAAACCACATGGTATAATAATTTATTCATTTATTCAACAACATTAATTAAATATCACTAGGTGATCTAGGAAAATAGACTAATATTCCAAAACATAAGGGGATTAACATGGTGAGTATATGAAATACCTATCAAGTATTTTCCACCTATATCAGTAGAGTAAACTCATCAAACCAAATGGATCTGAACACAGAATGAATGCGACATACCCCCTCAGTCTTCTACTACCATAGGAAGAGTGTAACAAAACACATATGTCTACCTGAAGAACTATGTATTGTAAGGAAGAAAAATAAAAACATACCCACCATCCAAACAAAATAGTTAACAAACTTATAGATTTCATAACTAGGTTTAATCCCATATATTATCCATTTTGTCATATCTAGTGTCCTCCTTGACACAAAATGAATAAACTAATGCATCTCGACTTTCTAGGCATCAAATGATTCCAAAAAAACTGGTCCAACCTTCCCCACATACAAAAATATCCATCCATGCCCTATTATATATGTTTCATGTTAAATATAGGCCTCCATTACTCAAAAAACCACAACAGACATCTAGGCGTAGCCATATCACAAAAAGTTTCAAAAAACAATAACAACCATTCTATTGGATCTAAATAAAGGCATTCAACCTTTACCCACATTGAGACCCCATGCCTCCAAAAAATAAGTCACATGGCCTTTACATGAATGTGGGAAAATCCTTCCCTATAAAGGAATTACCTTCATCACAAAACCAGTTCTTATTCCATCTGGAATTATCTCTTTCATTATTCATGGGTTACAACTACAAGCTATCTATACAACAAATTATCAAAATATATCATAAATTAAATAAATTTTTTATTTAACATGACTTTAATTATTTTATGAACAATCATAATCAATCATTAGGTTCATTACAAAATTCATTTAGGAATTATTACTTGAATCAATTTAAATAACATCAAATTAAAATGACAACCAAATTCCTCAAACATGCATATTTATCATTTATCTAAATAATTAACAATTAATTCCAATAATACATTATTTACCAATTTTTATCAATAATAACAAGCTAATGTATATAGGTAATAGATATTATACTTTCCATCAAATCCATAGGTAATCCATTATCATAGAATAATCCAACTACATCGATATATAATCAATTCCAATTCGTTAATTAAGTTCAATTAATTAATTAGACCAATTTCATTGTGATACAATCTGATAAACCCTGATATATCTATGATTCAATGTATTTAAATATATAATAAATGAATCCCCAACCTCCAAAGGTCTTCAAAATTATTCACAAATGAAATTTCCACACAACTGATCTCTGATCATCTCCCCTACAATAACTGCATCCAACCAAGGACACAACAAAACCACCCCAACATAAAAGTATAATAGAAGCCACATTAGAAGGATTGGTACACGACCACCATATCACAATGAGAATATATTAGAGGAAACAAGATTTAAAAGGGAGAAATTACTAGAAAATGGGGGCAAAACACACTTTGGATCAAGCTTTATCACCACATATTGATAACGGAAGACTAATATAGGTTCTAGTAGAAGGTATCTCCATATTAAAGAAGAGGGGACTATAAGGTAACATAGTAAGGGAGGGGGAAGATTTATAAATTGGGGTTTAAATCGCATGCTGATAGAATGTTTTAAAACATTTCAACTATGGAGAATTATGTGGTGTGTAGTACCCAATCACGTATTCTAATTCCTTGAAGATAGTTTCTACCAAAAAAACACTTGCCAGTATTTTTTATTTTTTTTTATCCGCAAAATATTACCCAACATGAATCCCAATTAAATATTGTGTTATTATTCTACATAGAGTGATACCATCTTTCACACCGTGAATGTTTCCTACTCCTAGATCTCTACACCCTAGTCTATCTAGACATCTTCCAAGATTATGCCGACCTCCATAAGCCTCAGGAACATGCAATGAGTAGATCAATGTAGATTCGAGAACATACATCCTATACCTCTCAAAACATTCCCATACTAGATAATCCAAAACAAAATCTAGATGAAATAGAAAGGTTTCATCCAAACATCCACCCCACAAGATACCTCTCAAGGATATCATTGTAATATGAGCTCACCACCTGACAAGAGGAACAAGTACAAAACCACAAAATAACCACAAAATGTTTAAAAACAATCTCTTATAGTGATACCTCTCAAAGGAGAAAATCATCAATATTAAAAATTGATATCCATATGAACACATAAAAATGTCTAAAATCATAAAATGAATAACGATAAAATAGGAGTGATAAACATCAAATAGATCTGGGTAATAAAAATTTATCTACAACTCATATTCCCTAGTACACTTCTCCAAGCCACGGTATAGCCACAAGACACAATCCATGTGGATAACATACAAGAACAATACCTTATACTTGAATTCCATGATATCTAAAATATTATACATGAAGGTCGTATGATCTTCAACATTGATCCCTCCCTCATAGATGATGTGAGAGTCATCATAGTGTTAAAGATAGAGACGTGAAACATGAAAAACATTGTGTATCTGACTCATATGTGGGTGTATAATTATCAATTATTTCAATGATCCTACATGATGCTACACCTTGAAAGGATAAACGAATTTGGGAGATAGTTTACCTTAATGACCATGCCATATATAATCATGGTGTGGATCCATCTTCATGGAAAAATAATCCCCAAAATCAAACTCAATATTTCATATCATATTATTGGAAAAGTATTTCTGATGATTAGGCAATTCTTCCAAAATATAATTAATCAACCAATCCATGAATGTTTTATTTTTTACAAGATCTAGTTTGATAATTACTGACTCTCCGTACCAAGTCCAGAACAATCGAGAATAAAATGTTGGCCCATATAACGATTCTAATGGTGCCATACTGATGATGGAGTGAAAACTATTATTATATTAATATATATCAATTGAAGGTTCTACATCCAAAGAACTCCAAAATCTAACACAAAAGAGCATAAACTGTATTCATGTGTATATATAGTCCTCTCTATCTTACCATTGATATCTATATGAAAGAATTGATAAGGCTTAAATGGGATCCAAAATCCTGATGGATCCCTCTCCGCACTCTGGAGGTAAAATAAGGATTTGGATAGGATATTATCATCATCAGAACCCCATGGAGTCAGCCATTATCCTCTTGTTACTTCTTTGTTAAAACCTCTACTAATATTCACTCCTTGATCTCTATAAAGAGAGCTGATTTATTCAAATGATACACTACTACCCATATGGAATCAAAGGCTCCTTAATCTCAAGGTAATCCAATAACAAAGCCCAAGAGATGTTTTCCCACTTCCAGTGAGAAACATCAAACAGCTAGAGGAAACAACTAGGAGCATAGTGCCCAACCTTCATCTTCTGGAAGACCAATCATAGATACATAGACTCTACGACTACATGCTTGAACCCAAACCACCAAAATTGACCTATCAATACATGATACATCTTTGTCATTCCATGATGTTCTGCTAAGGGAGAGTTAAATAACTCTCTAAGAACCATATTAGAAATCACCAAAGTAAAAAAAATCCTTCAATGGAAGAAAAACTAGTGTTTTTCATCTATATACCACCAATCGGGGGACTCACCGCAAACAACTCCATCTCTCCAGACCCCCACCTCAAGATCCCTCAACAAGGATTCCTCCATCTCCTACACCATAGATAACTACACCATTATCTGAAAAAGTCAACCTCCACCCGTAGCTTCACCCATATTTAGATGCAATGAAAATAGTTCTTCCATCACTCCCCATGAATCAGCATGTTCATGCACTGCATCACTACACAAATTATAGATTAATGAATTTGTAAGAACACTTATAGTTCTAGGATTATAGAAAATATTCATGTTATAATCCTATAAGACCTCCATAATTTGATACTAGAACTATTCCATGCCACATTTTTAGAATACATACATCATTCTCTTATGATTGGTGAATACAAAAAAAACACTCACTGATGAGGCAATGTCTCCAAAACATAGAGGAATACACCACCACACCAAGTTTGAGATCATGGGTGGCATAGATATGCTCATGGGGATGTAACTAATGGCACCCCTAATAAATTAATGATCTATGTTTCATCATAAAATAGCCCAACACAAAAAGAAATTCGTCAGAAAATATTCAAAATGAACTACTTTTATAAGAAAATAATGAACTAGAGGACAAACCAATATCTCTTTCATATACTCAAAAGAACTCTACCCCTAATCTGTCTACAATAATGCATGATCTTTCTTGACAATGATGTCAAAGGAGACCCAACCGATAAATAATTGGCTAAAAACCTATTGTAATAGACTGCAATACAAATGAAACATCACCCTACTCCAACTATCATGTTTTTATATGAAGACACACCATTTTATATCTTTAACAGATCCACAGTTACACCCCACAGGAATACAACATTCCATAAGAAATGGACTTTATGAGAACAAAAAATAAAATTCAGAAACATCCCAATCAAATTATCAGAATGAAGAACTCCCAAAATGTCACCTAGATGCTACATATTCTCCTTCTCATATGCATAGAATACTTGAATTTTGACAATGAAAACCACCATGAACTTATCCAAGAACTCAATGAACACATCATTCATTAAAACAGTTAACATAGTAGCAATATTCATCAAACCAAATGACATAAAAACAAACTCCCAATCCACATTATGTTAACAAAAACTATTCTTCATGGTATCTTAATACATTTCACACATTTGGGGATATCCTGACTCAAAATTGATCATCAAAAATCATCTTTCACACTTTATTTGATTGAATCAATAATTAATATTCATAAGTGTAAAGTGGTTCTTCACTATCACTTGGTTCGTGTGATCATAATTGATTCAAACCCACAAACTATTGTCAGCATTATTTATGAACAAATCTAGTTCACCCCATAGTGACATGATTGGTCAAACTCAACAACACCGCAATATACAATTGATATGTATGCATAGCTCTTAAAACACTGAAGGCACCAAGCTATATAAAGACATCGAGATATGAGGCACCCCTCTATGTACGTCAATCCCAATGTCAATCACTCATCAAAGGGGTAACAGTACAACCACCTCTAAAAAGGAATAAGGTACTCGTCTATAAACTTTGGAAACACCAACTACTAAACCTCTGTTGAACTCATCATTATCCCACATATCATGGATGAGAATGATGTAACACATCACTAATCCATATAATTGTCTTTCTAGCCAACAGAAACCCTTGGCTCTCAATCGACATTAATGAACACTACTATCCTCCTAAATAAATGAATGATATATTGTAAAAAATACAAAAAATAACTTATGAGGATTTTATTATACGGATTTTTCTATAATAATTAGAAATATCCCCAAGAGTGGTGTTTCCACATCACTAGCTCACAATTTCCATATAAATCAAGGATGTTAGCCCAACCACTAGCTCGTGTTGTCAAAATCAAGGGTATTGGAATCCTATTTACATCATGTCCCAATGAATGTACATGGTAAGGTGGTATAAAGGTGTGTGTCTCTCTATGACCAAAAAATTATTCATCTATGTAAAAAACATGAAATGGTTACCTTGAATAATGTATGGTTCACCAAGAACATGCAACTCTAAAGAATTATATTGTACACAACCTGCTCCTTGACTTCTCTAACCATGATGACGACCACCCCTATGACTTTGCTTTACTCTTTAAGGATGGGGAGAATCTCGAAGATATCCACTTCCTACCACATCTACTCTCTGCTGATCCCATATTAGAGAAACATGCTACTACTGCCTTAGCTGGGGATGCCACAATAGAGGAACCTAGAGTGTAACAACTCGTGCATGCTGACTACCCAGAAAGGTTGGTCACTCTCATCATTGATGGCCTTTGCCTTCATATGGAAAACATGCTTCTAATTTCTTAGAATAGGTCAGAGTGCTTCCACCCCAATTAAAAGAGACATTGAGGGATAATATATACCCCTAGATGATCAAAAGTTATTCTATCCTAAAAACTGGGAACCATAGACCATTGATCTGCTACATGTGTAATCCTGAAGACTCCCCACTCATGATATTCATGTTCTAAATAGCATCCTACTGATGAACTATAATCTTTATAGAACCTCGAGATACATCTTGTACATAAATGGGTTGATCTGAAGATGGATCATTGGACACAATTTCTCTTCAAAAATCATCATCCTGGAATCCACATCTGAAAATAAGACCAAAGGATATTATAGAAGGTTCGTAAAATGGATTCCAAATTCATTGATTCCCGAGATCCCCCTGCCAAAGGGTAACCAACTCTAATAAATTTTTCTCCTTCATAGTTAAATAAAGAAACATATATTTGAATTGGTTTCATAACTCCCCCCATGAGACTGTATAGTCCTCACTACCGTCAAGGAATAAGAACCACCTCTTCCTCAATACACCACATAGAATTGTCCAATTCAAAGAAACATAGTGCTCCTTCTCAACACGGATCTAACTAATGGTATTCTCAAAATCATCTAACTAGTATTCTATAACTGAATCTAAAAATACCCTAATAACTATATAGTATCTATCCTTGAAACTCTTGTATTTTCTACGTCCATGTTTTGTCATCGTCAAACCCAGTCCTTCAATGCTTTTTAGCGAAACCTGGCGAACATATTATGCATGAACCTGATGAAGATGTTAAAATGGAGCCATACATATAAAATAACAAACAATTAGAAATCATGAGCCAATAATATTTTAGAATTAAACATTAATTAATTGTAAAATTATATACATTTTAGGTTAACCTACTCCATGGTATACCCATTCAAACCTAGGAATAAGGTAGAATGATGTATTATCCATTAATATGTCTCTACCCTACAACCAGTATCACCTCATTTAGTATATTATATAATATTAATGGTCAGCACATTAGACCACAAGGGGATATAAAACCACTTTTCATATCCAGTACCCTATGTTTATTTTAAATTAAACATATATTTTACCATTACCAAACAACCCATGTATCCTCCCTATGAAAAACACCAAAATCCATCATATCTCTAAACTAGAATCTAATACCACATTAACATAAACCCCTCCCCATAATGTATATCACTTCGGGGTTGTAAATGGGAGAAGATACAAAGTAACAACTCAAGTCCTACAACTAGTAGGCCCAGGGATGGTGTTGAGCACAATGGATATAGTAGACACATAAATGGAAGGAATTATCTTTTAAGAGAGACACATGTAGAAGGGAGAGATAAACGAGAATCCAAGAAACTCATTGATAAACTATAATATAGAAGAAATTCAATATACATAAATGTAATTTCATACATGAACTACTACAATTGAAATGAAACTGCATGTACAAAAAGAATTTAATGATGGTAGAAAAAACAAAGCTGAAACATCACCTAGAACCCACAACATAATAGTAATATTCCTGATCACAAAATTGCTCCAAATAAACTGAAAAAGCGTTTATATTTACACAGGGTGAATATAATAGTATACATAGTAGGATCCTCCCTGGAGACTCTCATAAAAAATTAATGAAATAATTATATAGTACATTGAATAACAAGTGAATCTGACTCATCACCTAAACATGTATACACCTATCCTAACCACGGATACTCTCACCAAGTATAACATTTGAGAGAATTTAATATAATGAACTATATCAAGGGTACCCCACTATCTCTTCCCATTTTATTTTCTTCTCTTCTCTATCATCGTATTTCTTAATAATTTCGTTCCAAAAGGCTATCCAACAGACACCTTGGAGAAGCACTGCAACATGCAATTTGTAAACACACCACCACGCCAACATTACTAAAATTAACCAGTTTTTTTGGATCCCCCACAAGTCACATAACATATATCATACTTCGAGTACTATATCTCAAGCCATCATAGCATGTACTCCATGTATGGATCTTCATGCCATCATAGCCTATTCACATTATACATAAAGTAGTTCTTAAGAAACAATATCCAGAATACTTGTTTGTGAAATAAAAACAAGAAATTATATCCATGTATACACAGATATAAGGAAAACAACCTATGATCATTCCAGAACATATAACTACCATTATAATAGAGTGATGCCAAAAGGGGCAGTCATCTGACTATCCCTCCACCGGGATGTTTGGGATAATACCCCTAGGGATCATATTTCCCACGGTGTCAGTTTCTCTAACTGATAGGGTGGAGTGGCATATAGTAACATATAATGTAAAAGTTATAATATAGCTCACATACACACTACGAGAATAACCTAGTATTTGACTCACCTACATCTAACATCACTCGGACCCCCAACTACCACTACTATAAGAAGATATCCTATAATCACACAACCATATAAAGACCTACATTAAATTAATTTATCATGTTTTATTAGTTGAAATTTATGTTTATTAATTCATTAAGAAATAATTAACCATTATAATTTCAACAATATGCTACTTTAACATTTCACCAATGATACATTCCCTACAGACATAAGAAAACTAAGTTCAAAACTTCAATAAATTTCAACCATAGAATTTCTTTGCCTCATGCTTTAACCCCATGGGTTAAAAAATAATTCATTTATTTAACAACATTACACACCATATCACCAGGTTCTCTAGTAAAATTTTCTAATACGCCAAAAAAACGATGATCAACATAATGGGTATATGAACTATTCATGAGTCTTTTCCACCTATATCTGGAGAGTAAACATGTCCAACCATATGGAGGTAAACACGGGGGGCACCTGGAATACACTGCAAGATCTTCACCTCCCATGGAAGGAGAGTAACCAAATACATTCATTTTCGTCATGTTATGGAAAAGGGAAAATATATAAAATAACTAGTCCTCCAACCAAACAATAGATTCCACAAGAATCCATCTTTTATAACAATAGTTATGCCCACCATTAACTCGTTCTATCATCACCGGTCTACTCTCTGACACCACATGCATAAACTGATACATCTTACCAATCTAAGAATCTAATGATTTCACAAAAATGGGACTCCCTATCCCTAATACCACAAAATACATATTGTCTTAGCCATCCCAAGCTCTCATCTCATTCACGCTTCCCATCCCCCCACAATGCACAACATCCCTCCATGCTCAGCTATATCATAAGAAGTCGAAAAAAACATATCAACCAAGTTATTGGACCTAAAGAAATGAACTATGTATTTAATCATAGGAAATATTTTAGATCATCCTAACAATGTTCTATGAAATTACAAGAAAGTGGTAAACATAATCCCTAAAAAGGAATTATATTTATAGAACAATGGGTTCTTATTCCATATTGATTTACCCAATTAATTATTCACCTGTTCTGAATATAGGAATGATAAGAAACTATCTAAAAATAGCTATCCTGAATTAATTAAAAAATACTTTATATTCTTTTAATTAGATCATAAAAAAATTAATATTCTTTAGATTCATTATCAATTAAATTATACATGCTTAGTTACTTAAATTTTATTAACATCAAATTACAACCACAATCAAATTCATAAGACATTCATCTTTATATTTTTTCCAATTAATTTTCAATTAATTATATATTTTTATTGATTTAAAATTTAAATATATATCAATATGTTTCACTATGAAATCTATGTATAAAACACTATAAAAAATATAGAGGCAAATCATTATAATGGTATAAAGAAACAACATCACCCTACGATCAAAACCAATTCTGCCATCTTGTTCAACGGTTTAATTAAATATATTTCAATGTGATATAATAGAATAGACCATTATATATCTAAAATTTCATGTTATTAATTATAAAATCAATTAATCTCACACCTTAAAATATTCTTGACATTGATTGCACAATAATGGACCACACAATGGATCTCCAAATAACCTATCCTATATGAATTTCATCCCACCAAGGATCCCATGAGACCACCGCACCAAAAACATCATAGTTAAAGACCATTAGAACTATGGGTAACATACCACCATATAACGGTGAGATGATATTTGAGTAAAAAAGATCAATACTGGGAGAAACTGCATGAAAATGGAGGAAAAATAAATCTTTGATCGTGTTGGGTTCCCACAAATTAGAGATGGAAGAATGTGATTGGTTATCATAAATGGGATCACCCAAATGCTGAAGAGGGGATTGTGGGGTCGCATGAAATGAGATGGAGGGAAGATACAACCATATGTTTTGAAAACCTTACAGCTTGAATGTTTTAAAACATTACAGCATCACGAGATAACAAGACATGTAATCCTCTTTTATGTCGTGTAATTCATCGAGGTATGATTCCACAAAAAACATGACATTTCGCATTTTTTTTGTTATTAAATCTCAAAAATTATACATTACATGAATCCCAGTTTAAAATTTTTAAATTATTCTACATAGCGTGAAACAAAATTTCACATCTTCAATGATCTAGGCTCCAGGTTCTCAACACCTGATTCTCTGTGGATTGCATCCAATCCACCTCTTACCTATGAAATCCCCATGATCATGGAAAGTTTTGATCAATGTAGACATGGGCCCTAAGTACAATCCCCTAGGATAAGGTCATCCCACTTATAATAGGATGTTCCCCACAACAAGTATTCCAACCACAATATCCTCTTTTCCATGGGTGTATCTAAATGGTTGAGTATAGTCTATAAGAAATTCATTCAAAACCATGATTCTTGTGGACCACTCTCTCCGAAAAATAATATTGAATGTTTTCTCTAGAAATCATCAGTTGTGGCTAATAATGCATGTGTAACCCATGTATTTAACCTCTATATAAATTTTACTACCTATAGATGAGCATGGTTTAGATAAATTAGCATGAACATGAACTATATGAGGTGTTGTCTCACTATCGGGAGGTTATGCTCCTCATCTCCCTCTTGGAATAGGACCCAACACTCTAATGTGGAATATTTATAAAATTCCCACATGAATATCATTTAATACTATATCATAGTGGGAATCAATTCATAAAAAATTATAGTTAATTTTTCCATCTATCCTACAAAACCATACACAAATTCCAACGAAACAATGTGCTCTCTATCATAGTCGAATAATCATGGTCAAAAATCAACAAATTATAAATTAATACATAATTTAGTATTAATAATTTCTTTTAAAATATGAATATTTAATAAGGCCTTAAATTAACAAAGTATGGTTATATAATATTTCATTTCCATGAAAAGATGGAAAATATCTTATTTTTTCATTTTTGACACATTATTTTACCATAACCCTAAATTAATATTCTATTTGTATTGAAAACAATATCAAGGTATCATTCATGAATTTATCATTAATATTTTAAAAAAAATATTTTTATGGGAAGTGTTTGTTTATGATGTTTTTGACACACTAAATCATCAAACACCCATTACCTATAGGTATATGCATTAAAGTATATGTGTATTAATCAATGAAAAAATAGCATAAAATATAGGTAAAACCTACATGAATATACTTATTCAGGGAGAATTGGACTTTTCATTGTATGTTAGTTGTATACTATAATTAATTATTAATTTTTGAAAACATTCTCTATGGAATTATCCTATTTACCACATCAAATATTAATATAGAAGAAAAGGAAGATCTAATATTACTTTTTATTGTCCCCCCTCTATAGACCGCTAAACAATGCTTGGTTATGTAATCACTAATGACCAATGGTGTGCATTTTTGAATGAGAGATACTATATACTAGTGGTGAGGGATAAATAAGATACATAGGGGAATCTAAAACATCATATAAAAGATTTATAATAGTAATAAAATAATGAAAATAAGAAATATCACATAGATTATGGTAACATAAGAAAATATCCATGAACTAAACTAAAACCTTATTCAAATTTACGTAAGAAAAACGGTTGATGGCCACTCATATTCCATTAATATAAATTGTGTACAAAACCTAATTTTTTTTAAAAAAACCAAAATTTAATGAATCATATATGTGGATCATGATATTTCTAGAGTCTCATCTCATGGGTTATAAGATATTCATGAAATCTTGTATCTGGCCTTAGATACGATCCCCTTTCTAAAATTTTAACTATGATACATACATGGGTGTGAAATAGTGACCCAATAAGGGTGTGATTAAAACATAGTTTTCCAACACCAATGAGATCAATAAAAAATAAATCTGGTAATGATTTTCATATAGAAGTGAATTGAAATAATATAATAATAATTTTATTTTTCTAAAAGAAAGAAAATAAATAAATCTCATTTTCGATCCTCAAGACATTGACCCTAAATTCCTCGACTAACATTGACCAATTATGGAGGGTCTGATAATTTCTCGATTATTATTTAAACCTATTTAACATGCCCAGTTTACCCATTATACCGATATGCTTCAAGTAAACCCATTTATTTATTTTATCATCTAGTTTATTTTATCCTAGACCACCCATTGAGTGTTTTCTCATTATAGGTAATGTTGAATAGACCACTTCATCCGAATTCCTACCAATATATAATAGTATTATAGAAAACCCCAAGTGGACATGTCATATAAATTTCATTATCCGAAAAAACCCATTTCACAAATTCACCTCTGTATAAATTCATTAAAAATCAATTCATAATCCCCTATTCAACTCTTATGAGAATAATATTTCCTTTCACAAGACCTCAATACTAATTCATTTATTTTATTTAAAAATATTTTCCATTCCATTCCAAATCACTAGTATCAATGATTCATTTTTAGAAATAACCTTTCAATTTCTTGACACCAGTAGAAAAAATCAATTTTCAACTACCTATTTCAGGAATGATATAAATTTACCATTAGATAAAAATCTAATTTAGAACTATAAATTGTTTGAATATTGAAATTTTAAATGGAAAACTTTAAATTTTACAAGAGGGATAATTTTTCACTAAACCAATCATCATTTCATTATATAATAGATATAAATGAAACGACAGATAAATTTACATAAAATAGTGCATATTCAATTAAATGATGAGAACTAAAATGGGAGTGAAATAACATCAGAATAATACATAGTAGACTATTATAAATTCCTTCAGCGTTCAATTTCCTCAAACTGGAGGAATATTTGATGAGAGAGAAGGGATATTTTCTTAGTTGAGGAAGAAGGAATAATAGATATTTGATCAGCGATTTGGAAATAATGATGAAGATGAAATTATCTTTTTCCATATTTGTGAGGAGGGAGACCATACTACCCCTTAAGATACTATCAATATCTGAATTTATTGTTGATGGGATTCACATGACCCTACAAGGTTATATAAAGACAACTAACTAGTTGGTGTCACTATAACCTCTTGGATATAATAAACCTCATACTCTCAATCCTACTGACTACCTCTGAGATCCCCCCAAAAACCCTTTTATATTTCAAAAAATATAGAATTAAGGTGTTTCTAAAATCAACATTGGGGTCCATAACTCACAATAAGTTAAGGGTTTCAAAAAATAAAATGAGTTTAGACACATGAAAAAGGATAAGAACTATATATAAATTTGTGACAACATTATATAGTTTTTATCCTATGGTCAATGGGTTTATTATTGTAATCCAACAAAAAATACATTGACCCTAAACTTTTACATAATACATTACAAGATTATAATCATAATTATAAATTATTTTAAAATCCAAGGATCATAAAGACTAGTATCTTTGAAGACTAGGTACATAAGACTGAAAACATGGAACTAAATAAACACTTATATTTTTAATCTTAATAGAGAAATCCTAACCTATATTGTGATCATACGTAATCATAGGATAACCTAGGGATAAAAATAACAAATGGATGAGCAAAAAATCCATTTAAGGGAGTATACATTAGAATAAGGCATTAACACATGGGTTAGAAGGCATGTTTTAATGATAAAAAAAGAATGGAAGATTGTAAAACATACCATATAAACATGGGATCATATTAAAGTGTAAGAAACATAAAACATTTATTTAGTACGTGTCGAGGATAACCACAAAGACTGTTTTATTTGGTAGCCCAAGTCCAGGCTAACTACCAAGACTATTACACATGCTAGTAGAAGACATGGATGGCCACCAAGTATGTCGCACATAACATCTCACGAGAAAAAAAATTATTAAATACAATGGAGTGATATTTGTGTCAACCAATTTAATCATTTTCATGAACTTCTATTAACATAATGAATCATAAAAAATACATCATACATTAACATAAGTGTACACAATGAACGAAATGGGTATCCCAATCTAGTCACAAAATATAATAAATGAACATATCATAACTATGTATTTGAAAAAATGAATTAAATAATAAATGGATAGTAATAAGTTAAAAAATGAATATATCAAGATACGTTATGTAAAACAAGAGATACAATTTGTAAAAAAATTATTTAAGAAACTTTATAATTAAAACATTTTGGTGAGGTTTTTGGGAAAATTTTAAAGAGAAATTAAAATAGAAAAAGGGAATAATCTTATATAAAAACAATAAGTGAACCAAATATAGTTTTAATAATAAAATAAATTACTTTTAAATAAAATTATATCTTAAAAAAGAAAATTTTATGCACGTAATATTTGGAATGAAATAGAAAAATTCCATTAAAACAAGATTGCTTATCAGGAAGTATTGAGGTGGGAATCACTTAAAAAATTTATATCCTCAAAGTAGAATTATGAAAGGATATTGATAAATGAATTTGGTATTGTTATACATCATTTATAATATGGACATAAAATGATAAGAATGAACTTTTTTGATAAAATTATTATAAGGCAACCTGAAGGAATAAAGGAGGTTCGGGTAAAATCCCTTAATAATTATCGGCATGATATCAGGTCTACCTTGGATAACTTAATGAGAGTGAAAATAGATTTATAATAACTAATAAATAATGAGTTAATTTTGTTGGAGGTAAAAAATCATACCCCTTCATTAGGAATTATATATAAAAAGGTATAACATAGAGGACATTCTTAAATAAATTTTAAATTAAGAGGATCAATACCATAAGTTCAAAGGTGTTGTTTTCTTGATCATAATGACAAGAATAATAAAATTAGGTTAATTAATTAAAAATTATTGAATATATTTTACATGTAAATGAATTATTATTTCATTTTTAGTTCATTAATAACATTTTTGATTGGTTATGCAGATCAATTTCATTGTTTGGGTAAATTTATTTTCATGGTTTTTACGATCAGTTTAATTATTTTCAGGAATGGAGAATCATATAAAATTGGGATTTTTTTCTAAAATGTGATTTTTATTTTATTAATGAACATAAATAATGTTACATGGTAGTAAATATAATTTGGTTACTTGGATTGAGGTTGAATCATTATATAAAACATTAATGACAAACTCTTGGATTAATTTGGTGATTTTTATCACAAATAACATGATTTGTATTATTACTTTACATCATGTGTGAAAAAGGATTCCATAATATAACATGAGATATAATAATTTTTTAATAGTCTGGTTCAACCTTAAATATTGTTTCATGTCTATAATTGAGGATAATAATGGAAATTGAAAACCCATTGTCCTTGGATGTGGAAATTTAACACATCTCAGATGGTGTCTTTAGTACTAAAATAAATGAAGGGTAATAGAGCGATAATAATAACCTTTTACATTATGATAAAAAAATTATACTTCATGAAATCTATTGGATATAACATTTCAATGAGGAGAGTCAAGGATATTAAAGTAAACAAATGAATGTTAAAATAAAGTAAAAGAATTAAAGAGAGGAATTTACCTCTTGAATAAATTTTCTTTGAGAGCCTCTTAAGGGGGTGGGATATGGTATTTTAATGATACCAAGGGATTATTGATATTGGGGAGATCTTTGAGTGGGATTTGGGCAGAGCTTAAGGATGTAAGAAGGCTTGAGGGGAGTGAAGAGAATAAGTGAGTGTGGGTGGGTTTTAAAGTGGAGTGGAGGAGGGTTTTCATAATAATTTAATCATTAGTTTATTATTTTTTCACATGAAAAGAAATATTAGTGATTCTTGTGATGAAAAAAATTAATATGAGCATGTTATTTCAAGTTAATGTCCATTTACATCGTCCATCACTCAATCATTATGCAGAAAATCAGGTTTTAGCATTTTTTTTGAATTATCATATTTTATTATTAGTAAAAAAATTCATGTATTTTAGAAAAATCCCAAAAAATCACCCTAAATTTTTTTCAAAATGTAGATTCCATAAATTAAATCTGTTTTTCAAAAATAATTTTTTAAATATGTTTAATTTAATTTTTAATTAAATTCCTAAATTTCGTTAAAAAGATTGATTTTATTACTACAACTGATTTTATAATGCTTTAAAATATTACATAATGTCTTATAAATATATCTTAATAACAGAAGATAAATAATTGATAATTTATGAAAATATTTTATGAAAATATATATTCATTTAAATTAATTAAAATATTTTAATTAATTTTTTATGTCTAACAAAAAATACCAATACTTTTACAATGATCATATTATAACTTATTAGATGCCTAAATTTTTTTTCTTCAACCACAGGTGAGGTTAATATTCATTAGGATTATGTTCAATTGATAAGGGTCATATTCCTATTCATAAGGGTATGTTAATATTCAGAAGGCTAGGTTACTATTCACTAAAAATTATGTTTGTTCCATCGAACTCCAAACATCTTACTGATCACAATAATGTATGTCAAAATTTTAAAATTCTAACCACAAGATTGACAATATTATGATTAAAGGTCAAATACTACATATTAATTTATTGTGTTGTGATTTTATAAGATTATATTACATAATTATAAGAAGTACAGTTTAATCAATAAACATGTGTGATTACTTTTCCTTCATTCCTTCCTCCTGCTCACATGTTTCCTCATCATATTACTATTACCACCACAGTACATTGACCTGATGAGTATTCTTATTACGTAGAAATTTGTCCCCATGATCGAAGATCTCCACTGGATGCTCCTCATAAGAAAGATCATTTTTCAACAGTACCACTTATTAAGATAGTTCATGGAAGGGTCTAGTATGTACTTTTTTAAGAGGGATACATGGAATACATCGTGTATGATGGGAATGGTAGGTGGAAGGGCTAGTTGATAGGCCAAAACTCTAACACAATCAATAATCTTTAAGGGGACAATATACCATGGACTTATATTTCCTTTATTTCTAAATCTCACGACCTTCAACCATGGAGATACATGGATAAATACCATGTATGAAACATTGAACTCAAGGTCTCATCGATGATTGTAAGCATAAATCTTTTGTCGAATTTTGGATTCCCTGATATGATGTGGAATGGTTTTCACCTTCTCATCAATTTCTTCGATCATTTCAGGTCCTTGAAGAATATACTAATAGACTTCATCCCAACATACTAGTGTTCTATGACTTTTCCTATAAAGTGTTTTTTATGGTCCCATATAGATGCATGATTGGAAACTATTATTGTAAGAGAATTCAACCAGTGGAAGATGTTGGTCCCATCCTCTATTGAATTCCATAAAATATGCTCCTGAAATATCTTCTGGTGTTCGAACATTCAAATCTGATTGTCCATCAGTTTGAGGATGATAGGTCGTACTGAAGTTCAGTTCAGTTCCTATGGCATGTTAGAGACATATAGAGAAGATCATGGTGAATCTTACACCTCAATTGGATACGATAGATAATGGTACTCCATTAAACCTTTCTAATTATTGATATATATATATATGTGTGTGTGTTAATGATGATTCAATGAGAAGTCCTCTTGAATTGTGATAAAGTGAGCTATCTTTGTAAGATGATCCCAAATGACACATATAGAATTGTTTCATATATATTTCATTCGATTTCCAAGGACAATGTCCATGTTGATGTTCTCCCACATCCATGTTATTATGGGTAGCGGTTGCATCATGCCCTTAGAATTTGGCCTTTTATCCTTCACCTATTGACATACCATGAACATTGATTTATACTCAGAAATCTCCATCTTCTTATTGACACACCAAATGTTATCTCAGAGGTATAAATAAATCATTGTGCTCTCTAGGGGGATAAATAAGGTCAAGATATGTGTGTCATTATGAAGATAATTTTTTTATCTCTGGATCATATGGTACACATAATAGTTACCCAAATCTAAGCACTCATTCCTCATGAATCTTGAACTCATAGGATTTCCAATTTCTAATAGCTTCCTCCCATTTATAAATATCCACATCTTTTCCATGAGGATCCTTTATTTTCTCCATGATATATGGTTGATAAATAATTTGAGAAAATATTTACAATGTTCTTCCCTTAATGATTCCCATGTCCATCCTCAAAAATATATGACGATCGAAACATTTTCAATTCTCATCATCTATAATGAAATATGATTACTTCATATTAGAGCATACACTACCTTATATTCTTCACTAGGATGGTATTGGATTGAGATGTCATAATCCTTAAGGATATCTAACCATATTCTATGTAACATATTAAACTCCTTCTTTGTGAATATCGATTTCAGGTTTTCATTATCAGTATATATCTCCCACTTCACCCCATAGAGATAATGTTGCCATATTTTTAACACAAAGATCACAATTTCCTACTGTATATCATGTTTGGGATAGTTATGATAATGAATTTTCAACTACCTTTAGGTATAGGCTGCCACTTTTACATTTTTACTCACATTCCACCAAAAGGGAGGGTTATACTATTTTCAAGAACAACATTCCCACAAACATAAAAATTCGATACAATACATCTAGATGTTTTCCATGATTTAATAATATCATTTTAGGTGGGGACTCAATGATCTTATAAAACATGAAAAATATACTAAATGTACATGAATTGAATAAATTATGACATACACTACTTTGATTTTGTTGTTACATCTACTTTATTCATTATTTTCCACATTTTCATAGGACCATCAGTGCTCCCTTGGTCATGTAGATTGTTGATGCTCATCACACTTCATAGCCCCTCTAGCAGAGAACCATATTGGATAATTTCCAACATATCCACATTTATGACATAGAACTATGTATGATTCCATAGATTGATCTTTGATAACATTATTCAAATGATTCAATTTTTCATGCTAATTGAATACATTGTTCCCTATCTTTCTGCACTTAAATCATCTCTCATTATATTTGTGACATTTACCTTCATTATAATTTCCACAATTGTTTCACAATGGAAATTGGTACTTCTTTCCCTTATCATATTTGTGATATGGACCTTTAGAATATTTCATCTTCCTCATCCTTTAATCCCTTGGTCATTCAACCATGTAACAATTATTAATCTTGACTTTCTGTTGCTGGTTTAGTATAATCATGTTATATCCTTCTGGAGCTCCCATTTTATGAGGGATCTCCCATTGGAATTCATAATGTTGTCCTTAACATTGGTTTTTACCCTCATTAATACATATACTAGAAATTAGAAACAATAAATAAATGGGTATGGGTATCACATAAGGGGGAAACCAATTACCTTAAAGGGATAAATTAGATGTTACAAATATCTCCACAAATTAATATGATTTCATGCCTCATTCGATGTTATTTATGTTCTATCACATAATGTATATTCTTATGTGGTCTTTTTTTTGTTCCCGTAAATATGGTTCATAATGAGATTATTTGTTTACCAAATCATATCCCCCAGGTGTGTGAAACCAAGAATGTAGCAAAGCCCATTGTCATTCACCAGTTCCCATTCATGTCTAGATCAATGCGTTATTTTTTATTTTTACACCTAGATATATCTGTACTAGATCTACCATTACATGTTTGAATGAATATATGTTTTTTTTGGATAAACCACTTACTCCATTCTTACCAAAATTTATGGGTGTTTTCATATACTTATTCTCATCATTACAGTTCTAACTAAAGGTAATTATTCCTAATATCTAAAAATAACTTGACTATGCCACTGATACCTACTATAAAAACCCTTGAATTTTATATAATACCTTATATAATTCAGAGAAATATTATAAATAGAGTACAATACATGGATCATAATTTCTAGTTTCATTGAATACTACGTACATAAGACTGAAAAAATGAAACTAAATAAAAAGATCAATATTTAATCTTCATTGAGGGAGTCAATATTTTATTGTTCTCATGCATCTATATAGGATAACATAGGTATAATATGAACAATGATATGATGAAAAATACCTAGTAAGAGTGTATAAATAAGAATAATTTTTTAGTACATGGGTTAGATGGCATGACAAATTTACAAGAAAAGCATGAAACATATGGAATCATAACATATAAATATGGGATCATATAAAATTGGAATCATATTAATGTGGAAGAAACATAAAACATGAATTTAGTATGATTCGAGGCTAACCACTAAGACTATTTCACATGGTAGAACAAGTCAAGGCTAATCGCCAAGACCATCACACATGGTAGCACAAGCCATGGCTAACCGCCAAGACTGTCACACATAACGTCTCATGAGACTCAATATATGAAATTAATTACGGAACTATCTTGTATAACCCATCTAAAAATTTTCATGAATATTATTTCTACATAAATAATCATAAAAAATCCATCATACAAACATAAGGGTACCCATGGAAAGAAATGGGTATCAAAATCATATCATAAAGAAAAATAAATCAATGTATCATAAATATTTCCATTAATGAATGTAATTAAATCATAAATAAAAATTAATAAGGTAGAAAGGAATATACCATGATATGTAATGTCAATCATAAGGGACAAATTGTATAAAAATTTATTCAATATAAATTAGAATTAAATATTTTAGTGCGTTTTTAATAAAAATACTAAAGATCATTTAAAAAAGAAAAAGGAATAATATTTAATAAAAAACCATAAGAAATAAAAGAAGGTATAAATAATAAAAAGACTTCTTTTAAAAATTTAAAAGTGTCTTAAAATAAATTATAGGGTTTACTTGATGTGAGGTAATGTTTCGGGAAACAACCTTAAAACAAGTTCACTTATTGGGAAGTATTAAGGAGGGAATCACTTAAAAACATATATATACACAAAATATAATGATTAAAGTGTGATGATAAATAAATTTGGTATATTTAAATTTCATTTATAATATTCCCATAAAAATATAATATAAATTAATTTTGGTAAAAGGATGATAAGGTAATCCGAATGGAATAAAGGAGGATCAGGTAGAATCCCTGAAGAATTATTAGAATGGTATCTGGTGTCCATAAAAGAGATTAATGTTATAGAAAAGGGTCTTTTCATCACATATACATGACCATGTTAGTAAGTGGGTGGTGGGAAATCATACCCCATCTTTAGGGATTAAACATAAAATGGAATAACATAGATGACATTCTGGAATAAAAATAAATTGGAGGGGATCCCTTACCTTACATTCAAAGGTGTCCTTCCCCTAATATTAATGACCTGAATAATCAAATCATGTTCATTAATTAATAATTAAATAAACTCTTTTACATTTAAATTTTTTATTATAACCTTTTTGTGTTCATTCATAACCATTGTGATTGAATATGTGGTTCAATTTTATTGTTTGGGTCTGTTTGTATTCATAGTTTTTGTGATCGGTTTGCTTATTTTCATGAATGGAGAATCATGTAAAATGGTGATGGTTTTCCCAATTTGGAGATATAATGTTTATTGAACATCCATATTTTTACAAGGTTATAAATTTATTTTGTATTCTTGGAGTGAATTTGAGTCATTATATAAAACATTATTAACAAACAATTTGATTAATATGGTGATTTTTCTCACAATTAAGTTGTTTTGTATTTTTATTTTACATCATCTGTGTAAAATATTCCAGAAAATGAAATGAGATATAATAAATAATTATTATTCTGGTTCAACCATAAAAATTGTTTCATGAATAGAATTGAATAGGGTAATGGAAATTGGAAACCCGTCGTCTTTGAATGTTGTAATTTAACACATCTCGAATGGTGTATTTACTACTAAAATAAAATAAGGGCACATGATAGATGATAAGAACTTATATAATTATCATAAAAATTTCAATTAATTTTAAGGTACTGGATATGACATTTTTATAAGGTGAGTTATGGATAAAAAAGTAAACAAATAAACATGAAAACAAAGTAAAATAAATGAAAAGAAGAATTCTCCACTTCAATCAATCTTCCTTGAGAACCTTCTATGGGGAAATGATTTGGCCTTTTAATCATTAATTTGGTGGATATACGTGGTGAATGATCATGGAGAGATATTTGGGAATAATGTAGTGAAGGATCAAGGCTTGAGAGTAGTTATGAGAATATGTGAGTGTTAGTGGTGTTTATAGTAGAGAGGAGAGGTTTTCTTAATATTTTAATCATTAGTTTATTATATTTTCATAGAGAAACCAATAGTAATGATTACTGGGAACAAAAATAGTAATATTTTACCACGATTTCAAACCAATGTCCATTTATATCATACATGACTCAATAATGTTCCATCAATTCAGTTTTTATCATTTATTGTGGATTATCGTATTTTACTATTGATCAAAAATTCAAGTATTTTAGAAAAAACATAAAAATTTACCGTAACAAATTTTCAACACATATAATTCAAAAAAGAACTCAATTTTTCAAAAACAAATTCTAAATATTATTATTTTTATTTATAATTAAAATTTTCATTTACTTCAAAAATATTGATTTTAATACTTATCTGATTTTATAATGCTTTCAGAAATTATATAAGGTCATATAAAATATCCTAAAACCAAAAGACATAAAATTTATAATTTTTGAACAAGTTTTAGGAAAATTAATTTCATTTTTTATTAATTAATTAATTGTAATTAATTGTTTCTTACATTCAAAAATACCAATACTTTTTCTGTGATCATATTATTACTTATAAGATGCCTAAATTTTTTTATATAACCAAGATTGAGGTTAATATATTTTGGATATTGTAATATTCATAAGGTTCATATTAAAATTCATATGTGTAGGTCATAATTCATATGTGTAGGTAACATTTCACTACAAATTATGTTTTTTCCATCAAACATCAAAAAACATACTGATCGCAACAATGTATGTCAAAACTTAATAATTCAAAGAACAAATGTTAAAATATAATGCTTAATGGTCACATAGTACTTAGTTGTTCATGATATTTAGTATTTTTAGGCTTTTCTATATCATAATAACATAAATAAATGAATTAATTAACACTAAAGTTGAAAATAAATTAATAATTAAGGGATTACATGTGAATATTTTATTCTTTTTCATACCATATATAAAATAAAATTAATATTATCATGGAATATGAAAGAGGAATATAATAAATTCATTATAAATAAAAAAATAGCCTAATGATATATAGTTTTAGAATATGCCATCCATAACCTGATTAAGTGTGATTTTTTTAATAAATATCAGTCAGGCCCTCTTTAAAAAAATAACATTAATCAAGTATTTTAATGACTATATTGTGATGTCCTCAATATTTTTGAATCGAGATATGTAAACCTATATAGACATGAAATATCATAAAAGGAATTATTGAGGAAATCGAATATAAGGTATTATTATTGGGCATTCCACATATTAAATTTTGGTTCTTTTAGATAAAAATTAAAATTAACTACTTCTTAAATTAATATAATTAATAGAGTAGTCCCTCACCATAGTTATGAAAAGGAAATATAGATCCTATCAACTAGAATTTATACACGATAATAACTGCCATGTAGAATGATTTGGGATCTTGGGATATTATAATATTGTGGGAGAATAAATATAATGATTAAATAATTTATCCTCCCATATTTATTAATCAACTAATTTATTAATAATACACATTTATGTTGTTTTATATAAATGAACTATTTATCGACAATGTTATCCCAGTGATAAATTCTAATGAATGAAAATCACCTCAACAGAAAGAGATCATATAAATGTAATTGTATATTTCTTATTATATTATAATATCATTGAATATTCAACATGTATAAATCATCAAATCCCTGATAAACATATTTAGTACATTACTTTTCAGTATATCATCATATATGAAAAATATATTAATAAAACATTCGATGTTTAGTGTTTTTGTAACATCTATATATTTTTTGAAATATGTATTTCATGTAAATTTACTATCATAATTGTTTTATGTCATATGAAACACAGATTTTATCTTATTATACTAGGAATCATATTTTATATTTTGTTACATGAAACACTAAGTTTAACTTCTGTTACATGAAACAATGATTATAAATGAAATGTAACATACTATTGAAATACTATTATTTAATGTCATAGTTATCCACAAGCCGTTGCGATGGGGGTTATGGAAAGGCCTGTAAAAATTATTAAAATTTTAATTAAAATTGTATATTTGAAAAATTATTCAGTTAACAATAAATTCTAATTAAAAAAATAAATAATTTCCAAATAAATGATCTTTTTGTTGAATTTTTTTTTGAAAAAATGACAATTATATCAATAATATAACCAAATAATTTTTCTAGTTAATTTAAAAAAATATATATATTAAATATTAAATAAAATATTTATTATTAATCATTATTTTTTCTAGACATGAGATGTGAATTAATATAATTTACTGCTAATTTATTTTAAAAATATTATCTCTATTTTCACCCAAATCGTAAAATATACCTTTTAAACATTAATAAAATTTATTTAAAAAATAAACATTTATCATGAAAAAATAATTTCAAAAATATATTGGAGTTAATATATGATAATTTCTGAAATTATAAATTTCAAGATAAATATTAAAAATTATTGGTTTTTAATGATAATTATTATTTCATTTAGAAGAATTTTAAAATATCTGAATTCATTTAATATGTTTCTAAAATTAGACATAGAGAACTTATCTATCTATTAATCTAAAATTGGATATTAGAATCAATTATATTTTTTGATATTTATTTAAAATCATCTTTAATTTTTTAACAATTTTTATTTAGAAGACCACATTGTCAATGTTCTTATAGGATTTAATTAAACTAATATTTTTAAACAAAAATGGACTAACGTTGAAAATTTTATTACATATTTGGAATAAATATAAAAATGTATTCTAATTATTTGAACCAAATTTTTTAGCATAAAATAATTATTTCAGTTTTAAGAAAAATTATTTTACCAAGAGTTAAACTAAATATATCCAAGTTAAAATGTATTTTTTTTAAATTCATATTTCCTATCCATATTTCTTTTTATCATTGCAACATTATAATATGTCATAATTTTAAATCATTTCAATAGGTAATGACTTAATTATTTTGGATTATTTTGGAAAATTTCCATATAACTTCCTTGTGGCTTTCTTTCCCCCACATATAAAAGGCCAAAATCACCATTCAATTATTTACAACTCTCAAGAAATATGAAATTTTGATAACCTTATAAAATACCTCCAATATATAATTATCCATGTTCTAGATCTATTTTCCATCCCACGGGACAAACATTATGGTAGTTCATAATAAACAAACAAGAGTTTCTTCTAAATAAATGTAATTTTCTCCAATCAGATACTTTTTTTTATTATTAATTTTCCACATTCATTCATATAATAAAAATTAAAATAGAACAACAAAATATTCAATTATATACTGTGATTTTAATTTTTTAATGAAATAATCTATATAATTCTTTACATTCATCCAATAGATGATAATAATTTCACTCATGTGTATGGAAGACTATCATCTTGATAAGAAA
Source organism: Viscum album (assembly GCA_963277665.1). Lineage (NCBI taxonomy): Eukaryota > Viridiplantae > Streptophyta > Magnoliopsida > Santalales > Viscaceae > Viscum > Viscum album. The sequence goes on along the minus strand of OY728121.1, from coordinate 1,945,468,828 downwards.
TATTATTTTATTTATATTAATATTTATATTGAAGGTAGTAAGAAATATTTTAATAAATAAAAAATCTATGAATTTTAAATAAACATAAATTTTAAATTGTGATATATTATTTTACATCCTTTTTTCAGTCAATTGAGGAAATGTCAACATCATTCTAGTGCACTTACAACATTACATTTACATAAATTGTGTATTTCATTATTTATCTATAAATATTATCTATTTATAAAAATTCATATATAATTAATATTCATAACATTTACATCATGGTATTACTTGATTATATGTTGATAAAATGATAAAATTAATTGGGAAAAATAATAAATCAAACCATACACGAAAAAGTAGTTTTTTCCAGAAACATGACAAGAACGTGGAACTATTAAAAAATGATAATAACTGGTATTATGTAAATTGTATATTTTCTGATATATATATATATATATATGATTGTATGTATGTATGTATACTGAGTAGATTTATTATAAGGTTATATTTATTAGGCTTTATTTTTAACATTTATAATGGATTTGGAGACATATGTTTGTGGATTTGTTTTCCAAATATTACTTCATTGATACGTATGTTATGTTATGCACCTATATTCTTTTATGAGGTTTCTAAAAAATACATTTTAAATATATTATCAATAATTCACTTTTTATAATTATATTTTAGTTTATTTATTTTTCATTCCTGTAAAGACCCGTAAATTTCAAAGAAATTTTTTTTCTTAATTTTCTTTGAAATTTTACAAGAACGCAGTTTCTGACGGCACCTGATTCCGAGGCCCGGTATGCCTGGAATCATTTTCCGAAGTTTGGATCGGGTAAGTTCAGTGAACGGACGAGTGGGTTTTTCTTACTTTTCAACCGGTGCCCGAAATCTAATTCTGAGGGCACCGATGAAATCGCAGCGCCGGTATTTTCTTAGAAATGCTTCTTTCGGAGTTGCATTTTCTCAGGTGTGGTTTTTAATTTTTGGGCTTAAAGTTAAGAAATAAAATAAATTGTTCGACAACTTTATATTATTTCACTTAAGCCACTTGAAAGCCACTTAAACTGAGTTGAAACGGATAGGGTACTATCCAAAAATATCCTACCCTCTTGGTAGGATATTTGTGAGTTGGGGCCCGCACGAGCCCCGTCGTTTCTTTTCCGCAAAGTAACGCACCTGCGAAAACCCGTCATTATGAAAGTCAACTGACGCGTTTTCTTAAAATCTTAACGCACCATTTAATTGGGTGGTTTATTTCGTAAATTAAATAGGCGGTTTCTTTTGTTGAATTAATTCTGCAAATTGATGGGTCGTTACTTACCTCTTTTTTATTTGTTAGCGTAATAATAAAATAAGACCAACATGGCATTTGGAGGATTACACGTAGAGAGGCTTGACGGAATCCTTGAGCCTTCATCCTCCTTCACGAAGAATGCGAAGAACGCGAAGAACGCCGACCTCCGACGAAGAACGCCGAACCTGCGGAAATCGACGACGCGACGCTGTGTTCTGCGACGCTGACATTCCCTTCCTGCAACGTTCTTCTGCGACGTCTCTTCCTCCGCAACGAATCTTTGATCAGCTGTTTGAGGTAAGAGACTTCGGGTTTCTCTTAAATCTCCCTTGTATTTTTTTAACAAAACACATATTTAATTTTATATAATTAAATTAAATCTGTTGTTACATGGTCCGTTGAGTTCACCGACTCAACGCCAGATTCCGCGACGATGTGACGCCCTTCCGCGACGACGCAACGATCCCCTCCTTCCGTGACGAAAAAATCCGCGAAGAACGTGCGTACGATGATGACTATGAGGTAGGGGTTGTTGTGAATAATTCCTTTTTCCCGTGATCGTTTCTTTTAAAAGTGATGAACCCGGACAATAAGAACAATTTTAATCCATTAAAATTGTTGATTCATGTGTTGAATATTATTTCTCTCGTTGTTTATCTCTAACGCGGAGGGTGCGGGCCAAATGAACATGGCCCAAAAACCCTCCGCTGTTCTTCGTTGTTGTGCGGATTGACGGGCGACGACGGAACCTGCCACAACGGAAATTTGACGGTTCCGAAGTGGAGAACGAGTCCCGGGAGGAGCAGCGGCGCAGACGGGAACGGAATCGGACCACCGGAGCGACTCCGTTGGCCCGCGAAAGCCGCCGGCGGCGCGGGTCACCGGCACGGCGGCGGCGCCCGCGGAGCCGCTGCCGCGCGGGTCCGGCGCACTCAGACGTGGCAAAGCCACGTCCTTTGATCCAGCATGGCCCCACGCAGGGGGCCGCGGCACCTCCAAGCCGCGGGGGCGGCGCCCCGTGGCGTCCAGCTGCTCGGCTGCTCGGCCGAGCCGAGCTAGGCCAGTCCGAACGGCCGGGCCACGCCCGGACCAGGTCGGACCGGGTCGGGTCGACCCGGTTCGGCCGACCCATGGGGGGGTCGGGCCGGGTCGGCCCAGGCCGGGTCCCGGACCCCCCGTCTTCGGACCGTTTTCAGTCAAATGCCAGTAACATGAGCTACGGGCCTCCAATCAACTCTTTATCAGCGGCAACGCGATCCTTGGATCGAGATGGTCGTTTCGGTATATCGCACTCAAGGTTTCAGAATACTTTGAGTTCGGCCGGGTTGGTTCGTACACGAAACCAACCAGGCCTTCGGAGCATAACCACTCATATCTTGAGCTACGGACGTCCGATTGACGTGCCGTCAGCTTTGTTGAATTCCCCTATGTCAGACGGATCTTTTGGCTCACTCCGCCCGAGGTTTGGATGCAGGAGGAGTACGGTCAGGTTGGTTTTTCCTTAAAAACCAACCGGGCCCCTAGGAAAAAAAAGCCAATAACTCTCAGATCGGGCGTCTGATTGACGATCCATCTACGACGTTGAGTTCATGTTGACGATACAGAACTTTTGGATACATCAACCTTGGACTTTGTGTCAGTTGATGTATCGGCCTCTCGGCTCGTGGAACGGACCCTCCCAAACGAGCTTGCTGTGTGCGGGAACCCTAGAGCTGGCTGCGACTGCTACTTCGACAGCGACGACTGTGCAGAGATCCTCAGTGGACGGCAGCGACGACTGTGCAGAGATCCTCAGTGGACTGCGCCGATGACTGTGCAGAGATCCTCAGTGGACTGTGATGACTACAGGACTCAGCGATCCTATGTGGATCAGTGCTACAGGTCGTTTGTGGGCCCGATCCTGTGTGGGTCCGATCCTGTGTGTGTCAGCGCTCAACGGTTCTTTGTGAGCCAGCTCCTACAGGTCCTGTGTGGGCCCGATCCTGTGTGGGTCTTTGCGGGGGTTAGTTATCTATCGATACTTTGTGGGTCCTATGACTTAGATGGATCAGTGATCATATTTATCGTCATTCGAAGAAGTATACCTGTGTGAGCTGAATCATGTGTTACTATCTTTTGTGGATTGTGTTGAGCTATCCTATGTGGATTACTGTTTACTCTCCTTTTTGGATTGTGTTGTTCTATCCTGTGTGGGTATACGTTTGCATTCCTGTGTGGACTGGGTTGTGCTTGGGCCTGGATGTTGGAGCCGAACGGGAATTGATTACTTAGGTATATGTATGGGGATATACCTAAGCCGTGTCAGGTGTTACTTTGTGATTGTATCTTTCCTTTGTGGATTATCCTTTATGGATTTCGGGAGACCTTCGGGGGTCTCGGGGTCTCTACTGAGTATCTTATACTCACCCCTGCATGGGCTTTGCCTGCACTACATTTTGTTGGTTGTAGACGACAGACAGCGCTGATCGTGGTGGAGGCGTGCGGAGCAGGACGGTACCTGGAGGTGGACCACTAGGCGAGACGTACTCGGAGTGGTTAGGTGGACCCGAGGAGCAGTGGAGGCTATCTGTACCCACCCTTCATGTGGGACTTCTAGAGGACAGCTCGATGCTGCGGCGTTTCCTTTCAGTTGCTATTTTCCCCTTTCAGTTGTACTTTACAGTTGGGCTTGTATTTCCGGCCCCTTTTACTTTCAGCACAACATTTTGCCGTTTTTACTTAGTGTTTACTTTTCTGCTTGCTTACTCTGTGGTTCTTGTTTACTTTTCAAAGAAAATGCCTTCCCTGTTTCTAGGATTTACGCCTTGGTGCTAGTCTCCAGCCCTTGGCCTATGAAAGGCGGTCTTGGGGTAGTCACGGCATGAGCCCCGAGGACGGGTCATGAAAAATTGGTATCAGAGGTGGTCGGTTCTACGAAGACTCTGATCTTTCTTCTATATGAAGCAATAGTGTTTAGCGTATTGGGTGTGGTTATCAGTCCAGGGAGTCCAGTGTTGGTGCTGCGGCCTACGTATCCGTACACCACGACCCTGACTTCTGATTTCTGACTTAATGCACAGAATCATTGATTGCATGTGTGTTTCAAGTTTTCTTCGTGATTACTTGTGTCAGCTCACCAGGTATACTGTTCTGACCGTGGCACACTTGTTTCCTTTTTAGGATGGCCCGACGACAGCAGCCATCTAGGGTTCCGAGAGTAGAGCGCGACGATAGCCCGCCGAGCGACGAGGCCTCGGTACAGGGCCTGTTGACAGCAGAGGCACCAGTGGTAACTTTACCCACCAAGCCCCCGATGCTTCCAGCACCGACCGCTGACGATGCACGTCGCCTCGGAGCTCTGCACGAGTTCCAGCGCCAGCGACCACCCAGGTTTCGTGGGGAGACGGACCCCCATGCAGCCGAGGACTGGCTGGAGGCGGTCGTTCGAGTTTTCAGGCAAGTGAGGACACCAGCAGACCTCATGGTGATCCTCGCGGCGATCCTACTGCATGCATCAGTAGGACGATGGTGGAGCCTGATGCTCCAGGTGCGCGATGAGGCCTCTCTCATCTGTATGGACTGCGAGAGCCTCTTCCGCTCAGAGATCGTCCCGACCACCCTCCGTGCGGTGCGCATTCAGGAGCTTCTTCAGCTGCGGCAGGGAAACTTGACGGTCGCCCAGTACGCAGCGAGGTTCACTGATATTTCTCGCTACTCGACCGACATGGTACGGGACCCCTTCTTCCGGGCCCGGACTTTCGAGCAGGGATTGAGAAATGAGATCAGGGCATCGCTGATCTCCCTCAGCATCCCGACCCAGGAAGGAGTGCTAGAGAGAGCCATTCTGATCGAGTGCTTTCTGGCTGAGTCCACAGCGAGACCTACCGCAGGGCGGCAGGTAGCAGAGTCTTCGGCAGCTGGTAGCCGACGGATTACTCAAGGTTCTAGGTAGACCAGACCCTCTCGTAGACGGCCTCAGGACACTGTCTCAGCAGTGCGGGGCACACAGCGTGGAGCCAGTCTTCCGAGAGGCAGGCAGTGCTACTCGTGCAGCGGGCATGGCCACATGGCTTGTGACTACCCGACCTGACGTACCGAGGAGCAGCAGACGGTGGAGGGGGCACCCAGGCAGAGGCAGAGGGTCGACCGTGGCAGTCCTCAGGGAGGAGGCGGACGAGGCAGAGCAGCTGGCCGAGAAGCTGGTGGTGGGCGACGCTTTGAGGCTATGCCACCACCACCACCAGGAGAACCGCCCCGACCACAGGGAGCTGGCGGGCAGAGACATGCATAGCTCCAGGCAGCAGAGGCCTACGACCACGGCGCGCCAGAGATGATTCGAGGTATGATCTGTGTCTATTCCACCCTTGATGCAGTGCTTGTAGACACAGGAGCGAGTCACTCTTTCATAGCCGCTACCTTTGTTCGGAGCTCGGAGATTCCGACAGAGCCGTTGGCTCGATCCTTACGGCTAGAGACTCCTACGGGAGGATACTCGACGATTACGCACTGGTGCCGGCAGTGTGAGCTTACTCTAGGAGGTGAGATCTTCTGCTGGGATCTTCTTGTAGCAGCGTTAAGTCCTTACGACGTCATCTTGGGCATGGATTGGTTATCTACAGTCCATGCTCAGATTGACTATTTTAGGCTCAAGGTGCGATGTGTGCGCACCGATGGGAGCAGGTTCACCTTCACCGGCGAGAAGGGAGCCTTCGCAGCACAGGACGGACTCGTGTAGAGGAGAGGGAAGCCCATCACTCACCAATTGGCTAGCCTCATCCTTGAAGCAGTTGACGTGCAGAGTCCTAGTTTTCCTGCAGCGGTGGATCAGTATGCGGACGTCTTCCCCGACGACGTTCCAAGGCTACCTCCTCGCAGAGAGGTAGACTTTTATATTGATCTGTACCCCGGGATAGCCCCGATATCCACTCCAGCCTATCGGATGGCCCCCACCGAGCTTCGAGAGATACGGGTATAGTTGGAGGACTTGCAGGGCAATGGGTTCATCCGACCCAGTGTTTCACACTGGGATTCCCCGATTTTGTTCGCCAAGAAGGAGGACGGGTGCTTGCGACTGTCTGTCGACTATCACCGTCTGAACCGGGTGATAGTGAGGAACATGTATCCGCTACCGAGGATTGATGACCTCTTCTATCAGCTCAAGGGAGCACGGTGGTTCTCGAATATAGACCTGAGGTCAGTCTATCATCAACTCAGAGTTCTAGACGAGGACGTGCAGAAGACGTCCTTCAGGTGTCAGTATGGCCACTATGAGTTCTTGGTTATGCCATTCGGCGTAACCAATTCTCCAGCAGTTTTCATGAGCCTCATGAACAGGATCTTCCAACCATACCTTGATCGATTTGTCGTGGTCTTCATCGACGAAATTTTGGTGTACTCGACCACAGAGGGGGAGCACGCCTACCACTTGAGGGTTGTACTAGACACACTCCGAGAGCACCAGCTTTATGGCAAGCTCTCTAAGTGCCAGTTATGGTTACGGGAGGTCCACTTCTTGGGGCACTTAATTTCCGAGGTAGGTGTTGCTTTGGATCCCATGAAGATCGAGGCAGTGCTAGCTTGGGAGCCACCCAAGAGCATGACAGAGGTGCGGAGTTTCTTGGGTTTAGCCAGATACTATCGGAGATTTGTGCCGGACTTCTCTAGAGTTGCGGCGCCACTCTCAGCTTTGACGAAGAAGGGGAAACCCTTCGTGTGGTCAGACATATGTCAGCAGAGCTTCCAGGAGCTGAGACAGAGATTGACCAGCGCACCTATCTTGAGGTTGCCTGTGGAGGGAGTTGGATACGCAGTATACTGCGATGCATCAGGGACCTGACTCAGATGTTTCCTGATGCAAGAGTGGGACATGATTGCCTATGGATCACGTCATTTGAGACCACATGAGAAGAAATATGCTACCCATGACCTGGAGTTAGCATTAGTGGTCTTCGCACTGAAGACATGGCAGCACTATCTGATGGGTGAGCGCTTTATAGTCTTTTATGACCACCAGAGTCTCAGGTACATCTTCTCTCAGAAGGACCTGAACCTGAGACAGCGGCGATGGCTCGAGTTCCTCCAGGACTATGACATTGAGATAGTCTATACTCCTGGGAAGGGGAATGTGGTAGCCGATGCCCTTAGCAGGAGGACGGGCATCCAGCTACTTGAGGAGGCGACAGAGTAGCTAGCCGCCTTGCAGATATCCTTCGTGGATAGGGATGGAGCAGCCTTCCTTTAGTCTCTCACAGTCACCCCTCCACTACTACAGCAGGTCCGAGAGGCATAGCGTGGGGACGCTGACTGTGAGACACGGATTGCACAGATATCCTCGGGACATGCACCTGAAGGTTTCTCCCTTGGAGCAGAGCACGAAGTCCTTTTCAGAGGACGTACCTTGGTACCTGTCGCTTTACAAGAGGAGGTGATGAGAGAGTTTCACACTTCTCCTTTGGCGGTATATCCTGGAGTGGCGAAGATGTACCAGGATCTCAGACGACATCACTGGTGGCCGTGCATGAAGAAGGCTGTGGCAGTGTTCGTTTCACGGTGCCTCACCTGCCAACAGGTGAAGGCAGAGCATCAGGTACCGGTAGGCTTGGTACAACCCTTGGAGGTCCCGTAGTGCAAGTGGGATGGGATATCTATGGACTTCGTGACTGGACTTCCACGCACTTCCATAGGTCACGAATCCATTTGGGTGATTGTTGACCGACTCACCAAGTCGGCACACTTCTTACACATCAGAGACCAAGGCTTAGTGGAGAGCTTGGGGCGTCTCTACGTTCTTGAGATTGTACGGCTTCATGGTGTGACATTGACTATCGTCTCTGATCGGGACGCTCGTTTTACATCCCGACATTAGAAGGGGTTGAAGGAGGCATTCGGGACGCGGCTACGTCTGAGCACCACCTTTCACCCTCAGACGGATGGTCAGATGGAGAGAACCATTCAGAATCTCGAGGACATGCTCTGTGCATGTGTCCTTGACTTTGGTCGTAGCTGGGAGGACCACCTACCCTTGGTGGAGTTTGCGTACAAAAATAGCTACCACTCCACCATCGGGATGGCACCATACGAGGCGTTGTACGGTAGACCTTGCAGATCTCCTTTGTGTTGGACAGACCCAGGGGAGTCAGCACTTGTGGGACCAGATATGGTCTGGGCTACGACAGAGAAGGTCCAGGTCATCCAGGAGAAGATGAGGACAGCTCAGAGCCGGCAGAAGTCTTTTGCTGACAGGAGGCGGAGGCCACCAGAGTTCGAGGATGGCGACCACGTCTTCTTGCATGTCTCACCTCGACGTGGTTTGCGGATATTTGGCCGAGGCGGCATGTTGTCTCCACGATTCATCGGACCATTCCAGGTCCTCAGCAGGATTGGCGAGGTGGCTTATCGCCTGGCTCTACCACCTCAGTTGCACCGGGTGCACGACGTCTTCCACGTATCTCAGCTGAGGAGATACGTGCACGACCCGACGCACATCATTGACTATGGGGAGCTACACGTGGATGATGGGGCGACTTTTGCAGAGGTCCTGGTGGAGATAGAGGATCGACAGGAGCGGGTCCTACGTGGGCGATCGTTTCCTCTTGTGTGAATCAGATGGCAGCACGGGAACCTTTAGGAGAGCACTTGGGAGCGGGAGGATCAGATTCTTGCTCAGTACCCTCATTTGTTTCCCTAGTATTTGATGTATCTTTATGGGTACGTAAAGCCCTAAGGTGGGATTAATGTAAAGACCCTAAAATTTCAAGGAAATTTTTTTCTTAATTTTTTTTGGAATTTTACAAGAACGCAGTTTCTGACGGCAAATGATTCCGAGGCCCGGTGTGCCCGGAATCATTTTCCTCAGTTTGGCTCAGGTACGTTCAGTGAACGGACGAGCGGGTTTTTTTAACTTTTGAACTGGTGCCCGGAATAGAATTCTGAGGGCACCAATGAAATCGCAGTGCCGATATTTTCTTAGAAACGCCTCTTCCGGAGTTGCGTTTTCTCGGGTGTGGTTTTTAGTATTTGGGCTTAAATTTAAGAAATAAAATAAATTGTTCGACAACTTTATTTTATTTCACTTAAGCCACATGAAAGCCACTTAAACTGAGTTGAAACGGATAGGGTACTATCCAAAAATATCTTACCCTCTTGGTAGGATATTTGTGAGGTGGGGCCCGTGCGAGCCCCGCCGTTTCTTTTCCGCTATGTAACGCACCCGCAAAAACCCATCATTATGAAAGTCAACTAACCCGTTTTCTTAAAATCTTAACGCACCATTTAATTGGGCGGTTTATTTCGTGAATTAAATGGGCAGTTTCTTTCGTTGATTTAATTCTGTGAATTGATTGGTCATTACATACCACTTTTTCGTTTGTTGGCGTAATAATAAAATAAGACCGACACGGCATTTGGAGGATTACACGTTGAGAGGCTTGACAGAATCCTTGAGCCTTCACCCAACTTCTAGAAGAAAGCAAAGAACGGGAAGAACACGAAGAACGCCGACCTCCGACGAAGAACGCCGAACCTGCGGAAATCGATGACGCGCTGCCGTGTTCTGTGACACCGATGTTCCCTTCCTGCAACGTTCTTCTGTGACATCTCTTCCTCTGCAACGAATCTTCGATCAGCTGTTTGAGGTAAGAGACTTCGGGTTTCTCTTAAATCTCCCTTGTGTCATTTTTAACAAAACACGAATTTAATTTGATATTGTTAAATTAAATCTGTTGTTTCATGGTCCATTGAGTTCACCAACTCAACGCCGGATTCCGCAACGACGCGACGCCCTTCTGCGAAGACGCGATGATCCCCTCCTTCCGCGACGAACAAATCCACGAAGAACGTGCGTACGACGACGACTACGAGGTAGGGGTTGTTGTTAATAATTCCTTTTTCCCGTGATCGTTTAATTTAAAAGTGAAGAACCCGGAAAATAAGAACAATTTTAATCCATTAAAATTGTTGATTCATGTGTTGAATATTATTTCTCCCGTTGTTTATCTCTAACGCGGAGGGTGTGGGCCAAACGAACACGGCCCGAAAACCCTCCATCGTTCTTCGTTGTTGTCCGGATTGACGGGCGACGACAAAATGTGCCGCAACGGAAATTTGACGGTTCCGCAGTGAAGAACAAGTCCCGGGAGGAGCAGCGGCACAGACGGGAACAGAATCGGACCACCGGAGCGACTCCGGTGGCCCGCGGAAGCCGCCGGCAGCCGGGGGCGGCAGCGCCCCGGTGCGCCGCAGGACAGGGCCGCCGTGGCTGAAGCCGCGGTAGCGGCGCCCGCGGACCCGTGGCCGCGCAGGTCCAGCACACTCGGACGAGGCAAAGCCACGTCCTTTGATCCAGCGTGGCCCCACGCGAGGGGCCGCAGCACCTCCAAGCCACGGGGGCGGCGCCCCGCGGCATCCAGCTGCTTGTCCGCGCCGAGCCAGGCCGGTCCGACCGGCCGGGCCGCGCCCGGACCAGGTCGGACCGGGTCGGGTCAACCCGGTTCGGCCGACCTAGGGGGGGTTGGGTCGGGTCGGCCCGGGCCCAGACCCCCCATCTTCGGACCGTTTTCGTTCAAATGCCTGTAACATAAGCTACGGGACTCCAATCGACTCCCCGTCAGCGGAAACACGATCCTTGGATCGGGACGGTCGTTTTGGTATATCGCACTCAAGGTTTCGGAATACTTTGAGTTTGGCCGGGTTGGTTCGTACACGAAACCAACCAGGCCTTCAGAGCAGAAACGCTCATATCTTGAGCTACGGACGTCCGATTGACGTGCCATCAGCTTTGTTGAATTCCTCTATGTGAGACGGATCTTTTGGCACACTCCGCCCGAGGTTTGGACGCAGGTGGAGTACGGTCGGGTTGGTTTTGTCTTAAAAACCAACTGGGCCCCTAGGACGAAAAAGCCAATAACTCTCAGACCGGGCATCTGATTGGCGCGCCGTCTACGACGTTGAGTTCCTATTGACGATACAGAACTTTTGGATACATCAATCTCAGACTTTGTGTCAGTTGATGTATCGGCCTCTCGGCTCGTGGAGCGGACCCTCCCGAATGAGCTTGCGGTGTGCGGGAACCCTAGAGCTGGCTGCGACTGCTACTTCGACAGCGACGACTGTGCAGAGATCCTCAGTGGACTACAGCGAAAATTGTGCAGAGATCCTCATTAGACTACGACGACGACTGTGCAGAGATCCTCAGTGGACTGCGACGACTACAACACTCAGCGATCCTACGTGGATTAGTGATATAGGTCCTGTGTGGGCCCGATCCTGTGTGGGTCTGATCCTGTGTGGGTCAGCGCTCAGCGGTTCTGTGTGAGCCAACGCCTACAGGTCCTGTGTGGGCCCGATCTTGTATGGGTCATTCTGGGGGTTAGTTACCTATCGATACTTTGTGGGTCTGGCGACTTAGATGGTTCAGTGATCATCTTTATCATCATCCGAAGAAGTATACCTGTGTGAATGAATCCTGTGATACTCTCCTTTGTGAATTGTGTTGAGCTATCCTATGTGGATTACTGTTTACTCTCCTTTGTGGATTGTGTTGTGCTATCCTGTGTGGGTATATGTTTTCTTTCCTGTGTGGACTAGGTTGTGCTTGGGCTCGGACGTTGGAGCCGAACGAGAATTGATGACTTAGGTATATGTATGGGCATATAGCTAAGCCGTGTCAGATGTTACTTCGTGATTGCATCTTTCTTTTGTGGATTATACTTTTTGGATTTTGGGAGGCCTTCGGGTGTCTCAGGGTCCCTACTGAGTAGCTTATACTCACCCCTGCACGGGCTTTTCCCGCACTACGTTGTGTTGGTTGCAGACGATGGACATCGCTGATCGTGGTGGAGGCATGCAGAGTAGGATGGTACCTGGAGGTGGACCACTGGGTGGGACTTACTGGGAGTGGTTAGGTGGACCCGAGGAGAAGTGGAGGCTATCTGTACCCACCCTTCAGGTGGGACATCAAGAGGATGGCTCGACACAGTGGCTTTTCCATTCAGTTTCTGTTTTCCCCTTTCAATTGTACTTTACAATTGGGCTTGTATTTCCGACCCCTTTTACTTTCAGTACAGCTTATTGCAGTTTTTACTTAGTGTTTACTTTTCCGCTTGCTTACTCTATGGTGCTTGTTTACTTTTCAGAGTCAATGCCTTCCCTCTTTCCAGGTTTTACACCTTGGTGCTAGTCGCCAGCCCCTGGCCTATGGAAGGCGGGCTTGGGGTAGTCACAGCACGGGCCCCGAGGACGGGTCGTGACAATTCCCTTATAAGGATTATAACTATAATTTACTAATATGGAAAAAAATTATTTATGAACATCATAATTTATCCGTATTTTTATTAAAAATTTTCTTATAATAAAATTTTACGATAATTCTATGAAACAAACAAGTCAATTTTAATCTACAGTGGTTCTTTAATGAGAATTCATTTTTCCCTACATTTTTTCTATTTATTTTCTAAATGATTCCATTGTATTTTTTTAATTAAAACCTATAAATTTCTCTCTTCGACTGAATAGACAATTTCCACTAAAACCATTTCAAGAAAATTTTTCATTAAAAATGGGTTTTTCACTTTTAAAATGATTTATTGTAGACATTTTTATCCCTTAATTATTTTAAGAAAAATTAATGGAATCATCATGTTTTCTTATAAAGAATGATCATTTTTCAATCAAATAAAATGATAGATGATTATTTTTTTTTCATGTACAACATGTATATAATTTCTTGAAATCATGAAAATTATTTTATTAGAATTTTCATTCATAATTTTCCATGATTATATTTAATGAAATGGATTTTACTTTTTTCCTAATTTAATTTTTATATAAATCGTTAAATCATATTCTACTAAAAAATGATTCATGTTATTTTTGATGATTCGTATATAAGAATTCTAGGAATTTTTCAATGAATAGGATTTACAATTTTATAATAATTGAATTAAGGTTTTATAGTATATTTCTTTTAAAAAATTTATATTAATTTTGAATATTCATTTATATTTTTTATTGTAATTATAAAAAAATATTTCATAAATATATTATGACATTTTATCTTAAGAAATTTATTTTGAAATAATAATTACATTACCCATGAAATGATTGATAGGATATTTGAAAATCATTTTCCATCAATGATAACATATATGGATTTTATTAATGTTTTAATGGGGATATAATAAAATGATTCCATTCTTATTATTTCTCTAGATGGTTTATGTTTATGATGAAAATATTATTATGAAACAAATTTCAATCCCTAGATTTTACTATTATAAAATTCCTATGAAACAAACTTATTTTAACATGTTATGTAATGATGAGATGATGAAATTATTATGAATCCTCTATAATTTCCATTGGATGTGATATGATTAAATGTTTAGGAACACTATTACATTTTGTTTTTTATGATATAATTAATGTAAAACTATCTTCTTGAAAATAATTGTATTATTTTCAATACATGATTCACGAGACATATATATTATTATAGTTTATTAGGTAAATATTTATATCTCATGAGATAGATAAGACTAGAATAACGAGTGATCCAATTTCAGTAAGATACATTGTCTACTACTATGGTATTTATAGTGATCCTTAAATACTATAGTGGTTTGGGGAGTGAACCCATTATATAGTGATATTCTTGGTTGTGATCTTTGAATATTATATAGATTTATTTTTTTCCTTACATTGATGCCACAGTTCTATGAGTAATTCCAATGTTATGATCTCTTGTATAATTTTTTTATCTCATTGTCAATCATTTCTCATGAATATAAAATCATTATCCCATGAAACATGATTCAGATAAATGATATACATGGTATGGCCTTAAAATTTTATTCTAATGTTTTCCTATTCCTTTTCTCCTGTTGTTCTTATATGACCATTAATTCATCACTTCCTTTCCATTACAGAACAATTTTGTGAAACATTTCTTATGTTTATGTTACTTAGTTTTGGGAGAATAATTTTTAGTAGGGTATTATTTTTAAGTTTACTAAAAGGGAATATCCTTATTGGGGACTTTGAAGGTCATTAAAAAAATTAGAATATTTTTTACCTTGTCTCCAAGGACACTAAACTATTACAATCTTAAGTCATGTGTCTATGTGTATTATTGAATATTAATGTAAAAATATGCAATATGCATGTATGAAAATCATGGGTTTCTATAGTTTGATTCTATTTTAAATTTATAAGAACACGTGAATTCAAATAGAATATGAATGAAAATGGAAACCTCAAAAATAATTATAATCGGTATAAGGAGAGAGATATAAATGAACAGTTTGAGATCGCAAAGGAAATACTCATTAATAAACTGATTAAGGTGTTTAATATGGGATTAATTTTAAATATAACATGAACTATGTTGAAAATACTATCTCATATCTCATCATCAATATTAATCAATTTGATGATGATAGAAAGTATAAACACCCATCTATTACTATGATGAAAATGATAAAGAAATCAGTTAGAGTCCTTATAACTATGAATAAGACTACGAACCCTTCATAGTCTCCATCCATGATAAAGAAAATCATTGTAAATTAATGGGAACCATATGATTTCTATTTCATATATTTCGTGATGGGAAATTGGAATAATAACTCATCCCTATAAAATAATTATTGTGAAGCATCATAATAATTATTTAAAAACGAAACATATCTATATCTTCCATTTGGGCCTTGGATACAACATGTTGTATTAAAGTAGTATTCTAATAATGGAAACATAATGATTTAGAAAAAAAAATTCAATGAGAGGTGGATCATTAAGACACTTATGGTGTTGAGATCGTAATGGTATCTATAAATTAGTTACACATAATTATAACAACAATAATGGTCATAGTTTAAATAAATATTTATTTTGGGACTATAAATTTGAAAATTATTAATTTTGATTCCATCCTTGATTTAGGAGATTATATTTTCGTATTATAAAATAAATATTGTTCTATTATAAATATGTAAATTTTTTTGGGAATTCATATTTTTTTAATGGATTGTATGTGTTGGATTAAACAATCCATGTCATGAAAATTTATAATGTTTCTAGATTTTGAGGTGCATATTAGAACCAATAGTTAAATATCTTTTTCGATCATATAAATTAAAATAATTTTAATAATTATAAAAAAAATGTATATTTACGTAATTTTTGAAAAAAATGATATTTTAAATTTCATGGTATTTGATAACGAATAATTAAAATTGTTATATTTTGTGGAAAATATGGAAGGTCCATAGATATTCCCAATTAAATTCACTATGCATTCTATTATAAATTTATAGTAGTCGAAAGGGATAATTCTAATATAACATTACATTTAGAAATTATTATAGTACATTTGAATAATTCTATATATTGAGTTACAAGTCAAATTTCATTGTGAAATTCTTGGAATACATGATTGATCATTATATCCATCATGGATTGAAGATAAAAAAACTGCTCATAGAATATATTGGATAATGACATAATGAAGAGTTAAATGATTATTTACTATGTATTTCAATTAATTCTTAAATTGAACCTCATAATACAAAATTATAGAATTATGTAATGGAAAAGTGGAACCATACTTTTGTTGATAAGTTATGATCCATGATGGTAAACAATGTTCTAAAAAATGTAGTAGAATTTATTTTATATGAAAATTATTATTGTATGAAATCATTGCTGTATCGCATAATTTCATGGGTTTTTAGAGAAACTATTAAGGTAACATTAGGATGAAAACATTGACCTTGATTTATATAGTCTATCATTAGAAGAAACCATAACAAATCAATAGATATTTATTATATGATCGCACAAATAAAATGGTTCTTGTGTGTAGATTGGCCATTTTCATGGGAGGTATAACAGCTATAATTTTGTAAGGTTGTGTGTAGATGAAAACGATGAAGTCATAGATAATGATTCCCAAAAAAATAAAACTCAAAAAAATCTACAAATCATAATAAGAACTGATGTAAATATGTAATATTGGACAGAAAGAAAAAAAATTCATAGAGGGAAAATATTTATAAATGAAACCGTGTGAGTGAGAGATTCGTTTATGAAGTCATAGATCCTGATTAAAAACATTTATTATATAATCAGATTCCCCAAATACGTATATTAGTGGATATTCATGAAACACATTTTCATTATATGTGTATAAGGGATTATATTTTATTATCAAAATATTCATGATTTTCACTCAATAATTTGATAAGTGACATTCTTCCTCTATCAAACCAAGTTAGGGAAACTTTTTGATGATCCTTTAAAATATACAGAATAATATATGAGGTCAATTAGATTGATGTGTGATGATTGGTTGAAAATGATTTCACCCAGAGCACTATTAAAGATCAATGGTATTCGAACTGAATATGTATTCATCCTACAATATAATATTAAAAAAATTATCATTCATAAACATAATTTATGGATTAGAGTTTTATTTATTTAGTAAATAAAACTTATTAATCAATCCCATACATTACAAAGTACACACTTCAACTTTGTATCTATTAATTTTGAGGTATAATATTTTAAAATGAAGCAAATTTACTTCTAATTAATATTCATGATTATTTTAAAAATGATACCATAAATTTTCACACACATCCTTAAACCCAGTAAAAAAAATTTGACAAAAAGTGATGAGTATAAAAATGATATAATGTTATGTAAAATATATATATATGAAAATAGTTAGATAATTTGAAAACAACTGGATTATACAAGATATTTGTTTCACTAATATAGAAAAAATTGATTCTAAATAATTATTTATATTGAAATGAAATATAAATTACAAATAAATATTTTACTAAGACTATATATAAGAAAAAAAATCTTAATACTAATGTTCTATTGGGGAAAATGATATCTTGTGAATTATATTTTCTAAATAACCAAACAATTACCCTTAATAGGAATAATTATCATCATAAACCAGCATAATTATCCTTTGATATGTGATAAAAATATTTCCTTGAAAATCAATTATCAATCATTGAGATGTAATTTAGTTTCCTTATTACTTTATATTAAAATTACCCTTCTAATTCAACATACAATTACCCCTAAAAATGGGATAACCAATATTTTTAATTAAAAAATAATTCACCGGAGAATGTTATCTTAATCCAAATTTTTTCAAGATATATATTTTATTCACCAAAAATAATAATAAATATTCTAGGAATATAGTAAAAAAGAGTTACATATAATTATTCATTCAATTATCAACCATAAAATAATTTTCTTTTTAATCATTATATAAAACATTTCTAGATATTGACATTTCTCATTTCCTTCAAAAAAATTTCTTGAAAAAAAAACCTATAAAATATTTATGGTTTAATATTTATTTTAAAAAAATTTGATCATATAATGTATTAAAAATAAAAATTAATTTTTCTAATGCTATTAAAAATTGTTTAAGTCCTTTATGTAATAATAAAACATCCCGTATTTATTTAAAAAAAAGGAAAATGTAAAGTATAAACTATTTGAAAATATTCATTTTGAACAAAATTGAATGAAATTTAAAATGGTTATAAAAAATATTTATTTTATTTATATTAATATAAATACAACAATATAAGTCATTAAAATTATAGATAATGTAATTATAAATTAAATATAAAATTATTTTAAATTTTGTTTTAATTTAGTTTTTTTCCCTCACGTTCCACTTTTCTTATAAATTCATTATCATACTGAATAATTTTTTTTTATATTTATTTTCTTTATTAATAACCATATTTATGTTCCCTAAATTTTCATTAATATTTTTACCTTTTTTTTAAATAATAGGTTCAAAAGTTATATTTTGATTTTATTTAGTTTATAAAAAAATATAACATTTGTGTCTTCAATGATTTCAATGGAAATATATTTCAACTAATTCAAATGTAATTTTTTTGTATTATAATCATATTTATAAAATTTATATAAGTTTAAAAATAGTGATTCAATGTGGTCTATGGAAATGTTTCAAGACATTTTGTTAAGATAGTAATCTATCCATATTTCTGAATGGGGTTTAAATTTTTCTAATGGGTGGAAAAGAAATAGGGTAGATAACATTTAAATTTCCCAAAATTGTAAATATGCCATAAATTTATTAATTTCTGTTATATCTATATTTATTTTAATCATTTTCATAATAGAACGAACCTCTCTGATCCATTACATTTCTAAAATCTGATGTCTGAGGTGTTATGGTAGGTGAATGTGACTTATCCTTAACAATTTGCAAAATTTCTAGTTCATGAATAGTGTTTCCAAGACTTTAGGATATTTCCAACAGTAATATATTTCCAAAAGCAGGATATTCCGAACAGAATTCTATTCCAAATAGTATTTTATTCCCAATATCATGTTATTTTTAATAGTTGGTTATTCCTAACAGTAGGTTATTTCTAATAGTAGGTTATTCCCAGGAGCAGGATAATTCCAACAGTAGTCTACTTCCAACAACATGCTTTTTCCTTTTCCAAATTTCATGTTAATGAAGAGTGTTTCCCGAATAGTATGTTATTTCTAATAGAAGCCTATTTCACTTTCCAAATATATTACTCATGAACAAAGTTTCTAGACCAGTGTGGTTTCCAGACCTGTGAGGTTCTACAGTGTTTCCAGACTGATGAAGTTCTACAGTGCTTCCAGACTAGTGAGTTATCCAGACTAGTGAGGTTCTATAGTATTTCTACACTAGTGTGGTTTCCATACTAGTGATGTTCTACAATGTTTTCAGACCATTTAGTTTCCATAGTGTTTCCAGACTAGTATGGTTTCTAGACCAGTGAGGTTCTACAGTGTTTCCAGTCCAGTGAGTTTCTACAGTATCTCCTGACCAGTGCGGTTCTACAGTGTTACCAAAACAGTTAGGGTTCCAGAGAAGGGAGGTTATATAGTGTTTCCAGACAATAATGGTTTCTATACCAGTGAGGTTCTACAGTGTTTCCAAACCAGTGAGGTTTCTAGAATGGTGAGTCATCTAACACTTTTTCAACTTTCATGTTTGGTTTACAGTGTTTCCAGCTTCCTACAATTTCACCCCCATTGACATTTCTTTGATGTAAAATTAATTTAAGGATTATTTTAGGGATTTAAGGCCAAATAAAATCCCATAACTCCTATATTAATTTTCATATCGATCTGGATTCTTTTACTTGGTCAACCCGTGTTGTTTAATGCGATCATCTTTAAATGGAAAATACAATTTATCAAAGATTAATAATCTATTAAATCTTATAAATGGATGTGATATATTCATTCCAAATTATACCTTCTTATTCCCTAGTGCAAGACTCTTTATCCTTTCCTTCTTCCCTTATAGGATGTGTGATTGAACCTTAATCCTCATATCGTTCCCCTTGAAGATTATTCCTATTGAATGTTCTCCCCCTATTTTGGTGTAAGTAGAATGTATCAATACTTCATCGAAATAAGGTATTATATACCTACATTAATTTGTTTTATTATATCATACTCCTCATTTTTCTCATATCCTTGCTATTTCAAGTGATCTACATGCTTCTAATGTAAATTTTTTTATGTCAGATGGTGTGGTCGTGTCGCGGCATCCTCAGGTGGGTGTAGTTGTCACGGGGGAGGAGATCATAATCACTGGTGTGGATCGTCCTCTTATAAGGACATGAATAACTATTTTAGGTAGGGGATTCATTTAAACTATATTATTTTAAATGAAAATTTAGTGATATCATGTTTTAAACTACTGGATAGCAATGTAATTGGCATAATTAACATCTGAATCAGATAAAGAAATTGGCATTGATCGTATGTCATTTCCTCATATTTTTATTGATAGTTTTGTATCTATGATTTCATTGTTTAGCCTTTTATTATTTATATAAAGAACATAATTCCAAAAATTAATTGATAATTTTTTGTCTAAAGATAAAGAGGAATGTAAATGAATCCGGTTGTTGTTGTAGTAGTTTTTTTATTTTAAGGAAATTGGTGCTATAAGCATATATAATCAATTTGTGATAGCTATTTTATCTTTTTGTATATTTTACCAAAATATGAAAACTATAAATAATAATTCTTTTAATTTATGATGGATTAAATAACTGGTTGTTTCGTTAATAGATAATTCCTCATAGGGTTTTGAGTTATCGTCTTTCTTATAAAGGCCAACAACCTTACGTTTTGAGCTGTGAGAGCTCATTGTATTTGAAGGTTGGATTCCTAGTTTTAGGGCCAAGAGACCAATTGATATGATGTTTTTTACTTCTTCTTTTGTTGTGATGTGATATTAGAAGGCTATTTTGATATGCGGGGGTTGGGAGGTCTATTGGTTTTGATAGAATTTGATTCTTTTAGTGTCTAGATGAATTAGTTTAAGTATGTGGGTGTCGAGGCGGTCACCAGAGATGAAGGAACTAGTTGGATTTGAATGTTTGGATGATTGTTGTTTCTAGTTGTGTTTTTAATTTCTTTACTTTCCCCACTACTCAAGGCAGCTATTTTTATTACCCTCCTTCTTAATGGGATGATGACATTTAGGGTATGCCACTTTCATTCTATGTTTAGCTTCCAGAGGGAGGATGGGTCTATGCACTTTCTATTGGTGGAAATGACTCGATGGGTAGTTCATTTACTCATTGTGTTGATCCCCCTTATGTTATGAAGCTTATAATGTTTTTCTATAATTCCTGGGAATATGGTAAAATTAAAATTTTTGTTAATAATTGATTGAATTAATGATGTTTTCCCATGTAGTTGGGGCTTCCAGGGACGCAATGCTGATGTTCAAATTTAATGGAGTAGTGGATTTTGGGTGTGTTTCTATTGAAATATAATGTGCAAATCGTTTATAGTAAAATAATGATTAAAAAATCAATGATATAAAAGTGAAACTGATAAAAATGGAATGAAGGAATATAATCAATCTCATAAATGGTTGTGTGCATATAGAATACCTAGTCTTAGAAGTGGAATTCATGAGCCTGAGAGAATTTATCAGCAGTTGAGTTTAAGACTAGGTTATTTCCATAGTGTGGTTGTGAACTATAGTATATTCTATACATTTTGGATTTTATATGCTACTCCACACAGTAAGTTTGGGAAACTGACACCCTGGGGATGTTGAGCCCTAGGGGTATTTTCTCCAACATTCTGGTGGGAGAATGACCAACGTATGATAGTTACATGGTGTATAGAGGGATGTGATGTTCATAGAGACAACTTATATTTTTTCCCTTATAAGTGTGTCGGGGATGTAATGTCTTATGGTTATTCACACACATATAATTGTGATATACTTTATTATGGACTACTATATGTGTAAGGTGTATAGGCTGTGATGGATCCAGGATCCTTACATGGTGTATGTGATATAACAGCTTGAGGTGTAATGGCCAACGTATGATACTTGTTATGTGAGCACACGTGCCTCTTAAAATCTACTTGGTTACTATGCTTATCTGGATGTGGTGGTTTTGGTTCATGGGGTTCATGTTATGGTTCTTCGTATAGGTGTATGTGAGAAGCCTTTTTGAGAGAGATACTTAGGGCGGGCAATTTTGGGGAAAAGTGGAAAACCAATGCTGAAGTTGTAGTGGGGTACCCTTGATATTTTTTATTATATTATATACTCTTGTATGTGATATATTGGGGAGAGAATCCACGGTTAGGCTAGGAACTTTGTATACCTCTTTAGCTAGTGAGTTAATTTCACTTGTTGTTCAATTTACCTTATCATGTTCACTTTACTTTTTCATGAGAGGATTCATGGTGGATCCTAATTAGTATATTGTTATACTCAATATATATTTATGAACTGTTATGTAGGTCGTATGGGTAAGGTTGGTGATCAGTTTGGTTACAACTTAATTGAGGCTGCAGGAGCTGTTTGTGTTTTTTGGTTTCTATTGTTTTTCACATTGTTTGGGACATGATGTTTTTCTGTTCCATAATAGTTTTTTATATGAAATTACATATGTGTACTTGGGATTTTCTTTTATATTTTTTTCTGAGTTAGAGTTGGTTGGTTTCTACCTTATCTCTTTCTTTGACATGTGTTCTCATAGAGGGTGATGTCTCTCATTTGTGTGTTTATTATACCCTCGATGCTAGTCACTAAACCGAGGCCTACTGGAGGCAGGACACGAGGTTAATTATCTCTCTTCTCACATTACCAACCTAGGATGAGTACACCATATAGAGAGGGGGTCATGACAGAGTGGTATTAAAGGTGTGGTTGAGGGATAGGATGATGTTTAGTGTTAGTCATAGGTTATATTTTATGGGTTGGTATGGAAATTTTGTCAGACTTGTTTAAAATGTGATGTAAAAACTAGATACTGGTCGATACATATGCAATTAATCTTCCCTGTGATCTGATGCATGGACATTTATGGTTACAACGACAACTATGCAAGGTCATACTAGATGTAGGGTAGAGACCAAGGAATGAACCGTTCCTAATTCTTCTTTGTTCCTATGTATGAATGGGTAAACCTAGGGATATGTTAACTTAAAATTATAAATGAAGAAATTAATTAATTAATGCCAGGACTTACATATTCTAGGATTATGATCTCTAACTAATGGTTATTTTTCTGGAATTGGTCCAAATCTATTTTTTCGTCCGGTTCACGTAGAAGATGTCCAGTAGTCTGTGCCAGTATATAACTATAGTGTAGAGGTTGACGAGGATGACACAAGGAGGAGGATACTCTATGAGTTTCAGAAAGATAGTATATAGAAGTAAGAATGCTCCCTTAATGATGAAGTCCCATTAGAATAGTTGTTTGAGGTCGAGATAGGCTTCAGTTCAATCTATGCTCGGAAGGAGCCCCATATGACTTTTGTTTTGACGATGATATATGGAGCAGTGAGGTAGTGGAGGTTCTTGTTATATGGGAATTGTGAGGTTTCAACGATCTCATGGGGGGAGATCCAAGACAAGTTTCGAGTAGATTTTCATTCTTTAACCAAGAATGCATCGAGTCACTAGAAGATTCCTACTCGTTGACATGAGAGGTCCATTTTTTGAGAGTTTGGAATTCGTTTTTGGATATTTTTAAGATATGATTCTGATCTATCGGTCGACGAGGAGGCCATGGTGAGTCTTTTAGAGGTGGCTTTGCATCTAGAGAACCAGGGCCATGCAAACACATTTATTCTTAAGACATATCATGAGGTTTTGGTGATAGAAGTGGTCATTGAGAGGACATTGGACAGAACTGGATCATCATGAGAGGGGAGTCATCATGATTCCTCACCATGCAGAGCTGCGGTAGGGGGTTCCATGTTTTTAGGGTAGAATAGTTTCCATTTAGACGGGGGTAGTTCTCATACATCTAAATCTTGTTTCTTCGAGGGTGGAAGCTCTCAATCCTATGCCATGGGATCTTGCAATTGTTTTTCTTTTGGAGGGTGAGGTCATCAGTAGTGTGGGTGCCCAAACTTTCAGATTAGTCATCATGATCCAGGTGTTCTACTCCAGGTTCCTCCATTGTGGCAGTTCGATCTCAGGTAGCAATAGCAGATTCACAAGCATTGGGTCAGGGAAGAGTTGATGGGGAAAGCAGAGAAATGTCCTGTGATTCTCTATTTCCTCAGAGAGTAGAGTGTGGCCATGATGGTGGTTGTAATCTCTGTTAGATAGGTCCTGGAAGAGGTGTCGGTCTGCTTCATTCTTTATCATTTACATCGTCAGGCGTGCCAAGTGTCGTTCAAGGCGCACATTTTTTATTTTCTACATTAGTGTATTATTTTTTTTAATCCATAGTGACACACTCCATCAGATCATCATCCATTTCCCATGCTTTGGGACATGAGGTCAAGAGGATTTTAGTGACCTTGGCATTGACTAAGCTATTTGTAGGATGAGCTAACTTATTTGAAGTGTGTAGAAACTATGAGCTACTGCTTTGGAAACACCTCTCTTGGGGAAATTTCATATTTTTATAGAAAGCATCATTTGATGTCATCCTTGACATGGATGGGTTGTATTCAATGTAGGCTATTGTTGATTACATCAAGAGGTGTCTTGAGTTCTTCATTTCAAATGTAGAGCTAGCAGTGTTTGTTGGAGAGAAAGACAATCTGATGGGTCATAGGAATGTACCTTCATTATCATCCGTGACGGATGAGTTGATGTCAAGTTCTTCAGAGGTTCAGTAGTTGGCTTTTCTGATGGTCGTAGAATATTACCATGATGTTTTTCTAGAAGAGGTTTTAGAATTCCCCCTCAATGAGATATTGAGGTTGGGATCAATCAACAATCATGATCATCTCTTTTCCCCATGTAGCCATATATGATGGCCCCTTATGAGTTAAAAGATATATATATATATATATATATATATATAGCTTCTTGGTCTGTTATAGTGTTGTTTTTTCATTCGAGTGTGTCACTGTGGAGTGGACCCGTTTTGTTCATGAATTAGGCTGATGATAGTTTGCGGTATTGTATCGATTATAATCCCTTAAACGATGTGACAGTGATGAATCACTATACTCTTCCATGGATTGGTGATTTATTCGATCAACTGAAGCTTGAATGTTCATTCCCAAATATTTAATTATGGGAAGGAAATCATCAAATGTTTGTAAAGGATTGGGATATCCCAAAGACTGCTTTCTATTGGCATCAGAGGAAGTATAAGATTGTGGAAATGTCGTTTTATGTGATGAATGCTCCAATTGTGATCATGGGGTTAATAAAGGTTA
This sequence comes from Viscum album, assembly GCA_963277665.1. NCBI lineage: Eukaryota > Viridiplantae > Streptophyta > Magnoliopsida > Santalales > Viscaceae > Viscum > Viscum album. The sequence continues at coordinate 1,945,443,825 of OY728121.1, read as the reverse complement.
TGTTCCATCAGTTCCTATATATGTTCATGGTGGTATTCCTCGATGACATCCTTTTTTACTCCACATCTGAGGAGGAGAATGCACAACATCTACACACCATTTTGGCAGTTCTTATTAACATTATCTATTTGGGACGTTATCAAAGTGTACGTTTTTTTCTTGAGAAATATTTTTATTAGGGTATGTTGTTTCCAGAATGAAGTAGTTTTGTATCTATCAAAGATAGAATTATTAGTCCCTTGGGTATCCCCCAAGATAGTGGAAGAGGTGAAATGTTTCCCTAGTCTTGTAGACTATTATAGGAGGTTCGTATCAGATTTCTCTTAGGTAGAGACTTCTCTGATAACATTGACAAGGAATTATCAGGCGTTCATATGGATTGATCTATTTTAGAAATATTTTGAGTATCTGAAGGATAAGTTAGTATGTTATCATGTTCAATGTCTTCCAACAGAGGGAGTTTATTTTTTTCTACGATGCATCACATAATGGGTTAGGATACGTTCTGATGAAGTAGAGATCAGTTTTCTTATGGGTCTGGGCAATTGCATCCCCTGGAACATAACAATTCCATCCATGACCTTTAGTTCGTAGCCATTGTGTTTGCACTGAATTTTTGGAGAAATTACCTCATTGGTGAACAAATTGTTGTTTTCACCATTCATAAGAGCCTGAGGTATGTCTTCTCCCTACATTAAATAAACACGCGACATCATCAGTGGAAGGATTTATTAAAGGAATACGACTTGGATAATTTGTATACACCAGGAATGGGGAATGTTGTAGCGGATGTGATGAGCTGAATGTCATGTAGTGATGTTGTGCATGAACCTTGTGATTTCATGAGAGTGATGGAAAAACTATCATCATTACATCTTGATATGTGAGTGGTTGGTGATAGAGGGTGTCTTTTTCAGATGACGGTGCAGTCATCTATGGTACACCAAGTGGAAGAGTCCTAGCTGGGGGATCTAGAGGTGGAGGTCTGGAGAGACATCGTTGTTTGTGGAAAGAACTTTGATGGTTAGTATGAGGATGAACAAATGTTATTGGTTTATCATGGAACAATATTTGTTCCATTGGAAACATATGATAAGGTTCTCAGTGAGTTCCATAGTTTGACTTTAGAAGTGCATCCTGCTATGAAAATGATATTCCATGCTTGAGGAGTCAGTTTTGATGTCCTGGGACAAAGTGTGCAGTTGCAGAGTATGTGTCTTGATGTCTTGTCTGCCAGAAGGTCAAGAATGGGCACTGTATCCCTGGTGTATAGATATATCCATTAGATATTCCTTACTGTAAGTGGGAGGACATATAAATGGACTTTGATACTGTTTTACCTCATGCTCCAGTTGGGCATGACGTTATTTGGCTTGTAGTGGATTGTTTAACGAAATCAGCCCCCTTTATATCAATCCAGGAGTCATGATAAGTGGATGTTTTGTCAAGGATGTATATAGATGAGGTTGCGAGACACCATAGAGTCTCGCGGATGAACATTTATGATCATGGTACATATTTTACCTCCTGGGATTGGAGAGGTCTCCAGCTTTCTTTTTTCTCTCTGTTGTTCCTTAACATTTACTTTCATCCACAAATAGATGGTCAGATAGATAAAACAATCTAGACACAAGAAGATATGTTACGTTCATATATCCTAGATTTTTTAGGATCGTGGATGAGGAAAATACCATTGGTGGAGTTCTCTTACAACAATAGTTTTCACTCCACCATTGGTATGGCTCCGTTTGATGCCTTGTGCAACCATCCTTTCAACAATCCGTTGTGTTGTACATCGGTTTGAGAGTCAGAGATTTTTCGACCAGAACTAGTGAAGAATACAATAGAGATGGTTTAGGTGATTCCCAAGAGGATGAAGAAAGCACAGGAATGTTATAAATCATATGCTGGTCAAAGGAGTAGACCTGTGGAGTTTGATATTTGGGATCACATGTTTCTTGAGGTGACTCCCCATCAGGGGAAGCGAAGGTTTGGTCATTGTTTTAAGAATTCTCCTTAGATTGTTTGGTATATTAAGGTGTTGCATCGTTTTGGATCCATGGAGTATCGATTAGCTCTTCCCCCGAAGATGATCCAGATACAAGATGTTTCCCAATTAACACAACTATGTCATTATCTTCATGAAGACACACATGTCATTGATTGGAGAGAGATCAATGTAGACGATGGTGCGACATATGAGGATCGTTAGGTAGAGATCTAGGACCACGATGAGAAGGTGTTCCATGGGTGTTCTATTCCCTTGGTTCGTGTCTTTTGGTGACACATTGGCTTTGAGGATATTACTTGGGAGTGGGATTCCTTGATGAATTTTCATTACCAAGAGCTATTTTATGTTTTTGTGTGGAGTTTATCATTGATTCTTATTTGTAACATCATTTTGAGATTTTATTTTTGACGTTTTAGGATATGGAATGATAGTTCCCTTATTCTTGGATTTTGAGGTTTCGTTCCATATTTCAAACAACTCATGGTGGTTTCCCCTGAGACGTATCATACAAGGTGGTTGTTAATAACATTATTTTCATCTGGGTTGGTTTTGAATTCTTGGGGATGATAATGTTTTTATAGCTAACTAATGTAATGTCCTATACCTATTTGATCTAATACTATGCGGACATCTACTGCTTGAAGTGTTCTAGTAGGCGAAGGTGACTTGTTCCCAATAATTTTTCAAATTTCTAGTTCATGAAAAGTGTTTCCATAACATTATGCTATTTCCAAGAGCAGGATATTCCCGGTAGCATGATATTCCCAATAATAGGCTATTCCCCAAAGTAATCTATTCTGAACAACATACTATCACAACAAGAGTCTATTCCCAACAGTAGGCTATTTATAATAGCATCCCTTTTTTCCTTTGCCTAATTTATACTTCATGTATAGAGTTTCATGAATAATTTTCTATTTCAATGACAATGTTATTCCCTTTTCAAAATATATAGTTCATTAATAGTTCTTCCAGACTAGTGAGGTTTCTAGACTAGTGAGGTTCCTTAGTGTTTCTAGACTAGTGAGGATCTAGAGTGTTACCAGACCACTGAGGTTTCTAGACTACGGAAGTTCTACAGTGTTTTCATACTAGTGAAGTTCTATAGTGTTTCTAGACCAGTGATATATCCAGACTAGTGAGGTTCTACAGTGTTTCCAAATTACTGATGTTTCCAAACTATTGTGGTTATACTATCGTTCCAGGCTAGTGAGGATATACAATCTCTCCAGACTAGTGAGGCTTTTAGGCCAGTGAGGTTCTATAGTGATTCTAGACCACTGAGGTTTCCTGACCAGTGGGGGTATACAGTGTTTCCAGACCAGTGAGGTTTCCATACCAGTGAGGTTCTATAGTGTTTCCAGACTAGTGAGGTTTATAGAATACTGAGTCATCCAACACTATATCATAATTCATTTTTGGTGTAAATTGTTTCCAGATTCCTATAGTTTCTCCCCTTTTACGTTTTATTTTACCTAAAATGAATTTAAGGCCTTTTTAATGGGATTTATGGCCAAATAAAAAAACATAATTCATATATTAATTTTCTTAAGTCTCAAGATTTTTTTACTTGATTAAACAGTGTGGTTTAATTTGATATGATTCTAATGTAAAATACATTATATCGTGAACCACTAATCCATTAAATCTTGTTAATGGACTACATATAATCCATTCTTATTCTATCTTCTTTCACCTTAGTGCGAGACACTAAAAAAAACTCCATCTTACATTGGGGTCATTCTGATCAAACATTAATCCTTATATCATTTCCCCTAGTAGTTTCTCTATAATTCATTCACACCCCCTATTTTGGAGTAAGCATCATGTGTCAATCCATCATCAATATAAGGTATGATATACCTATGTTCTTTTGTTTTTCTCAACCCTTATCCTCCTCTTTGTCATTGACATTATATGGCATGTGATCTCCATGATTATAGTAGAGTTTTCTTGGTTGTCAGATTGTGTGGTCATGTCGTGGTGTCCTCGAGTGGGTGAAGTTGTTACATTGGAGGAGATCATAATCTTTTGTTTGTATCATCCTCATTTAAAGAACTTCAAGAACCATTTGAGGTGGGGGATTTATTTCATCCCTATTAATTTACATGGAGATTTCGATTTATCATGTTTCTGACCACTAGATCATAATGTAATTAACATAATAAACATTTCAATTGGATAATTAAATTTATATCAATCATATGTTATTGCCTCCTGGTTTTCTAGATATTGCGATAAATATGCTTCCTTTCATTAGATTTTCATTCAATAGAGAAATTGGTAATGAACGTAAAGCTGAAAATTATTTGATATTTGTTTTGATACAAATAATGTGGAATGTAAATGAATATATTTTTTTTATTGTCATTTTAATTTTATGTTAATCAAACTGATGTAGTATGAATCTTTAATAAATTTTTGATAGCTATGATATCTTCCCATTTAGGTTACCCATAGTTGGATCCTAAAAATAATAAATCGGTTATATCTAGATAGATTGAAGAACTAGATGTTTAGTAAAGATGTAATGCCACTTAGTGTTCTCAGTTACCCTATTTATTGTAATGGTGAAGAGCCTTATACTTGGAGATGTGAGAGATTATTGTATCTCAAGGTTGGATGCCCTGTTTATGGTCCAATAGACCAATCGATATAATGTTTGTTTTCCTTCTTGTTGTGTTGTGATGTGAGCCTGGAAGGCTGTTGCGATATGTGGGGGTAGAGAGTCCTATTGGATGGAGAAGTAGTTGATGCCTGGATTGGTGATATTCTTTGGTTTATTCATCTGGGTGTTTGGTAGGACACAAGAGATGATGGAATAGGATGGATGTGAAAATTTGGATGCTTTCTATTTCATGTTGGGTTTTTATCTTCATTAAATTCCCCACTACTCAAGGAAGTAGGTTTTCTTATCCTCCTTCCAAAAGGGGAGATGACAAGTGGGGTATGCCATGTGCTTTCCATTTTTATATTCCAGAGAGTGTATGGGTCTATTCTATTTATATAGGAAAAAAATACATAATGGGTAGTTCATTTACTCACCCTGTAGAGCCCCCTTGTGTTTAGTAGCTTAAAAGGTATTTCTCGAATGTATGGGAATATAGTAAAGTAATCCTTTTGTTAATAAATGATTGAATAAATGATGTTAACCCATGGTGTTATATGTTTCAAGGATGAAATGCATTGGTTTAAATTTAAAGGAATATTGGACTTTGGGTATCGTGCTGATGAAATATAATTGGTAAATTTATAATAGTTAATTAAAGATTAAATATTTAATGAAAATAAATGAAACTGATAAAAATGGAATGAAGGAATGTAACCAACAACTTTAAATGGTTGTGTGCTTATAGGATACCTATTCTTAGAAGTAGAAGTAAAGAGTTTGAGAGATGTTAGATACAGATGAGTCTAAAACTATGTTATGCCCATAGTTTGGATGTGAGATATAGTATATTCGATACTTTTTGTGTTTCTATACACTAATCCACCACTTAATTTAGGGAAACTTATACCCATGGAATTCTGAGCCTTGGGGTTGATTTCCCCAACATTATGGTGGGAGGATGGATGGATGGCTACTCCCTTTGGCCACACTCTCTTCTATTGATAAGAACATGTGATGGTAGGAACAATGGTTAGTTTTTCATCCATGTCCATGTTCTTAAACATGGAATCCTAGTATGGGTTAACTAGGGTGACCTCTTTACTTATCTTCCTTTATTTTAAAGTGACTGTTTTACCGACTCTTGTTCCGATGTGGGACGTTCAAGGATGTTTCCAAGCTCAATTTTAAAAATTGTGAGGATGCAATTCCCAAAAGGGGGAAGGATGTAACACCCCAGGTAAATAAAGAATATGACATTTTCATATTTATTCGTATTTGTGAATAAAATATTAATATGACTTTAAAGGGGATGTTATGCTCGATGGCATACCCAACACGCAACAACGAGTTTCTTGGGAATCTTACGTTGCACTCTAATAATAAAATAATATTATTTTAAATGGTAGTTAACATGTAGCCGTTGTATTGACAGGAATGGATATAAATAACTAAAATATGATTATATATGTTTTTAAATTTTTTTTACATTTATCCAATAAAAGATAAAGGCATAAAATACGGAAAGAATTCAATTTTAGGCGTATATGCCCAAGTTTTCACTAAAGGTTCACTTATCTCCTTTTGATGGAGAATCGTCATTAAATATATTTTTGTTCACTCTTATACATCCTTTTGGACCAAATAAACTCTTCTTTAAGAATTGGGACATCAAAATTTACTTTGTGTAAATTTTTGGTATCTTTCTGATAAAGTTCATTTTTTAATGAATAGTGTAAAATGTTGTATTTTAATTCAAAACCACTTTTTAATCTAATTTATTTATATGATTATATTATCTTTTGAATTGGTTTTAAAGTGAAATTAGAATATATTTTTACCATTAAATCCAATAGTGGACGTTGGAATTAATTTCACTTTGAAATCAGTCTTAAACAAGTGTCAATCTTTTGATACTTATTGTTTCATAAAAACAAGCTATTTTTTCTGACAGCGGGAATTAATTATTAAATTAATTAATGTGATATATATGTTCTGAATTTTGTAAAATAGACTTCATTTTTGAATTAGGAATATCAAATATAGCTTAGGGTGAATTTTTGGGATTTTTCCGAAAAACATCAATTTTGGATGAATAGTGAAACCACTAAGTGGTACTTATAAAAACTGATTTTTCCGTTTAAATGAAATTTTTCCATCTTTGTGTTTTGAATTTCAAAAATATGACATACATTTTTGTTATTAAAAAAGTAAAATGTGGATCAATGGGATAAAAATATTTTTTGGTGAATAGTAACTTATTAAGTTTTTAATCGCGACTAGAGGTAATTAGTATAGTTTAAGGTAAAAACTAATGTATTAATAATATGAAATGAACTTGAAAAATGTCCTACCCTCATTGGTTGTGTCGTGACCGACCAAGACAAGCCATGGGTCAACTTGGGGACCCCATGGATCCTCGTTGGTTGAGAAATGACATAAATAACTTTTTATTTAATGTTAAAGTAAAAATGACACAAACTTCAGTTATTTTATGAAAACAATTTTTACATGTGGTTATAAAGATCAGATTTTTGATATTAAATATTAATTGGAAATATAAAATGATTTCATACATCATAGTATTTTTTTTTATAATTTTTAGACTTTAAATAAATTAAATTATTTATGACAACATGATGCTGCAGCGATAACCTCATTAATGAACAGTTTAAATAAAATGAAACAATAATATAAAATATAATACCTACAATTGTCCAAAAACTGTTGGATGGGATTATTTAGAATCCTTATCATCTTTTATTTGAAATATATCAATGTGGTACCTTAGGAATTCGAAACACTTTTGAAAATAAAATAATAGTTTCATGATTTCCAAAAGTGCCCCTCCTCTCCTCTTATAAAAGGCCCCCACCTCTACCTCATTTCACACACTCCTCAAGCCTTTGGCTCCGACATACCCTGCCAATTTACTCTCTCCACATCCCTCTCCTCATCCTATATGATTCCCTTTGGGCAGAATCCTTTCAAAGGAATCCTTTAGTCTCAAATCCAAAGGAGTTACACTTTTAAAGGTAATTCATTCTCTCATGTTCATTTGTTTTATTTTTCTTCTCCAGCCCCCTAAACTATTTTTATTTACATCTTTTGTAACAACAACAGTATCTTAAATATACTAGGATGTTGTTATAAGATTTATTTGAGCTACACTCTCACACAACTACATCAAATGGTTAAAGAACATACGGTTTCCGTGGATGGCGAAATTCTGCCTCCCGAAACGATGATTGTTCAATACTCATTTAACACCTTCAAAGGTGGCCATTATTATCTCAATATTTTTATATATGATATATAATATGTTTATGTTTTACTTAATCTTAGGTATTTTTCATTTGTGGCTTACAGTTATGACTTCCAATATGGGTATAAGCGATATCTTCATTTTATGAAGTGCGGACTACCACCCCCACAAAGTGATGTGATTCGTTAATGCCATACGTGGGATGTATAAAGGATGGATTTAATGTTATAATATATGATGTTATACTGGAATTATTATATAACTCTATATCATTATTATTTCTTTTCATAAAAGTATGAAAGTAGCGTTGATGCGTACGTACGGATTACCGTCTCCATGAACGGTGCATTTCATTTCTTATCCCCAAATGTAATGTACTATTATAAGTACATGTATATAATGGATATATATGATGAATGATACATCTAAATGATGAATATAATTCTGGAATTAAAATATACATAACTCCCATTTAGTTTTAATTCCATTAATATGACAAAGAAATGAAAGTAGCGTTCATTCGTACGTACGGCTTACCGTCTCCATGAACGGTGCATTTCATTTCTTACCTCTAAATGATTATGTGATATTATAAATACATGTATATTCTAGATATATATGACATATATGATATCCAAATCAGGAATGTCATTCTGGAAATAAAGAACCTTTGACGACGCGAACAACATGTAATTGTAAGAAGTCCACTTTTGACTTAAGAACCAAATATCGACAAAACAAACATTATTAACATAAATGATTTCATAATGATTATAACATGTCAATAATTGATATAAAAGGAATAATGAACTTGTAAAAGGTTATTCATCAAGTATAAATTAACTCAAGTTTATTATTCAGGACGTTAAAGAACGATCGAGTCAAGTCAGACCCGAGGTAAGGGATCCTACACCTATCTTTCTTTTTAAGTACTCTTCTTTATGCCACTTCTTTTAAGATCCTCTTTGTTATGATAGGGGATGTTATTTTATATTACTATTGCTGTAAATTTTATTGTAATGTGATGAGATACCCTATTTGATCTCATCAATCCATTTTTGTATGTTTTATGTGGCATTGTTAGGCTGCAGAGTTTTCGTAAGGGATTTTTCATCTCACTTTTATTCCCGTGAGATTTATGCTACATTTGCCACAATTTCCTTTGAGTGGTGTATGTAATGCCCATTATTCTACTCTTTGTGTAATATAATTTCGTTTATGAGTATTTACATCAATGATTTATTGTCCTTATTTCATGGGGTGTATGTTTTGAAAGATACCCAAGTCGGTAAGGGAACCATTCACCCTCCTCTTTTTTTAAAAGACTTCTTTTGTTGGGTATTTTAATTTCCAAATTGTTATGTTGGGATATGTTCTCATATATCCTTATTGATGTAAATTTTATGTCCAAGTGATGAGATACACTTTTTATCTCTCATCAACTCATTTTGATGTGACGCCGTTAGGCTGTCAAGGGAACTTCTTAACCCAATTTCAATTTCTTTGGGTTCAACATGTAGTTATTGAATATGTCATCTTTTGAATATGTGTGAATGAAATTGTATTGTTTTAAACTTAATATCCACTTATATTGGGTTTATTTATGTTTGTCACACATAATTTTGGGATTGAATTATCCTTAATTTAAGGATACCTTCTTTATAAGGGAATTCATCACATTTGACATTTCTATTGAGACTTCATTGTTGTTATGCCCCAATTCACTCTTATATGGTGTATATAATGTCCTTTGGGATATTATATCATGAATCCATTTATTCTCATGGTATTATAATGTTCTGACTAAATGTTTTTCCTCAATTATTGTGTCTCTCATTTTTTTAAAAACACTTTAAATATAATATCGTTTTAAATGTTTTAATGATTTATTCTTATAAATGGTTCCCATTAATATCCATGTTTTCAAAATGGTTTTAAGGATTAATTTATATGGATATTAATGGTTTGAAATGTTAAAAGCTTCAATGTGGTATGGGACACTTTGATTCAAAAATATCTTTATTAAATGTTTTAAATGGTTTTGGAAATGGTTTCTTTTTGAATGGATTCATTATTTCAATATACAAAAATGTTATATTGTGATTGAAATGTGGAAATTTTATGTTTCCTTTATGCATGGTTTATGTGATACGTTTATGTTATGCTTCTTGGGCATTGTTATGTAAACGGGTGGTTCCGTGATATACTAAGGGCAGGTGAGTCGGATATAGCTCTCCAATTCATTGGGTAACGCGAAGGAGTGAAACATTGAGGTTTATCTGAAGAGATTTAGGGAATATACTGTGATGGGTATTCCAAAACGTAACCAAGAGGGTTACTCCCTACGTAAGAATGTTATGAATTCCTCAAGTTACCTTTTATGTCTTATGATTTCTATGATTTATTCATGATTTGATATGCCTATGTTTTATGGGTAATGTATGATTTCATTCTTATTTATACATGTACTCATGTTTCCTTTCCATATTTTTATATCCCTTACTGCGCTTTTTATGCTCATCCCAAGTTTTTGAAATGTTTTTCACTGGTCAATGGAAGGGTACATGATGTGATGATAGTGTCATGGATGTGTCAAGAAAGAATCAATGTTTTATTTTAAATATGTTTCCGTTGATTGGAAGAATGAATACTGTCTTTTATGTAACCACTTGGTTTAAATGTGGAATGTAATGCAAGTTTCACGATATAATTCTCTAAAACTATAAACCTGAAAAGATCTTCAATGTGTAATCTTGTAATAACTCAAGATTAAGTAAGTTTTAAGGCTGGGGCCTTATAGTTGGTATCAAAGGTCGGTTTAGATAACTTTAGAGGTTTGGGTATTCTTTAAGCATAAGTGAAATTACCATAATGGTTATGATTTCAGAAAGAGTCCTAGTTTTAGATAAAGTGAATGAGTAAGTATATCTTAGTGTTTACCTTCCTCATTAGTACATGATGGTTTTTTTTTGATATACTCACACTGACCTTTTTGGTTTTAGTAAATGGCTGGATCTAGCAGGCACCAAAGTAACAGTGGATGTGAAGGAAACTGTGACAGTTTTTTGAGCAAGCAACTAATGATATGGGAGCAGCAATGAGAACTCTTGTGATTATCCTCAACCAACTATCTGGAGTCATGATTTACCACCTAAACCTTGGCGATTTCTCTAAGGCATCATATATGCGACAAAAAAATCCCAACAGAAGTATAGATAATAATCATAAAGGTAAGTGTGTTCAAAAATCTATGTGTTAATGATGTGGAAAGAAACACCTAGGAAAATGTTTCAAAGGGACAGGAATATGCTATAGATGTGGAAATGAAGGTCATAAAGCAAGAATCTGTAATGGAAAAAGGAAGCATCCAGTTGACTCGAGGAAAGGGAAAAAAGTTCTTTCTGAGGGATCAATTGAATGTTTTAAATGTGGTGTGCATGGTCATTATGCGAACACATGTCCTATGAAGAAGTTTCGTGAGTGGGATCACCAAGAGCGTACAAATGTTCGTTTACCAATACCTAATGCCATTCCGATTGAGGATGATGAAACTGACAATGACCAATCAAAGGTATGTATTATTTCATGACTATTGTTTTCCTATTTTGGAATCTTAGGGTATGATTCATGATTTTGTTTGTAGGAAATAGGTATTTCAGAATAAGTTGGAAAGAATGGTTAATTGATCATAAAGAATGTTGAATGAGTAAGATGTCCACATATAAGGGTTTCAAGAGTTATGGTGAAATTCTTAAGAGTATTAAGTCTCTTTTGATGATGGAGTTACATTAGAAGACTTTTTATATTATGTGTAACCCTGATGTTTAATATAGGAAAATTTTATTCAAGGAATAGTTATCTTTTCTTTTTTGGAAATAGTTATAATGAACCATTTGGGTTTATATGATCTTTATTTTTGAGGTAATTATGGGTTATTATATGTTATGATGAAAAATGAAAGGCCTGAGATAAACTTGAGGTTAAAATATGTTATGATCATCGTTGAAGATTTTATCTCATTTTTGGGAATGTTTTAAGAATTATATAGTTTTGGAAAAGGACAACACGCAGACCATGTGACTACCCGTCGTGTTGGACAAAGCTGCGGGAATTGAACCCACAACCAAAGTGCGAATGGTATTTATCGCCTACCACAGGACTACATGAAGTCCCTGGTTAGTTTGACTGATTCTTTCTAGTTATATGATTTTATCAATTAAGAGTAAGTTTATTTTGGGTTATTTATGAAAATGATTAACCTATCATGGAGGATATGTGATTAGGTAAATTACTTTTCAATACGAGACTTTAGGAGCAATTGATGTTGTTTGGAGATAAATGTTATGATTTAACTTGGAAGCCTATGTGACTAAATCCTTCAAATATTTGGGTTTCAATCATAGTTTGGTTTACTTTGAATAATTTTATGGACAAATTTACTATATTATGGTCCTCGTTGAACTTTGGGTTTTGTTGGACAGATTTTGGAGATTAAGAATAGATTTTCTTTTTATAAAGGGTTATCCTTTTCTGGATTATCTGATCTTATAATAACCATTTTGGTTTTGGTTAAAGTCTAAAGACATGAGAAGTATATATTTCTCTTTTTTGGATTAGGTGACTCTCTAGAAGTTGATTATAGTACTCTTAATGCGAACAAGTCTCCCTAAATACTCGTCTTTTGGAAAAAAAAATATGAGTTTGATTAAGGAATCCAGTAAAGGGTGAAAGTCAACATGACAAGTGATTATGTTTCCTTATGAATAAATTCCTCAATAAAAAGTAACTTAACACGAAAATGTTGTCTATTAGCTTTTCCTACTGGGGAATCGAATATAGTTTAACCCATCACAAGTTTGTGATTTTCTCATTGTTAACTTTCTCCTAGACCTGTTTACTATCACTCTCCCTCAAGAACATGACCCTTTGATTTTTCTTCCATGTCCATGTTATTATACATGGAATCCTAGTATGGGTTAACTTGGGTGACCTCTGTACTTATCTTCCTTTATTTTAAAGCGATTGTTTTACCGACTCTTGTTCCGATGTGGGACGTTAAAGGATGTTTCCAAGCTTAATTTTAAAAATTGCGAGGACACAATTCCCAAAAGGGGGGAAGGATGTAACACCCCATGTAAATAAAGAATATTTCATTTTCATATTTATCCTTATTTTTGAATAAAATATTAATATGACTTTAAAGGGGATGCTATGCTCGATGGCATACCCAACACGCAACAATGAGTTTCTTGGGAATCTTACGTTGCATTCTAATAATAAAATAATATTATTTTAAATGGTAGTTAACATGTAGCCGTTGTATTGACATGAATGGATATAAATAACTAAAATTTGATTATATATGTTTTTAAATGTTTTCACATTTATCCAATAAAAGATAAAGGCATAATATACGGAAAGAATTCAATTTTAGGCGTATATGCCCTAGTTTTCACTAAAGGTTCACTTATCGCCTTTTGATGGAGAACCGTCATTAAATATAATTTTGTTCACTCTTATACATCCTTTTTGACCAAATAAAACTCTTCTTAAGAATTTTGACATCAAAATTTACTTTTTGTAACTTTTTGGTATCTTTCTAATAATGTTCATTTTTTAATGAATAGTGTAAAATCTTGTATTTTAATTCAAAACCGCTTTTTAATATAATGTATTTATATGATTATATTATCTTTTGAATTGGTTTTAAAGTGAAATTATAATATATTTTTACCATTAAATCCAATAGTGGTCGTTGGAATTAATTTCACTTTGAAATCAGACTTAAACTAGTGTCAATAATTTGATACTTATTGTTTCATAAAAACACGCTATTTTCTCTGACAGCGGGAATTAATTATTAAATTAATTAATGGGACTTGTATGTTTTGAATTTTTTAGAATAGACTTCATTTTTTAATTCGGAATATCAAATATAGGTTAGGGTGAAATTTTGGGATTTTTCTGAAAAACATCAATTTTGGATGAATAGTGAAACCACTAAGTGGTACTTATAAATACTGATTTTTCTGTTTAAATGAAAATTTTCCATCTTTGTGTTTTGAATTTCAAAAATCCGACATACATGGTTGTCATTAAGAAGTAAAATGTGGTTCAATGGGATAAAAATAATTTTTTTGGTGAATAGTAACTTATTAAGTTTTTAATCGCGATTAGAGGTAATTAGTGTAGTTTAATGTAAAAATAATGTTTTAATAATATGAAATGAACTTGACACATGTCATACCCTCATTGGTTGTGTCATGGTCGGCCAAGACAAGTCATGGGTCAACTTGGGGACCCCATGGATCCACTTTGGTTGGGAAATGACATAAATAACTTTTTATTGAATGTTAAAGTAAAAATGACACAAACTTGTGTTATTTTACGAAAACAATTTTTACATGGGGTAATAAAGATCATATTTTTGATATTAAATTTTCATTGGAAATATAAATATATTTCCTACATCATAGTATTTTTTTTATAATTTTTAGACTTTAAATAAATGAAATTATTTTTGACATCATGATGATGCAGCGATGACCTCATTAATGAACAGTTTAAATAAAATGAAAAAATAATATAAACTCTAAGACCTACACTTGTCCAAAAACTATTGGATGGGAATATTTCGAAGCCTTATCATCTTATCTTCGAAATATATCAATGTGGGACCTTAGGAATTCGAAACACTTTTGAAAATAAAATAATAGTTTCATGATTTCCAAAAGTCCCCTCCTCTCCTCTTATAAAAGGCCCCCAGCTCTACCTCATTTCACACACTCGTCAAGCCTTTGGCTCAGCCATCCCCTGCCCATTTACTCTCTACACATCCCTCTTCTCATCCTATAGGATTCCCTTTGGGCAGAATCTTTTCAAAGGAAGCCTTTAGGCTCAAATCAAAAGGAGTTACACTTTTAAAGGTAATTCATTCTCTCATGTTCATTTGTTTTATTATGCTTCTCCAACCCCCTAAACTCTTTTTATTTACTTATTTTGTAACAAAACCAGTATCTTAAATATTCTATTATGTTGTTATAAGATTTATTCGAGCTACAATCTCATACAACTACATCAAATGGTTAAATAACATTCGGTTTCTGTGGATGGAGAAATTCTGCCTCCCGAAACGATGATTGTTCAATACTCATTTAACACCTTCAAAGGTGGCCATTATGATGTCAATATTTTTATATATGATATATAATATGTTTATTTTTTACTTAATCTTATGTATTTTTCATTTGTGGCTTACTTTTATTGCTTCCATTATTGGTATAAGCGATATCTTCATTTTAGGAAGTGCGGACTACCACCCCCTCAATTTGATGTGATTCGTTAATGCCATACGTGGGACGTATAAAGGATTTATTTAATGTTATTATATATGATGTTATAATGGAATTATTATATACCTATATATCATTATTATTTTGTTCCATTAAAGTATAAAAGTAGCGTTCGTGCGTACATACGGCTTACCGTCTCCATGAACGGTGCATTTCATTTCTTATCCCCAAATGTAATGTACTATTATAAGTACATGTATATAATGGATATATATGATGAATGATACATCTAAATTATGAATAAAACTCTGGAATTAAAATATACATACCTCCCATTTAGTTTTAGTTCCATTAATATGACAAAGAAATGAAAGTAGCGTTCATGCGTACGTACGGCTTACCGTCTCCATGAACGGTGCATTTCATTTCATACCTCTAAATGATTATGTGATATTATATATACATGTATATTCTAGATATATATGATATATATGATATCCAAATCATGAATGTCATTCTGGATATAATGAACCTTTGACCACACGAACAACATGTAATTGTAAGAAATCCACTTTTGACTTAAGAACTAAATATCGACAAAACAAACATTATTAACTTAAATGATTACATAATGTTTATAACATGTCAATAATTGATATAAAAGGGATAATGAACTTGGAATAGGATATTAAGCAAGTAGAAATTAACTCAAGTTTATTTTTCAGGAAGTTAAAGAACGATCGAGTCAAGTCGGACCCGAGGTAAGGGATCCTACACCTCTCTTTCTTTTTAAGTACTATCCTTTATGTCACTTCTTTTAAGCTCCTATTTGTTATGATGGGGGATGTTATATTATATTCCTCTTTCTGTACATTTTATTTTAATGTCATGAGATACCCTATTTTATATCATCAATCCATTTTTGTATGTTTTATGTGGCGGCGTAAGGCTGCCGAGTTTTCGTAAGGGATTTTTCATCTCACTTTTATTCCCGTGATATTTATGCTACATTTGCCACAATTTCCTTTGAGTGGTGTATTCACTTCCCATTATTTTACTCTTTGTGTAATATACTTTCTTTTATGAGTATTTACATCAATGATTTATTGTCCTTCTTTCCTGGGGTGTATGTTTTGAAAGATGCCCAAGTCGGTAAGGGAACCTTTCACCCTCCTCTTTTTTTAAAAGACTTCTTTTGTTGGGTCTTTTAATTTAAAAATTGTTATGTTGGGATATGTTCTCATATATCCTTATTGATGTAAATTTTATGTCCAAGTGATGAGATACACTTTTTATCTCTCATCAACTCATTTTGATGTGACGTCGTTAGGCTGTCAAGGGAACTTCTTAACCCAATTTCGATTTCTTTGGGTTCAACATGTAGTTATTGAATATGTCATCTTTTGAATATGTGTGAATGAAATTATATTGTTTTAAACACAATATCCACTTATATTGGGTCTATTTATGTTTGTCAAACATAATTTTGATATTGAATTATCCTTAATTTAAGGATACCTTCTTTATAAGAGAATTCATCACATTTGACATTTCTATTGAGACTTCGTTGTTGTTATGCACCAATTCACTCTTATATGGTGTATATAATGTCCTTTGGGATATTATATCATGAATCCATTTATTCTCATGATATTATAATGTTCTGAGTAAATGTTGTTCCTCAATTATTGTGTCTCTCATTTTGTTAAAAACACTTTAAATATAATATTGTTTTAAATGTTTTAATGATTTATTCTTATAAATAGTTCCCATTAATATCCATGTTTTAAAAATGGTTTTAAGGATTTATTTATATGGATATTAATGGTTTGAAATGTTAAAATCTTCAAGGTGGTATGGGACACTATGATTCAAAAATATCTTTATTAAATGTTTTAAATGGTTTTGGAAATGGTTTCTTTTTGAATGGATTCATTATTTCAATATACTAAAATGTTATATTGTGATTGAAATGTGGAAATGTTATGTTTCCTTTATGCATGGTTTATGTGATACGTTTATGTTATGCTTCTTGGGCATTGTTATGTAAACGGGTGGTTCTGTGATAAACTAAGGTCGGGTGAGCCGGATATAGCTCTCCAATTCATTGGGTAACGCGAAGGAGTGAAACATTGAGGTTTCTCTGAAGAGATTTAGGGAATATACTGTGATGGGTATTCCAAAACGTAACCAAGAGGGTTACTCCCTACGTAAGAATGTTATGAATTCCTCAAGTTACCTTTTATGTCTTATGATTTCTATGATTTATTCATGATTTGATATGCCTATGTTTTATAGGTAAAGTATGATTTCATTCTTATGTATACATGTACTCATCTTTCCTTTCCATATTTTTATATCCCTTACTGAGCTTTTTATGCTCATCCCAAGTTTTTGAAATTTTTTTCACAGGTCAAGGGAAGGGTACATTATGTGATGATAGTGTCAAGGATTTGTCAAGAAAGAATCCATGTTTTATTTTAAATATGTTTCCATTGATTGGAAGAATGAATACTGTCTTTTATGTAACCACTTGGTTTAAATGTGGAATGTAATGAAAGTTTCACGATCTAATTCTCTAAAACTCTAAACCTGAAATGATCATCAATGTGTAATCTTGTAATAACTGATGATTAAGTAAGGTTTAAGGCTGGGACCTTTTAGTTGGTATCAAAGGTCGGTTTAGATAACTTTAAAGGTTTGGGTATTCTTTAAGAATAAGTGACATTACCATAATGGTTATGATTTCAGAAACAGTCCTAGTTTTAGATAAAGTGAATGAGTAAGTGTATATTAGTGTTTACCTTCCTCATTAGTACATGATGGTTTTTTTTGATATACTCACACTGACATTTTTGGTTTTAGTAAATGGCTGGATCTAGCAGGCACCAAAGTAACAGTGGATGTGAAGGAAACTGTGACAGTTTTTTGAGCAAGCAACTAATGATATGGGAGCAGCAATGAGAACTCTTGTGATTATCCTCAACCAACTATATGGAGTCATGATTGACCACCTAAACCTTGGAGATTTATCTAAGGCATCATATATGCGAGAAACAAATTCCTACAGAAGTATAGATAATAATCATAAAGGTAAGTGTGTTCAAAAACCTATGTGTCAAAGATGTGGAAAGAAACACCTATGAAAATGTTTCAAAGGGACATGATTATGCTATAGATGTGGAAATGAAGGTCATAAAGCAAGAACCTGTAATGGAAAAAGGAAGCATCCAGTTGACTCGAGGAAAGGGAAAGAAGTTCTCTCTCAGGGATCAATTGTATTTTTTAAATGTGGTGGGCATGGTCATTATGCGAACACATGTCCTATGAAGAAGTTTCGTGAATGAGATCACCAAGAGCGTAAAAATGTTCGTTTACCAATACCTAATGCCATTCCGATTGAGGATGAATAAACTGACAATGACCAATCAAAGGTATGTATTATTTCATGACTATTGTTTTCCTATTTTGGAATCTTAGGGTATGATTCATGATTTTGTTTGTAGGAAAGAGGTATTTCGGAATAAGTTTGAAAGGAATGGTTAATGGATCATAATGAATGTTGAATGAGTAAGATGTCCACATATAAGGGTTTCAAGAGTTATGGTGAAATTCTTAAGAGTATTAAGTCTCTTTTGATGATGGGGTTACATTAGAAGAATTTTTATATTATGTATAACCCTGATTTTTAATATAGGCAAATTTTATTCAAGGAACAGTTATCTTTTCTTTTTTGGACATAGTTATAAATAACCATTTGGGTTTATATGATCCTTAATTTTGAGGTAATTATGGGTTATTATATGTTATGATGAAAAATAAAAGGCTTGAGATAAACTTGAGGTTAAAATATGTTATGATCATCTTTGAAGATTTTATCTCATTTTGGGGAATGTTTTAAGAATTATATAGTTTTGGAAATGGACAACACAAAGACCGTGTGACTACCCGTTGCGTTGGACAAAGCTGCGAGAATTGAACCCACAACCAAAGTGCGACTGGTATTTATCGCCTACCACTTGACTACGTGAATTCCCTGGTTATTTTGACTGATTCTTTCTAGTTATATGATTTTATCAATTAAGAGTAAGTTGATTTTGGGTTATTTATGAAAATGATTAACCTATCATGGAGTATATGTGATTAGGTTAATTACTTTTCAATACGAGACTTTAGGAGAAACTGATGTTGTTTGGAGATAAATGTTACGATTTAACTTGGAAGACTATGTGACTAAATCCTTAAAATATTTGGGTTTCAATCTTATTTTGGTTTACTTTGAAGAATTTTATGGACACATTGATTATAGAATGGTCCTCGTTGAACTTTGGGTGTTGTTGGACAAATTTTGGAGATTAAGAATAGATTTTCTTTTTATAAAGGGTTATCCTTTTCTGGATTATCTGATCTTATAATAACCTTTTTGGTTTTGGTTAAAGTCTAAAGACATGGGAAGTATATATTTCTCTTTTTTGGATTAGGCGACTCTCTAGAAGTTGATTATCGTACTCTTAATGCGAACAAGTCTCCCTAAATACTCGTCCTTTGGAAAAAAATATGAGTTTGATTAAGGAATCCAGTAAAGGGTGAAAGTCAACATGACAAGTGATTATGTTTCCTTATGAATAAATTCCTCAATAAAAAGTAACTTAACACGAAAATGTTGTCTATTTGCTTTTCCTACTGGGGAATCAGATATCGTTTAACCCATCAACAGTTTGTGATTTTCTCATTGTTAACATTCTCCTAGACCTGTTTACTATCACTCTCCCTCAAGAACATGACCCTTTGCTTTTTCTTCCATGTCCATGTTCTTATACATGGAATCCTAGTATGGGTTAACTCGGGTGACCTCTGTACTTATCTTCCTTTATTTTAAAGTGATTGTTTTACCGACTCTTGTTCCGATGTGGGACGTTCAAGGATGTTTCCAAGCTCAATTTTAAAAATTGCAAGGACACAATTCCCAAAAGGGGGGAAGGATGTAACACCCCAGGTAAATAAAGAATATGACATTTTCATATTTATCCGTATTTTTGAATAAAATATTAATATGACTTTAAAGGGGATGCTTTTCTCAATAGCGTACCCAACACGCAACAACGAGTTTCTTTGGAATCTTACGTTGCACTCTAAAAATAAAATAATATTATTTTAAATGGTAGTTAACATGTAGCCGTTGTATTGACAGGAATGGATAGAAATAACTAAAATTTGATTATATATGTTTTTAAATGTTTTTACATTTATCCAATAAAAGATAAAGGCATAAAATACCGAAAGAATTCAATTTTAGGCGTATATGCCCTAGTTTTCACTAAAGGTTCACTTATCGCCTTTTGATGGAGAACCGTCATTAAATATAATTTTTTTCACTCTTATACATACTTTTTTACCAAATAAAACTCTTCTTACAAATTGTGACATCAAAATTTACTTTGTGTAAATTTTTGGTATCTTTCTGATAAAGTTCATTTTTTAATGAATAGTGTAAAATGTTGTATTTTCATTCAAAACCTCTTTTTAATATAATTTATATATATGATTATATTATATTTTGAATTGGTTTTAATGTGAAATTATAATATATTTTTACCATTAAATCCAATAGTGGTCGTTGGAATTAATTTCACTTTGAAATCAGAATTAAACTAGTGTCAATCATTTGATACTTATTGTTTCATAAAAACACGCTATTTGCTCTGACAGCGGGAATTAATTATTAAATTAATTAATGTGACTTATATTTTTTGAATTTTTTAAAATAGACTACATTTTTGAATTCAGAATATCAAATATAGCTTAGGGTGAAATTTTGGGATTTTTCTAAAAAACATCAATTTTGGATGAATAGTGAAACCACTAAGTGGTACTTATAAAAACTGATTTTCCGTTTAAATGAAATTTTTTCATCATTGTTTTTTTAATTTAAAAAATCTGACATACATGGTTGTCATTAAGAAGTAAAATGTGGTTCAATGGGATAAAAATAATTTTTTTTGGTGAATAGTAACTTATTAAGTTTTTAATCGCGATTAGAGGTAATTAGTGTAGTTTAAGGTAAAAATAATGGTTTAATAAGATGAAATGAACTTGACAAATGTCCTACCGTCATTGGTTGTGTCATGGCCGGCAAAGACAAGTCATGGGTCAACTTGGGGACCAAATGGATCCACTTTGGTTGGGAAATGACATAAATAACTTTTTATTTAATGTTAAAGTAAAAATGACACAAACTTGTGTTATTTTACGAAAACAATATTTACATGGGGTTATAAAGATCATATTTTTGATATTAAATAGTCATTGTAAATATAAAATGATTTCCTAAATCATAGTATTTTTTTTTATAATTTTTAGACTTTAAATAAATTAAATTATTTATGACATCATGATGATGCAGCGATGACCTCATTAATGAACAGTTTAAATAAAATGAAAACATAATATAAACTCTAAGACCTACACTTTCCCAAAAACTATATGATGGGAATATTTCGAAGCCTTATCATATTATCTTCGAAATATATCAATGTGGGACCTTAGGAATTCGAATCACTTTTGAAAATAAAATAATAGTTTCATGATTTCCAAAAGTCCCCTCCTCTCCTCTTATAAAAGGCCCCCAGCTCTACCTCATTTCACACACTCCTCAAGCCTTTGGCTCGGCCATCCCCTGCCCATTTACTCTCTCCACATCCCTCTACTAATCCTATAAGATTCCCTTTGGGCATAATCCTTTCAAAGGAAGCCTTTAGGCTCAAATCAAAAGGAGTTACACTTTTAAAGGTAATTCATTCTCTCATGTTCATTTGTTTTATTCTGCTTCTCCAACCCCATAAACTCTTTTTATTTACTTCTTCTGTAACAAAACCAGTATCTTCAATATACTAGTATGTTGTTATAAGATTTATTCGATCTACACTCTCACACAACTACATCAAATGGTTAATGAACATTCGGTTTCCGTGGATGGAGAAATTCTGCCTCCCGAAATGATGATTGTTCAATACTCATTTAACACCTTCAAAGGTGGCCATTACGATGTCACTATTTTTATATATGATATATAATATGTTTATTTTTTACTTAATCTTTTGTATTTTTCATTTGTGGCTTACTTTTATGGCTTCCATTATGGGTATATGCGATATCTTCATTTTAGGAAGTGCGGACTACCGCCCCCTCAAAGTGATGTGATTCGTTAATGCCATATGTTGGATGTATAAAGGATGGATTTAATGTTATTATATATAATTTTATACTGGAATTATTATATACCTCTATATCATTATTATTTCTTTCCATTAAATTATAAAAGTAGCGTTCATGCGTACGTACGGCTTACCGTCTCCATGAACAGTGCATTTCATTTCTTATCCCCAAATGTAATGTACTATTATAAGTACATGTATATAATGGATATATATGCTTAATGATACATCTAAATGATGAATAAAATTCTGGAATTAAAATATACATACCTATCATTTAGTTTTAATTCCATTAATATGACAAAGAAATGAAAGTAGCGTTCATGCGTACGTACGGCTTACCGTCTCCATGAACGGTGCATTTCATTTCTTACCTCTAAATGATTATGTGATATTATATATACATGTATATTCTAGATATATATGATATATATGATATCCAAATCATGAATGTCATTCTTTATATAATGGACCTTTGACCACACGAACAACATGTAATTCTAAGAAATCCACTTTTGACTTAAGAACCAAATATCGACAAAACAAACATTATTAAATTAAATGATTACATAAATTTTATAACATGTCAATAATTGATATAAAAGGACTAATGAACTTAGAAAAGGTTATTATGAAAGTATAAATTAACTCAATTTTATTATTCAGGACGTTAAAGAACGATCGAGTCAAGTCGGACCCGAGGTAAGGGATCCTACACCTCTCTTTCTTTTTAAGTACCATCCTTTATGTCACTTCTTTTAAGCTCCTCATTGTTATGATGGGGGGTGTTATATTATATTCTTCTTGATGTAAATTTTATTTTAATGTCATGAGATACCCTATTTGATCTCATCAATCCATTTTTGTATGTTTTATGTGGCGGCGTTAGGCTGCCGAGTTTTCGTAAGGGATTTTTCATCTCACTTTTATTCCCCTGAGATTTATGCTACATTTGCCACAATTTCCTTTTAGTGGTGTATTTACATCCCATTATTCTACTCTTTGTGTAATATACTTTCGTTTATGAGTATTTACATCATTGATTTATTGTCCTTCTTTCATGGGGTGTATGTTTTGAAAGATACCCAAGTCGGTAAGGGAACCTTTCACCCTCCTATTTTTTTGAAAGACTTATTTTGTTGGGTCTTTTAATTTACATATTGTTATGTTGGGATATGTTCTCATATATCCTTATTGACGTAAATTTTATGTCCAAGTGATGAGATATACTTTTTATCTCTCATCAACTTATTTTGATGTGATGCTGTTAGGCTGTCAAGGGAACTTCTTAACCCAATTTCTATTTCTTTGGGTTCAACATGTAGTTATTGAATATGTAATCTTTTGAATATGTGTGAATGACCTTCTATTGTTTTACACTTAATATCCACTTATATTGGGTTTATTTATGTTTTTCACACATAATTTTGAGATTGAATTATCCTTAATTTAAGGATACCTTCTTTATAAGGGAATTCATCACATTTGACATTTCTATTGAGACATCATTGTTGTTATGCACCAATTCACTCTTATATGGTGTATATACTGTCCTTTGGGATATTATATCCTGAATCCATTTATTCTCATTATATTATAAAGTTCTGACTAAATGTTGTTCCTCAATTATTGTGTCTCTCATTTTGTTAAAAACACTTTAAATATAATATCGTTTTAAATGTTTTAATGATTTATTCTTATAAATGGTTCCCATTAATATCCATGTTTTCAAAATGGTTTTAAGGATTTATTTATATGGATATTAATGGTTTGAAATGTTAAAAGCTTCAAGGTGGTATGGGACACTTTGATTAAAAAATCTCTTTATTAAATGTTTTAAATGGTTTTGGAAATGGTTTCTTTTTGAATGGATTCATTATTTCATTATACTAAAATGTTATATTGTGATTGAAATGTGGAAATGTTGTGTTTCCTTTACGCATGGTTTACGTGATACGTTTATGTTATGGTTCTTGGGCATTGTTATGTAAACAGGTGGTTCCGTGATAAACTAAGGGCGGGTGAGCCCAATATAGCTCTCCAATGCATTGGGTAACGTGAAGGAGTGAAACATTGAGGTTTATACGAAGAGATTTAGGGAATATACTGTGATGAGTATTCCAAAACTTAACCAAGAGGGTTAACCCCTACGTAAGAATGTTATGAATGCCTCAAGTTACCTTTTATGTCTTATGATTTCTATGATTTATTCATGATTTGATATGCCTATGTTTTATGGGGAAAGTATGATTTCATTCTTATGTATAATGTACTCATGTTTCCTTTCCATATTTTTAGATCCCTTACTGAGCTTTTTATGCTCATCCCATGTTTTTGAAATGTTTTTCACAGGTCAAGGGAAGGGTACATGATTTGATGATAGTGTCAAAGATGTGTCAAGAAAGAATCCATGTTTTATTTTAAATATGTTTCCGTTGATGGGAAGAATGAACACTGACTTTTATGTAACCACTTGGTTTAAATGTGGAATGTAATGCAAGTTTCACGATCTAATTATCTAAAACTCTAAACCTGAAAATATCTTCAATGTGTAATCTTGTAATAACTCACGATTAAGTAAGGTTTAAGGCTGGGGCCTTATAGTTGGTATCAAAGGTTGGTTTAGATAACATTAGAGGTTAGGTTATTCTTTAAGTTTAAGTGACATTACAATAATGGTTATGATTTCAGAAAGAGTCCTAGTTTTAGATAAAGTAAATGGGTAAGTATACCTTAGTGTTTACCTGCCTCATTAGTACATGATGGTTTTTTTTGATATACTCACACTGACCTTTTTGATTTTAGTAAATGGCTGGATATAGTAGGGCCCAAAGTAACAATGGATGTGAAGGAAACTGTGACAGTTTTTTGAGCAAGCAACTGAATGATATGGGAGCTGCAATGAGAACTCTTGTGATTATCTTCAACCAACAATCTGGAGTCATGATTGACCACCTAAACCTTGGCGATTTCTCTAAGGCATCATATATGCGAGAAAAAAATCCCTATGGAAGTACATGTAATAATAATAAAGGTAAGTGTGTTCAAAAACCTATGTGTCAAAGATGTGGAAAGAAACACCTTGGAAAATGTTTCAAAGGGACAGGAATATGCTATAGATGTGGAAATGAAGGTCATAAAGCAAGAACCTGCAATGGAAAAAGGAAGCATCCAGTTGACTCGAGGAAAGGGAAAGAAGTTCTTTCTGAGGGATCAATTGAATGTTTTAAATGTGGTGTGCATGGTCATTATGCGAACACATGTCCTATGAAGAAGTTTCGTGAATGGGATCACCAAGAGCGTACAAATGTTAAATTACTAATACCTAATGCCATTCCGATTGAGGATGAAGAAACTGACAATGACCAATCAAAGGTATGTATTAATTCATGACTATTGTTTTCCTATTTTGGAATCTTAGGATATGATTCATGATTTTGTTTGTAGGAAAGAGGTATTTCGGAATAAGATAGAAATGAATGGTTAATGGATCATGAAGAATGTTGAATGAGTAAGATGTCAACATATAAGGGCTTCAAGAGTTATGGTGTAATTCTTAAGAGTATTAAGACTCTTTTGATGATGGGGTTACATTAGAAGAATTTTTATATTATGTGTAACCCTGATGTTTAATATAGGAAAATTTTATTCAAGGAATATTTATCTTTTCTTTTTTGGACATAGTTATAAAGAACCATGTGGGTTTATATGATCCTTAATTTTGAGGTAATTATGCGTTATTATATGTTATGATGGAAAATGAAAGGCATGAGATAAACTTGATGTTAAAATATGTTATGATAATCTTTGAAAAATTTTTCTCATTTTGGGGAATGTTTTAAGAATTATATAGTTTTGGAAAAAGGAAAACACGCAGACCGTGTGACTACCCGTCGCGTCGGACAAAGCTGCGGGAATCGAACCCACAACCAAAGTGCGACTGGTATTTATCGCCTACCACTGGACTACGTGAAGTCCTTGGTTAGTTTGACTGATTTTTCTAGTTATATGATTTTGTCAATTAATAGTATGTTGATTTTGGGTTATTTATGAAAATGATTAACCCATCATGGAGGATATGTGATTAGTTTAATTACTTTTCAATACGAGACTTTAGGAGAAACTGATGTTGTTTGGAGATAAATGTTACGATTTAACTTCGAAGAATATGTGACTAAATCCTTCAAATATTTGTGTTTCAATCTTATTTTGGTTTACATGGAATAATTTTATGGAAAAATTGATTATAGAATGGTCCTCGCTGAACTTTGGGTTTTGTTGGACAAATTTTGGAGATTAAGAATAGATTTTATTTTTACAAAGGGTTATCCTTTTATGAATTATCTGATCTTATAATAACCCTTTTGGTTTTGGTTAACGTTTAAAGACATATAAAGTATATAGTTATCTTTTTTGGATTAGGTGACTCTCTAGAAGTTGATTATAGTAATCTTAATGCGAACAAGTCTCCCTAAATACTCGTCTTTTTGAAAAAAATATGAGTTTGATTAAAGAATCTAGTAAAGGTTGAAAGTCAACATGATAAGTGATTATGTTTCCTTACGAATAAATTCCTCAATAAAAAGTAACTTAACATGAAAATGTTTTCTATTAGCTTTTCCTATTGGGGATTCGAATACCGTTTAACCCATCACAAGTTTGTGATTTTCTCATTGTTAACTTTCTCCTAGACATGTTTACTATCACTCTCCCTCAAGAACATGACCCATTTCTTTTTCTTCCATGTCCATGTTCTTCTAAATGGAATCCTAGTATGGGTTAACTCGGGTGACCTCTGTACTTATCTTCCTTTATTTTTAAGTGATTGTTTTACCGAGTCTTGTTCCAATGTGGGACGTTCAAGGATGTTTCCAAGCTCAATTTTAAAAATTGCGAGGATGCAATTCCCAAAAGGGGGGAAGGATGTAACACCCCAGGTAAATAAAGAATAGGAAATTTTCATATTTATCCGTATTTGTGAATAAAATATTAATATGACTTTAAAGGGGATGCTATGCTCGATGGCGTACCCAACACGCAACAACGAGTTTCTTGGGAATCTTACGTTGCACTCTAATAATAAAATAATATTATTTTAAATGGTAGTTAACATGTAGCCATTGTATTGACATGAATGGATAGAAATAACTAAAATATGATTATATATGTTTTTAAATTTTTTTACATTTATCTAATAAAAGATAAAGGCATAAAATACGGAATGAATTCAATTTTAGGCGTATATGCCCTAGTTTTCACTAAAGGTTCTCTTATCGTCTTTTGATGGAGAACCGTCATTAAATATATTTTTGTTCACTCTTATACATCATTTTGGACCAAATAAAACTCTTCTTAAGAATTGGGACATCAAAATTTACATTGTGTAAATTTTTGGTAACTTTCTGATAAAGTTCATTTTTTAATGAATAGTGTAAAATGTTGTATTTTAATTCAAAACCTCTTTTTAATCTAATTTATTTATATGATTAGATTATCTTTTGAATAGGTTTTAAAGTGAAATTAGAATATATTTTTACCATTAAATCCAATAGTCGTCGTTGGAATTAATTTCACTTTGAAATCAGACTTAAACTAGTGTTAATCTTTTGATACTTATTGTTTCATAAAAACACACTATTTGCTCTGACAGCGGGAATTAATTATTAAATTAATTAATGTGACTTATATGATTTGAATTTTTTAAAATAGACTTCATTTTTGAATTCGGAATATCAAATATAGCTTAGGGTGAATTTTTTTGATTTTTCTGAAAAACTTAAATTTTGGCTGAATAGTGAAACCACTAAGTGGTACTTATAAAAACTGTTTTTTCCGTTTAAATGGAATTTTGCCATCTTTTTGTTTTGAGTTTCAAAAATCCGACATAAATGGTTGTCATTAAGAAGTAAAATGTGGTTCAATGGGATAAAAATAATTTTTTGGTGAATAGTAACTTATTAAGTTTTTAATCGCGATTATAGGTAATTAGTGTAGTTTAAGGTAAAAATAATGTATTAATAATATGAAATGAACTTGACACATGTCCTACCATCATTGGTTGTGTCATGGCCGACCAAGAAAAGCCATGGGTCAACTTGGGGACCCCATGGATCCACTTTGGTTGGGAAATGACATAAATAACTTTTTATTTAATGTTAAAGTAAAAATGACACAAACTTGAGTTATTTTACGAAAAAAAATTTTACATGGGGTCATAAAGATCATATTTTTGATATTAAATATTCATTGGAATGATAAAAAGATTATCTACATCATAGTATTTTTTTATAATTTTTAGACTTTAAATAAATTATATTAGTTATGACATCATGATGATGCAGCGATGACCTCATTAATGAACATTTTATATAAAATGAAACGATATTATAAAATCTAAGACCTACACTTGTCCAAAAACTATTGGATGGGAATATTTCGAAGACATATCATCTTATCTTTGAAATATATCAATGTGGGACCTTATGAATTCGAAACACTTTTGAAAATAAAATAACAGTTTCATGATTTCCAAAAGTGCCCCTCCTCTCCTCTTATAAAAGGCCCCCACCTCTACCTCATTTCAAACACTCCTCAAGGCTTTGGCTCGGCCATCCCCTGCCCATTTACTCTCTCCAAATCCCTCTCCTCATCCTATAGGATTCACTTTGGGAAGAATCCTTTCAAATGAGGCCTTTAGGCTCAAATCAAAAGGAGTTACACTTTTAAAGGTAATTCATTCTCTCATGTTCATTTGTTTTATTTTGCTTCTCCAACCCCTGAACTCTTTTTATTTACTTCTTTTGTAACAACACCAGTATCTTAAATATTATAGAATATTGTTATAAGATTTATTCGAGCTACACTCTCACACAACTACATAAAATGGTTAAAGAACATACGGTTTCTGTGGATGGAGAAATTCTGCCTCCCGAAACGATGATTGTTCAATACTCATTTAACACCTTCAAAGGTGGCCATTATGATGTCACTATTTTTATATATGATATATAATATGTTTATTTTTTACTTAATCTTATGTATTTTTCATTTTTGGCTTATGTTTATGGCTTCCATTATGGGTATAAGCGATATCTTCATTTTAGGAAGTGCGGACTATCGTCCCCTCAAAGTGATGTGATTCGTTAATGCCATACGTGGGACGTATAAAGGATGGATTTAATGTTATTATATATGATGTTATACTGGAATTATTATATACCTTTATATCATTATTATTACTTTCCATTAAAGTATGAAAGTAGAGTTCATGCATACGTACGGCTTACCGTCTCCATGAACGGTGCATTTCATATCTTATCCCAAAATGTAATGTACTATTATAAGTACATGTATATAATGGATATATATGATGAATGATACATATAAATGATGAATATAATTCTGGAATTAAAATATAAATACCTCTCATTTAGTTTTAATTCCATTAATATGACAAAGAAATGAAAGTAGCGTTCATGCGTACGTACGGCTTAACGTCTCCATGAACGGTGCATTTCAGTTATTACCTCTAAATGATTATGTGATATTATAAATACATGTATATTATAGATATATATGATATATATGATATCCAAATTAGGAATGTCATTCTGGATATAAAGAACCTTTGAACACACGAACAACATGTAATTGTAAGAACTCCACTTTTGACTTAAGAACCAAATATTGACAAAAAACATTATTAACTTAAATGATTACATAATGTTTATAACATGTCAATAATTGATATAAAAGTAATAATTAACTCGGAAACGGTTCTTAATAAAGTATAAATTAACTCAAGTTTATTATTCAGGACGTTAAAGAACGATCGAGTCAAGTTGGACCCGATGTAAGGGATCCTACACCTATCTTCCTTTTTAAGTACTCTCCTTTTTGTCAATTCTTTAAAGCTCCTCTTTTTTATGATGGGGGATGTTATTTTATATTCCTCTTTCTGTACATTTTATTTTAATGTGATGAGATACCCTATTTGATCTCATGAATCCATTTTTGTATGTTTTATGTGGCGCCGTTAGGCTGTCGAGTTTTTGTAAGGGATTTTTCATCTCACTTTTATTCCCGTGAGATTTATTCTACATTTTCCACAATTTCCTTTGAGTGGTGTATGTACTGCCCATTATTCTACTCTTTTTGTAATATAATTTCGTTTATGAGTATTTACATCAATGATTTATTGTCCTTCTTTCATGAGGTGTATGTTTTGAAAGATACCCAAGTCGGTAAGGGAACCTTTCACCCTCTTCTTTTTTTAAGACTTCTTTTTTTGGGTCTTTTAATTTACATATTGTTATGTTGGGATATGTTCTCATATATCCTTATTGATGTAAATTTTATGTCCAAGTGTTGAGATACACTTTTTATCTCTCATAAACTCATTTTTATGTGACGCCGTTAGGCTGTCAAGGGAGCTTCATAACCCAATTTCGATTTCTTTGGGTTCAACATGTAGTTATTGAATATGTCATCTTTTGAATATGTGTGAATGACCTTCTATTTTTTTACACATAATATACACTTATATTGGGTGTATTTATGTTTTTCACACATAATTTTGAGATTGAATTATCCTTAATTTAAGGATACCTTCTTTATAAGGGTATTCATCACATTTGACATTTCTATTGAGAGTTCATTGTTGTTATGCACCAATTCACTCTTATATGCTGTATATACTGTCCTTTGGGATATTATATCATGAATAAATTTATTCTCATGATATTATAAAGTTCTGACTAAATGTTGTTCCTCAACTATTTTGTCTCTCATTTTGTTAAAAATGCTTTAAATATAATATCGTTTTAAATGTGTTAATGATATATTCTTATAAATGGGTCCCATTAATATCCATGTTTTCAAAATGGTTTTAAGGATTTATTTATATGGATATTAATGGTTTGAAATGTTAAAATATTCAAGGTGGTATGGGACACTTTGATTCAAAAATCTATTAATTAAATGTTTTAAATGGTTTTGGAAATGGTTTCTTTTTGAATGGATTCATTATTTCAATATACTAAAATGTTATATTGTGATTGAAATGTGGAAATGTTATGTTTCCATTACTCATGGTTTATGTGATACATTTATGTTATGGTGCTTGGGCATTGTAATGTAAACGGGTGGTTCCGTGATAAACTAAGGGCGGGTGAGCCCGATATAGCTCTCCAATGCATTGGGTAACACGAAGGAGTGAAACTTTGAGGTTTCTCCGAAGAGATTTAGGGAACATACTGTGATGGGTATTACAAAACGTAACCAAGAGGGTTACTCCCTACGTAAGAATGTTATGAATGCCTCAAGTTACCTTTTATGTCTTATGATTTCTATGATTTATTCATGATTTGATATGCCTTTGTTTTATGGGTAAAGTATGATTTCATTTTTATGTATACATGTACTCATGTTTCCTTTCCATATTTTTATATCCCTTAATGAGCTTTTTATGCTCATACCAAGTTTTTGAAATGTTTTTCATAGGTCAAGGGAAGTGTACATGATGTGATGATAGTGTCAAGGATGTGTCGAGAAAGAATCAATGTTTTATTTTGAATATGTTTCAGTTGATGGGAAGAATGAATACTGTCTTTTATGTAACCACTTTGTTTAAATGTGGAATGTAATACAAGTTTCATGATCTAATTCTCCAAAACTCTAAACCTGAAAAGATTCTCAATGTGTAATCTTGTAATAACTCAAGATTAAGTAAGTTTTAAGGATGGGGCCTTATATATATACTCTTGGATGTGATTCTTGGTGATAGTAGCCATAGTGTGGTTGGTTACATAGTATACCTGTTTAGGTGATGAGTTAGTTTCACTTGTTGTTCATTGTGCTTTATCATGTTCTCTTAAATTTTGCACGAGAGGCTCTGGGAGGATCCTACTGAGTGTACTACTATACTCACCCAATCTATATAAACTATTTGACCGGTCACTTGGAGCAGTTTGGTGATCAAGCTGGTGACTACTTACTTGGGTTTCCAAGAGCTATTCGGGGTTTCTGGTTGCTGTCATTTTTAATTTGTTTTGATACTTGTAATTTTTTCATTCAGTTATAGTAAACACACAAATGGGTGGAATGCCTGAATATGCTACAATACTCACCATATCTTTCACACATTTTCTCTTAGAGGGTAATTCCTCTCATTTGTGTGTTTGTTATACCCTCGGTGTAGTCGCCAACCTGGGTCCTATTGGGGGTGGGACTAGAGTGTCATAATATCTTTTCTCACATTTCCATCCTGGGAGGGGTACACCTTGTGAGGATGGGGTCATGACAGTTGTCACATTAAAATGGAAAATAAATCAAATCACATCAGTTAGTTTCAAGTCACCATGTACGCAAGGGAGATATTACTAATTTCTAATGTATTAGAATCTATGATGATATATAAACTAATATAATTAAAGAATAATAATTAAATTACAATAATATTAAATATTAAATTAACTCTTAGTTTTTATATATAATGTAATATATAATAGAAAAAATAAACATATTTCTTTATTGTGGTAGCAGTCCACACATACAAAATATCTTCCTTGTATTAGTTAAAACTATTACTATGATGATTTACAATGCAATACAAGGAAACTGAGCCATCCTTTAGTTAATTTTTTATACTATCAAAATGTGAAATGGTCTCATAATCAAAAACATGGGAATAAATCATACGTGTTTTGAAGGAAATTCGGTAGTATAATTTTTGGTGGCCAATGACACACAAAGATTAGAAATATCTTACATTTGTAGTATTGGATACCTTCCTCTTAATGGGGTCAATATTTTTATGGGAGACTCTTTGGAACATAACTATTTCATATGTACATTATCTAAGATTCCATTTGTTTCCTACAATGATTTCCTTATATGTATCCTTGATAAAAAAATAATGCTTTTAGTGGTATGGAACTCTACCCATACATCAAAAAACTTTATTATTTTTATAAATACATACTTATTAGGAGGGTACTTTGATCGAACTACGTACAATAATATGTGGGTGACCTATTATATGAGAGGTAGAAAACACACTTCTAAATTTTCAATCGAATAAAATATATTAATGTATTACTCAAAAAATATATAAAAATGGATAAATTGGGAATGATATAATATTTATTGTCTAAATATTGAAATAAATTTATATTTCTTAGAAAAATTGGTCATTATAACCCATATCATTTTAAATGTAACCATGTTGACATGTTTTCACTCTTACCAAGACAACTAACATTTTTGTAGTGAAGATAATATTTATAATGACCAAATATGAATTTCACATCAATAAAAAATAGGAATTACTATTAATTTTTTTGGAATATTGTTTCTAATTTGATATTAATATGTTGATGAAATTAAATTGAAAATAATCATTCAACATGTGATGAAAAAAATTCTATAAACATATATTGTTTCGTTTGAATATATATTATTAGCTAATTCAAGTTCAATGCTGATTCCAATGAAATTTAGTGAATTAAATTTGAAATAAAAATAATAATAATATTTTAAAACAAATCCATAGAAATGAATAATATTTAATTTATTTCTAATAAAAATATTATTTTATAAAATAATAGTATTTTTTAGTATTGACTCAAAAATAAACTTTTTTAGAAAATATATTAAAAATATAACTCCAAAATTAATATAAAATATTTATAAATAATTATAAATTAATATTTTAAAATTAAATTCCAAAGAAAATTAAATATTTATTTCTAATTAAATCCTATAATCAATATAAATAAATTCATGGGAATAAAATTCTTATTTATTCAATTAAAAAATAAATTATGATTATTCTAGTGAATATAACTCAAATAATATAAATATTGAACCAAAATATTGAAATAAATTGATGTAATACTGTAATTATATATTTATTTATATGTTTACCACTTCTTAGAAATTATTTTGCCAAATTTTTATTCAATTTCAATGAAAATCGGGATATATTACATTCCTAGTATTTTCATATTCCGGTTATTCTTCTTGAATCTAATATATTTTCAAAAAATACTTAAATATATGAATAAAAATATTCTAAGATTACTTATCTATATATTAAAGAATCTATATATGTTATTCCTCATAAGAAATGATCTCTTCTAAATAAATGACTTTAGGGGAAAAAACGTGATAGAAATGTTTTACATATTTTGATAACAATAATACATGGAATATATTATGTTCCAAGGATAATCTAAAAGGATAGTTAACGAGTTTGAAATGGTATTAATATTCCCATGAATTTCTTACAGACCGATATAATAAAAACATAACATTCCCTTTTAACTAAAATTCATTAAACTTTTCCATAGAGATAAACTTGGAAAAAAGTGATCTGATATATTGAATAAAATATATTTACACTAATTTAATGTATAAATTTTCTTATTGTTATGAGATATCCCCATGTATTAAGAAATAACATTCACTTTTTCAGCTACCTATTCTTTCTACTGTAGTTCTAATTTTTTTACTTGAATTCATCCCAAGAAGATATATTTGAACACTTATTTCCCATATAATGTCACAAAAGTTTAAAACAATATATAAAATGAAAAATGTTATTATATAAAAAAATATATAATGTTAAATGATGACCCTAAATTTACTAGTAATATATAAAATTATCTTTAACAATGGATTTAAATGTTTTATTAATTAATTTTGTCAACAAAAAAAAATAAAGAAAAAATGATCTTCTAAAATTTAATTTTTTACACAAAAACATGTCCTGTATTTCCAAAATATTGAGGTACTATATTTATAGAAATAAAATAATAGAAATATAATAATCACATTAATTGTGATTAACTTTTTAATATAATATATTGAAATATTATTGTGACCAATGATTAAAAAACATGTATATTACAACATTTTAGTTTAATATTCCTAAAATTAAAAAAGAGCACTTCCAAGAACCATAATTGTATCGTGTATTTGGAAATATGGAAGACATTATTCTAATTTCATGAAATATATTGAACATATCCCAAAAGATATTATCTTTGTTAACTTTTAGATAAAAAGATTCTTCATAAATTGTGGAATGGAAAATTAATAAAACGTGGGCTCAAATTCTCAACAAGGTCAAATAATAGTGATATATAAGAATTACAAGATCATATTGTTAATAAAAATTTACTAATAACATTTTATTATCATACACTAAATTTTATAGATCTTATTGGTGGTTCTTAACATAAGTATTTTAATTTCACAATTAATGAATATAAATGATCAAAACACATCATAAATATATCATGAACCATAATATCGTGTCATATATGTTTAGAACCACCTAATATAGAGAAATATATTTCCAATGCCAATATTCAATACAAAGACCATCATCATAGTGGATCAGTAAACAGTATTTTTCCACACAGTAGATTACGACAACCATATTTCCAATTTTGGATCAGGATACAGCTAATTCCCATTGTGGTATAATAGACTCCTTTTTCTAATTATGGATTGGGACATACATTCCTCCCATTATCGATCAGGAAAGACCTATTTACACTTGTGTATAAAGATTTTATACTTTTCTCCAATCATTTTTTAATGAGATGTTGTTTTTTACAACATATATTGGATAGAAATATCCATCACCCCCATCAAATAATGATATCATACATTTGTGCACCAAAAAATAATAGGTAATTCCTCATAACATGACATATTTAAAAAGATGGGTATAAAAAATAATATCATTACATTTGATGTGAATCTGGAATAAAAGACATTTCATTATATCATGTCATATTGAGAAGTTAAAATGTTTTTTTATAAAATAAATTATGAAGTGTATCATGTTTCATAATCATTTTATCAAGGTATAAATCATGGAATAGAATATGGTTTCCTTTACACATTTTAATATTAATCACAAAACATTCAATGATATATTAAGAATGGTGTTCATGGATATTATCCCTATTAAAGTGTAAAATATATCAATGGATTTAATATTATATAGATATGTATTTTAAATGATCAATTGAATAATTTTTTTAATAAATTATACATTCTTTATAAATCATTTATAAGACATTAAACATTATAAAAATCCTTCTCTATGAAACCACCTGGTAAAACATATAATGTATGAGTTATTAATTATTTAAAAATATTATTGTAGAAAATTAACCTTTGGTATCAAATCATATATATATATATATATGTCACTATAATTTTCAAGAACCATTTTTATTGAAAATAACTATGAAAACCTATTAATGAAACGTTACGAATCATTTAATAGTATTATTTCACCTAATTTTTTTCTTAAAATATTTTTATTTTAAAAAAATAACTGTAACCAAATAATCTATAATATTTTGGAAATAATTTTCCTTAAAATATTACCTTATAAATTTGAAATGGATGTTTAAATAAATGACGATCATTACGATGGGAAAATATGTACATTCCGAACACTAATTTTCCACCATTGCATGTTTAAAAAGTTTCCTCAATCAGGGAAACAATATAAAGATTCATTCCATTAAAAACAAAATCATTAACATGTTAAAAAATCAAAAAATTCTGTTCAAACATTATAGGAAAATAGTAGAACATTTTTTGAATTTTTTTGAAAACATGGTATTCATTGAACATAAATATTTGACCAAAGAGAGAGGTGACGTCAAATTTTTATAAAAAATACATTATTAATTGTTTTTAATAACAAATTTTGTAAAATTTGTGCCATAAAATGAATATATAATGAATATATACAGCATAATAAAATTTATTAGGGGCCTTATGAGATAAATAAAAATATATCATTAATGGAAGCATAACAATATACAATCCTGATAATTTATGGTATTGTACCAATAAACTCTTACATCATTGTAAACTATGAATCATAATTCTTAGAGGAGGATAATATTAAATGATGCTTAAAATATCATGAAAATTTAAATTCATGATATAACATAGAAATACATCATAGAATAATTTCATTGTAAAACATAACTTGTGTCTCAATGAATGAAAATTGAGACAAAGGTACATTATCAATTTGGTAAATTTTGAATCATGAGATCTGTTAAATAATTAAATTAACTAATTAATGTAATATCTTAATATAAAATAAATTCAAGATATAACATTTCATAGGGATGTATATACACCAAAATAATAATAAATTGTTAATATGACATAAAACATATTGAAATAAAATTGAGAAGATAAAACCCTTACCATAAGCCTTGAATTTTTCCATACTCTTTCAAAACATATGTATAATAAGTATAATTATACAAAAAATACACCATATAACAATATTAATATATATAATATCATATTTTACATTATTTCACTGCTATATTCTCAATTTATTAGTAATTCAATATTAATGACACTTTTCAAGTAATATCTGATTTCCTTTTTTGTATATGTTTTCACTTTTAATTCATCATAATATTAATGATTTGGTGATTTACATATCAAAATTAAAAAATATAATTTAAATATCATATTAATTTATTATATATGTAATTTTTTTAATAAACTCAAAAATATATTAATATTAAATTGAATATACCATTCATGGAGATGGTAGATCGTAAGTACGCATGAACACTAATTCTGTATTTCATCATTTTTAAAGAAAGTACGAAAATAGATATTATGTATCCATATAAATTA
Organism: Viscum album; assembly: GCA_963277665.1. Taxonomy (NCBI): domain Eukaryota; kingdom Viridiplantae; phylum Streptophyta; class Magnoliopsida; order Santalales; family Viscaceae; genus Viscum; species Viscum album. Next base: position 1,945,405,736 of record OY728121.1, on the reverse strand, counting down.
TAATTAAATAATATTTAAATTTTCATATATATCTCATAAATATACAAAAAACATAATTAACATATTTTATGCAATCTCTTAATGAATCACATTTCTTTAAGGATGCGGTAGTCCTTATGTCAATAACCGAAGTTATCATATTCTCCAAAATTTGAATGCATAAATTATTTTGATATAAGAAAATTAATATAGAATTAATAAATCTATAATTTCATATATATCATACAAAAATATGATTTTATCATTATAACTAACATTTATTTGTGGTAATGGAATAATGAATGACATTAGTTCGCGAGATGGCAGTCTACCACACACATGAATGATAATAATGTATCACACTTGACGGAAGTGTTATTTAGTTTAGGCCATACTCAAAATGTAAAAAACTGTCATTATATTTACGATTCATTGCATATTATATAGGCTTGTACTAAGAATATTTTTGGGGTTTCAGAATGAAATAAATCAAAACTAATTGTTTTAAGATGTAACCTCTTCTTTGTGTAACTCCTTTTGATTTACATCAAAAGGAAGCATTCGATGGATTTAGTAACAAATTGAGTCCTATAGATTTATGGGAATTAAATCATTATCATATTATTAGTGATTTTGGAATATCCAAATGGATTGAGAGGTGGTAATATGTGATAGGGGGATAGTGACATTTATTATGTGGAGGGAGATTGCAAAAAATGGAATTTTTAAAAGATGTTTTGATACCCACATTTATACCAACCAATATGATTCCATGAAACAAACAATTATATCCATGAAGGGTTAAGGATAATATATGGATCAAAAATTCACTTTAGAAACGTTTAGTGTCATTTTACATAATAATTATAATGTTTAACCACTATGTTATAATTTTTTACTTTAATCACTAGAAAAAAAAATTCACATTCGATAATATTTTTTGTATAAAAATGTTGAAAATATTATAAATTAAAAATTAATATGATTGAAATTCTTTAAATCTCCTTTAATAAATTCTCATCACTTTGGTGGAATAAAATAATTTGAAATTAATCATGCAGACTCGATGAGACGATATGTTTTTAATGTGAAAAAACATCAAAATATTAAAATGTTTTCATATCAATTTAAAATGTGAAAAAGAAAAAATTAACCAATATTCGATTATAATTTTTATTAATGATATTACTATAATTTTCAAAAAAATTAATATATTTTTTTATATAACTAAATTAGATGATAAATAATATTTTCAATTAAAATTCAATTTTTTTCACCTTTCATCCAAAAACAGAAACATCTTAGAAAAATACCAAATAATTAATGAAAATATAATTTTCACATTCCTAATTAAAAATTTTTCTTCATTTAATAAAATTTATATTGTAAAATTCTAAATAACTCAATTTAATAATCGTTCTCTATTATAATGTTTAAAAATTACATATAAAAATATATATATTTTTGCGTAAAATAGGTATTATACTTATCTGTTATTTAAATAACATATCATATGAATGTTGAATAATTTATTTAATATTATATATATATATTATTATAATAATTTATCAAATGTTTTTAAACTAATTTACTCTATTAAAGGTGTTATATTTCATAAAAACCGTTTTCTTGAAAATGATTTCTAATATTTTATTTCGGGTTTTATTTTCATATATATTTATTTGGTCCCCAAATAATTCTTATAATATTCAACTATAAACAATAATTTTTTAATAAAATTATTGTTATTCTAAAACACCATTCCAATGGCTAGGTGAAAAATATAATAATATTTTAATAAAAATATATTAATAGTACAATGTAGTTCTGTAAGACTTGGTCTGACTTTAAACCCATGTTATGAAATGAACTTGTAATTGTGTGTAACATAAGAAAAACATAGTGTGTTATGTTCAATAATATAATTTACATTTAATTTGTATCAAGAGAGTGACTTTTTTTCATGAAATAAAAAACCAAACATAGTTCATTCATATAAGAGTAGCTATATTTGGTGTTCTATGAAATGAATAATATCAATTATATTATAGTAATTAAATTTAAATATTTTACATATTATCATGGTTTTATATTATACCTCCTTAAAATTAATTTTACCCTCTAATTTTTTTTGGGATATCATATTTTTAATACATTAAATTTCCTTTCATAGAATCCCACATCATAAAAATAAATAATAAAACCCACATTTAAAGGTAATGATGAAAAAATAATGTTTTTCCAATGTAACTCATAACTATGTTTCCACATATGATAACATAGGGGTAATGTGAAAACATGGACATTGAAGGGAAATTTAAGATTCATTCTCTGATAGATTGTGATAGAGAATATAGTCAATATAATGATAATGATGATAAATACATTACATAAAGAGTTATGAAAAAACCATTGATATCTTAAAAAATTATAATAATGGGGAAATTTTATATTTCATGATACAATTACAAAATTTGATGAATTTTCCCAATGATATATAATTAAATTATTCATTTCAATTTCATGTATACAACCACTCCCTTTTCTTTTGTCTTGAATTTTTTTACACATTATCTTACACAAAAAAATGTTGGCATATGTTTTATGCATAAATCAAAAATAGATCATATGTTCCAAATATATAATGACAGGTCATTCCATATTTCATTAGTAATCATCAAAATATAAATGATTGAATATGATATTTAATATTAATTAATCCTCGTATTTGTATATAATATTTATATCTCTAAAACATCATTTTCAATTTATCATATAATAATCCATAAATGGTTATTCATGTAACCTTTATGAAATATAAAAATCCAAAAAATTATATATAGGGTCACTAAATTTCTAAAAATCATATTAAAATTGATGCACCAAATGTCATAAATTAGATAATGTTTGTTACATTTCGATCATGGGAATAGAAGCCTCATTTATTATATTAAAATAAATTAATATGCTTAATTACACCAAATCCTCATTGAAAACATTCAATCTTCTTTTTACTATTTTTTTTAGATATATTACTTAAATAAAAAAGATTATCTAACTTCCTCAATGTTACCATAAACCACATTTTAAAACCATACATTTCTAGTTATGAGGTTACAGGTATTATTCAATTTACATAATCTATATCATCAATTTGTTATCCATAGTAAATATCATTTTATAATCATATGGAACATGTCTATAGTTACATTCCCATAATGTATAATTACCATTAAATCACTTATTCATTATGACTTCACATATTCTTGAATATTATAGAATAAAATATTATATGAAATATCCCTTTACATATGAAAACACTGCTCTTTATTACACACTTAAACATGATTTATTACATAAAATATTCACTTGATACAACATGGATGATTGAGAGTTATTGTTACATTTTGGCATAGGAACATTAAATATCAACATAAAACATTAATGAGGACATATTTATTGAATCATTGCATTACATGACCACGACATTACTTTGTACTTATCATTGCATTGGATAACCCAAGGACATGCCTAAGAAAATGGTTATCTATAAAGCCTAGTAAGGGAATAAACATGGAATAACATTAGTAATACAATTTTTATTAGACAATAGGAATATAAATGGAGAAAAAGGGAATCATGATCATAAATGCGTGATAAATCATGATAATCATAACATGGAAACGTGGAAACAACACTTAACATTGAATTTACATGGGCCAAAGATCATTGAAAAAGGAGCATGAATAAAACCTCATTGCACATGAATCACGAGTAAACCCACATTTAACTTTAATTATAATTATTCCAAACTCATTTCACATGAGGTGTCATGATACTATACTTTACCCAATGCATTGGAGCGCTATCAGGGAGCACCCTTCTTAATCATTTCATTTCATACATATGTGTGCCACATGGATCATAAAAAAAGGATTAATTAAACACAATCATTTATACCATGATAAAAGAGTTTGTAATTAATACATTAAACTCATTAAAAAATTTAAATATGAATATATTTGAATACCCTTGATAGAGAAATGGGCATGGTATTCACTACAAAATGACTTTGCCTTGGAAAATCGCGGTGCAATTTTGGCAGCATAACGACATGACATAAGAACTCATAAAATTGATTTATGAAAGGGAAATGGGTTTATAGTCATATTTAAATGAAATTTAATGTAATGGGTTCATATATATACCTCTCATAAAAATTTTAATCGAATTTAGATTCATGATAGAAAAGAATTACTTGAATGTAAATGAGGAGAGGGAAATTCCTTACGGAATTTCGACATGGTAAAGGGTGTACATGGGAGGAATTTAATATGAAAAACCATACATTACATACATTTTTTTTACTTCATAATTTAAGCAAACTTATTACATCGTATAACAAACACAGGAAAGGACCTTGTAGGTATAGTGACTTTTGAAATTGGGGAAGATAAACAATTGGTTCATAAATCATCTACACTATCTCCCTTTTTGTTTTGAATATCTAGAGTCACTTTTGGTATATCTTACATAATATCCTTATTCATGACCTAGGGAAAAGAAAAAATACAAAAGGGTGAGCTCAAATTCTCAGTAAGGGTAAACAAAAGAAATATCAATCACATCATACTCATAAGAACATATCATTTTAAAAATATTAACCTGCAAAAGAGATCATAATTTCATAACATGGGATAAAAAAAGAGTAGTTAAATGTAATCCCAATAATCATAACATAAAACATGAAACTTTTTGTCATACACACATAATCATATATAATCATTTTTAGTAGTCAATACTCATAGCCAAGACTATCTTAGCGGAAAAAGTCCATTTCTGAACCGAGTTCACTCCTCGTTTCAGTCCAGTTTCACTGAACCATATTAACCTGCCGTTCCAGCCATGTCTATCTCATGAGATATAAATCTTTACCCAATTCATTCTAGGGAGATATAGGTCCCACCCATCACATAATTATAACATTCATATGTGTGCCACAAAATCATAAATCATACATCATAGCATAACCCATGTAATAAAAATGGGATTCTTATACATCATGCCATCATAACATAATCCATATATTATAAAAGGACATCATAAAAATAATTCAATCATAACATAATCAAAACAATGTAAAAATATGGATAGAAACAGAACCATATATTATCTTTGATGGAAAATAATTTTGATAAAACACTTGAACTCCATTTTTGAAAAAAATATCCTTTCTACTTCAAAAACATTTTTCCTTTCTACTTCAAAAACATTTTTCCTTTCTTAATATGTCATACAATATTAAAATAAAAGAAGTTGATTAAAAATGAACTTGAAAACTTGTAAAGTATGCTTCTTGTAAATAACTTTTTAAAAATCCATTCATGCCGTATAAATTTGAAAAACATTCTTCCTATACATTGGCCGGAAAAGTCAAAAAGTACCTCCTACGAAAAGCGACAAAAGATTCCTTCAATATCTTTTACTAAAAACTCACCGAGGGATAAAATTGGATTTAAACGATTGTAGGTGGATGGAAATAATATTAAATACTGAGGAAACATGGATGTGCATGATAAATATTCCCAGTAAATTCTGAAGTATAAACAATCTCGGATAAAAATGAGATTGTGAGATTTTTTCTTACCTTAGGTCTGATTTTCTTTGTAAGTGTCCGAAACTCTTGTATAATGATTTAAATAGTGTCATTGACATATTCTAGAATCATACTAATTGTTATGATATCATATATGGTCATATTCTTATCTTCTTATTAGTAATATTTAATTGCTAGTTGTTATTTGGTTGTTTATTACTTTTTGTTCTAATGCGTGTTTTGTCAAATAAATTCTCATTATTATTTTTAGGTTATAGATACCTCATTTAAATAATGGTATTAGTTTAATATATATCATATTTATTCATTAAATTCATTTATATAATCACTATGCAATGATGATCATGTAGAGCGAGTCGCATCACATCGTGGAGACGGTATTCCGTATGTACGCACGAGCGATGATATCATTCCCATGATTGTGGAATTGTATTGGACTGTATTCATACTATTTCAGAATCAATATAACTTTACAATAATCATATATAGTTATTCTTTACACCATTATACCCATCCAAGTAAGGTAGTGGTAGAAAATTGATTACACCATGGCGTGGAGATGGTATTCTGTACGTACGCACGCGCGGTGATTTCATTTTCCGTAGGATGGATAGATGGTGAAATAGGGTTATTTCATACTTATAAAAACATATCAGTATATTAGTGATACTTATGTCATTAATTGATAATGAAACAACTAAATAAGAATAAGTGGAAGAAGAAATAAAGCTGAAAGAATCGGTAACAGACATTACCTCTTCTTTGAAGCGCCTCTTTGAGACCTCCATTTAGGGAACTAAAATTGGACTTTGAAGAATACCAGGACATATAGGATGTTTCTAGGGAATTTGAGAATAGAATTTTTCAGGGGTTGGTCGAGATTGAAGGCTCAAAGTGGTGTGAGGAAGAGAGGGAGGAGGTGCCCTTTTATAAGGGAGGAGAGGGGCACCTTTGGAAAAACTAAAAATATTATTTCATTATAAAGTCATATTCGGTTTTTAATAGCTCAAAATTGATTTATTTCGAAGCTAAGGTGGGGATGGGTCGAAATCCCCTCATCTAATATAATTTAGGCAGGTTTAGGTGTCTATTTTAACCTTATCATTTAGATTTATCTTTAAGCTAGACAATTTAACTTTTACCATGTCTTCTTGTTTTCTTACACTATAAGGATAATAAACATAAAATAACAAGACAAACGAACCCCAAGTTGATTATTATTAATTTATATAACCTTATCTATGTAATTTGGCCAAACCATAGATTTTTTGGAATAAAATAACAATTAATAATATAATATTTGTTTTAAAAACTATTTTATGTCATTTTTGACACTATTTGATAATTGATTTTTGTGAAAATCATAAAAGAACGATTATTTCAAAAAAAGTTTATAAAACCAATAACAACATGTCATATTAACCTATAAAATTAGTTTAATTAATAAAAAGTCTCAAATTACATTTATTTGAATATTTATAACATCAATTATGTTAATATTTCATTAATAAGATAATTAATTCATCATCATTGTGTAATAAATAAATTAAATTATTTAATGTCTAAAAATTACAAATAAAATTTCATTATGTAGTAAATCTTTTTATCATTCTAATTAATATTTATACTAGAATTTATCTTATTTATAACCCTATATTAAAAATTATATAGTTATTAAACATTGATTATAACTATTTTAACCCTTCTTTAAATAAATTAATAATAAATGTCCTAATCTAATCCATCTGGGACTAAATGGTCATATTTTATTCCTAAGGTTGTTTTTCGTTGAATTACACTTATCCAATAGAATTAGGACATGTTTTAGGATAATAATAATATCATTTTTACCCTTAATTACCCTATTTACTTATGACCGTTGAAAAAAAAGTAAACAGTTACTATTCATCAAAAATTATTTTCATCTCATTGAACCACATTTTACATACTGACATCAACCGTGTATCTCGGATTTTTGAAATTCCATTCACAGAAGTGGTAAAATTAAGTTTTATGTGAATTTGGAAATTCTTATTGGAGGTGGGTAAAAGACGGTCAAACGTTCAATAAAATTTTTATATATCTAAAATTATTATAAAATTACTCTAATGAATTGCATTGAACTTATATAGGTATTATGTATCAATTTTGACCAAAAATAGATTTAAATAAAATAAATAATTATTTAAATAAAAAGTCGGGTTTTAAATAGTAACCCAGTGTTTTCACTATTCATCAAAAATTGAATGTTTTTAGAAAAATATTAAAATTTCACCCTAGGCTAATTACAATAATCTAAATCCAAAAATGAAGTCAATTATTAAGGATAAAATTTACAAAATTTCAAAAATTGGTTATTACTATTCATAACGGCTTGTTTTAATAATATTTTAATAGCATATCGTTGTTTAGTGAAACTCGGGATTGCGTACGACGCAAACTATCGAGTAAGGTCGTGATTGAATGTAAAACAAGCCAAGATAGTGTTGTGTGTAGTGAAAGATTACTTTGATGATCTATATAAAATAAAAAAAAGATTTCTCATAAAAGTCTCGGTTGTTACATTCCACCACCCTTAAAATAAATTTCTTCCTCGAAATTCGTCACTTTGTAACAAACAGATGGGGATACCTCTCCCTCATCATATCCTCAAGCTCCCATGTAGCTTCCTCTAATTGGTGGTTCTTCCATAAAACGTTCACCAAGCTAGTGGTCTTGTTCCGTAGGACTTTTTCACTACGATCCAGAATCTCTATAGGCTTTTCTTCATAAGAAAGATCTTGCTCCAGCGATACAACATCTGAGCTGAGTACATGTGTAGGATCAGGTATGTACTTTCTGAGGAGAGATACATGGAACACCTCGTGAACTTGGGAGAGATTCGGTGGAAGCACCAATCGGTAAGCTACCTTCCCAACACAATCCAGTACTTCGAAAGGACTGATATACATTGGGCTCAACTTTCCCTTCTTTCGAAATCACATTAATCTCTTCTAAGGAGATATTCGTAAGAACACATTATCACCCACTTCAAACTCTTGGTCTTTTCATCGGTTATCAGCATAACATTTTTTTCGACTCTGAGCAGCTCTAATGTGTTGTTGAATAGATCTGACCTTTTCATCCATCTCATCAACAAGATTAGGTTCTAATAGCTTTCTTTCCCCAAATTCATCCCAGCAAGTTGGATTCCAGCATTTTTTTCCATAGAGAGCTTCATAAGGAGCCTTCTCAATACTAGAGTGAAAGATATTATTATAAGAAAATTACACCAAATTTAGGTGTTGATCCTAAACACATATGAAATCCATAGATAATTCTCTCAACATATTTTCTAGAGTTTGAATTGTCATCTTAGACTGACCGTCTGTCTGAGGCTGATAAGCAGTACTGAAACCCAACTCTGTATCCAGAGTATGCTGAAGAATTCTCTAGAACATTGAGGTAAACCTTGGATCCCGATCAGATATTATATAATGTTTTACTCCATGAAATCTTACCACTTCCATTACATATATCTGGGAAAGCTGATCTAGAGAGAAATCCTCTCTAATAAAAATGAAGTGTGAAAACTTTGTATGACAATCAACTATGACCCAGATATCATTATTGCCTTTGGATGTACTAGGAAGTCCAGTGAAAAAGTCCATAGTGATGTTTTCCCATTTCCCTTCAGGTATGGGTGATCATTGTAACATCCACATAGACTTCTGTCTCTCATATTTAACATGCTGACAAACCAAGCATCGAGAGACATATTCAGCAACATCTCTTTTCATGCCATCCCACCAGAAGTACTCTTTTAGGTCCCTATACATCTTCGTACATCCATGATGAAATAAGAATGAAGAACTATGAGCCTCATCCAACATCTCCTTCTTTAATTCGAGGATGGGAGGAACACAAACCCGATTCTTGAACCTTATTATCCCATCACAAGAAAGGTGGAATTCAGGAACATTTCTCACATTCTTTTGTAACTCTACATATTCTTTCTGTGCCTCTTTAATCTTCACTTGTATAGATGGTTGGACATTCATTTGGGAAAGATACGATTTTACCCTCTCATTATAATTCCAAGATCCATCCTTTGTAAATCCATAAATATTGGATCTTTTGTGATCCTCATCATGGATAAGATAGCATGGTCTTTTCGACATAATGCATCTGCCACCTTGTTTGCTTTCCAAGGGTGGTAATGAATTGAGTAGTCATAATCCTTAATCACCTCCAACCGTCTTCTTTGGCGCATATTCCGCTCCTTTTGTGTGAAAATATACATTAAACTTTTATGATCAGTATAAATATCACAAATTTCTCCATAATGATAATGCCTCCAAATCTTTAATGCAAATATTACCGTAGCTAACTCCAAATCATGAGTTGGGTAATTTTGCCCATTGATTTTCAACTGTCGTGAGGCATAAGCTATCACCATATAATTTTGCATGAGAACACACCCCAATCCATTATTGGATGCATCATTGTAGATCACAAACCATTCTCCACTACAAGGAAGTGTGAGCATAGGTGCACTGGATAACCTTCTTTTCAACTCCCTGAAATTCTCTTCACAATCCTCCGTCCACACGAACTTAACTCTTTTTAGAGTCAACCTATTTGTGGATTATATAATCATCAAAAATGTTTCAAAAAACGTCAATAATATCCATCCAAACCAAGAAAACATCGAATCTCAGTTACTGTTGTTGGTCTCGACCATCTTTCAATAACCTCTGTTTTTGCTGGATCCACAGACATCCCCGCTTTTGAGATTATGTGACCCAAAAAAGAAACTTTTTGAATCCAAAATTCACACATGGTAAATTTGGCATAATTCTTCACCTTTCTCAGGGTCTTCAATACAATTTTCAAGTGATCTTCATGTTCTTCCTTGCTCATTGAATAGACAAGAATATCATCTATAAATACTACCACAAACAGATCAAGATAGTCTCTAAAGACTCTATTCATCAGATCCATGAAGATAGCAGGGACATTAGTAAGATCAAATGGCATCACTATAAATTCATAGTGTCCATACCTTGTACCGAAATATGTCTTTGGAATATCCCCCCTTATGACCCTAAATTGATGATACCTTGAATGATGATCAATCTTGGAAAAGTATTGAGCTCCGTGTAGTTGGTCAAATAAGTCATCAATGTGTGGGAGATGATATTTGTTATTGATAGTGATCTTGTTAAGTTCTCGATAATCAATGCAAAGTCTCATTGATCCATCATTCTTCTTAACAAATAGAACAAGTGCTCCCTAAGGTGATGCACTAGGGTGTATGAATCCCTTATCAAGATTCCATTGGAGTTGCTTCTTCAATTTCAGCAACTCAATTGTGGCCATTCTATAAGGTGTCTTTGAAATAGGCAAAGCACCTGGTACGAGTTCTATGGAAAAATCAATGTCATGATTTAGTGGAAGAATAGGAAATTCCTCTGGAAAGACATCGTCAATCTCCCGTAAAATGGGAATATTCTTAATCATGAGTTTCTCACCAACCATTTGAGATAAATAACCATCATTTACTGGAATCAAGACCCATAAGGTGGAAGAAATTTCCACTGGAAGGGTATGTTCATCCATGCATCGATAGATGATCATAGATTGATCTGGAATATGAAATGTGACTTCCCTTCTTTGGAAATTGATATGAGCTCCATATAGAGAATGTCAATCCATGCCATGAATCACATCAAATTCCACTATAGAAAGGATCACAAGATTTGCAGGAAGCACTTTCCCACAAACTTCAATCAGAGAAGAATTATAATCTTTTGATGCGACTGTTGTGCCATTAGGGGTTGTCACAGCTAATTCAACATCTAATTGTTGAGGTAATACGGAGATACCCTTAGAAAATTCTTCAGAAATAAAATAGTGGGTGGATCCAGAATCAAATAAAACATTTGAGACTTTAGAGTTGATGGTAAGTGTACCTTTCACCACTTCATTATCGTACTCCACATCACTGATAGAAATTGCTTGTGACATTCCTTTTTCTTTAGCCTTAAGTGTTTGTTAGCGATGATCATCATCAATAACCCTTGGATTAGGGCATTGATTATAATAATTACCCATTTCCATACACTTGTAACATTGAAGTGTAGGAGGTGCACTCTATGGAGCCTTTTCTTTGTTCGCATCACTAGACATCTTCTTCCCATCATTGCGGCATTCAAATGCCCGATGACCTTCCTTTTCACATTTGAAACATTTACTTTTCCCTTTATGAAAAATCCATCCATGTTTCTTTCCACACATTGAGCATAAGGGAAAAATCATCTTCTTTTCAGTGTGCTCTTTATATTTTCCTTTGAATTCCATTTTCCTCTTCTTATCAAACCCATATGACTGATGGGTTACTCCAGTCTCCATCTCAACATTGAGAGCACATCGAATGATTTCCTCGTAGATATTGAAGTCCATTATGGATAATACCCTTCGAATACTTGGTTTTAAGACACTAAAGAATTGATCGATCTTACTCTCAGGTTGGATAATAATACCAGAAGTGTACCTTGAAAGTCTTGTAAAATTTTCTTCATAGGTACCAACAAATTCCTCATCTTTTTCTTTAGTTCAGGAAATTCCTTCTCCATCTTTGTTCGAAGAATACGAGGGAAGTAATTATTTAAAAATATGTACTTGAAATCGTCCCATTCTGTGGACTCAATTTCATCCCTTTGCCTCGTATTCTTAAAAATATTCCACCATTGATCAACATCACCTTCCAAACGATATACTGCTATGATGACTTTATCATGTTCAGAACATTGAAGAACTGAAAATATCTTTTTAGTGGTACTGATCCATTATTCAGCCACAAATGGATCAGAAGACCCGCTGAATGAAGGTGGACGCTGCCTCATGAAGGATTCAACAGAATGTTGCGCCGTCCTTTTCTTGTTTGGATGTCCTACATGATTCATAGCTTGAGAAAGTTTTGTGAGCATGGCTACAAGATTTTACATTCCATATCCTATAACGTTTTGTTTCTTAGGGGGACAATCATTGCATTGCTCGTCACATTTAACATTAACACGGTTCCTTCGGGTTCCATCCATTGACTAAAACCAAGAAGAATAGTGTGAGAAACACTAATTATAATAGAAAAAACACATAATCAAGAATTAAATTTCACACATAAGATCTTATCATAGTTTATTCATGGCCATTTCTAAAACACTAAGATCGTGTTCTATGCTTATACTATTACTTAGGGTTCTTACTAAGGCTTTCACATCCTAGTTTCCAAAGGTTGACTATACCTTTCCTCTGATACAAACTATAACGACCCATACTTTACATACATTGTTATTACATCAGAATTGAAGCACACTTATTACAACATATAACAAAACCAGGAACGGACCTTGCAGGTATAGTATCTTTAGGAGTTGGGAAACATAAACAAGTTGTTCATAAATCATCTACACTATCTCCCTTTTATTTTATCATATCTAGAGTCCCTTTTGGTATATCATACTTAATATCCTTCTTCCCGACCTAGGGAAAAGAAAACATACAAAAGGGTGAGCTCAAATGCTCAGTAAGGGTTAAAAAAATAAATATAAATCACATCATATTTATAAGAACATATCATTTTGGAAATCTTAACCCACAAAAGAGATCATAATTTCATAACATGGGATAAATCGTAGTAGTAAAATGTAATCCCAATAATCATAACTTAAAACATGAATCTTTGTGGCATACACACGTAGTCATAGATAATCATTTCATAGTCTTCAAGATTTATAGCCAAGACTATCTTAGCGGACAAAGCCCATTTCTGAACCGAGTTCACTCCTTGTTTTAGTCCTGTTTCACTGAACCGGATTAACCTGCCGTTCAATCCATGTCTATCTCATGAGATATAAATCTTTACCCAATGCATTGGAGGGAGATATATGACCCACCCATCTCATAATGATACCATTATTATTTTTTCCACAAAATCATAAATCATATATCCTAGCATAACCCATGTAATAAAAATGGGATTCTTAAACATCATTCCATCATAACATAATCCATATAAGATAAAAGGACATCATAAAAATAATTCCATCATAACATAATCAAAAAAATGTAAAAAAGAGGATAGAAACATAACCCTATTTTATTTTAGATGGAAAATAATTTTGATAAAACACTTGAACATCAATCTTGAGTAAAATATCCTTTCTACTTCAAAAAAATTTTTCCTTTTTTAAAATGTCATACAATTTTAAACTAAAAGAAGTTGATTAAAAATAAACATGAAAAATTGTAAAGGAAGCTTCTTGGAAATAAGGTTTTAAATATCCATTCATACCTTATAAGTTAAAAAAACATTCTTCCCGTACTTTGGCTAGAAAAGTCAAAAAGTACCTCGTACAAAAAACGACAAAAGATTTCTTTCATATCATTTACTAAAAACTCGTCAAAGGGTAAAATTGGAATTAAAAAATTGTAGGTGGATGTAAATAATATTACATGTTGAGGAATCATGGATGTGGATGATAAATATTCCCCAGAAAGTTCTGAAGTATAAACAATCTCGGATAAAATTGAGATTGTGATATGTTCCCTTACCTTAGGTCCGATTTGCTTCGTAAGTGTCCCAACCACCGGTATAATGATTTACATAATGTCATTGACTTATTCCAGAATCATAATCATTGTTATGATATCATATATGGTCATATTCTTAGCTACATATTAGTAATATTTCATTTTTACTAGTTATTCAGGTGTTTATTACTTTTTGTTCTTATGCGTGTTTTGTCGAATAAATTCTCATTATTATTTTTACATTATAAATAGATAATTTACAGAATGGTATTAGTGTAATATATATCATATTTATTCATTCAATTCATTTATTTAATCATTATGAAATTAAGATCATGTAGAACAAGTCGCATCACATCGTGGAGACGATATTTCGTACGTACGCATGAGCGATGATATCATTCCCATGATCGTGGAATTGTATTGAAGTGTATGTATATTATTTCTGAATCAATATCACCTTTCAATAATCATATATAGTTATTCTTTACACCATTATACCCATTCATGTAAGGTGGTGGTGGAAAATAGATTACACCATGGCGTGGAGATGGTATTCCGTACGTACGCACGTGCCGTGATTTCATTTTCCGTAGGATGGATAGATTATGAAATAGGGTTGTTTCATACTTATAAAAACATATCATTATATTAGTGACACTGATGTTATTAATTAATAATGAAACAACTAAAGAAGAAGATGTTTAAGAAGAAATAATGTTGAAAGAATCGGTAACGTACATTACCTCTTCTTTGAAGCGCCTCTTTGAGACCTCCTTTTAGGGCGCTAAAATTGAACTTTGAAGAAGACCAGTCCCTCTAGAATGTTTATAGGGAATTGGAGAAGAGAATTTGGTAGGGTTTTTACGAGCTTGAATGCTCAAAGTGGTGTGAGGAAGAGAGGGAGCAGGTTCCCTTTTATAAGGGAGGATAGGGGCACCTTTGGAAAAACTAAAAATATTATTTTATTATAAAGTCATATTCGGTTATTAATAGCTCCAAATTGATTTATTTCGAAGCTAAGGTGGGTATGGGTCGAAATCCTCTCATCCAATTGAATTTGAACAAGTTTAGATATTTATTTTAACTTTATCATTTAGATTTAACTTTAAGTTAGATAATTTATCTTTTATCGTGTCTTCTTGTTTTCTTACACTATAAGGATAATAAACTTACTATAACAAGCCCAAAGAACCCCAAGTTGTTTATTATTAATATATATAACCTTATATAATTGATTTGGCCGATCTTTATATTTTTTGGAATAAAATAACAATTAATAATATAATATTTGTTTTAAAAACTATTTTATGTCAATTTTGACACTATTTGGTAATTGATTTTTGTGAAAATCATAACAGAATGATTAGTTCTAAAAAAGTTAATAAAATCAATAATAACATTTTATATTAACCTATAAAATTATTTTAATTAATAAAAAGTCTCAAATTGCATTTATTAGGGTATTTATAACATCTATTATGTCAATTTTTCATTAATAAGATAATTAATGAAACATCATTGTGTCATAAATAAATTAAATCATTTAATGTCTAAAAATTACAAATAAAATTTCATTATGTAGGAAATATATTTGGATTTTTAATTAATATTTACAGTTTTATTTATCTTATTTATAACCCTATATTAAAAATTATTTAGTTATTAAACATTGATTTCAACTATTTTAACCGTTCTTTAAATAAATTAATAATAAATGTCCTAATCAAATCCATGAGGGCTTAAATGGTCATATTTTATTCCTAAAGTTGTTTTTGGTCGAATTACACTTATCCAATAGAATTAGGACATGTTTTAGGGTAATAATAATATCATTTTTACCTTTAATTACCCTATTTACTTTTGACCGGGGTAAAAAAAGTAAAAAGTTACTATTCACCAAAAATTATTTTCATCTCATTGAACAACATTTTACATACTAACATCAAATGTGTCTCTCGTATTTTTGGAGTTTCATTCACAAAAGCAGTAAAATTATGTTTTATGTGAATTTGGAAATTCTCCTAGGAGATGGGTAAAAGACGGTCAGAAGTTCAATGAGATGAAAACACTGGGTTACTATTTAATAATATTTTAATATAATATCATTTTTTAGTGAAACTCGGTGTTGCGTACGACACAAGATAACGAGGAAGGTCACAATTGCGTGTAAATAAAGCCAAGCTAGAGTTTTGTGTAGTGAAAGATTCTTTTGATGATTTATATAACATAAAAATAAAAGATTTCTCATTACATTCTCAGTTGTTACATTTAATGAGAGAGAAATGTGTCTCACATCATTCAAATATAAAGAGGGAAGTGTAATGGATGTGATAAATCCTACCCCAAAATTTTTAATTGAAAATAAAATGGCATAACAATATTAAGAATATTGGATAAAATGAGAAAGGTAGGAATCCCTTACGTTGAAGTGTGATCCCAAATGCTTCAGAGAGGCATGAGAGAGACTTCTTGGGAGATTGAGGTGCCTTGGAAGGACTATAGATAAAGAAGGGAAAATTTTCGACGAACAAAAAATGCTTTGAGTGAAGAGGAAGTCTGAGCTCAAGAGGTATTATATAGGAAAGGATGGGAATTCTTTATTATTTTGGTTTGGGACACCACACATTATACTAATAAAAACATAAAAACACCCCATGGTTTTCCCCATGGGTTAAGTAAAATGGGAGCAGAAAACAATATTTAATAAGTCCAATGGCCTAAATTGTAAAAATAATTTGGTTACCTATGTGGATGTGAGTCACACTCTCAAGGAAAACAATATAAAAAGGGAAAGTCTAACATAATCCTTGAAGGGTCAACTTTGGATTTGTTAGAGAAATATAATAAACCAAAATAAAATTATATTATTGGTAAAACATATATTGTCCGAACATAATGTTTATAGTATTTTATTACATCACTATTGGGTAATTACGATGTCATAACACACATTATATATTTAAACAATATTTAATTTTTACCCAAAAAAGTCGATTGTCTCTGAAAATTATGAAAAATTAACCATTGGATAATTTCAATGTATTTTATCTAAAAATAATATCCATTCTATCTATATAATTTTCTAAATATGTGATTTTTTTACTTTTAAAATAAAAAACAAACATTTATCGAAAACTCATGGGTTTTGACAAAAACAAATTTCAAAACATAATGAAAATTAATATTTCATTCATAAAATTATATGATAATTTATATTTAATAAAAAGTTCTTTAATAATTATTATAATAATATTTTATTAAAATATAATTTAATTAAAAATCCATTAATTCATATTTCTTAAATGATAATTAACTATAAATATTTTTTGTGCTTAAAAAATATTTACAAAGTAACAATAATAAAAAGAATGTATATTCTATATACAAGGATAATTTACAAATTCACAGTACTAGTGTTTTTTTACATAAACCCTTAGAAGACCTACACAAGACCACAATGTAAGGTTCGCAATCGTGACAGACTCTTGTGGTGTCTCAGATGGCATTGCTCGAGTGGTAATATTTATCAACTTTCATTTCTCTCGTAGGAGGTTCCGCTCAAGCTTAATGTATCAATGATCAACATGGTATTGGTAAAAATAAAATCCCAATGATTCCACCTCTTTTTCGATCTCTGATAAATGGGCTTCATACGGGGCAAGTCTACTAGATGAGGTTATCACTTCCAATGTCTAGGTAAATTGGATTTGTAAAATCCCTATGTTTATACTACTCATGTGATCACTTTTCTATGACTATATTAGCAATAATCACAATTTGTGATGTTATTCTAAAAATAAAATATCATAAAACCAAATAATTTCTTATGTTATATAACCATTTCTCTTAATAATACAATTAATTGGATTAAGAGGAAATTTCATTAATGAATTTTTGGGTTGATACAATATTCCCCACATAGGAAATTTCTCCAGTAAAATTTCCTTTTCCAACACTAAAATAGATGCACGTAACTCTAGTTAAATACTTTCTTCTATTCATACGTCGCTTATTCAAACTTGTGGTTTCGCAACAACACCTGGATAAGGGAATTTTCGTATTTCATAGAACTTTTTTTCAACGATCTAAGATCTTCATTGGTTTATCCTCATAAAAAGATGATCCTCTAGATGTACTACCTACGAAGAGAGTATATGTGAAGGGTATGTTATGTACTTCCTTAATAGGGATACATGAAAGACATCATGTATATTTCCATGGTGGCTAGAAGTGCTAGTCTATAGGCCACAGCCCCGACAAGATCATGAATCTCGAAGGGGACGATGTACCTAGGACTTAAATTCACATTCTTTCCAAACCACATGACCTTATTTAAGGGATATGTGCATTGATATACCATGTCTCCAACTTTAATCTCAAGGTCTCATAGATGGTTATCTACATAATACATCAACTGACTCTGGGCATCCATGATATGATACTAAATAGCTTTTAACTTCTCCACCATTTCATCAACCATGTTTGGTCCTTGCAGTATACACTCATGGACTTCATCCATACATGCTGGTGTTCTACACTTCGTCCCATATAGGGATTCATAAGGTTCCATTCAGATGCTCATGTGGAAATTGTTATTATAGGAGAATTCAATTAGAGTAAGATGTTGATCCATTTTTTCTTTAATGTCCATTGAACATGATCATAACATATCTTCCAGTGTTTGAGTAGTTTGCTCAGATTGGCCATCAGTTTTGAGGATAATAGTCCATACTGATGTTCAGTTCAATATATAGTGTGTGTTCATGACTCATACAAAAATAGAGGTGAATCATGGATCTAGAACAAATACAATAGATAATGGTACGTTTTGCAGCCTTACTAGTTCCCACACATATATCCATGCCAATTGATCCAATAAAAAATCATACTAAATTGAAATGAAGTGTGTATACATTGTAAGATGATCCAGAACAACCAATATTTCATTGTTTCCTTTTAATTACTTCGGATGTCTGGTGACAGAGTCCAGGGTGATGTTCTCAATTTTTTTTGATGGTATGTGCAATGGTTGCATCATTCCCTTATAAATTTTCCTCTCTGTTTTCACTTTTTTACACAATAGGAACTTTTATGTATACTCAGATATCCCAATATTCATATTATCCCACCAATAATTATATCATATATCTCGATACATATTTTTGTTTCCTTGGTAAATAGATAAATTTGAACTATGTTCTTCATCCAAATGTTCCTTCTTCAGCTACAGACATGAGGCAACACATAGCCTTTTCCCAAATCTCACAATTCATTATTCATTAACATTGAATTATAAGGTTTTCCATTTTTTGATATCTTTCACATTCTTCTGTTTCCCCACATCATCTTTTTGAGCATCCTTTAACCTTTCCAATAGAGATGGTTGAGAAATCATTTATGAAAGGATTGATGATGTTCCCTTATTTATGATTATCGTGTCCATCTTAATCTAATCTAATAAGATTGGTTCCTTCTCAATTCTCATCAATGAAAGAATCATTGGATCCTTTATACATAGAACATCTTCCACCTTGTTTGTTTTCCTAGGGTGGTAATGGATTGAGTAGTTATTGTCTTTGATTAGATAAAACCATCATTGTTGGCACATGTTCAACTCTTTCTATGTGAATATATAATTGAGGAATTTTTGGTCTGTATATATTTCACACTTCTCCTGAAAGAGATAATGACACCAAAATTTTAAAAAGATGATCCCCGCAACTAACTCCATATCATGTGTTGGACAATTCTTCTTAAGAAAATTCAATTTCCTTGAAGAATAGGAAATGAATTTTTAATTTTTCATCAACACATAGCCCATGCCCTTCTTTAGAGAATCAATGAATACCACAAAAAATTCTCCACTTCTGGATAAACTGTTCAAATTCATAGTGATAAGCCTCATTTTCAACTCCTTGATGATTTATTCACATTCAACTCTCAAAGAAAACATTACTCCCTTCCAAGTAATATTGGTAAGAGGGCTAGGAAATTGTGAGAAATTTCAATAAAATTATCGATAATGTCCAGATCAACCCAAGAAGCTACATATATCAATTACTGATGTTGGCCTCGAGCAACCCTCTATTGCAGGTGTCTTGGAGTGATCCACAGATATGCCATTTCTTTTGATGATATGGCCCAAGAATAAGACCTCCTTCAACCAGAACTCCCACTTTCTATATTTTCATAGAGATTATCCTTCTGCGTGGCCTCTAGTACATTTCTTTGATGCTTTTCAGGATCCTCCATGGTTTTAGAGAATATTTGGATATCATATATTAATACTACAACAATTTTTACAATTTAATCTCTAAAGATTCTATTAATCAAGTCCAATAATATTTTTGGAGCATTAGTGACTCCTAAAGGCATCATTATGAATTCATTAAGCCCGTATCTTGTATGAAACAAGTGGTGGGGATATATTTCATCTTCACCCTTACTTGATAACATCCCGAATAAAAATATTCCTTGGAGAAGTATTTTACTCCAAACAGTTGATCGAACAAGTCATCAATTTGTGGGAGAGGGTACTTGTTATTATTACAATTTTTTATACTCACGATAATATATGACAAGGTGTATTGACCCATCAATCTTCTTAATGAAGAACGTTGGGGTCCCCAATGGTGTTGCACCTGGGCATATAAACCCTTTATCCAGATTCTCCTGTAGTTGTTTCATCCGCTCCTCAAGTTCCATAATAACCATTACATATAGAGTCTTGTATATTGGCATCAACCTAGGTATAAGATCAATTGAGAATTCAAAATCTCTTCTAGGAGGAAGACTAGGAAATTACTAAGTATACACTTCATTGAATTCCCTCAAAATATGCATGACTTCAAGTATGGTTTCCTAATTAGAGTCAATAATCTGAGCCAGATATGAATTCGCACAGGGCATTAATATACACCCTTGAGATGATGGAGTTAAAAAAGATTCATCTTCTTCCTTTCACATGTATATAATCGAGGGATCGATTCTCTACATGGAGAGTGATTTCTCTCTAATGGAATTTTCTGTTTTCTACATATAAGGAAATCCAATTCATGCTGTGAATTGCATTAAATTGAACCAGAGGAATTATGATGAGGTTCTCCAGAGTGTTCAATCCACATATTGTGACTGGGTAGGAGTTATATTCATGGGATGAAATGATTTCCCCATTTTCCATACTCATTGACATCATTACTTCCATGATTTTGGGTGGTGTTGCGATTGTTCTACTAAACATTAGGTATATAAATGAATGAGTAGATCTTGAATAAAAAACTAGGTTTGCTATTATTGAATGAATAACTAGAGTACCACTCACCACTTCATTTTCGGGGTTCACATCGATAGTAATGATGGAAAAAGCTCTCCCTTGTTGTCTTGGAGGTTGTTGGTTCCCTCTGAGATCCCTTGGTTTAGGGTACTGATTTGACAGGTTCCCTTGTTCAATTTTTTTGAATCAATGAACATCATATTGAGAGTCAAAAAGAGCATTCATGTCCTCTGTTGCATCTGTTGGTTCTCCTTGTATGTAGTTAACAACCATGTTCCCTTCTCTCCACACCTAAATCATTTACTCTTTCCATTTAGGCAATTTATAAGGTGCATCCTTCCACACCATTGGCATGTAGAGTGTTGTAATTTCATGGAACCATTGTATTTATCCATAGAACCTCCAAAATTTATTTCCACATTACGCTACTTATCCCCATGATTCCCCTAATATTCTTTGATCTGTATTTCAACCTTGTGGTCACATTGGACAATCTCTCTTAGATTTTAAAGTCACGGATTGCCAGGTATTTATGCAAGTTAGGTTTCAGCCCACTAAATAAGTGGTCAAACTTTCATTTGGGGGTAATGAAATAGATGGAGGCATTTCATGTAATCCTTGTGAATTTTTCCACATACACTATAACAGATTCTTCATCTTTTTTTCGTGAGAGCTGGGAAGTCCTTTTCCACCTTATGGTGGAGGGTGTGTGGAAAATATTTATTGAAAAATATCTTCTGGAAATCCTTCTATTCCAATGCCTCAATCTCCTCCTCAGGCTTCGTATTTTTGGTCAATGTACAACATTGATCAGCTTCACACTCCAAATGAAAAGAATCTAGGAGAAACTTCTCTTTTCCAGAACATTGAAGGATGGTGAAAATATTTTCAATGAAGTTTATCCATTGTTTGAGGATTGATGGATTGAATGATCCATTAATAGTTGGAGGCATTTTTCTCATGAAGATCTCGACAGAGAATTTTTCCTGGGGGGGAGGGTGAATGGTCCCTGTTACACATGTTTTTATTAAATTCTTGTGTTAAGTAAGAGATAATCATAAAAAAGTTCACTATTTCTTCTCCCATCAGACTGGGAATCTCATTAGCACAATCATTACATTGATCTTCACATTGTTTCTTAGTCCATGTCCTACTTTTACTGGCCATTGGATGGAATAAAATGAACGTTAGAGGTAACCCATAAAGGGTAATACAAAGAAAAAAAAGATGCTTTATAAATTACTTCTCATTCCTTAACATATGAATTTATAAGCTTCAATCTATGTTATACATGATCGACATTCTAATATGTATTCTTAGAGTTATTTATTTAAATTCCCTTAATAATTGTTCATACTAAGCCTAGTAATATACCAAATCATATACAACGAGAGTGCTATAACCAAGAGCGCATAAAGGCCTATTCTCGTGTACAAGGACACCCTATGTCAAGCCCAAAATTAATTGTAATATTTTTTACTTCTAGTTTCATCTGTGCTAGAGCCGCCTCGACCTGCTCGTATTGAGACAGGGATATATTTTCATGATAAACCACTAACTCAATGCTCAACAAAACATAGGAATTTTTTATTATTCATAGTCTTATCTCTAAGGATTCACTGGGTTTTTCTAATAATAATACCTGAAATTAGTAAACAAATCATTTAATACCAACTATGACAACCCTTCTCTTTATTACACAGTTAAAAATGATTTATTACATAAAATATTCACTTGATACGACATGGAAGATCAAGAGGTCTAATGTCTTTGGGACTTAGGAACATTACATAATAACTTAAAACATGAAACATAACATCTTTATATAAAATATCCTTTACATAAAAACTACATTCTCTCGTACTAAGCATTTCATAAGATAACCTGAGGGAATGCATAAGAAAAGGGTGAGAAATAAAGCCCATTATTGGAATAAACATGGAATAACACGAGGAATATAGTAAAAGTTAGACAATAGTAATATCAATCGATGAAAAGAGAAACATGAATATAAAGTCATGATGAAGCATGATAATTATAACATTGAAACATGGCAACAACACTTAATAAGGAATTAGAATGAGTCAAGGATCATTGCACATGGAGCATGAGTAAACCCTTATTTCACAAGAAACAAGGGTAAAGCTTTTGTTTCTGACAATTCTTCCAGGGCACGTGCATCTGTCATGCAGAGGACGTGCGGCTGTTACCCCGCATTCTTACATTCTAATGGCAGGTGGCATTCACTCTTAATACAGGGTCGTCTACTCCTTGATCAAAACAGGATGATGGGATGTCGGTTCTTACATTCGTGGATTCCTCCTCTAAACTCGTCACCTAGTCTAGGACTCCCTCATAGATTGAATAAGTAGTTCGTGAAACTCTTCCCAGTGCCATATCTTCATGGACACTAGTTAATTACACTGCTTCTGTCATGACATTCCTAGGATTCCAGTTAGTGCAGCCACCTTAGGTTAGGGAAGTAGTCATGTTGGGAACCACTGGCATGTCTTGACACCGGGGGATTGGCATGTCTATATTTTATCCCTTATTATAGGTCTTCGCAAGGGCTCAGAAGCCAGAGGCATCCCACATCGGATGTGGGAAATCACATACCATGGGAATGTATCTGAGGTTTTCCTCAACTTCCCACGTTTAAAACGGGGTATGCCGCGAGTTTAACGTTCATCGGAGATGGATCAGACCTATCAGAACACTGGTTAGAGTGGATTAGATTGATGAACCCCCTAGAGGGAACATCGATATTAGGTTTAACACATGGGTGGATTCCCAAATGCTGTGGAGGGTAAGGTAGTGCCCTGATCTCATGGAGATGTGGAAGAGACTTCCTACATTATCTCAGGGAAAGGAATCAAAGTCCGCATAGTTTGGTGAAATGATGGGACACCTGAGGAGGTGACTCGTGAGAATGGATGCATATATGCGACCTATAGGAAGAGGATCTTCATGGTTGGGGCATGAGAAACCTGAGTCACATGGGCTCAAGGGAGAGGTCAAGATGAGACATGAGTGTGGGGCTTGAACCTAGTGGAGTCTTTCTATGTATCCCCATGGCAGGGATTCAAAGACGACATAGTTCAGATGTTGAATACAGTTTAACATCATACAAGATGGGGGTGAACCAACGTGAACCTTGTGGATGCTTCCTACGTACCTTGCCATGACATGGAACAATGTCCCTGTAGTCCAGGATGGATAGGGTCTTAAACTCTGAGATATCCCAATATGGTGGGGCTTGAACCTCATGGAGGCTTCGTACATACCCTTCCTTAACATGGATCAAAGTCACCGTAGTTTGGGATGAATTGGGGCTTACACTCTGAGGCGGCCCAAGGTGGGGTTATGGTCGATGCTTCCACTAAGCTAACGGGAGTCATGCTCGGTGTGAGATACAAGAGATAGCAGAGACCTGACGATCAAGTCGAGAATGGTGTGTCTGTGGGATATGGAGTGGGGCTTACACATGGAGCGACCCAAAGAAAAAACATGGTCTTATGCATGGTTAGTAGCCCGTGAAGTCGGGGCTTACTCCAGGATGGAGGCTCGATGGTGACAAAGAATAGCGGGAGGGGGATTTGGGATAGAAGAAATGAATAGAACTATTCCCCACCATGCCCTTTTCTGGCCTTGGCACCGAGGGAGTGAGGAGGATCATGGGTGCTACCTCTTGAAATAAAGGCTAGGGGATTTCACCATGGTGGCTGCCCTTCCCCTCGGACAAGCACCACTCTGATATGGAGGATATCATCCCATGTGATGGGTGATCCCATCCCTGTGGAGACGAGTTGGCGTGGAGGATATCTGAGGCAGGGGGACCCTACGTACGAGGCATGGGGCCAGGTCACAATTTAACGACATGTGCTGAGGATGATGGTTCTTGTTAGTTTAATGTCATATATCTTGGAAGAGGTGGGTTTACTTCGAACCCCTATGACTAATATAACTGGTACCCTTTTCTCCGTGTGGGAGGGGAGGCATCAAAAACAATGTAGAAAGGGGGTGTCATGGAGAGAACCATCGAGGGGTCCTTGTTAGCACAGCTACGTGAAGAAGAAACAGTCGTTAGCGTGCCTATGTGAAGAAGAATGAGGAAAATAAATGCAATGGGCAGTATCGTCCAAGGGAAATTGAGGTTAAAATGTACGAGCCTAGAAGGTTTCATGGGAAAATGGTGCATGATGTGGTTGCCAAGGGCGTGAGAGACACCCACGAATGACATCCATAAATAGATCGTCGGGCGCACACAAAAGGGGGAACCTAGGGAGCACCAAATTGAGGGGGACACGGGGGGATCACATGAATCCTTTTTAGGATTGCACGATATAAGAATGCCATCTTGAAAAACACCGGGATGTGGAAAAATCGGTGATGCTTGCTCATAATTGGGGCTGAGGTTTTGTGCGTGACTAGAAGGATTGTGCGCAAGGACTATGAATTGTGTGAAAGAGGGAGTTATTTTGCGCAATTACAAGGGGTGCGTGCAATGGAAGTAATTGCGCCCAAATCACCGGCCTACACGCAATGGAAGAATTGCGTTCAAGGGGCGGACCCTAAAGGGATTGGAATTCAGTCTAAGCCATGGGGATCTCACGTGAAAGCGGATCCTGGGGCGACAAAGCATGAAAAGAACCGTATCTGAAACCCATATTATGCACGCTGAATGTAGATCTCACACACGAGAGCTGGATTAGATTCATCAGCTCCAAAATGGATGGGGTTCGCCTTCTATTTATACGCGATCGGGGGCACAGAAAACAGCTCGATGCGAAATAATTACGCACTGAGGTCGGCTGCGTGAAATTTAAAACGCGTGGGGAGGGGTGTGAAATTATTTCACTCCTGGGCCGAGGACTCTTCATGAAACTCAAAACTCTCCATGCTGAACACATTTATTTCGCACACATAGGAATTTATTTTTCACAAACCCTCTGGGCCCCCCAGACAGGGTCACTGGGTCCAAATATGACATTACTTTGTCATTTTGGAACATTCTTCAGCACTTGAGCACTTTTCGATGTCTACAACTTTGTTTTTCTTGATTTAGAATGAGTCAACACTCATTGATCATGATGTATCATGATATTATACTTTACCCAATGCATTGGAGTGCTATCCGGGTGCACCCTTCTTAAATATTTCATTTCATGCATTAGTGTTACACATGGATCATAAAACATGGATTCATTATACATAATAATTTATTATATGATAAATGTGTGTGTAATTTGTAAATGAAACTATTTAAACAATAAGTAAATTTTCATAAAGGTGAATACCCTTGATAGAGAAATGTGCATGATATTCACTACAAAATGACTTTGGCTAGGAAAATCGCGGTGCAATTTTGGCAGGATAACGACGTGACATAAGAACTCACAAAAATGATTTATGAGGGAGAAATGGGTGTCTCATCATATTTACATGAAATATAAGGTAAGGGGTTCATATTGATACATGTCCCAACAATTTTAATGCAATTGAGATTCATGATGTAAAAGAATTATGTCATCATCTTCAATTCAATTTTTATTCAAGAAATGTTTAAAAAAGACAAAAATAAGGAGTCCGAAATGAATGTACACCAAGGGCATCACCCCAAATCAGATTCACTCCCTCATTCTTCAATTGAGAACAATTGGAAAAACAGTTGACAGAGACGTCATCGCTTGAAAGGGACTCCAAAAGATCTGCCACTTTGTTTCCCTCTCTCCAACTATGTGTAACTCATGTGTTCTTGGTCATTAAGGATTTTCATTCCCTAAGCATATAAATTATTGGCTAGGGGAAATTACCTTTTCTTCTGAGTGCATCACGAGTGACCTGAGAGTCCATCTCCACTTGTGATAAACAGATTCCTCTTTGTCTACACAAGGTGAGGCCTGTAAGCACCACTCTCGCCTCCCACTTTAGGGACCTCCTAGAATGAAAATTCATAAAGAATACCAGCACCATGCTCCCAGACGCATCCTGGACAATCCCTCCCCTTCGCATCATCCCTTGTCGGCATGACTAATTAACATTCAACCTCAATCCCTCCTCCGGCGGGTGCCACGACACTCAATTACCCTGTCTACCAAGACCCGATGCCTCATCCAACCCTCGATCCCTGTACATCGCCCACATCACCTGTACATCATTCTAGTTACCTGCAAGATCAAACCGGTCCACTAAGGTGAAGTATATTCTGGCGACGATCACCCTACTCGATGATGGTGCCTACTCAAATAATTCCCGGTTCCTAGCAGGCCACAATGCCCAGTACCCAGCGCTCAGAGTAACATCCTTCACCCCTTTCTCCTTTCCTGTCACATCCACTCCCTAGAACTATCCAGACAGTAAATCCTCAACGTTCTCCGCCTAGAAGGTTAGCCCAATGAACCCACCCTGGAAACCCTACACCGAACAATCTCAATCCCCTGCTAAAAATATGTGATACAATGTCTCCTCCCATAATCATGCACAACAATAGCACTGAGTGTCCATACTAATCCCCAAGCACGTGATATTATCATCAGACGGTAGTGCACAATCTTATATCCTTCATATGAAAGCGTTGAACTTAGTTGGCCGAGAATTTCACCAAATCCAGCCACTCCACCCTACATGTTTTCCCTGGGTGGCAAGGCTCCTACAGAACTCTTTCGATGTAAACCTCCCTGTGGGGGAAGGAGTGAAGACACATCGATCGCGCTCCATGCTGATTAGGATAGAATCAAAAATCTCACGCTGGTCGACATCCAGAATGGCTCTGAAGAATGATGGATACTCATCCACCTCCTTGAAAGTGATCATGGGGGTGGGACATCCCGGATACTTGTGGATGATACCTGACTAGTTATGATTCCAAAACAAGATTTTCCACTCCCCAACGATCCACTGAGATATCTGAAATATTATTGTACTAACTTCCGAAAATAAAGGTGATCCACTTTCCGAAGAAAAAACAGCATTGTCCCTATACCTTCATGACATGAGACTCCCCCACAAAGACTATTCTTCAATGAACTCCCATGTCAGCTTCACATGCATACAATGAATCATGACATCTATGTTATTCAAATTAATCACACCCTCCCAGATAGGCTGTTCCATCTTCCCCTAAGAGACCCAATGCCTTTTCCCCTCCGAAGCTACATCCCAGATAAACTGAGCCAAAAGATTATCAATGGATCTAACTACCCCTTTGGAACATTGTTTTTCGATAGCACAAGGAAAGTAATGTCTGAAATAACACTACTCACAAGAGATATATGGAATCCAAAAGATAAATACCGGTTTTTCCAGTTCAGGATACACCCCAAGATCCAACTCACCACCCCGTCAAAATCCCTTATCCGCATCCTACCAGCTGAAACTGGAGTCCCGAGATACTCAAATGGAAATGACCCCTGCCTCATACCCAACCCATTATCCAAAGTCATATCCCTAATCTCGGTGCAAGCCTTGGACCCATAGAACTCAGTATTCTACCTTATGATGATTTGACCACTAGAGTGAAAATACTTCTCAAGAATCTTGATAATACCATGCACCAATTTCTTCCACCCCTGTACCTGAAAATAATGGTGTCATCCTCAAACATCAGGTGTGATATGGATGGTAGGCCTAACTTCCTCTTGAAATGATTGATAGAGGGTCGCCCTGATGAAGACCACACACCAACTTGAAGAAACCATGATTTCAGGACATAAAATAAACATCCATCCAAGAAGAGGAGAAAAACATGAAAATGATATCAGTGGCCCAATTGGAAAAACCCAACTTATTCAAGA
Source organism: Viscum album (assembly GCA_963277665.1). Taxonomy (NCBI): domain Eukaryota; kingdom Viridiplantae; phylum Streptophyta; class Magnoliopsida; order Santalales; family Viscaceae; genus Viscum; species Viscum album. Next base: position 1,945,376,497 of record OY728121.1, on the reverse strand, counting down.
CCCTATTAATAAAACCTCATTAAACTCTGTCATACGCCTTATTCATATCCAAAATGATCTCTATATTGTTCCCACGAACATTTGTGTTAATGTCATTCAACATCTCCAAAGCCAAAGAAACAACTCCCTGAATCGATCGATCCTTCACATACCCATGCTGCTCCAGAGATATCCATCAGGGAAGAAGGCCTGATAGCGCCCATTGATGATGCTCACCATAATTTTGTAAGAGAAGTTACACATACTCACCGGCTGGTAATGAAGAAGGGAAGTAGGGTCCTTGATCTTTGGTAAGAGCACCAGTGTTGTGGTCGCCACAATCCTAGGTAAGATAACACCTCTGAAAAAATCCATAATGCTAATGGAAACATCCCCCTTAACCACCTCCCACAAGCTTCTGTAAAATATCCTGGGGAAACCATCAGAACCTGTTGTACTATCATGATTGAGGTTCACCATAGCTTTATATATCTCATCCTCCTCTGGGATTCACTCCAGCATTTCATTGTCCCAGTTCGAGACCTGATGCATAAATCCCTTCCTGGAACTCCTCATCCCCAGGAGGGTACCCCTATCCCATGTTAGGATTCTGTCTAGCAAGATTATCCGTAAAGGAGGCAACTGCTAGCCCCCGAACACTTCCAGGTCATCCATGAAGGTAACGTCATCAGGCTCCATGTTCGGAGTTGCAAAGCACCGCCTCTCCCTTAATCATGGATGAAAAAATCATTATTTTTATCACCCTTCTTGAGCTATTTTTTTAACAAGATTTCTCTCGCCCTAAATTCATGGGAACAGATCATGACATCTAAAGAAATTTTCATCTCAGAAAGCTCCCCAAAGTCTTTCTCATCCCATGCCTCCTCAATGCTAGCCTCAAGGCGATCAATGTCTTGATTAAGAAACTCCAACTACTATTTTAAGGAAGGAATACTCTCAGCCCACGTATGAAGGGCTTTCTTAAGGCATCTCAATTTCATATGCAAAGGCCGTCCAAGAGTGATCCTGGATTGGACCCTCCCATCACGACTTCACCATTTGTTGATAACCAATAGTAATCAGCCAATAACTCATGTACCTGAAACTCTTGCGTCGAGACCCTCATGTTCATGGTTAGCATCAATGGAGATTGGTCCGAGATGTCGTGAGTCAAATGGACTACCATTCAATTGGGGAATATTTATATAGTCTCCACATTGGCTACACAACAGACTAGCCTGCTCCATCATTGGTTACCTTCCCACCTGTTGTTACACCAAGTGAAAGGGTCACCACAGTAGCCCAATTCCAAAAGATCCTTTCCAACCAAAAAACTGAACAAACGATATACTTTCCTGATGATAAAATTCACCTCTACCATTCCTCTTTTCCGGGTCCGTAATGATATTGAAATGACTCCCTAACACATAATGTTGGTCCCCTTGGTCAAAGTCATTCATCTTGCTCCACAAAACCTCCCTCTTCTATGCATCACAACTTCCATAAATGAATTACATGATTATGGTATCCCCATCACATGTTACTCCCATTGCTATGTGCTGATCTCCTGCATGGATCTGCTCCACCAAGACTTCATTATGCTAGAAAATCCAAATAAACATTTTTATGGGGTCTACTTGGAAGGATTCATGCAACTTGTACCTTCACAAGAACTCCTTTATTTTTGCAGCATTCTACTTATGTTTGAGAACCACTGCCACCTTGATCTTGTGGTTTCTCACTTACGAAGCAATAGAATCAGTTTTAACCCATACCCCATGCCCTTGATAATTCCAAATTAAAGTTGGTATCATTGAAAAAGCATTTGCCTAGTTTTGATCCCAGGTACCTCAGTCTCAGACACAATGGAAGAAAATCACTCTTTATCCTGCCTCTTTTTCAGTGCAGACCTGGTACTCACACCCAAACCACCCATTGAAAGGCCTGGTGGGCAAGAAGGAGGCTTCACTTTCCGCTTAAGTGTTGATCCATCCTTTGAAAATGGGGAAAATCGAGCCTTCTCAGTAGGCTTCACAACCACCAAACCACCAGAGAGACCTGAACCAGTCACAGCCCCCTCAATGATCTACTGACCTTTCTCTAGAGAAGATCGAGCCTTTGTGGATGTAGGAACCTCCTGTGAAGAACAACTGTCCATCCTCCTGATAATAACCAAGGAACCTGAACATTTAAAAGATAGATGGGATAGTGTAGGGGATGCTCAAAATCATACTCCAACATTTATAATTGAATATAAAATGGAATAAAAATATTAAGAAACATGGATAAAAAGAAAATGTAAGGAATCCCTTATATGGACGTGTGATCTCAAAGCCTTGGGAGAGGATTGAGAGATACTTATTTGGGGATTAAGGTGCCTTGGGAGCACTCTAGATAGAGGATATAAGTGGTTGGAAGAAAATCAAAGGCTTTGAGTGATAAGAATGTCGCAGATTGGGTTGGATTATTTAGGAATGGAGGGGAAATTCATTATTATTTTTGTTCGGGACACCACACATTAAACCTATAAAAACTCCATACCTTCCAATGGTTTTTTCCGATTGTTTTTACAAAATGGATAGGAATAAAATAATTTATTTAGAAAAAGTCCTAACTTCTTAAAATAATAGGGTTTCTTATGTTGAGGTGAGTTACACTCTCATGGAATCCAATTTAAAAAGACAATGTGATTTATAAGCATTGAACGGTCCACATATGCTTTGTAAAATAAATAAATAAACCCAAAATCACATTATTATAATGGAAAAACATATATTTAAGGAACATAATGTTTATAGTATTTTATTACATCACTATTGGGTCATTACGATGTCATAAAACACATTTTATATTTAATCGGTATTTAATTTTTACCCAAAAATTTGACTGGCATAGAAAATTATGAAAAATTCACCATTAGATAATTTCGGCATCTTGAACCCAAAACTAATATTAATTTTATCTAAATAATTTTATTAATAGGTGAATTTATTTTTTTAAAACAAAAACTGATGTTTATCAAAAATTTAGGGGATTGGCAAAAAAAGCATTCAAATAATATTAAATATTACAATTTCATTCATAAAATTATACGATATTTTATTTTTAATAAAAATATATTTAATAAAAATAATTATTATTTTTTAATAATTTATTATTTATTTCAAAATTCCATTAATTCATCAAAATAGATCTCTTAGTAGAATACTAACTAAAAATATGATTTGTGCTTTAAAAACTATTTACAATGTAACAATAATAACAAGAATGTATATTCTCTATACAAGAATAATTTACATAATCATAGTACTAGGGTCTTCTTACATAACCCCTCAAAACGACCTCATAAGACCTTAGGGTAATGTACACAACTGTGATAGACTCTTGGGGTGGCTCGTATAGCATAGCTCGAGTGCTAATCTCTATCAACATCCACTTCTCTCGTTGGAGGGTCTACTCATGTTAAACCTATTCATGCTTGGCATGGGATTGGTAAAAAGTTAAGACCAATGATGCCACATCATTTCTGATCTCTGAAAAACGAGCTTTGTATGGGGAATGTTTAGTGGATGAGGTCATCACTTCCTTTGTATAAGTAAATTGGATTTGTTAACACCCTATATTCTTGATAATCATGTGATCACAGTTCAACGACTCTATTAGGAAGGGTCACAATTCATAACGGTATTTTAAAAATCACAAATTATTAAACCAAATAAGTGAATATGTTATAAAACCATTTTTCATAATAATATATTTAATTATATATCGAGGAATTTTCATTATTGAATTTTTGGGTCTTTATAATATTCCCCCCGTAAGAAATTTTTCCCTAGAAATTTTCTTTTTCCCACACTAAAACATTTGTGGGTACCTCTGCTTCATCACTTCCATTTATTCCCATGTATCTTCTTCATACATTTTGTTTCTCCACAACACCTTGACAAGGGCATTGTCTAATTTTGGGGAACATTTTCTCATCGATCTAAGATATTCGGTGGTTGTTCTATGTAAAAAGATCATCCTCTAACTGTACTACCTCTAAAGAGAGTACAAGATGAAGGGTATAATATGTACTTCCTTATGAAGGATATATGAAATACGTCATGTGAAATGGCCATGGTGGGTGGAAGAGCTAGTCGATAGGCCACATCCTCAACACGATCAATAATCTCGAAGGGGGCATGTACCTAGGACTTAACACCCATTTCATTCCAATCCCCATGACCTTATTCCATGGAGATATGTTTAGAAATAACATGTCTCCAAGTTTAAAATCAACATCTCATTATCAGCATAACTCTTCTGTCGACTATGGGCTGCCTTGATATTCTACTAAATAGTTTTCAACTTCTCAACCATTTATTCAACAATTTCTTGTCCTAGTAGCTTATGCTCACTAACTTCATCCAAACATTTTGTTGTTCTTCACCTCTTCCCATATATGTATTCATAATGTTCCATTTAGATGCTTGAGTAGAAACAATTATTATAATATAATTTAACCAAAGGAATATAATGATCTCATCCTCTTTTAAAGTCCATTAAACATGATCTTAACATATCTTCCAGTGTTTGAATAGTTCTCTAAGATTGGCCATCAGTTTGAGGATAATATGTTGTACTTATGTTCAGTTCAGTATCTATGGCTTGTTGATGAATATTCTAAAACATAGAGGAGAATCTTGCATCTCAATCGGATATAATAGATAGTGGTACTCCATGTAGCCATACCACTTACTTGATATATATTTGTTCTATTTGATCTAATTAGAAATCTGCCTGAATTTTAATGATGTGTGCTGACATTGTAAGATGATCCGCAACAACCCAGATTGCATTATTGACTTTGGATGACTTTAGAAGTCATATGAAAATGTCTATGGTGATGTTCTCCCATTTCCATGCTGGTATGGGAAATGGTTGCATCACCCCCTTAGAATTCTCCCTCTCTGCCGTCACATGCTCACACAATAGGCACCTTGATATATACTCAGTGATCCCCTTCTTCATAATATCTCACCAATAATGCTCTCAAAGATAATAATACATCATTGTGTTTCCTAGGTGTATATAGAAATTTGAACTATGTGCATCATCCAAAAGTACCTTTTTCAGCTTCATACATGAGGGATCACATAGTCTTTTCCCAAATATCAAATTTCATTTTTCATTAACATTGATCATTAATGATTTCACTATTCTGATAGCTTTAACTTTCTTATGAATTACCACATCATTCTTTTGACCATCCTTCATCCTTTACAAAAGAGACAATTGAGAAATATTTTATGAAAGGATTGATGATGTTATCTTATTTTATGATTCCCATGTACATATAAATAAAATATAATAAGATTGGATCCTTCTCAATTAACATCAATGATAGAATCATTAGATCCTTTCTACTTAGAGAATCTTCCTCCTTGTTCGCTTTCCTAGGGTGGTAATGGATTGAGAAGTCATAGTCTTTGATTAACTCTAATCATCTTCGTTGATGAATGTTCAACAATTTCAGTGTGAATATATATTTGTGGCTTTTTTGGTCCAAATCGTGTGTTGGATAATTCTTCTCATGATCATTCATTTTCCTTGAATCATAGGTAATGCATTTGTCATTTTTCATCAACACATAACCCAATCCCTTATTTTTACGCATCACTAAATACCACAAAAAGTTCTCCACATGTGGCTAATTTGACTACAGATGAAGTGATAAAACTCTTATTCGAATCCTTGAAAGTTTTTCGAATTCATCACTCCAAGAAAACATTACTCCCTTATGATTTCTCTTTGTAAGAGGGTTGGAATATCATGAGAAATTTCTCATATATCATTGATTATATCAAGCTAACCAAAATAAGATATGGATATTTGTTACCAATTTTGTCCTCAACCATCCGTCTATTGTAGTTTTCTTGGAGGGATCCACAAATATCCCATTTCTTGTGATGATATGGCCCAATAACGAGACATCATTCAACCGAAACTCACCCATGTTGTACTTTAAATTGATCTTATCCTCCCGCAAGGTCTCTATTCCAGTTAATTGTTTCTCCTAATGATCCTCCATGTATTTGGAGTATATTATAATATCGTCTAAAAATACTACATCATATTTGTCAAGGTAATACATAAATACTAAATTAATCAAGTACATGAATATTTCTAGAGAATTAGTGAGTCCCAAAGGCTTTACTATGAATTATTAGTGCCTGTATCTTGTAGGAATAAAATCATTGGGGATATCTTCCTTCTTCACCATTATATGATAATATATCAACTAAAAATGTACTATGGAGAAGTATTGTGCATCATGAAGCTGATTGAACAAGTCATCAATTTAATGGAGAGGATACTTGTTCATTATTAAAATTTTTTAATGCTCATGATAATCGATGCAATGTCACATTGACCCATAATTCTCCTTGAAGAAGAGTACAGGTGCAGCCCATGGTGAATCACGTGGGCGTATAAACCTTTTATCAAGATTATATTGTAATAGTTTCATCAACTTCTCATGTTCCAAAGTATCCATTCAATACAGAGACTTGTATATTGGCATCACCCCATGAATAAAATCAATTGAGAATTCAACAAGTCTTCTATAAGGAAGACTAGAAAATTCCTCAAGAAACAAATCAGTGAATTCCCTAACAATAGGCATGAATTCAAATGTGGTTGCCTCTATATAATCATTCAATTGAGCCAGATACACATACTCATAGGGAAATAATAACGGCACTTGAGAAGACGGTGCTAATGAGTATTCAACTTCCTCCTTGAACTTGTACAGAATCAGGGGGTCGATTCTCAACATGTACAATGATTTCCCTCTCACAGGAATTAATGTGGGCTCTATATAGGGAAAGCCGATATATTCCATTAATTGCATCAAATTCTACCAGAGGAAGTATGACGAGGATCTTTGGAAAGTTCAATACACATACTGTGACGGGGGGGAGTTATATTCATAGGTTGTAGTGATTTCCCTATATACCATACTCACCGATATCATTACTTCCATGATTTTTGGTGGTGTTGGGATTTTTCTATTAAAATTGTAGGATATAAAATAATGTGTTGAAGCTAAATCAAAATGTATGTTATCTATTCTTGAATGATTAACTAGCATACCTGTCACCACTTCATTGTCAGTGTTCACTTCGGTGGTAGTGATGGAAAAATCTCACCCTTGTTGTTTGGAGGTTGTTGTTTGCCTCCTTGAACCCTTGTCTTAGGGCACTGATTTGAATGGTGCCCTGGTACATTGTTTTTGAAGCAATGAACTACGCATTGAGAGTCAAAAAGACCATTCCTCTCCCCCGTCGCAGTGGTGGGTTTTTCTTCTCGGTAGTTAATATCCAGGTTCTCTTCTATTCCCCAAATAATGCATTTCCTCATCCCCTTTAGGCAATTTTGAGGGTGGTTCTCTCCACAACGTTGGCAAGTAGGGTGTCATATATTCTTAGAAATATTGGATTATTTCATTAGACAACCAAAATTGAAGTCCACCATATGCATCTTATCCCCATGATTCCCCTGAAACTCGTCAATATCTATTTCAACCTTGAGGGAACATCAGATAATTTTCTCATAGCTATCAAAGTCACATATTTCCAAGGATTTCTGTAGGCTAGGTTTCAAACCACCAAAGAAGGGGTAATACTTGCATTCAGGGGTAATGGAAAAGATTGAGGTGTATCATGAAAGTGTTTTAATGTTTTTCTCATACACTCTGAGGGATTTGTTATTTTTTTCATGAGATCAAAGAAGTACCTTTCCATCATAAGTTGTAGGGTTCATGGAAAATATTTATCGAAAAACATCTTCTGGAAATCCTTTCATTCCAATTCCACGATATCCTTGTCATGCTTCATATTTTTGATCGATGTCCACCATTGACCTGCTTCTCCCTCCATATGATAAGCAGCCATTAGAACCTTATCTTGTAAAGAACATTGAAGGATGGAAGAGAAAGATTCAATGGAGTTGATACATTTTTCGGTGATTGAGGGTTCAGATGATCCATTAAGAGTAGGAGGGAATTGACTCATGAAGCTCCTAATAGAGAATTTTTCATTATTAGGGGGTTATAAGGTCCTCATGACACATTTTTATATTCAAAATGTGAGTTAACTAAGAGATAATTATGGTAAAGTTCACGATTCACTCTTTAATCGTATTGGGAATCTCATTAGCAAAGTTATCACATTAATCTTCACATAATTTATTAGCATGAGTCCTCCTTTTACCAGCCATTAGCTAATATAAAAGGAAAGTTAAGAGTAACAAATAAATGGAAATGAAAATACAAAAATATATGACATATAAATTACTTTTATTTACTTAACATTTGAATCAATAATCTTCCATCTATGTTATCCATGATCTACTTTCTAACATGTATTCTTAGAGGTATTTTTTTAAAATTTCATTAATAATGGTTCATACTGGTCTTGTTTATTTAAAAATCATATCCCCCTAGTGATTCATAACCAAGAGTGTAGGAAGGCCCATTGTCGTGTACCAGGATAACCTAGGTCAAGACCAAAACTCATTGTCGGAGTCTTCAATCCTATTTACATTTGTTCCAGAGCCGCCTCTACCTGGTCATATCCAAATAGGGTTGTATTTTTAGGATAAACCACTTACACAATGCTCACGAAAACTTAGGGATTTTTTTATTATTCATTGTCTTATTCATAAGGCTTAAATAGGGTTTTCTAATCCTAATCCTAAAATTAACTAAACATATCCTCTAATATGAACTATAAAACCCCTACTCTTTATTACACACATAAACATGATTTATTATGAAAAATAATCACTTTATAAAACAAGGAAGACCGAGAGGTCTAGTGTCTTTGGGGATTAGAGACATTACATAACAACGTAAAACATGAAACATGACATCTTTATTGAAAACATCTTTTAGATGACCACTACATTCTCTCGTACTCGGCATTGCATAAGATAAACTGAGGACATGCATAAAAAAAGTGTGAGATATAAGGGAGAATAATGGAATAAACATGGAATAACATGAAGAAGAAATTACAAGTTAGACAATACTAATATCAATGGAGAAAATGAGAAACATGAAAAAAAGGCATGATAAAGCATGATAATCATAACATGGAAACGTGGAAACAACACTTAACATGGAATTTGCATGAGCCAAGGCTCATTGCACATGGATCATGAGTAAACCCTCATTGCACATGAAGCACGAGTGAAACCTCATTTCACTATAATTATCAGGGTTCAACAATCTCTTCACATGGCATATAATGATACTATAATTTACCCAAAACATTGAGTGCTATCTGGGCATACCCTTCTTAATCATTTTATTTCATGAATAAGGGTGCCTCGGGGATCATAAAACATGGATCCATTAAACATAATCATTTATTACATGATAAAGGAGTGTGGAATTCATACATGAAAATCATTAAATAGTATTTAATTATGGATAATGGTGAATTCCCTTGACATAGAAATTGGCATGATATTCACTACACAATGACATTAGATTGGAAAATCACAAGGAAATTTCTACGACATAACAACGTTATATAAGAACTAATAAAAATGATTGATGAGATAGAAATGGATGTCTCATAATATCTGAATAAAATGGATAGTAATGGGATCATATAGATACACATCCAAAACATTTTAAAGGAATTTAGATTCATGATATAAATGAATTACATGAATGTAATTGAGGTGAGAGAAATTATTTATAGAATTTCAGCATGGTAACAGTTGTACATATGTGGCATTCAATTAGAGATAAAGGGGTATCACATAATTAAAAGATAAATAGGGTAGTATGAGAGAGGATATAAATCATACCCCAATATTTATAATTGAAAATAAATGGGAATAATAATTTTATAAAACATGGATAAAAATAGAATGGTAGGAAACCATTATATGGAAGTGTGATACCAAAGGCATAGAAGAGGCTTGAGAGATACTTCATCGTAGACTGAGGTGTAGTGGTAGGACTCTAGAGATAATAGGGAAGATGTTTTATGAACTAAAAATTATTTGAGTTAAGAGGATGTGGGATCATGGGTGGGTTTATATAGAAAATGAGAGAGAATTATTTATTATTATGGTTTGGGATACCACACATTAAACTAATCAAAACCACAAAGCAGGCCATGGATTTTTCACATGCATTTTACCAAAAGAGAGTGGAATAAAATATTTTATAATGACAATTTCTGATCTTCTTAAAATAATATGTTTTCTTATGTGGAGGTGATTTACACTCTTATGGAAAACATTTTGATAAGATAAAGTGTTTTATAAGGCTTGAATGGTCAACATAATCTTTGTAAAATAAATAAAACAAACCCAAAACCACATTATTATTATGGTAAAACCTATATTATCCTAAAATAATGTTTATATTATTTTGTTACATCACCATTGGGTCATTACGATGTCATAAAACACATTATATATTTAATTAGTTTTTAATTTCAACCCAAAAAATTGGTTGTCGTTGAAAATTATGAAAAATTCACCATTGGATAATTTTGACATCCTGATTCCAAAATTAATATTAATTTTATCTAAATAATTTACTTTCAATATGAATTTTTATTTTTAAAATAAAAAATGATATTTATCAAAAATTCATGGGTGTTGAAAAAAAACACCTTCCAAACCATAATAAAAATTATAATTGCATTCCTAAAATTATATGTTAATTTATATTTAATAAAATGTTATTTAATAATAATAATAATATTTTATTTAAATTTAATTTAATTAAAAAATCCATTGCTTCATCAAAATAGATTTTTTAGATGAATATTATATATAGAACTATTTGTGCATTAAAATCTATTTACAAAGTAACAATAATATAATGAATGCATATCTCTATACATGAATAATGTAGATAATCGTAGTAATAGGGACTTGTTAAAAAAATCTTTAAAACAATTGAATAATACCTTAGGGTATGGTGCGCAATGGTGAGAAACTCTTTAGGTGGCTCAGATTGCATTGATCGAGTGTTAATATCTATCATTATCTACTTCTCTCGTAGACAGTTCAAATCAAGCTTAACATATTCAATCTCAACATGGGATTGGTCAAAAACGAAGCCCAATAAAGCCAATTAATTTTTGAGCTCCAAAAAATGGGCTTTTTATGGGGAAAGTCTACTAGATGCGGTCATCACTTCCATTATCTAAGTAAATTGGATTTGTTAAAGCCCTATATTTATACCAATCAAGTTATCAATGTTCAATGACTATGTATGAAATAGTCACAATTCATAATAGTATTTTCAAAATCCAAAATCACAAAACAAAGAATTGAATATTTCATATAACACATTCACATAATAAAACATTTAATTAGATCAAGAGGAATTTTCATTAATGAATTTTTCAGTCGTTACATTACACTTCATTATTCATATAACATACTCCTTGAATTAAAATTCACTAATACATTAATCATTCAACCTATTCCAAATGTAATAATGTAATAATCACTATAATCTTCAATAATACATATTTCTTAATATATTAACAATGGATATTGTATACTAAATTTTATAATTATAATAAACTATACGATTATAAAAAATATAACATGAATATGCCACTCTTGATCTCTTCATAATTAGATTAAAGTCCATTGATGTTACAATAATGAAAATTTTAATCATATGTTCTCTAATAATAAAGTGATTTCTATAATGACTATTTGTTCATAAATTATGGAATTAGATAGTCTAAGATACCGTATAGAGGAAATTATACTAATCTATTACATTAACTGGACATTTTTATTTACACTTGGTAGTTATTTTCATTATGTCATTTTATTCAAAACATCTCCTTATTCCCATAATATATCATCTTTTAGTATATAAATAGGGATGCAAATTCTTGGGAACCACTCTATGAATCCTTTAGAAATATTCAAGTACATTTTCTTAAACATTTACACAACCTTGTACTTATCTTATTAAAAAACCCTATACATGTCCTTAAAAATATCCCTAGGGACCACTTTATATATTTCTCATCCTAGTTTCAAATGGGTGACTGAACATTTATTTTGATAAAAATTTTAATGACCTTGATATTAGTATACATTAATATTAAATAATTTACAATGAATATTCAAAAATTGAAATTAATATATTCCCAAGGATAATAGTAGTTTATTGTACTTTGAAAGATGGAAGACATTATTATAATTTGTTGAAATATATTTAACAACTCCTATAAAGATCTTCCCCATAAGTAGACCAACCAACAAAATATATTAATAATGTAGGGAAAGGAACCATATGAAAGGGTGAGATCATATGAGCAGTAAGGTTAAATAAAAGAGATTTGTTAGAATAAAATCAGAATATGGGTTAGTGATCCTGATAATAAAATTTTATAATTGTACTCTAAATATCATTGATCATATACAAGATTCATTGAATAAATATTGGATATTCATATAACATGAGTCATAAGTGAGATAAATCATCATAAATCAATCTTTTACCATAATATCAAGTCATTTAACCATTTCAATATAATAAATATATGAGACCAATTCATGTGTAAAGGTTAAGTACCCAAACCATCAATATAATGCATCAAGACACACCTAATTACCATCGTGGATCTAGAAATAGTTATTTTCCCACTATGTATTACGAAACACATATTTATCCTTATGGGTATGCAAAAACCGATATACCATTGTTGGAAAGGATGCAATAATTTCCCATTGTAGATCAGGTAATACTTGTTTCTCATTGTGGATCAGGACACACTTGTTTCACCTAAGGTGCCATGACTATCGACTTGTTTACAAATATTAGTTAATGTGATATGAATAATTTCCCAATTCATTTTAGTTAGATATAGGTCCAACCAATAATGTAATTAAATCATGTATAATTTTTAGAAAATATGATAAATTTTTTTTAACAAGATTCATAAAAAGTGATGGGTATCATAAACATGAAATTATAACCCATGTAATTAAATGGGTATGACTAAAAATTTAGTAATAGAATAATGTTTGTAAGAGAGAAAAGTTTCATAAAAATATAATACATAAAGAAATGATGTGGGTTTAATTGGAGTTTTATCAAGGTATTTCCCAAGGAATACAAGTAGGTTTCATAAATAACAGTTGATATTAATCCTGAACCACTCAACGAAATAATAATCAAGGATTCCATTGATCATATCATTATTAAATCATATTATTTAAAAATTAAATAATCTTATAAGGACAATTATATTACACAATCATATAGAGAATTTTTTAAACGAAATTGCATTTCATTAAAAATAATTTTTAAGACAGAATACATTTTTAAAAAACATATATATAAAACAACATTGAAAATTTTTAATTAATTTTTAAAAATAAAATAAATCATTACTTCATAAAACTTTTCCTTCCATTTTGAAAAATGATTCCTAAATCACAAATAAAAAATTAAACCATTTTCTTTGAGAATATCCCTGAAAACATATTATAAACAAATTATAAATTATTATAAACCATATTGAATATAAAACATTTTTGGATGCATTTTTTTATTGAAACCCACATTAATGAATTGAATTCATAGAATATTAAGAAAAAATTGTCAAAAAATTTATTATCCTATCTTTTTCTATGGTGAAGCTGGATTAATTGTCGAGTTCTAGATATATAATACATACAAGTTATAGAGCTAATTCATGACATGAAGTATATTGGGTATAACTTGTTATTTAAAATCATATCTATAATTAATTCACAAAATAAAATATTAACATCCCCTGTAACTATTATTCAACACATGTCGACAGGATGTGAAAAATTTTTTCACCACAAGAAGACGTGTCAAAAATAGAGATTATATCTCATTTAACTCTCCATGACCACATTTCGACAAATAATGAAGTTAATTTAAACCACGTGTAATTTATATTTTTAGAAGGGTTGTGGCAGGTTTTCATAGGTATATTGCGAAATAAGTTAGGACATTTACATTATGTGAAAAATAAATTCCCATCATGTAATTCTTATTTCCATCACATTAAAGACACATATCATATACTGTGTAACCCTCCATATGACACTATCCACCAATATATATATTTGGAATCACATTTTATTTGCTGTAGATTTTCCATGCACTACATTCTTGGACCAAAACCTTGAAGCATACCTCTTTCATTGACTGAATGTCATTAGCGTACCTCCTACATGGACCAAAACTCCCCTACTCTCCACTATAATGGACAAAAACCCATATGTGCACCACATTATTTAACCAAATACCTTCAAAACACCTCCCATGTATCAGTTTTGAACTCATTAATATATATCTTTTTATTCTTCTCATCTTCTTATATAAATGAATATTTTTTATCCGCTATTGAATCATGATTTGGATTTGTTGAATCTAGATCTTGGATTTATGGATCTACATATTTATTTTTTGAATCATGATGTGGGATTATTGTATTTAGATCCAAATTCATGAGATCATGTTTCATTTAACTGTGGATATTTTTTTTGATCTGGACTCTATTTGTCATCGCAATTTTGGTGGATCTGCTTCAAATTGTGATTATCTGTTGGCAAGTGTTAATCAACGTTATTGAGGTTTGTGGCCTAAAATTCAAATCACAGAGTCTTGAATAAAATTATGTGTATTTAATTTTATAATATAAATTATATGTTTAGCACAAACATAAATTTATTTAATTTAATAATTTGGTAAATTAATTAATTAACTAAATTGTTAAATTGGGAAATTTTAATTTTCGACCACGAATAATTAATTGGTAAATTAATTATGATATTATGAAATTACAATGTGGACATGTAATTTTAGAATTAATTATGTAGATATAGGTATATTTGAAAGTAAATATTTAATCTATAGATTAAATATTAATATATCGTGGTTTTTGAATGGGGATAAATAGTTGTAGAATATATTATCATAGATTTTAATGATTAATAAATTGGTTGAGATAGAGTAATTAATTTATGACTTAATTGATTATGTTGAATATATTATGATATAATAATTATTTTATGAATTAATTAAGTAATTTATTTAAATAATTTATAATAATTAATTAATTAATTATTTATGTGGGTATTTTTATTATTGTGGGTCTGAATTAATTAATCTATGAAATATTTAATGAGATTTAAGTTATTATTTAATTTTTGAAATTAATAAATCGATAAATTAATTAATTAAAGTTTTTTGATAATTTATTTATTTAATAAAATAAAGGGATTAACTAATTGATGAATTAATTAGTGGGACTTATGTGATTTATTAATTGTATAATTAAATAAATGGAATAATAAAATTTTGAATGAATTAACGGTACTTATGTGATTATTTAATTATTGAATTAAGTATAGGGATTATTTAATTGGAATATTATTTAATTATGATTGTTGAGTTCATGAATTTTACTGATTTAGATGAATTTATTGGTGAATTATTAATTATGATAGTTGAGATGGTGAGATTAAAAAATATTGATTAATTAACTAGTGAATTAATCAATGTGGAATTTTTTGATTATGCAATTAAAATAAATGGAATAATTTTTTGTGAATTAAATTATGTGGAATTTAGGATGTTGAATTATCAATATTTGATAATTGATTAATGAATTATTTATAAGATATCTAGATATGGGTATTTATATAAGTAATAGTTGAATTAATTATTAATTATTGATTTCTTGAATTGGATTACTAATTATGGAATTAATTTTGGGATGTAGATTTTGTGGATATTGATTAATTAACTTATTAATAAACGTATGGGGCTTATGTCCTTAATTAATTGGGTAATTTATTAAGGGTATTTTTGTGAACAAATAATTATTTTATTAGAAATGGATTTTGAGGATAAATAATTGTTGAGTTAATTTTTGATTTGTTGAATTATAAATTGTGAATAATTAATAGGTAAATTAATAATTGGATCGATATTTCTAAACTGAAGAGTTAATTGTTGAACTAATTAATCGACCATATATGATTAATTAATTTTTTAATTAATGGAGAATAAGTGACTAATTAGCTGATTACTTAATTGATGACTTAATCGATTACTGAATTGAATATATTTTTTTGATTAATTAATCATGGTAATTTATTAAAGAAATTAATCAGATTAATTAATTTTTGGATTAATTAATGTAAATGGGAAAGAAATAATTATTTACTTAATGGATTAATTGAATGAATGTACTGAATTAATTTTTGAATTAACTAACATAGTTAATGTGACAAATTAATTGATGAATTAATTGAAGGGATTGTTATAGTTAATTAATTGTGGAAATTAATTAATGAAATTGATTTGTTTAATTAAATGTGGGTTAATTAATGGAAATAAGTTGTGATTACTTAATTGGTGAATTAATTAATGGAAGTTTTGGTAGTTCATTAATTCAATATATAATTAATAGGGATGGAATTAGTAATTAATTTTTTAATTAATTGATGGTTTTAATGAATTATTAATTGTGAATTAAGATATGGAATGTTTGGTGAAATGGGAAATTGTTTTGATAGTGATTGCATGGAGTATAAAAATAAATAAACGAGGTGTGAGAATGATATTAAAGGGATAATATAGAGATAGATTCTAATATTTTTTACCAAAGGATTGTGTGTGACTTCTTGGAATTAGACCAAGAATTCTTATAATTTTATTTACTTAAGGACTGTGGGATCATTATGGGAAGAAACTATTTTAGATTACAATTTTTTGTCTAAGGACCATGTGATCATTAGAGAGGGAAGGATCTTGAAATCTTTCTTCTGTTTCCTATGATCAATATAGACATAATTCGTTATTACCCTATTTAGACCCAATAGTGCACGTTAATTATGATTACCTAATTTACATATTTTATACATTTCATCGAGTATGATTTGTGATAATGAATAGAAACATGGTAATTTACGTTTATGATATATCTTTTGTATAGTTAAAACTCTTACATGAGTCGAAGAAGGTATTGAGGTTCGGTTATCCTAGGAACATGAGGGATTGTGTGGATAAAAATGGATAATTGAAATAATGTAATGTCTTTATGTTATTATTTTTATATTATTTAATATAAAAAATATTAAACTGTTATTGGATGGATTTATTTTAGACACCATTGGTGGTGGCCTATTGTGTTTTACTAACACCTTTCTCAGGCCGCATGATTGGTTCCTGAATAGACATAGTGTTTCAGAATGGGTTATGTTAGATGGTGCTATGCTAGATGGTTGTGTTGGGATGGATCATAGATGAGGGATCTAAATGGGTTCGAGACCCACGTGGGTTTTCTTAAATTATTTACTTTTGGGGTTTCATTTATAAACAGGGGATTTACATATGTATGACATGTCTACTATTATGTTTTGATTCTATATTTCCAGTTTTGAAAATCTTATGATATTGGTTTATTATATGGTTATATATATGATTCTTCTATTATTTAACAATTTCTTTTATGTGTATTTGGATGATAAAATAATGTATAGTATACCGTTTCTCAAATTATCATACCCTCACTACTAGTCGGTAGCCTCTGGTGTACATGGTGGCACACCTGAGGTTATGTGGCATTCTGGATTTGGGCACTAGCATGTGGAACTCATTACATTAAGTTAAAAAGGTGTATTGGGGGAGTTTTCTATAATTATTATTTTTTATTTACTAATTGGTGAAGGTAATCATGTGACTAGGAAGAGTCGGGGCTTGGATATGAGCTCATGCATGGGAGTACCTAAAGCATGTATGGGGGATAATCGAAGTACCCAGGGTAGGATTGTTATTATTGTTGACTGCTATTATAGTTGAATATCATTTCACCATGGGTGACACATTTATTTTGTTATGTGACTTTTATTTCAAATATTTGTTAACATTTTATAATATTTTACTCATGGGATGATAATGTGAGATATTTGGGTAAACATGCATCATACTAGGCACTTGAGATTATTTTTTGACATTCATCATATTAGGCATACATAGGAATTTGGGTTATGGGTATGTTGTTGAGTTTGGGATGATTTTACAAACATGTGAACGTGTATTAAAAATAATCCTCACATGCAATTCAAAAATATTGTGAAATGAATAAATACTAAAATAAATGGGTGACTAAATAAGAAACATTATTAATGACAATGTGTGTACCCTTATTAACCAGGACCTAGGTGTAGGATGGTTAAGGGTAAATATAGTGCCTCAATTTTACCCTAGTGACGAGAAATGGGGGGAGAGACTTGATACTATTTTTTAAAATCACTCATTATAACTAAATTATATTCCAAAAATAGGGAAAATTTTTTATTTTTATTTTCAAGAGATTTGGGTTGATGGGTAGTGAGAATTCCCTAGTTTGAGAACTCTATTGTAGGTTGTGTGAGGGGTCGTCCAGTTTTGGATCGGTATTTTTAGATGTTAGTGAGCAAGGAAGACCATGAATTTTAACAAAATTAGGTGTTTCCATAGTGGGAGGTAACCATAGTGATTGTGATGTGTGGTGGAGTTCATGTAATACTTCTTAATTCACTTAAAATTTCTGGAGATCCTGCACCATAAACTGACAACATCCCTAGTATGCTGAGAATGCTCTGGTTTTATGAATAGCTATCCAAAAGTAGTTTGGTTGGATATGGGACCTCTTAATAAATGTTATTATGATGTATTACATGTGGAAGTAGATGTTGGAAGGTACACCATATATAGGTTACAAATTGTTTTCTCATGACAGGTGATATGTCAATGAATAATTTGGGTTCTGTATGCGGATTCTAGGAATGGGTATTTGTTAATATTATTTTGTTTTGATATGAAACATTATAAGGTCGTATTGATGTTTTTTGTTATAACATGTAATTGAAGTGAGGGATTCTTACTAAGTATTTTAAATGAAACTTCCAATGTTAGGATAAATATCCCAGCAACAGGTAGCGAGAGAAAGGGCACGAGTTGGAGGTGGTGGAATCATATTTCAAATGAGAAACCTATAAGGTGAATTTTTTTATTACTAGGAGGAACGTCAGGTTATTCTTAAAGTTGCTGGATTTAAATTCATTGTAGGATATTTTTATGGAAACTATATGTTCAAATTTTGGATTGAGTTTATAATTTAATTGAGAACAGTGAGTTAGGGAATCACATTTTGTATATTATTGTATTTGATCTTGAGACTGATTATTCCTTTGATAAACATCTAATATGCCTATTGTATTGTAGTGAGAATGTGTTCTAGTGAATGACCATGATATTAGTGTGTGTATTGTTTCAACATGGGTGTGTTAATTCTAAGACATGGGAAATAGAACTTGTTGTGATGCCTTAATACCTTGATTTGTTTCACTCATAACCCTAGATATGTTTGGGGGTATATATTGATGATGACCTCTTAAATGGTTGGGAGATTATAAGATCATATTTCTAGGGGTGCATTAGGATTAAGTGGTGAGTTCTCAATTCATAAAAAATATATGTTCTTGACAAAATTCAAGACACATTTTTTTGGGTAGACCATATGAAATTATATCAAGGAGTGAATTAATTCATAAAATCAAAAATTTACACCATTTATAAATATTTTTCACCATAGTTCAATATGTCACAAAATTTTGTGTTACCATATTATTACTTGTCCCAAAATTAGATTACACCCCCTATAATGGCCTTACACCACATGTTGACATGTCATAATAGTAAATAAAAACATGAATAATTTTTTTTAAATGTATAGTTATGAGGTTTATTTAGAAAATCATGAAATAATTTTTGAATTTTAAATGATGTGAAATTATAATTCACATCGTGTAATTCTAGAACCCAACACTTTAGTGTCACATCTGTTTCTTTGCACATCCTAGTGGGGCCCCCTCTCATTCAATGTAGAGATTTGGAATATTCATTTCTTTTCCGTAGACACTACGTGGACCACCACCCTAGACCGAAACTCATCCAAAAAACTCCTCCATTGAAAAAAACTCCTCCATTAACCTCTATATTAGACCTAAAATCCCCAATGCATCTCTTCTAGGGACCAAACCCCCTCTTTGAAACATCATCTCTCACCAAATACTTTATATGCACCTCCTAGGTCTAGATGTTCTTCCTATTTCGATATATCAATATCTTCCACCCCTATACTCGAATAAAAAAAATTGTTTATCTACTATTGAATCTAGGTTTTGATTTTTTGAATCTCGATCTTCAATTTTTGGATCCAGATCAGGATTTGTTGAATCAAGATATGTTGTTATTAGATCTATTTCTATAATTTTTTTATCTTGATATTGTCTTCTTGGATGTGGATCTAAATTTAAGAGATATTTTTTAATTTAACTATGGATTTAGGTTTCCTATCATGATTGCATTTATATTATTGTTCTTATTTGTTCTACTTCAAATTGGGATTATCCGTTGGAAAGCGTTCATCACAGTTCATGAGGTAGGTGGTCTAAAATTTGAGTACCATAATCATGAAAACAATTTTATGTATGTTATTCTATAATTTGTAGTATATGTTTAGAAATTTCCTTTTCTATTAAATTAATAAATTTATTTAATTAATTAAATATGTGACATGTAAAATTTGGATAATGGGATTTTAGATCACAAATAATTAACTGCTAAATACTTATGCGATTATGAAATTGTTATTTGGAAAATTAATTGTTGAATTAATTGTGGTGAGATATGGATTTTTTTAAATTAAATAAATAATTGACACATTGATTATTATTATATTGATGTTATTGAATGTCGATAATTTATTTTATAACTAATAATCATATATTATTGTTATTTTTAAAATGTCTAATATTGATGAATTAACTAATGAATCATTTGGGGATGTAGAATTGATGAAGATATAACAATTAATTGAATAATTAATTGGGGTTATAGATTTTATTGAGATGGAATAATTAATTGATGTATTCATTCTATTGGTTATTGTGATTGTGGGTGATATAAAATCAATCATAGAGTAATTAATGGGAATTATATGTTATTATTTTATATTTTGAATTGAATATATTGATTAATTAATTCAATAATTAATTAATTGTTGTTATGTGAATATTTTATTGTTAAGATAAATAAATAGATTAATTAATTAATGATTTAATTCACAGGAGTTCTGTTATTATTTAATTATTGATTTAATGAATTGGATTAATTAATTACAAAATTAATTAATGGGGTTTCAGTGATTATTTAATTTTTAAATTTAATAAAGTGATGAATTATTTAGAGAGTTAATTAATAGAGACAGTTCTGTTCATGGAATTGAAAGTTTTACATTAATTAATTGGTGAATTAATTGATGAGGATTATTATAATAGTGTAATTAAATGAGTTAGATTAATTAATTGGTGAATTAATTGATGACGAATATTGTGATGGTGCGACCATATGAAATGGATTAATTAACTGGAGAATTAATTAATGTGGATTGATGGGATATTAAATTGATAGAAATGGATAATGAATTGATGATTAAATTATGAGATATTGAGAATTGAGAATTGGTATTGTCAATTATGTAATTAGTCATGATTTATTGAGATTTTGAATGATATAATTAATTTTGGAATTAATTATGGGATATTTAGTTTTAGGATATTGATTAATTAATTGATTAATTAATTAATGGGACTAATTCCCTTAATTAATTGGAGAATTAATTTAGGGTATTTATATTAATAACTTATTGTGGATTTAGTAATGGATTTGGAGGATAATTAATTTATGAGTTAATTAACAAATTGTTGAATTTTAAATAATTAATAATTAATTGGTGAATTAATTAATGGATGTCATGTTGGGAGATGATTATTTAATTGATTAATTAATTAATGGAAATTATAATATTAATTAATTTTTGAATTAATTAATGAAGTTTAATTGAATATTTAAGTAATGAATTAATTAAAGGGATTGTAAGGATAAATTTAATATTGAAATTAATTAATGAAACTGACATGATTAATTAGTCATATTATTAACTAATGGAAATGGTTGTATTTATTTTATAGGTTAATTAATTAATTGACTATTTAATTAACTAACAATATTGATGTGACCAATTAATTTATGTATTAATTGATGGGATTGTTATGATAAATTAAATGTGGAAATTAATTTAAGAAATTGGTGGGATTAATTAATTGTTGGATTAATTTATGGAAATTGTTTATGATAAATTTGTAAGGAAATTAATCAATGGAAATTTTAGTACAAAATTAGTTTCTTAGTTAATTAATGTAGATAGAATGGGAAAATAATTGATGATTTAATGGAAGTATTTGATATGATTAATTAATTGGGAACTAATTAATGGAAGGTCTGGTGAAATGGGAAATGGTATTGATTATGATTTCATGTAATTGCACTTGGGCCAACTAGGGTGTGCGAATGAGTTTAAAGGGAGAAGATCAAGAGAGATTATAATTTTTTTACTATAGGTAATTGAGAGCCTTAAGGGAATAAGATGGAGAGAGATTATAATATTTGTTACAAGAGGAATGTGTGATCCTTATGGGAAAAAGATAATGTGATATTATTAATATTTTCAAGGAATTGCGTGATCATTCGACTGAAAATGACCATGAGAGATTTACCATTTTAATATTAAGCATTTATGATTCATTTTATGTTAATCAGTTTTGAACCTCGAGGTTAGAGCCCATAGTGAACGTTACTCGTGCCATACTGATTTATGTGTTTTAAACATTTGATGAAAAGTTGTTTTTAAAGAGGAATTTTAACATGGATATTCAAGAGTATGATATCTCTTGGGGATAGTTCAGACACCATCACTAGTCAAAGTAGGTATTGAGCTTTAGGTGTCTAAGGATCCTAAGTGATTATGCAGTTAAATAAAAATAATAAAAATAATTTAAAATATTTTAAAATATTTTTATTATTACTTTTATTTTTAGGATATAAATAATGTGTGAAGATGCTCAATTACAAGAGGGGGTGAGTTGTAGGTATATTTTTTCATTTTTCTCAATAAGGGAAAAACTATTTTTAACAATGTTAAATAGATACAATTCACAAACCCTCTTTAGTTCATAACATTGAAACAAACTTACTTACGGTCTAAAAATATGGATTCAGAAATGAAGAATAAGTTTAGTTGATTCTACATTAATGTTTTTAGGATCATATTTATCAGATTATGTATAAGAAAATATATGAAGGTTATACTTTATCTATTTAACAAAATATAGCAGAAATAAAACATTCAACAACAATCAAGTAAACATGTAAGAAATCATTTAACCAAAGGAGTAGGGTATCCAAAATCTCTAGATAATGGTCCCTTTATTCATACTCTCATGAAATTATGTCTTACCCATACCAGGGTAACTGATCGATATGAATATTAGAGTTAGTCATGTTATCCCTACAATCCCTTAAACTTCAAAGAATTCAGCACCTCTGTCTTCTTATCCTTTGAAGCTCTTGGTTGTACTTAGAAAAAATTGGAGTCACATGATGAAATATGAACATGATATTCATTAAACTAATAAGGCACACGAGTCTTTCTCTCTATCTTTATAAATATCTTCACAACATATAATATCTTCGATCTTTGATCAATTTAATAGATTATGATCTTGTTTGAATGAGTTCCTATTTATAGGAAAAAAATCAATGGTATTCTCCCTCCTCTAATGATCATATTTTTCATTTATCTTAAAGTGTCATCTAAACATGTCAGTCATCTAATGGTTAGTTAGGAAAAAATTGTATTCCATCGTTATATTTAGGAAAAGAAGAGTAAGGATAATAAAGTGATTAACCAAATCTGAATAATTAAAGTATATGAGAAAATATAAATTTGAGTCTAAACATATAAACGATCACGTTCTAGAAACATGGATATTTTCATTCTATTTTTCAAAGAATTTATAGTTTGAATTACATGAAATTTAGAGTCTAAAATATGAAAAAATTATAGTCTGAATTATGAGAAATTTGCAGTATAAAATCTGATGAAATTAGATTCTGAATTCTGAGGAATTTGGAGTTTGAATTTTTAGAAATCATGAAGATAATATATGAGGAATTTGGAGTCAGAATTATGAGTAATTTTTTTATTAATTTAAAATAATACAGATATTGAATTTCAGAATATTCGTCGTCTGATTTTAGAGAATTAAATTTCATAATTATAATGAATTCGAAGTATGAATATCCGAGAATCCCGAGACTGAAATTCAAAGAATTTGGAGTCTGAATTTTAGGGAATTTAGAGTCTGATTTTCAGTGAATTTGTAGTCTTAATTTCAAATAATTCAGAGTCTAAAGTTCATTGAATTTTAAGTCAAAAAAACTCGATATCTAGGGAACTATAATATTACAATGACTTTGAAAAGGATCATAATTTTTAACTTAGTAAAAGAAAATTTAGACATAGTTTGAGAAGATATTTTATGAGGCATTAAACCCAATGTAAAGGATAAATGGTTTTCAATGGAGGCCAAATTTTCATAATGAAAATAATTCTTAGAAAAATATTATTTTGGTTATGGAAATGTGGGATTGATTTTTCATAACAAAGGGGGATGGAATGGTCATAAAGAAACCTTATTAACTAAACAATCTTCCCATTTTTGGAAATGACAAAAAACAATAGAAAAATTATACAAGAAATAAGGATTTTTCTTTATGAACTATAAAGTAAATACATATCCCCTTTTATTTATGAACCATGGTGAATAGGACTAACTCCCCCAAAGGTTTTAATATTCCTAAGGATTTTAATCTTATCATTCTTTGAGAAGTGGTTTTTTCATACATAAAAAAATCTTTCTTATGTTAACTATCCTATCAAAATATCACCATTTCTAAGGGAATTCTCTTCTTTATACTTAGTATTTTGTTCATCATTTATTTCTCCCCCTTTATGATTTAAAAAAAATATAATGATGTGAATAAAAAAACAATACCTAAAGTTTCATTGATAGACAACAAAAAAAATTGATGAATAGAAAAATTTTCATTATTAGAGGATAAAGGGGTACAATGAAAATATATAACAAAAGATTATAATTGAAGGAAAATTATCCATCTTTCTTTTCCTTTAGCATTATCTTTCACATGGTATCCTTTATTATCATGAGATATTTATGATCATCCTTATACCACTTCAGAAACTGATCTTGATACTTATTCTTCTTTTCTAAATCCTTGATCTTTTCTTCTTGAGTCATCAGAATTTCTTCTTGATACATTACTACCTCTAGTTATTTATAGAAACATTATTCTAATTATTCCCTAGGATCCCTTTACCTCTTTAGATTTAAGGGAACATAATTTTAATTACCATTTATATCTATTTCCTCTTTCTTTCATGCTATGTTATTAGGATTCAACTTTTCTGACAAAATTATCGAATGGGTTTTTATTATAACATATGACTTATCAAAATCATCATTTAACAAATCAAGGAAGTCATCAAATATTCTCATGTCTTCAATCATCCTTTTAGATGATTTTTTAATTTCCAAACATGATCTTCTATGAGCATAATAACAAATTTCAAATGTTTGGAAATTACCCTCACTTTGATAAACATTTCCATTAGCATGATTAATGAATCTAACCTCTAATTAAATGAATGTTAAAACAACTTACTTTTAGAATAAATATTATGGATCAAAGGATTTTTGTTTAATGAATATTTGAAAGACTGAACAATGAAATCCTAACACATCTAAGATGAAGATTCGTAATCTGATTCCCTTATAAGAGAGGATACTTTTTCTAGTTATTCATATTTTCTCATGGATGATCGACTGATACCCTTCTTGTCTTTTACAATCACACTCATCTAAGGCATATCAAAAACCACCAATTTTCCTTTTTCCACATTTGAAATAACCTTCTCAGCCTTTGGAAAGTCATGTTCACTCTCGGAAAGTTTGACTATCTTATCTTCACCAACCTCTTCTTCCTCAAAATACTCCTTAACATCATTAGGTTTTGTTAAATCATGGTTAAAAATATGATCATTAGTAGGTTTCTCAACCTCTTCTTGTCCATCATCCTGCTTTCATTGATAATTTTTTTCTTAACTCATCCTGGGATGTTTGTATTGAAATCCTGTCTTATGGACTTTCCACCTCATTTTATTATTCCTCTTCCTTAGTCACATCATCACTTTCATCTTCTTCTTCCTTTTGATCTTCTTCTAATTCATCTTCTTGAACTTTATCTTATTGAACAATATAATCAAAAATTAAAATTTAATTTCCTAGAGTTTCTAAAGGATCTAATTCTTAGATAACAAATTCTAGTATGTGAATCTATTCAAGGGTATTTTCTGTATCATTGAGGAAGGCATGGATAATTTCATTTTATGACATTTTCTTCTTTATCTTTTTCTATTTTTCTTACCTTTCATGTTCTCAACTATTTTTTATTTTCAAGGCTATTACCTGAGAGGGGTCTAACACAAATCATGGATATCCGACCTTTTTATTTTTCTTCTCCTCCCCCTATAACACTTCCACTTCATCAAAGACTATTTTTTATTTTTCAGATTTGGAGTACCTAACTGATTTTCTAGAACTATAGATTTTTATTTGGTTTCTTGTTCCTTCTATTTTCTATTCTTATGATATTTCTTGGATGTTTATTCTCATTCACCTTTCTGGAATAAATCCATAAAATCAATTTCAGACAAATCATAAAACTCACCAGATTTGGTATTGAAACCAACATTCATTCTTCAAATGGTGTCATCACTATGTAACATGATTTTGAAGGATTGTGGTTTAGAACTGCAGGGAATTTTAATAGATACTATTAAATGAACTATGATATTCATAAAGATTACTAGATAACTAATAATATGATAATTTAGAGTTCCATTCTTAATTTTTGTGATTAGCGGGATGATTTACATCAAAAGATTTTCCTTTCTCAGATTAACCAAAATTTTCAATATAAAAATATCACTTTTCTTTGGAGAGTCCTTATCAACTTTTCATAGAATCAGATTATCCTATATCAACAAGGATAATAACGTGATTTTTTTTTGATAGATGGTTGATCTTCAGCGATTGTATTCCCCTAAGCCCGAGGGACTCAATTTACTTTTCATTCACAAATCTTCTTGACTTATATAGAAAATTATGAGAGAATAAAATTTCCTCACCTTCATATGGAATTCCAAGAATATTTTCATCCATGTTGAAAGATAGAGAATATTTTTTCCCATAACATTGAAAAAAACATCTCTCTTCCCCCTTAATCATAAAATCATATTGTCTCATTTGTTTCTATAAGCATGTCAAGATAAACCGGATCATTAATATTTGTCTTAAAACACACATACACTTCAATCCATTTATCGTTTCATTCTTCGTAATCAAGGAATTATAATTTTCAAATAATTTTCGATCAACAAACCTTTAGCTATAATTTTTCCAATACTTTATTTCCATGATTGAGAAATTTGTTTCTACGGGGAAACTTCATGTGAAATCCAAAGTGTATGAAATCATGGGAAACATAATGTCCTATTGGAAGAGGAGAAGAGATTTGGTGCACATAAATTTAAATACAGATGTGGGATAGAGAATAGAGGGACTTTATATAGGCTATGATGTGATCGTTCAAAATAAATATTTGATCTAAAATTTGTAACAAGAACAACCTGATCTGATGATTGAGATAAATTAAAAAGAAGGGTTTGGTAGGTTTTAAAATTTTGACTTTTTAAGAAAAAAGTTTAATTTATTAATAGTTTATCAGATATATTTTTCTTAAAATAAGATAAAAAAATAACAATTGAAATATAAAATTACAATTATTTACGTAAGAAAACAAAAATACTAGAATGCTTGGAGTGAATTGTCAGATACAAAAAGGTTCTTACTAGAAATCAAAATTTTTTGTAAAGGAATGAAAATATTTTTAATTCATAATTTATAATTCCAAAATCTATTATTATGAATGAAAAATTATGGTGGAAAAAATGTACTCCCCCTATGAAAGGAAGTTTCTTAATGTAAGAAGATGTGTTTCAACAAAAATTTCATATGGAAGATTAAAATATAGTTATCATTCCCAGATTTTCTTTAATGAATTAAAATCTATTGAAGGGTAAATATTTTTTAAAATTATCAGCATGTTGATCATTCATTTGATAATCTGTTGAATGATATATCTTTTGAGTCTGTGATCCCTATGAAATTGATGAATAATGTCTATGTGTTTTTCACGAGAGTGATGTGCAATTTTTTTTATAGGGCAATGGAACATGTATTATTAGAAAATATCTGTGATTTGGTAAAACAATTTCCATAGTCGGTGAGTCTGTGTTGCATCCAAAACACTTGATCACAAAAACTTTTAGGTGCTACATATTCATCTTCATTAGTGGGAAACTGCTACTAAGTGTTTCTTCTTGCTTGACCAAGAGACTAATGAATCTCTTACAAAATGAAAAGTTCTGAATATTCTTTCCCTATCAATTATACATCCACCAAATTCAGCATTTGAAACAATTTTTAAAACAAAATCATTTGTAGATTTATAGAAATGTCCAACATCCACCATTCCCTTTAAAATGAAAAAAACATTTCACTTCTTTTCAATGAGATTCATTTGGATTATACTGTTATCTTTCATATAAGCATAGTGAAAAATTATGTATGGATTAATAGATATAATGTATTGTAAAAATCATGTTATAACTCTGGAAGAATATTGATCTATTGGTTTCCCAACTTCATCACGATCTAGAGAATTTTAGGTACCAACTAGAGTGCTTATACTTTTAGTGTCATGAAATCCGTACATTTTAAGGAGATCATTTATATTAATATGTTGATATGTATTTATATATATAAGTTTCTTCGGGATTTTGAGATATTTAGAAACCTAGGAAAAATGATAACTCACCCATCATACTCATTTCAAAATCAGATTTTAGAAGATTAGCAAAATAATAAGTTAAAGACTACTGATTTGATCCAAAAATATTTTCATCAGTATATATTTGAGCAATAAAAAAATGTCTTATCTTTATTTAGAAATAAAGGGGGATCAACATTTCCCTTAACATATTTTTTTCATAACAAAAACCATGTAAGTATATCTTACAAGGATTTAGGTTCTTGTTTTAGTCCATATAAATCATTTTTATGTTTGAATACATGTGTAGGATGTTTTGTGTCTTCAAATACAAGAGATTGTTTAATATAAACATCATCTTGAACATATTTGTTATTGAAATCACACTTCTCATCCATTTGAAAAAGTTGGAAATTAAAGAATTCAATGAAGGCTAATAAAATATAAATAGATTCAATTCTATCTACTAGAGAATAGGTATTTTAATAGTCTTTTCCTTCTTGATGAGTATATCCTTTAGAAACTAATCTATCTTCATTTTTAATACGATTTCACTTTAACCACATTAATTTCAGAAAACCCAATTTACTCTAATTGTAGAAATTTACATTGGTCTTTCATCCATGGTCCGTACATTATTTTTTTAGAATCCATTTATCTCATCTGTCATGGAATTAATCCAATAATCATAAACTTAATCTTTATTAGTGATTATTTTTCTAATTTGGAATGAAATTCTAGATGTTCTACATCATTTCATAAAGAACATATTTTCCTTAATGGTTCAATTACATCACCAATGATACTATCACTGGGATTATTATTAATAAACAAATGATTTTTTTAAAACATGTTCATCAATATAAGGATGAAAATATATTACGGTAGATACAACCAAACCATTTCTTTGAATATTTTACTTATTTGAAGAATCTTCATTCAATGTAAAATAATCATTTTTTAAACACATATGAGAATGTAGGTTTGGGTTGTTTAAAATCAAAAATATCTATTTTATCTAATTTAACAAAGATTTTTTCTTCAACAATTCATGTATTTTCGTTCAAAACTCTATAATCCATAGAAGTAGTGGAATAACATAAGAAAACCACTTCACTTGATTTGGGTGAAAATTTATGTAAGTTATATTTAGTATTCAGAATGAATACTTTGCGTCATAAATATATGAAGTATGAAATTCTCTATTTTCAAATTTTCCACAATTCATTAGGTGTTTTGTTAAGAAATGTATGATTAAAACAAGATTTTATAGTATATCTAAAATTACTAACAATTTCATACCAAATTTATTTAGAAATAGAATATTCACTCAACATGGTTCTAGTTATTTCATTAAGAATTCAATATTTCGTTTAACAACACCATTCTGTTATGGAGTTTATGGGGTTGATAAGTTTTGTGCAATACCTTTTTTACTACAAAATGTTTCAAACTATGGATTTCGAAATTATCCTCACTAATCACTATACATACTTATTAATTTAAGGTTTTAGTCATATTTTACTTGGGCTCTAAAACTTTTAAAATAATAATAGGCATTAGATTTCCTTGCTATAAAATAGAACAATGTAAATTTGGTGTAATCACTAACTAAAATAAATACATAGTATTATTTTCAAAATATCAAGTTTGTGTTGGACCAAAAAGATCCATATGCACTAACTATTATTCATAAGATGTTGATACTTCAACAATTTATTTAATTCTTGACTTATGTTTCATACCATATTAACGAGAATCACACTCTTTTGAATAATAAAATCTATACTCTGATAGATCCTTAACAAATATTTTCTTCTTGAGTTTTAATAGGTTTCTTAGTTTATAGTCTCGTATTCTTCTATTCCATAACCAAGATTTATCCTATATTCCACCAAGGAAAGTTATATCTTGGCTCCATAGGTATTATATGTTTCGTTTATAAACATTATCATTACTAAGGGAAGAATGAATAAACTCTTCCTTGTAATTTTGTACAAAGAATTTATCATTCCTAAAATTCACAAGATAACCTTCATCAAATAATGGTCTGATGCTAATAAGGTTTTTCTTATGACCTATAACTAATAAAACATTTGAAATTAATGTTTTTTCATGAACAACAATATTTCCTATACCAATAATTACATAGTAGGTATTATCTCGGAAATTTAAATTTTCTACTTTCATCATGACAATGTTTTCAAAGAAGTTTTTTAACAATATTTTGAAAAAAACTTCCACTTTCATTGTACTATGTATTGTTTTTAGTAATTTATTTATTTTCTTGATAATTAAAGTGTTATACTTTAAGATTTCAACCATTCCTGGATCTGTAAAATTTCATAATGTAAAATCTTATAAATCCACATTTTTTTGGAAGATTAAGTTTTATGAAAACCTAAAGATTGTGTTTTAATTAAAGAATAATTTCATTCCCAATGTCCACCACATAGACATTTAGTAAAAAAGAAAGAACATTGGGGAACAAAATAATTATTACTAAAAACCTGTTTTGAATGAGTATAGACAATTCTTGAACTATTACATAGTGTTTGAATTTCATAATACATTTTATAAAATTACTTCTTTCCTAAATATAAATTTTAATAAAGTATCTTTATGGAAAAAATTTCATATTTCAGTCTGAGTACTATATTATTATTCTCAAGGTCATTTGTTTAAGAACATGGGTAGTTCTCTAAGATATTTTTCTTATAAATAACATTTTCACGATCCGTAGAAAGCTTATTATACATAGAATTGATTACCTTAAGGGTTTTAGAAACACATTCAAAATAAATGTATTTTTATCAAGATCATTAGAATGAACGGATACTTCTTTGGTTAAAACAGATATTGTATAATTTGATTTCTCTAACTTATTTTTTATCTTACAATTTACATTCTCAAGTATTATTTAAAATCTATCAATTATTCTAATAAAGGTAAGTTTTTATCATCTGATGAGGGCGATTAATCATCTGATGATTCGTAATATTCATCGTTAAGAAGCTTTTCATTTAAATAAATATTAGTTAAGGATTCATAATTATGTACCTTAGATATTGGAAAATTATTTTTCAATAGGTACTCTGGTTATAAGACCAATATTATTCTGAATGGAATATCCATATTCTAAATATTCTACTGAAGAGTCACCACCACTAGTTCTCAAAGTATCATTTTCTTTCAGAAATTTTATATCCTTATATTTTCAATACCTATTCATGATTATTTTAGAATTATTTTCCTTCCAATAATTTCTATTAAGTGTAGGAAAAACAAATCTTATATGTATATCCCAATTATAATCACAATAGGTTCATTAGAATATTTATTTTCATTTCTATATTTCTTATTATATTTGTACTGAAAATGATTTTTCCAACAAGCATATTCATCCATTGATCAAGATTGGGTTATTCATTTTCAGAAAGAACATTATCACTTGACTAAGATTTAATAACAACTTTCTTAGATTTGTATCTAGCTACCCTTTCCAGAGTCTTGGCTTTATATGTAGTAGTTAGTGCTTCAATTCCATTACCATTCTTATTTTTGGTGAAATCAACATATAAATCATTCTTGTTTCATGTTGTTGAAGAGTTCCAAATAAAATATTGTGAGAAAAGTTAGATACTATTATGTTCACATCATTAGCTATCTATTTATATTCCCACTCATTGTGCATGATTTCAATTATCTTATCCACATGAACCTAATAATCAATACTATTCTCTCCGATAGATTTAAAACTATTCCCAACATTCCAAAATTTGTTTTCATACTTTTCAAAAAGGTTCCCCATAATGAAATAAAAAATCCATAATATTTTGATCTTAACATAACTCTTCTAGTTTCTATCACTTAATAAGTTAAAAAATGTATAACTTCATTTTTTATACAGATATACTTGGAATCTTCATAATAATATTTTTGAATATATTTATTCATGTTCATAAAACACTACAAATTATTGTGTACCTTGTAATTTAGTTGATATTCTAATTTCTCTTGATTGGTGAAGGTTCTAATTTATTTATCTAGAATTTTGAAACCTTATATGAGCATATAATAATTTTATACTCTAGTGTCAGTGAAAAAAGTCTTCATTGAATCTATTTAATACATATAATCATTACCAATAATGATTGGTGGTCTGGTCAGATTAAGGTTTTCAATATAACAAACGTTTATACCAACCATTATATAAGAAAATTATTTTCAATAAAACATGATGATAGTATATTTTTATAAACCATGATAAAATTAATATGAAAAACATGAACAAAAAATGTTATGCAAGAAAATTTAGGACATGAAAAAACATGAAAAAAGAAACATATATGTAATTATAATTTTTTCATAGACCTATTCTGATAAAAATTTTGTGGTCTAAATAGTATATATAGATGCTCAATTACAAGACTGGTTGAATTGTTAGTGAAACATTCATTTATAACCTTAACTTAGAAATTTTATTTAACAATTTAAAATAAGGTAAATTAACAAATCGTATTTAGTTTTTAACTATTATGATAAATTGCCTAGGGATCAGAAATATATAACCCAAAAAGAAAAATATTTTCAGATGAATCTAAAATAATTCCTATAAAATATTATTTATCTATGTAAGTAAAAGTAGAAGACATTTTAAGAATTTTATAATTTCATTCATTAAAAAAATATAGTGGAAATAAAATATGAAACCACATTCATGAAAAAAAATTTGGAAATATTTTAACCCAATGAGTAGGGTATCCAAAAACCTTTTATAACGGTCCCATGATTTATACATTCAAGAAATTATATTTTATCCACACCAGGGAATGCCCTCAAAAAATTTCAGAGTTTGTTTAGTTATCACTGGATGCACTGGAACTTCATGGTATTCGGATCCTCAATCTTCCTATCCATAGAATCCCTCTATTGTACTCATCAACAATCATAATCTCACAAAGAAATATGAATAAGATATTCACGGATGAACAAGATCTTCTTGAATCAAAAAATGGATGAAAGTCATTCTCTCTCTAGAAATAACTTCACAACCTGTAATCTCAAGGATCATGGATCAATTTCATTGATACTGAGCTCGTTTGAATGAGCCCATATTTATAGGAAAAAATTAAATTGTTGGATCTCTCCTCCAATGATTATATTTTTTTATTAAATATAACATGGACCTGTACACGTGTCTCCTAACAAACGGTTACATAGAATCAAATTGAATGATGTCATTTTCTATAAGAAAAATATGTGTAAGGGAAATAAAGAGATTAACCAAATATGAATAATCCAGGTTTATGAAAAATTGAAATTATACTATAAACATATAAAAAATTGGATTCTAGAAACATGGATATTTGGATTCAATTTTTCAAGGAATTCAATGTTTAAATTCCCAGGAACTGAGAGTCTAAATTCTAAGGAATTAAGAGTCAAAAATCTGGGAAATTCGTTGTCTATATTATGAAAAATTCAGAGTCTGAATTCAGAGGAATGCAATTTCTAAAATCCGAGAAATTTGGAGTTTGAATTCTGAGGAATTTTACGTATGAATTTCTAATAATTCAGAGTCTGAATTTCAGTGAATTTGGAGTCTTAATTTTAAAAAATTTGGTGTCTTAATATACGATAATTTAGAAGTTGAATTTTTGAGAATTCAGAGTCTATATGTTAAGAAATTCAGAGTCTGAATTTTAGTGGATTCAGTGTCTAAATTTCAAATAATTCAAATTTATAATTTTAGAGAATTCAGAGTCTAAAAACAGAAAGACTCAATATAATAGAAACTATATTATTCCATGGATTTTGATACAGATCTGAAATTTTGACAGTGTAAAAAATTGTTAGAATTTTTTTTGGGAAGTCATTGAACAAGGCATTGAAAACCATGGAATGGATAAAACCTTCTTAAAGAATTTAAAATTTTCCTTAATAAAACAATTTATAGAGAAAGATAATTTTTTATGAAAATGTGTTTTATATTTTCAAAACATAGAGAAATGTAAGGGTGATAAATAATCCTTATTATCTGAATTGTATCTGAATATTTAGATAATTGTATAAACTATTATTGAATTGATTTATTTTAATAATTGTTGGTGGTGGCCTAATGACTTGTACTAAAATCCTAAATGGGATTCCTAATTAGTACTTGAATAGACTTTTTGTCTTCCAGAATGTATTGGGAAATTTTCCTTGATGAATGTATGAGTTGATATGGAGGATGTATGAGGTATCGAAGTGTGGATTGGCTCTTTCAATGGAATTTTTAGTATCTATACTTTTGGGTTTTCATTTTGACACTTGGCATGTAATTTTTAATGACATATCCAATGTTTTGTTTTCATTCTGTATTTCCAGTTAATCTCATCATGTCATTTTGGTCTCTTGTATGGTTAAATATATATTCACATTCTATTTTTCATTTATTTTTGGTATTTTATTTTTATAATAATATAGGGTATATTCTCCCCATTATCAACTAATTAGACCCTCACTTCTTATCAAGAACCTGTGGCATTCATGAAGGTGCATCTATGGTCATGTAGTGGTCTTTCTAAGGGAATTAGTTTGTGGAACCCATGCTAGGATGTTATAGACAAATGCTCATATAAACATTAAATAAAATCATCATATAAATGGAATTCATGACGGAAGTTGAATTTGTGAATGCTGATAATTTTTTTTCTAGAACCACATTAAAAAAGTACACCAATAATTAAATAAAACAATGATTAATTTGGTAAAACCATAATTTTAGAATAGAAAAATTCAGGATAATATATATTTTCATGACCATAGTGTAATATTAGTACATATTTGGAAACATTTAAAAAACATGGTTTTGAATGAACACAAATTTTTGACCAAAGAGAGTGGAAATGTTATATTTTCTTAAAAACACATATATAATTTTCTTAATTACCCAAGTTTGTAAAAAATTTACCATTACCCAAATATATCCTGAATAAATAGTGTATAAAAATATTCACGAGTGTCCATCAGATAAGGATCATAATATTTCATCAATGAAAGTATAATCGTAACCATCCATGATAAATGATGAGATTATAGAAATAAATGAATACAACATTAGTAACACATAATTACAATCCCTGTGAGAGAATAACATCACATGAAAAATGAAATTTCTTGAAAATAATTATATTAATGATACAACATATCTGGGGGAATTAGAGGGACCTTGTAAAAAATATAGGTGCATAACATAACATGTACCTCAAAGAATGACAATTGAGTCCAAATTAAATTATTTATTTGGTAACATTTAAATAATGACATTCAATAAATACTAATATAAATTTAATCTTTTAATATAATAAAATAAATAACATTCGTGATATAACAATTTAATGATAATTATATAAACCATAGAATAATAATTTGTTGTAAATATACTATAAATAATATAAAAATAAAAGTGAGATGAGAAAACCCCTAAAAAATTAATGAATTTTATTAGTTCATGGTCACATTTTTTTTATAAAAATATTATTTTTTAGACATCTAAAAAATCATTATTCATTTATTTCATAACATATTTTATTTTATTATGACTTTAGATTACTTTTTTATAATAGTATCTTGTTAATGTTACGTTTTGGGTAATAACCACTTAGTTATTTGTATATATTTTAACATGTTATACTTGATAGTAATACATATATCATGATTTAATTTTTTCCAAAAATGTAAAAAATTATTTAAATGTCATATATATTGATTATATAATTATTTAAAATTAAAAATAAAATATTGAAATAGTAAATGAAATACACTATTCGTGCATATCGTAATCCATACGTACACAAGAATGTTAATCCCATTTTCTTATAATATATAAAGAATTAATGTAAATGAAATATAAGAATATATATATTTTATCATTGCAATTGGATTCATATTTCATATATATAATTTAAAATTAATTAGCCCAACCATAAAAAAATACAAGTATTGTTTGGACAAAGCACATTGCATTGAGGAGGAGATAGTCCAAACGCCCAAAAATATTGATATCATATGCCCAATAAATAGAATTCATGAATTTATGTGTTATATTAAAATTAATGAATCAAAAATAAATCAAAAATACCTAAACAAATCAGTAATTCCATCATTATTCCCAATAATTAAATGTGTTAATGGAAGAACCTACAATATCACATTATGAGGTGGTGTTATGTTGTACACACAAATTATGATTGTTTATCCCATATTAAGGAAGTGTGTGTGAGTGTGTGTCATACCCTTAACATAAAAATATCACATTATATTTAATATAATTCATTATTAATATAATATTCAAATAATAATAATTGATTGGGGTTTTAATAAAACTAATGTTATTATTGAAGGAAGAAACCCCTTTTTGGTAACTTGTTTTAGTTTCATATATTAGATTACTTTGATATATTTATTACCATTTTATCCTTATAGGATTAAGGTATGTATGCTTGGAAGATATTTTTAGAGGTTTTTCCTAAGTTAACTAGATTAATATCTGTGAATATGTAGGAGTGACTCCCCTTTAAAATGTGTGGGGAGAGGACATAGATTGAATTTTTGAAAATAATTGTGTGGTCCTATTGTAACTACCAAACATGGCAATTACATGAAAAATATAATTATATTAATGATGTTTCGAGTTATAAATATGGATAAGAAATGGGGTTTTAGAATGTTTAGTGGTATTATTACAACATATGGTTAATGTTTAACCACTGAGTAGTCTTATTTTTTAATTTAATTGTCGTAATTTTTTTAGTGACATTACGTCATATCATTGGTCCAAAACTAAGTTCAACATATTAGAAATTATAAATTACTTTTATTATAACTATGTAATCCATTTTTCTAAATTAAAATCACATATTTTTCAGAAATTAATTTTATATATAAATCCCATAGATAAGATGAGTTGAAATTTTTTTAACATGAGATAATTTAAATTTTTTCAATGTTTTTTATAGAATAACATTGAATAATTAGATCCAATTTCCTAAAATGGAGTAAATAAGTTATTATTTATCATATTTTACATTAAATGAAAATTTAAATATAAATTTACTATATAAATGAATTATAAGAAAATTTAGTTTTAAAATATAATTTAGTTTCTTTAACAATAATTCGAAAAAAAGAATCTTCTCAGAAAAAATACCAAAAAATGCCCTTAAGATAATATTTACAATATAATGTAGAAAATAATGCTTAATATAATAAACCTATTTTATAAAATTTAAAATTAGTATACTAAAAATTTTATATACATTAAAATGTGGAAAAAAAGGTATTAAAAAAATATATCATTGTGCCTAAAATTTGTTTAATTCTTATGTGTTGTATACGAAAAAAAGATGAATGTTGTTTAGTTTATTTAATATAGTATATATATATATCAATAAAATAAATTTTTATTATATTTCTAATTATTTTTCTAAGGTAAAAAATGATTGATTTCATAAATACAGTTTACTAGAAAACCATTTCCTAAATTTTCAAATGGTATTTATATTCATTTATAGTTAACTGGTCACCAAATAATTCATATTATATACATATTGAATCCATATTATCATATTGTAGTTATTATTATTTATTACTACCATTTGAATGGATTTTTTTAAACTATAACATTATTTTAAGAATGATATTATTGTATATTATTGTTTTGGAATCTAATGACATGAATGAGGGATATGTTATCGAATGAACATTGTAATGTGTGAAAAACAAGTAGATGATTTTGTTGTGTTTACCACAAGATATCATATGTGTTACTATCAGAACATGATTAAAATATGGTTTCATCTATTGAAAACTAAAATAAAATTCTATCAAATAAAAATAGCTTTATTAAACATTGCAATAAAAGAAGAATATCAAAATGATTAAATTATTTTGATAAAAATACTTCAAAAATTATTATGGTGTAATAAAGATAATAAAAAGAAATAATATCTCAAATTCAAGTGTAAAGTTCATATTTATTCAATTAATCATCAATAATTAAAATATCATTAATAAATATAGATGTATTTTTTAATCCCTCCATGAAACACATAGATATGTTTTAACATTTAGAAAAAAACACTGGAAATAATTGACGCATTCAATATTATAATTTTTATTCTGCCTTAAAGTAATGAAAAATCAAACATTTCAAGATAAATTAGGAAATATATCTTTTAATTTCATCCAACTAGAACTGTTGCTAAAAGAAACAATATATCTCATTTCATCTTAGATGAATATAAAATATTAAACTATGAGCTTCACTGAATAATTACTTCTCCAAATGGGGCACAAAAGCTATAATTATTCACTATCTAAATTTCGATGAAAAACTTATTAATATCAGGAGTCATCATCATATTGAAAAATTGTATGTTTTTTATAAAGCTTCATACTCCATTTATTCTTGATTAATTTAGTTAATCAATGATTAATTCATTGATTCCTAAAATAATAGTAATTAATTTATTACAAGAACAATTTCCTCAAAAAAATAAATTGATTCAATTACAATTGGATCATATTCTAATAGTATCATAATGAATGAATCATTATTATTCTAACATAATGAATTATCAAATAAATGTTCATATCAACGATGGTAATGAATCATGGTGTCATAATCTTAAATCAATACAATCTCTCTTCTCTGATAATGAATAACACTATTTTAGTGAGTATATACTTCAAAATATTATAATCACAATATATTCAAAACATTATTCCATGTAAATTTTCAATCTATTTTTTAATGTATGCATATTAAAAATGATGGATATGATAGTTTATCTTATAAGGATTCAATTTTCTTGATGTATATATGTTTATATAATCACTCTAAAATATATTATATCAAAATATGATGAATGAATAACTATTTTTGATACAAAATTCACTATATTGGGATATAAGAGATAATATTATATTATTAGTTATTATTATTTTAAATTCTATGAATTATGCATCACTTTATTCATTAAAGGAGAATACAACTCTTTTTAATGTTTATTTTTTATGGGAAAGATAAATGATGAATATTTTCATCACGTCAGTAGTATTAACAAACTAATCAATGAAAACTATGAATATATGCAATATTATTAATTATTGACCATTGTATAGTAGGTTTTGTTTTTTAAGGATTAAATATTTTTCAATCATTTTGTTTATGTCCAAGGAATAAAATATTCCCCAATACAAATTTAAATTT
This sequence comes from Viscum album, assembly GCA_963277665.1. Lineage (NCBI taxonomy): Eukaryota > Viridiplantae > Streptophyta > Magnoliopsida > Santalales > Viscaceae > Viscum > Viscum album. Next base: position 1,945,336,307 of record OY728121.1, on the reverse strand, counting down.
TCTAAATTTTCCTAATAAAATCATCTCTTTCATGGTTAAAATAAAAAAACTAAAATGTTTCTCCCAATAATCATAAAATTAACAAGTTATAATGATTATTTAAAAAAACAATGACAAATCTATCCATGATATTAAGAACATATCTATTCATGAGGTCTATAATTATAATTAGATAATTTTTGAACATAAATGGAATAAAAATATATCATAATTCCAATAAATATTATAGACCTATTCTCTATATTTTCCTCATCCATTATAGCAAGTTGTTGATAATGAATCCTGAGATCTACTTGTGAAAAATATTGACTTCTAGGGAGCTTCCAAACCAAAACTCTAAATTAGGTAATGGATACTTATACATAAGATTGATATTAAAAAAACCATCATAATCATTTAAAGGAATAATGAAACTATCTTTATTTTTAACAATATAACGATGTTCACCCCAAGGTGAATTTATTAGATCAGTGAATCCTTCATCAAAAACTCATGTAACTTCTTTTTCTTCTGCAAATAACTTATATTAGGTATTTTTATGTATGTTATAAAATTATATTATCATACAAAACTATGTAAAACATAATTTCTACCTCTAAATAAGATATAATAATAAGATATTAATGATAAGAAAATTATAAATTTTATATTTTAAATGAAACCCCACAAAATTTAAATTCTTACTTCTTATCAACAATATGAGAATGACAATCATTATTTAAATCTTTAATTATATTCTTTACATCTTGATTTTTTACAAATTTTATAAAATCCATTTTTCATGAAAACTAAATCTCATTCTAAAATATTACCACTTTAGCTATAAATATATATTATCATGTCAAAAAATATAATATATACAAATAATTAGCTCAAAATCTACTATGTTAAATCAAACAGGTTTTATAGGTAAATACCTTCGAGAGAAGATAATATTTGAATTTATAGTTTTTTTAATATTACCCCATATTGTTTATACCAAAAATATGTCTGCATTTAATGAGGTTTTTTTATAATTTGTCATCAAATTTCATGGTAACGAATGAATTTGTAGAACCTTAATCAACTAAGACATTGATATAATGATAAAAAAATTAATTTACATGACACCAAATAGTATGATAGTCAATCGGTTTCATAAGTAGTCATAAAGGATTTAATGACAAATTTTAAATTTTTTCCCTTATCATTTCCACAATTAATTCATTAAATGATAATATTACTAGAAAATTTAACATTAATATTAAAATAAAAACATATTACTATTGGGGTTTCCACATTTTTTCATTATTTTATTTATATTCAAGATACAAATGTCTAAACTATTATCATTGAAAACACATACTATATTTTTTTTTGTAATTTTGATTGGTTTCTACAAAACATATCTAAATATGTAAGATTCATTTTTTACCATTATATTTTAATAATTGATTCATCCCCAATTCTTGTACCTAATACCTGTATTTACTCATTCTTCATAGAACACATGATCATAAAATATTCCATTTCTAACTTCTATAAAAATCTAATATGTTACCAATAAAATTTAAAATCATGTTAATAAAATACCCATTCATATCTTTTATTAAACATTGATTAAAACTAATTTATTTTTATATAAAAATTGAGACTAATATTTTGTCCATAAAATTTCAATAGGGTAAATTTCACATCATAATTGGACACTAAATAATCAACCATCTACTATAACAGCATAAACTACTTCTGAATCATATGTCAAATATCCTTAGGAAAATGATTCCCATGGAAAATATTATTAAAATTTTATAATTAAAAGAAATTAATATATTCTATTTCCATTTTAATTTTCCCCATTTACCACCACTAATTGACCTGAACATCACAATTTTAATATGAATGAATTAAATTTTGATTATACGAGTAACCCAGGAATTTGGATAAATATTCCAATTTTTCAATCCATCCCTCAACAATTGTTGTGTCAGATGAATCACTGAGTGATGAAGTATTTATTAATGAAATATTAATTAATGTACACGTTCCTCTATAGTGATAGTTTTTATCTAACAATAATACCAATAACATTGATATATTACATCCACCAAACCATCAAAGAAAAAATCTTATAGATTCCAATTCCAACCATTCCAAGATGATTATTTGGAATGAAAATGTACTCCTTAAGAATTTATAATTAAAAATTCTCATTTACATTACTGAAAACCATTATAAATATAAATTTTTTAGATAAAAAGAATAGTATTCTAAAAATTCTTCATCATGTTAACATAACCATAAATTTTAATACATCGAACATATTGTATAAATATTATAATAAACTCTATAATTATCTAAACCACACTTGGATACCCACTGAAAGGCCCCTGCAAGTATTCAACCTATATTTTCATTTTAATTTGATTTATTTTTTACAATATCAAGAGTTTTTTCATATAAAGAGTTATATCTAGTTAGTTTATAACTATTAAATAACAATACTTTACTATTCAATGCAAACACATCCACTTAGTACCTATTTTTTATTACCAAAGAATACCGTTAAATTGGAACTCCATTTAATTTAATTACTACTCATCAAAATATTTAATATTACTAAATTATTTTAATAATGATACCAAAATCCTATGAAAAACTTTTAAACCATGGGGTGAAAACAAAATCCTCAGTAAGGGATGAAAAAAAACAGAAACATGTTATTTTATTAGAAAACCATGATATCAAATAAAAATTATTTCATTTAACATAAAAAACATTGATATAAATTAGTTTTTTACCTATATAAGAATTAATATTAAAAATAAAAATATGATAAAAAACATTATTAGAAAATATAATAGAATATTTTTTATCTTGAATGTTACATGGAAAACATGAAAATCAATGATTTGTTTCTTCATAAAAACTTTTCTTACTATTATAGGTCATATTTATTTCTCTAAAAATAATACTTCAGCTTATATTTTGATATAAAAACTCTTCCATAAAAAAAGATAGAAGATATAGAAAATTCATGTAGGTTCTTTGAATCATCAGCTTCATAGAACCATTATAATAAAATTTTTTAAGCCTTTATAAATGGACTAATGAAATCTCGTAATTCCATCATAATTCATTCTAAACTACAGTCATTAAAAAATGAATTATGGATTGATATAAAAAAACATAATCTTTAAAATTGTCTATGGGACATAAAATACATGATAACAAAAAAGTACTACCTTTAATAAAAATCAAAAAAACTACTTACATTTGAACCTATAAGTTAGAAATCATTTAATATTAATTTATACCTTTTTCCTTACAATATAAATTAAAAAAATTACATAGAATATTTTGATTTATTTTTTCATTTTTTTTATACCTAGCTTATAATTAAATACAACTACAAATATCTATTGTTGATGAAATAAATTGTTTTGACGTCATATATGTTAACATAGAACATTCCTTTAAAAAAATTCTAAAACAATAAAAAATATTAATATAACTCTAATAAAATTAATTTCAATGATAAAATATAAAGATAATAAAGAATAGAAATAAAATATACATTATAATTTACTTATATATATAAAAATATGTTCACAATTATATTTTACAATAACTAAAATAAATATTCAGAAAATAAATCTAAAAACATTTGAGACAATGTTGTAATTTAATAAACACCAATACATGAGGCCTTATTTTCCCATATGTCTATTATATTTCTATAAATTATTCTTATTTTAATTAATTAATATCTTAAAAAACAATTTTTTTTTTCATTTTTTTATTGTTATTATTTTTATTCTCTTCATTACAATGTTTTATTTAGTTAATGAAAATGTTGTGTCCATGTTGGATGTTTGGGGACATTATGTTCATAAAAATAAAAACATAGGTGTGTTGGCGATGGAAAAACAGTTTTTGGATTAAATAATGAAATAGTAATAAATTTTTTATCATTATTGTATCTACAAATTAGTTACACTTTTGAAACTGACCATCCAATAAGGACTTCAAATATCATATACATAATTATATAGAGATAGTAAATGTATACATTCTGGAATGTTAATTCCTTTTAACTAATAGGTGGAAAAAAATAAAAAAAAAATTAAAATTTTCATTTATAGATTCATAAATATGTTATTCGTTTTATATTTATTCACTATATATATATTTATGAAAATATTCTTTTGGTGGTAATGAAAAAAATATCACATCACTTCATGGATGTGTTATTACAAAAAAACACAGGAGTTATATCATCATTTTTAATTGGATGGAAAAGTAATTATTTCAATTATATATTACATATATAATAATACATATTTTATCAATGTCATATTTATTCATTTTATATATCATTTTATCCATCCATATAAATGTGGGATGATCTATGTACCACATTCCTTCATGGAAGCGGTAGTCCATTGGTACACGTCATTCATGTTTTCATATGTGATAAGATGGAAATGTTAATTAAAAAGGGTAATATAAATGACATAGTAACATTAATTTATATTTATGATACTAATTAATTTATTTAAAAAAATTTAATTATTTTTTTAAAGATGTGGTGAAGAAATAAAATTTAAAGGATTAGTTAAGAACTATACATATTTTTCAGACAACATTCATAGTTTTATAGCTAAATACAATATATCACTATATTATAATAAAAAAACGAAACCTAACAAATGGTGTCGGATGTTAAGAATGTTTTTTTTAATTAACTGGTTATTCTAAGAGATTTTATATGTGTTGATAAAAGAGAAGAATTTTTTTTCTCTTATATGTGGTGGAGAAGACACAATTTTAATTTTTAAATTATTAAAATATTTTAAATATTTACACATAGTAAATAATTACATATAGTACATTTATAAAAATAGACATTATTTGTTTAATATATGGATTCGAAAAATTTAGACCTTTTTAGGGCATTTTTAACTTGCCAATTTAGTTTTATCCATTTTAACTAATTATTATAGTTACCAAAGTAACTGTCCTTTTTTATGAATATTACAAATCATAATAACAAAAAAATGAAAATGAAATAAATTAAAAAAGGATACTTAATGTAATAATTATTATTCTATTTTATATAATTTAATTTTTATAAGTTTAATAAATTAATTATTATTTAACATATAATACTTATTTAAAAAATGGTTTCTATATAAATAACATTTTAAATAGTTTTTTTTGATGAAATCCATGTATAAAATTTATAAAAATATCTTTAATGGGATTATTATTATTAATACACTAAATAAATAAATAATTAATTAAAGATAATAATGATGATATGTTATTAATTTATAAAATTTGTGGTTTTCATAAATATTTTTAATTTTTTCACTAAAAAATTTTATTGAAAATTCCAAAAATACCACTCATTGACAAATTTTACATAATGATATAAAAACATATGTTCGTATATTCAAATAATACTTCTAATATTTTTTTCCTAAGTATTATATAAAACCATCTTATACAATTAAAAAATATATTATGAAGAAAATTACTTCCATTTTTATTTGAAAATTTATTATGGTTATTTAAATGAATATATCTATAAAAAATAAAATTTAGGAATATTATTGTGGAATGAATTAAATATACTACTAAAGTTACCTATATTATTATGAATGGATCATGTTTAAGTAAATTTGTAAATGATTATTCCATTGAATCCTCAATGTATAATGGTTGTGTATCATATTGGAATTCAAATGATTAACCTTTCCTAAGGATATAAAATTCAAATGATAAACTTAATTATTATTATCTAAATTATTGAAAATAATAATGTGAAATATATTATATCTAATTATTTTTTGATTATATATAAATTAATCATTTAATTATGTCATTTTTCATTAGTAATATTTATGATATACACCATGGATTATTCATTATTTTTATAAATAGATTATTTTTCAATAATCATATAAAAACAACTAATACATTTATAAAAATGGATTCTATAAAATTATAATGGGAATATTAAACTACTAAAAATTATATGACTCTACCATGTTATCTAATCTGAGATTTATGAGCTTGTTTTGAATGAAACATGATCAACATCACTACTATGAAATAATTTTATGTTATACAAATTTACTAATATCTTGTGATAAAAATTAAATATAAATAACTAATGAATGTATATATAATAATTGAATATAAATTAATAATATATTTGTAACTAGAAATAAAAATTTTTATTTAATATTTTATTAATGTTTTAATGATTATTATAACATAGTAAAAAGTAATTTCATTTTATTTTGGTTAATCTAACAGCTTAAATATTCCTTCAAAAATTGAAATGAATATTAACTACATCTAAATTTCAAATTGTGAAAGTTAATGCGGTTTCTCCAAAAAAACAATTAATTATATACTAATATGTTTTTTTGGGGATTAAATATCCTCTTACCATTTAATCTCTAGTTGGATTATAATTCACACTAAATTATTTTTATATGGAGGGATTGAATTAAATAATTTTTTATCCAAGAATAATTTTCCATTGTATCCATGTTTTCAGTATAGTTGATCAGATTTTCATATCAAAAATTAAATACATAATTATGGTAACATTCAATTTACATTTCCATAATTATAAATAATTGGAAATGGTACAGTTAACTCACTCTAATCTATTGTTTTTATGATTAACTACATCAATGCTATTCCATTATTATCATTATGATGATTTCAGTTGATGTTTTAATGATAACATAGAGTAAATATTGTTCACATTCTCATTCAATTTGAAATAATTAATTTATATATAATTATTTTCATTTTTTTATAAAGATGAATAAGGTATTCAACATTATATTCATTGAAACAGTATAATGCTTTTATAAATTATTTTTTCATATAGGATAGTTTTTTATTGGTTATAATAATTCATTAGGTATATGTATCAATAATATTATCCTCTACCTTTCTATGAATGATTCATTTTTGTGACTTCAATGGATCATATGAAATTAATTTATCCTTCATGAGATAAAAAATCTATGATGTATTTTGTAATGTGATTATTCTCACATGGCACAAATATGTGTAGTTTTAAATACCTTATGGGATTTACTAAATATTTATATCCCTAAAAATCATTGTGAAAATTGTTATATATCTATAGATGATATGTAAGTTACTATGGAAGAAACATAATAAAAAATGTATCTTCATTTTTTCCACAATTTCATAATGGTTATAGTTTTTCTCGTTGATATACAAAATTAATTTTACACATTTTTGTGCCCCATTTCAATGCTATACCATTTTCATAGGTTAATATTCCATGGTCATGATTAGAATTTTGGATTTGAAAAATTATATTCTATATTTTTATGCTATTCTAAAATACTTATTTTTTATTCATGTTTATATTATGTGATACATGTTATATTGGGTAGTATGTCCATATAAAATGGTCAGACAAAATGATTTTGTGTTTATAAATATATGTTATTTTATGTTAACTTATGGTGAAATTTAACATATCAAATGTGGTATAAATTATCATCACATATGTTTTTACTGAACTATGTATTTTAACTCTCTCTTTTTATTTGAATCCATTCCACAAATTTTATAGATGATTATAACCATTTATATGTAAAAAGTGGTTTCATATTTGGTGGGATTGTAGAGAAATGTTGAAAATTGGATATGATAACAAGTTTGTGTATCTAATATTTTATTACACTAAGAATTTATCATTATCTGGTGTTCAATATCATCAAATGTCACACCCCAAACTTGTAAATACTTTAATTTATTTCTTTTTATAGTATTGGATATTTTCCTTTGAGATTTGAGTTGAGTCCAAGTTAAATTATTTATAATTATGAATTTTGGGTGGCTTTTAGCCTCTAAAAAGGGAACCAGATGTTTGAGGGAAATTGTGTGTTTCCACCAAGGTACCCTTGCTGCTGGTCATAGAGGTAGGAAGTAGATACTACAATGTTTGAGCATGGTTGTTCAAACCATGTGGTCTGGTTATACAGTCGGTCACCATATTGGGAAGACACTACAACACGGTTTGGGAATGGTAGGATAAACTATGCGAGTTGGTCATGTGGTTGGTTCCTACATGGGTAGTGGCTTCTGCATGGTTGGTACACAATTTAATATAACTTGAATTCAAACCATACGAGCTACAAAGAAATTTTAAATATTAAAACCTCTAATAATGTATCACTTTGTCTGTTTTATCCAAATATTGTATCCCTCATCTTCTGTAGTTGTTGTCAATTGAAGGTATCCCCCAATCCCCTTCTCCATGGATCCACCTATTAAATATATTCTTCTCCAATATTCAGTTTAATGTTTCTAATGTTTTTTTTCAAATTTTTCATCTACACCTCTTCTCCTATCTAGATTCATTGTTTTTTATCTAAAGTTTTATCTCTTGGATGAACCCTAATGACTATAGTTTATGTATTTGTTGTGTTTAATTAGATATTAGTGCATGATGTTTGTCTGTGAGTCTTTTTTCTTCCTCCCTGAGTTTTTAACATCATTTATATTTTTCTATGTAGGTGAATCCATTTTTATAAAACTATCAATTAATTGTTTTAAGCATATCATTAGATTATAAATAGGATTATTATAATCTTGATGCACTTGGTCAGTTTGTAATGGTGTTTTTTGGTGGTATAAATTTTAAAAAAAATTCTTAAAAAGAGATTCTTCATATATTCCTATGTGTATATGCACCAAATTTGTTTTGTTGATGATCAATTTTTCATTAATTCAAAAATTAGATTATTTTTTTTGGTGATTTCCCTTAAAGATAATTTCTTTAATTTTTTGTATAGTTATTTTGGATTATCATGTGGAACATGTTAACATTTATATTATGTTTTAAATAATTATTTGGGAGGGCTCTATCTTGGTTTTAAATTCTTGTTCACACCTTGGTAAATTAACAAAAATTCATGGTCATAGTTTGGTCTAAATGAAAGTGGAGAATTAGGAACTGAAATTGGTTTTCGGATTTTCCATGGAAATTTACACAACACCATCAGATGTTATCATATCTATGGGTGTATAAGGTTCACACATGGATGAACATTCAATTGAAATTGACTCTTTAATATAATAATTTCCCTAAACCTCGTCTTTTCACAGGGGTTTTAATTTATTCCATACATATATATTTCTTAATCCTCTATAAACCTCCATGATTTGTAAAATGATTTTGAAATTATTGTTTGGAGTTTTGGTATGTTTCGCACTTTGGGAATATTATTGATTTCTAAATATTATAAAGGCATGTTTCTTAACTTGAACAGGTTGCATGACATCAATAGGGATTTATGTGGTATATTAGAGTATTTCAGAAATGTTTGTGATTTATTTAAGATTTATTTGTTTTGAAATTAAATATTCCTAGTTAGAAACATATACATTTTGAGGAAGGATTCAAAATTTTGTATGATAAAATATAAAATCATGATTTGAATTATATGATGATTTTTTAAATTGATTTGGATGTTGATGTGATGTTATAGAAGAGTTAGAAACATAGACAATGTGATATATAATGGGAACCCCTATAGAAAGATTTAACTACGTGAGATATTGTATAGGTGGTGTCCATGTTCGGGGTATGAAAATACAGCGATGGTGGGTAAGGTGATTCATGCATGAGAGGTCCTCCTAGTAATATAGTATATTTCTACCATGGGTCCCTTGGGAATATATTAGAGGTTCAAGATATGGTTACAAATTATCCCTGATATGATGGGTTTTCACCCCTGGATTAGTTGAGAATCCAAATGGATGATGATACTAGATTGGTAAATTTAGGGTTGCCAATTTGTTATCGAAAATCTAGTGTCACCATACTCCAACATGTGGTTATAAAATTAGTATGTTCCTTGATTTATCTAGGGATGTTTTGGAATATCCATGGATACTATCTGTATTTAATTGTTTACATCCCATTAAATTAGTTTCTTGAGCTATTTATCTATTTAAATTCATCCTTTCTTAGTAACACCTTGTGGGATTTCATTTTTGGGAATTGATTCCAAAAATGGAGAACTTGTTTTGAAATTTGGAATTCAGTGTTTGTTTTTTGAAAAAAGTGAATGAAATGGTTGTATTTTTAAAATGGTGAAAGCCTATTACTATATATTATTTTCAAACTATTATTTATGAACAATTTTTGGGAAAGGAAATGTATGGATTCCATGGTGGTTTCCTACTATGCAGTGAATCTCACACCCTATGTGTTTCATTTGGTGTAGGGAGATCCAAGATTTTTTGTTGGTATTAGGTTTTCTGTATTCTATTCTTATCGAGGGATTAGGTTGTTGGAGTATTTGGTTGGTTAATGTATGGGGGTGACCATGAGGACATGTGGAGAACATTTCATTGGTAGTTTGGTTTGGTTTTCTACATTGTATTTAGATTAATATATTGTATCTTGTATCTAGATTTTATTTTATATTTTTATTGAGGATTAGTTTTTAGTCATTTATATATGCCCAGTTTGTTAGTTTATTTATTTGATCCGGGTTTTGTACTAAAATTATTCCCCTTGTATATCATTTGATTCCAAACACTTCTTTCCTGTCCACTGGGATTAGGAGTGCCCATTAGACCATGTCACAGATCTGGATGGTTATTGGATCACATGGAATCCCATCCTGGTTTATAAAAAATGGTATTCAGGGAGGCTCTTGTTTTTTTAGGTTTATGGGAGTAATATATTAATATTTTTGGGCATTAAAAGTTATGTCTTAGGTCAGCGATTGATTACCACCACTCATGGTGAGACCTAAGTTTCCAGTGGTAGTTCATGAATCGGATTGTTTCATTTTTTTCGTTTTGTTTTGGATCTAAAAATGACAATGGAGGTTAGCCAATGTCATGTTATGACCTCAAATATAGTAGTGACCAATGAAGATTCCATATTCATGGTTATTGGTCATCTTAGTTGGTATTACACACTTGGGGAACGACCTACTACTATGTCATCAGGTTAAGCATGACCAAATGTTACTCAACCACGTAGTTTGTTGTGATTAAGGTTATGTATTGTTTTTTTCAGTGTTAGGGAGAATATCAAAATTAAAATTATTTTTGAAATAGAAATTATATCTTTAAAGTGGTTTTGGTTATGAAAAAATAGGATTTCTTTTATAAAAGTTTTTTGGTTTGAAAAATACAGGGAATGAATGGAATTCATAATGATGTGGCATGGGTTAACACTTGGTATTATTCATTAAAATTGTCACAAGTGAGGGACTGTATTTGGATAGTTCATTTTTGAATGTGTGTATCAAATTTTATGGACGCATGTGAAAAAATATTTGGAATTCAATTTTGTAACTAATTGAAATCAAAGTCTTGGCTGTGTTTTTCTAAAGGGGTTTTAAAAAAATAAAATGATTTCAAAAATTTGTTTCTATTTTATAATATGGGTTCAGTTTGTGAAATGAGGATTTTGTGTTTGTAAGGTGGCCTTGATAGATGGAGGATTTGAAAATTGAAATAAAATGGGATTTTTAATTGTTTATTTTTGGATTTTTCTTTTATAAGTTTGTCATGTGCGCCATTCATTTTGGTTGGAGGAATTATTTTCAGTTTTTCATGGGTTTTATATTGGTTTTAGTTTTGTATTTCCTTTGATATTTATAATATGCAATACAAAAATGTCCCAAAACATTCTAATGATTCATTCAAACCTTCTTATTATTCTGAGGTATTAACTATCCATCACGGAGATAATGTTTCATGAGAGGTAGTGAAGAGTCTTAAAGAATATAAAAAGTTTTTTCTGATCGTTGGGGACTCCTGATGCTATTAGAGTTTTTGCTGTTTTTGGTCTATTTAGGGGTCCATCCATGGATTAATGGGATTTTTTCACTACCATCAACGCATTATGTAATTATGTTGAATTTATTAAATTTGTATTTGACTTGTTTTGTATACCTAATGAGGTTAATATTAAAAAGAGTGAGAAGCGCATGAGTATTCGGCAATGAAAGAGAATAGTGAAAGAATATGTTGACCATTTTTTGTAGGTTAAATCCTATTATCTAGAGGTGGTGTATTTGGATTTTATGAAGTATTCTCTTTTAATTGGGGGACTTTATCATGGAATCAAGAATATAGTCAACTCCATCATAATCATCATTTAGAGAGGTCGGTGGATTATTTTTTTATGCGTTAGTTTTTAGATCATAGGTAGTTGGTAATAAGGTGTATCTTGTTACTAGTGGGGGTTCCCCACTAGTGTGACGGGTGGTCCAAAGGAACCAATTTCAAAGGGGTATCCTTTATTGGTTTTAGCTTCTTGTTCATAAAACCATTGATTCATGTGCCACAAGTGTGGCCAGTTCGGTCATTGGTAGCCATTTTGTCTCCTCTGTCCAAGGACCTACCATCGTTGTAGCTATTTGTGTCATCTGGATATGTATATTAAGATGTGTAACTTGAAGAAGATGGTATGATCATAGGATGTTAGCACAACACTATGACTAATGAGTTGTTTTAGTCACCAGGGCTTTATCCATAGGCATCAGAGTGAAGCTCGAGCATAGTCAGGAATTTCTTGGTGAATGTCAGAAAACACATGGCTTTGTCTTGTCTCCCATGTTTGGATGGAAACATTTAATGTTTTCTTATTCATATTTTCCATATATTTTATTTTAATATTTTCATTGTAATAGTTTAATGAACTCTTTATTTTGTAAACTGGGTGTCTATATTTATCTGAGTGTGTCACTTTTGACTGTTTTTTATTCATTAAAAGTTCGCATCCCTTTTGTGGGTCAGATTTAGTATTATTTTGGAAAGTTTGTATCGATATTTTATTTTATATTTTTATTCAAAATAAATTCTTGAATATTATTTCACGATCAGTTGGTTAGTTAATTTAATTGATTTTGTTTTTCACCTAAAATAATTCCCCTTGGATTTCATTTGATGACTGACACTAGATTTCATCCGAAGTGTATTAGGAATATCCTTCGGGCAACGCCCCAAATCGGGTCGACTACCAAGTCAGATTGAATCATGGCCTATTATGTGACATTTAATGTAATGTATATTCACATAAAATGTTATAATTTATTTTTATTTTATGCTGATGTGTGTTTTTTCATTATCTTCGAAGTATTTTCATAATTATTGGGATTATCGATTTATATATTAGAAGTAAAACAACAATGACTACACCAAAAGTTGTCCTTGTTTAAGCAAGAGAAAATTTTGTTCATCCATAGATTTCTCAATTTTATAAAAAGGTACCATAACCTCAAAAATATTATATCTATTTTTATTTTATTATTATTTTTTACTAGGGATTTTATTGTGTACTCATCGATATGAATTTATTTTTATTCAATAGATTGAGTAAGGAAAAATAAATTGAAAAATTATTCCTTTGGGTACATCAATGATTTTCCTAAAGAGAACTGAAATATCTGGACCTCTGATGTCTGGAAACATTTGATTCCCCATTGTCAGGAGCTAATGTTCATCAACTAAAACTTCTGATTTAGGTAGTATGTCTTATAAAACCACAAAATATAACCCAAGATACAACTCCAAATAAAACATCTATACCAAATCCCTGATGAATGAGGCATTTTTCTTTTATTATGATATCAAAAGTGAGTGTCCAACAATAAATATATAGATGTGGTCCAATATTTTGAAAGGATCATGCTCTAAAGATCAATTCAACGCCTTGTTAGAGTCACCGATGGGAGGGCGCAATGAAAAATAAATTTTGACTTTTTATAGAAACCTAAAAACCACAATTTTCAAAAGAACAAACTACCGAACAATGAATAAAATCTATTTCCAACATCATCCTTAAATTAAAATTGAATGAATGAATCCAAAATTATGATCTTCCACTAGTTACTGGGTGTATACTAGGGCACACTGAAAAACAAGAAGCGCAATGTGGGATCATAATGCATCATAATAAAAAATTCCACACATCAATCACAGTGAATAAACAGAACTCAAATCACAATCCCAACTACATTTTCAACATGTCAAATCCAGGATCCCAGGGAAGTTAATTCCAAATATAAAAATAAAAAATCAAACCTTTTCTCACTGATTTACAAAAAATTGAAATCCCCCTTTTTGAGAACCATTTCCAGTATCCAAAATAACGTAAATAAGAACCATTGGTATTCAATAAATTCTCATATATATATATATATATATCCTTATTCTATATGAATAAGTCATCCATACATACCACCACATATCCACTTTCCACAAACATACATCCATATATGTGATTATTCATAGAAGTAAGAATGGTTAATTCAAATAATTTCTCATTTCCAAAACTAATCATTCAAACTAAATCCAAAATTCTAGACTGACATAATGACACCCAATATAATTAATGAGAAAATTTTAAAAATTCCCGAGAAATTACTATTTCACATAAAAAATATTACTTCCAAAATCCGAAAAATGATACATATAATAGCCACCATTTTCCAATTTGAAACCTTACATTCTATTAAAAGATATACATTTAAGAAATCATTTTTATTTCAAAAAACAATTTTCCACAACAAATTCTATTTTTTCATTTTAAAAACCCCTTACATAAAAAAAATTCCATTTTTGAAAACGACCCATGCTAACCAAAAAAAATAAAAAACATAACTCACACAAAAACAAGTAGAAGAATGAACCGGTTACTATGCATTACATTAAAACATATCATAGAATATAATGCTTGAATAGATAATCAAACATAATAAGAATATTAAACCGTGAAATCATTCTATATAATCGTCTCTACTCAATGAAAGTCCATCACGTAGTAATGGCTCACTCCCATTATCATCCATTGTCTATAATGTCCAAATAAAACACTCAAATCTTATAGCTCCAATAGGAACTCAAGGATCAAGATGGTAAACTGACCATAAGAATATTCCCACAACTAAAACGTGACTATCGGTACTCCTAATGTATAAGATACATAACACCACAATTGAAAGGATCCTAATCTGATTCAATTTTGTCAAAAACCAAATTCGGTCAACCCTGAACCTATCACCCATGTTGGATCACAATAAAACCAGAAGGGTGTTTTCAACCCCCACGTGATGGAAACTATTATTGAGTAGAAAAATAATGAAATTTTGATTTAATTGACCCAAAAAATGAAAATTAAATAAATATAGGATAAATAAAATATAATCAAAATAAGAAGAAATAAATAAAACTATACATACCTCCACATCACTATGTTGGTCACCATGGAATTGTAAATCAACAAAGCCCCACAGAGAAAGAATCTATGATAGAAGAAGCAATATTCAAAAAGTAAACTAATTATATAAGAATCATTATTAAAACATAGATAGTGTGCATGGAAAAAATATTCCATATAAATCACCTTTAAAATTAAAACCATGGAATGTTAGTTTGAAATAAAAAATTAAACCATATAAAAATTAGTTTTTATATTTTTTTCAAATTCAAACAACATGATTCCAATTTCAATAAAAAAAAATTTTTTCTATCACATTTCCAATATATTTTCTATGAATTTATTTCCATTTTAAAATTGAAGGAAAATAAATAAAAATAAAACATGTTTTTTATAAAGGATGAATCAAACATGAGGAATCTAAAATTAAAATCACATCATAAGTATCATGTCATTAGAGAGAACCATGGGAAATCTATATAGATAACCAGAACTTGTGGGATCATAGAAACCTCATAGCTCAGTGGTTAATTTCATCCAAAAAAACTACCAACAACATTCCTGTGCACAATGAACTATAGAAGATCCCATCAAATTTTCAAGTGGTCTCTAAAACATAATACAATAATAATAGATTTAACGTTCATAAGAAACTACAGAGGATCCCATAAAAATTAATAATGGTATTCAATAATATCACATGTTTTTTAGTGTGTCAATTATCATTCATATAATATGAATCTGAGCCTCATCCACTTCAAAACAAAATATTGTACTAGTTATAGTTCTTCAACATACATACCAAGGATTCCCTTTGTGGTCTATTTCTAATTGTTTAATATTTTATCAATATATTACATAATAATGTATCATTTTATTTATTAAAAACCCCATTTGACAGCTCACCACTACTCTCCCTCCATGAGTCCATAACAATTTCTATGTCATAGAACAATGAATAATTATCATAAATAGGCACATATCACAAGTCATGCAATTATCATACACAAAACTTTTCTAAAAATGGGGGTATGACTGAACTGGGGATTACTACTTTCAAAAAGCAATACCAAAGTGGAAAATAGACCAAATTTCATTAAAAGGAATATAATCACTTTAGAAATCATATTCACCATACATTATTAATATTCATAACCATTTGAAATACTAAATAAACAACCAAGGAACCACACATTTAAAAACAAACTCTAAACCATACTAAAGTCAATAAAACCCATTTAAGAATGTCAAATCATATTCAACATCAAATTTACACCAAAACCCATCCACCTTTCCAAACATACAAAAACATGAAATTTCCCCCTTTTTAAAATCACACTCATGACCATTTTAATCCATGTAAATTTTCACATACATTTTACTCATAGAAAACATATTTGGAAATACCCAATATACACTCAAAATCATTTTGGGAGAAACTTATAAATTCTTATCATTTATAACCAATTGAGAATTAGAAATACATTATGTTTTCTGAGGAATTTATAAGATCATATTCAAACATAAAAAAATTATGTTGGATGATTAAATAAATTACATAAAATAATAAATATCCATTTATAACAACCACAAATAGATCATATAACTTATACATACTATGTAAATAAAAAAAATTAATACAATCCCAAAATTATGGAATTCAACCTTGAAGTTCCCGGATTAGTGTGATCACTGAGAGGGGGAGGGGTGAATCAGTGATCCTTTTAAACTTTTTACTAATTGATTCTTTATCAATTAAACCTATATGGATTGTCAATGCCTCGATCCACTCTTCATGTATCTCTCATCCATTCCTTGGGTGATGTAGTAAATGTAAAGGCACAAGACACAAGGATTTACAAGGTTCGGCTCTAAAGGCATGCGTCCATGCCATGTTCGTTAAATGCCCCAACATGGTTTCTCCACTATAATTCGGTTAGTAATTACAATGGTCGATACAGAGTCGCACTGTATATATCCTGAGTCCCATAGGAGGTTGTTTATACTGCATCCCACAGCGTTACCAGAGTCCTGCTGGCCTCCTTCATCTTCCACCGAAGACTTCTCCACCCTGAGTCTCACAGGGGGTCTTCTCCTGGCTCCTCGAGTAACACGAGTAGCTCTTGTTGTTTTGAAGCCCTTCAAGAGTCTTCAACAGCCTTGGATAAGTTCTTCTGGCCTTGCTCACTTCTTCTAATCACTTTTGGTGATTAGGAGTCCTCTTCTTTGCTCGGGATTTATCTCCTTCTTCTAAGGATGACCCGACCTCTGTCTTCAAGAATCTTGATTGGAATATTATGTTCATAAACTAAGTATGCCCACCCAATCTTCATGGTCTTCTCAACTACTGAAAAACTCAGATAAATGATGTCTTTAACTTTAGTTTGGCTTCAGTCTCACTTTAATTCAACTTCATTCCCTGAATGCATGGAATCTCTGAATCATCATGCACCGATTGCATGGCTTCTCAAATATCTTCAACAACATTTGTTCTTGGAATTCTCAAATGAACACACACAAATGATTCTTTATTTACATGTTCATGTGCATGAAAGAATGCATTCTCTCACCTTTTCTTCTCGGTTTGATAAACCCTCAAAGGGTGTCATCTCTTATAGCACACACACCTTTTTCTTCAAGTCACACTCTTTTATTATTTCTCACACACACTAAATTGTGTGTTGTTCTTTAGTGTGAATTTCTCATTCTCTATTTCTTCTCAAGGTTTTCACCCACTTTTTCACTTATTATACCTACATGGACATGCATGTATCTTCTTCCTTCACATGGGCACACACAAGAGGTATGGTCTCCTTTATTTTTTCACACACTAAGGCTTCGGATTTTTTATTTCTTTGCACACACACACTAAAAGATGGTGTAACCTTCCTCTCCTTTTTCACACACACAAAACCAATGTATGTTGTGGACTTCCTTCTTCAAAGTTAATCTTTCTCTTCACATGAACACACACACACTTTGTTCTTATGTTTACATGCACATGTACTCCATTATGAAATCACACTTCATCAATTAAATCACACACAACCCGAATGTGTATGTGGATATTATATGTGTGAGGGTTTCTTCTCAAGAGGTTATCATGGCCTCGTCCTCATGCACGTGTTCCTCTTTGTGACAACACAAGGCCTCATGATCTTCTTCATTGTGCAAAACACGAGTTCACATTTCTTCTTCTTCGTGCAAACCAGGGACCACAGGTCTTCTACACACCAAGAGTGCTTGGGTGCAATAGGCGCACAGGGTGCGACCTTCTTCTACCGCACAAGGTGCATCAAATTCATCTACCGTGCAAGTGGTGCGGGAGCTTCCTCCTACCTCACAAGTTAGCGTGAAGAGAAGGTGCGGAAGTGTGCGTGGCATAGGTTCTTCCTACCGCACAAAGGGAGTGTGGTGGCATCCTCCTGCTACGTGATTTCGTGGGCACAGAGGGTGCGCAAGTGCAGCCACTTGCTACCGCCCAAGTATGAGGGCAGCGGGCGCACAAGTTCGCGGCTCAGCTTCTTCCGTATTGCGCAAGGGGAGTGCACAGGGAGGCCTCCTACAAACTTCTTTTGCATAGGGTTTGCGCAAAAGGAACTCTCAGAGCTTCGGGTGGCTCCGAACTGATCTATCGGGTAGGTTGTGTACGGGGCTATTTTTCGCGTTGCTCAGAGCTTCGCGAGACTTCTTCTCTCAGACAATCAGCAGCAGCCCTCTTTGGTTTGGGATTATCCTTTTGTAGGCAAAGTGTTTGATCGAAGCCACGGGGATGAAATCTTTGAAGGCCCGAGATCTTTGGCGTTTTGATATCTTCAAATGCAAATTATGATATGGACGAGAATCACTGTATCTTTCATTCACCACGGACTCCTTTGGACGTAGATACATCATGTGAATGTGTCCTCGAACGCACGCATGGCTTCTTCCTATTCTATCCATGCACGAACACTATGCCTCACAACTCTGTTTTCTTCGGCCTCATTTGAAATCTTCATCTCGTTGCATGCATGCGACTTTTAATGCATGCATGTGTTTGAAAAAGGGAGACGAACACAACAGAGGATTTATCTTCATCAGAGGTGGTCAGGAGCCCCTTATACCTTGCTCAGGCGGCTCTAGTTTGAAGGAGGCATTGAGGGGAGTCCTCAGCTCGGCGAGAGGTAGGAGACGACTCCAGCGCCATTGGATCTACGTTTAATGAACACGAAAGAACATGATTAGAACCCAGCGCCGCAGATGAAATAGACGGCAGTGATCAAACACGTGATCATATGAGTGGCCAGGATTTCCTCCACATTTTAAAAACTCGTCCCACATTGAAACATGCCCCAGTTTTTGCATGGTTTAAAAACTAGCTCCTCCCACCATCAGCTCAGAAATCTCCTCTCCCCCTCTGGTGCCGCCCTGCACCGGTTCTCTGCGGGCGCGCTTCTGCACCCACTATGCTCCACTGGGTGCGCACATAGTGCCCATGCTTCACGGGGTCATCACAGTGTGGCACCCGCGGGCTTACACACGGCCCACACCATGCCTCGGGGAGGCCTTCGCCCTGAGGATTTCCCTTGAGCACGGTTGAACCTTGGGTCCCGCAAGAGCATGAGGTGAGGGACCTCAGCTGGCCTCCTTGGTTGGCTTATTTTTGTTAAAACTACATAGTTGGTACTTTTTATAAAAGCAACGTAACCAAGTAATAAAATTCCAAACCATACTTCATCTCCTCTTCATCTTCTTAAGAACTCCATATATCTTCATCAACGTCTCTTCTTATTCTATTAATGAATGGAATTCACAAGGATCTCTCAACTATCTTCATCAACAATAAACCATTAATCACCTGATCTTCAATGTTATTCTTTAATCCTATCATAGGTGAGGTTAGATCATCTTCAAATCCTCATGCACTAACAGATAGTGCAAGGTATTCTTCAAACCACTTCATCCACTTAGTAGCTGTGGATGATTCATCTTTTCACCTCATCCACTTAGAGGTTGTGGATGGATCCCTTCATCATTTCTCATCCACTTAGTGATAGAGGATGGAAATTCCTTATCTCCCCATTCATTGTGAAGAAAATGCATGGACTTCTAACAATGTTGTGAAATTTTATCTTCTTGATACATGTTCTTTAAACTTAAGATCGGCTCTACAATCGTCTGATTTGGTATGGAGAGTGTTTCAATATTTACCTATTATGCCAGTTAGTGATTATCCTAAGTGACATGCTTCTTAGTACCATGGTCATTCTCCAATCCTCACCATCACCATTACTTCCTTTTTCATTCACATACTGACAATCCTTTTCAGCCATTAAATCCTTGACACCTTATTGACAACAAATTCAATACAGTGCACAACAATCTACCCCTTTGTATTTGTTGTCAATATCACTAGAGAACATATGAAAGGGTTAATATGTGTGCCACGATTTTCACCCCCTTATTGGCAACCAAATTCAAAGGTGTAGTGTGGTTCTCTTCAAAATATTTCTTCCTCCCTTTGAATAGAATCTTCTGGAAAATCACTAAGAGAGGGATGATTTCACATGTTCACTTTAGAAAAGAGCCATTAGTAAATCATCTCTAAGTCTACATGGGCTAACCCAATATAGAAAACAATAGTTATGTAACCAAGGAATTAAATGGTGTCCACAATTCACTATACATGTGAGATCGTTCTTAGGCTTCAAGGGGTTGAAATTTTTTAGATATATCAATGAATTTCTAAATCTTGCACATACTTCACCAAACTCTTTAAGAAGTTCAGGTGCAAAGATAAATCTACCCCTTTCATACTTTTTTCTTCAATCAATTACTCCCCCTTAATTGACATATTAAATACAATTAAGAAAAAGGGGATGAAAGTGTTATTGGATTACCTTCATTCATCACAAGATGATTTGAATCTCAAAAGATCATCTTCTTTAGATTAGCTCCCCCTCAAGGGGTGCACTCCATTCAATCCATACCATTCTCAATTTGAGAGTGATCATCATCTTCAATTCCCTAAAATGTAAGCACATGTATATATCAGTGATTAGGGAATAATATGGAGCCTCCTTGGTTCGTTAGTTTGAACAACATGGTTGAGATGATTCTGTCAACCGAGATGTTCCACATTCTCCATTATTCACTCTTGCACATTTGATCTTCAATGATATTTGTGCTGGTGTGGATCTTAATACCTCTTCAAATTCTTTGTGTGTGACTCCTCTCTTTCTAAGTGCCTTTTGATCACTAGAATCTCCTGGTGCAATCTTCATTCTCTTGAAGAATTATTTTTGAGGTGGAATTAGTGTCATGCATTTATTACTAATATGACCAGCTTTATTGCACCTCACACACAGAACTTCATCATCATGTGAAATCTTTTGTTTTCCTTTTTCACTAGCTTTGGAATGTAAATTTTCTTCCTTTCTCACTCATTCCAAATCTTCTGGCCAGATGATTAATATGTCATTTGGAAGTGAGGCTTCGGATTTGGATGTTCCACATGCTTCCTTTGATGATTTTAAGTTACCTTTATTAGGTTTCTTATTTTCAATCAATACCTTCTTCTACTTTTGGATTGATTGTCCTATTGAGTGCAGTTTGCTTCTATTTAATTCCATGGATTTTTTAAAAAGATCCTTGGTATGACCTTTCTTTCCACATTAGAAGCATTTTTTCTTGGTGGTCATTCTAGATGCATCACCCTTCTTGGATTTCTATATCCAAGGACTTCTCTTTCTTTTTCAAGATTTTCTTGGGATCATTTTCAACTTTTTCTACTCGCTTCCCAATGAAACTTCTTCATTTCTACCTAGGTTATATGATATTCTCTTCTTTTCAGCTTTGGAAACATTTGGAGATTGGTATGTATCATTCTTGTGACCAATTTTGCATTCATCCCAGATGTTATCAAAATTTTCAAATCTGTTTGCAGTAAATAGATATTTCTGGACATGTGGATGTTGCTTCTTCTTCTCTGGCTTGTTCCCCCTTGGAATGGTCTTCCTTTTTGCTTTTTCATTTATAGGATTATACCAACAATCCATTGCACAATGTCCATACCTATTGCAACACCATCATTGACCCACAAATCTTGTCTTGTTGACTTCTTCTGATTGTTGGGTCTTTCTCTTCAGTTGCTATGTGTTTTCAGGAGATCTCTCATTCTTCATCATCCTCATCCATATTTGTTTAGAGTTATTCCTCTATCCTGCTCTTTTTGTTGAAAAACATTTAGAATCATCAGTACAAGATGGTATGAATGGTACCTTCTTCTTAGAAGATGATTCCCTTTCATTAGAGGATGTACTCCTTTTGGAATCATCTGTCTCAATGAACACTTGAGTGGAAAAATTTCTTCTTTCAGATTATTGGGAGGCTTCATCATTGGGTGATTGCTGATTTTTAAATATCACCTCTAGCTCTAAGCATTTCACGTTGAGAGAGTTATTCTCATCCTCAACAAATCTTAGCCTTCCTTCCCAATTTTCTTTCAGTTGTTTCATCTGTTCTTCATGTACCTTCTTCATTTCTTGCAATGAATTTTCAAGCTCCATTACCATTTTTACATTGTCTTCTAGTTGGGAATCTTTTAAAACAATTGAAACTTTGTCCCTCTTTTCTAGCGCATGGAAAACATCTTTAAATACTATCTCAAAGAATTCATTCGCACAAATGCTTCTTTGTAGTTCTTCAGTGACATCATCAATTCATTCACGACAAAGGGAAATGGTTTCATCCTTAGCCTTCACCAGCTTTGTAAGAGTGTTGGTTATGCCAACCCTTATTTCCAATTGATCTTCCATAGAATTGGATTCTTCTTCTAACTGTAATTTTCTTCTTGAAGATCATGGATACTTGTAGCAATACACATTGCCACTTCCCTGGGGACTGTCTTCCGAAGATATTTGAGTGAATTTAGAAGATCATTGATTGTTCCATCATCATCACAACAAGATTAGGCTTCATTAGAAGAGTGATAAAAGGAATTGTCATCTATTGTGACCTTCAAATTACCTTCAATAGAAGGTGTTTCTTTATTAGTAGTGACCTTCTTCTTTATTTTCATGGAATGTTTCTTCTTTCTATTTTTCTGAGTCTTTGCAGATATCTCCATTTGAGGGTGTTCACTCATTTCTTCAAATCCATACATCATATAGATTCCCTTGAATCTTTGATAGGGAACCTCCCTCTGATACCAATTGAAGTGCCCGAATCAGTGTGATCACTGAGAGGGGGAGGGGGTGAATCGGGGATCCATTTAAATTTTTTATTATTTTATTCTTTATCAAATAAACCTCAATGAATTTTTAATGCCTTGATCCACTCTTATTGTATATCTTATCCTTTCCTCGAGTTATGCAGTAAATGTAAAGGCCCAGGACACAAGGATTTACAAGGTTCAGCTCCAAAGTCCTACATCCTTGCCATGTTGGTTAAATGCCCAAACATGGTTTCTCCACAATAATTCGGTTAGTAATTACAATGGTCGATACAGAGTCACACTGTATATCTCCTGAGTCCCACAGGAGGTTCTTTATACTGTATCCCACAGTGTTACCAGACTCCCACTGGCCTACTTCTTCTTCCACCGAAGACTTCTCCACCCTGAGTCTCACAGGGGGTCTTCTTACTCCTCGAGTCACACAAGTAGATCTTCTTCTTTAGATTCTCTTCAAGAGTCTTCAACAGCATTGGATAAGGTCTGTTGGCCTTTCTCACTTCTTCTGATCACTTGTGGGGATTTGGACTCCTCTTCTTTGCTCGGGATTTATCTCCTTCTTCTAAGGATTACCCGGCCTCTGTCTTCAAGAATCTTGATTGGAAAATTATGTTCCTGCACTGAGTATGCCCACACAATATTCTTGGTCTTTTCAACTACTGAAAATCTCAGATAAATGATGTCTTTAACATTAGTCTGGCTTTAGTCTCTCTTTAATTAAACTTCATTCAATGAATACCTGTCATCTTTGAATCTTCATGCACCGATTGCATGGCTTCTCAAATATCTTTTAGAACCTTTGTTCTTGGAATTATCAAATGCACACACACAAATGATTCTTTATTTACGTGTCCATGTGCATCCAAGAATGCATGCTCTACTATTTTCTTCTTGGTTTGATAAACCGTCAAAGGGTGTAATCTATTTTAGCACACACACCCTCTTCTTGAAGTCACACTCTTTTATTCATTCTCACACACACCAAATTGTGTGTTGTTCTTTAGTGTGAATTTCTCCTTCTCTCTTTCTTCTCAAGGTGTTCACCGACCTGTTCACCTATCATACATGCATGGACATGCATGTATCTTCTTCCTTCACTTGGGAACACACAAGATGTATGGTCTCCTTTACTTTTGCACACATTAAGGCTTTAGCCATCATGTTTATTTGCACACACACACTCAAAGATGGTGTGGCCTTCCTCTCCTTTTGCACACACACAACCAATGTGTGTTGTGTCATACCTTCTTCAAATTTAATCTTTCTCTACACATGTGCACACACACATTGTTCTTGTGTTTACATGCACATTTACTACACTATACAAGAAACCTTCTTTATGTAAATCACACACAACCCGAATGGGTATGTGGATATTATATGTGTGGGGGTTTCTTCTGAAGAGGTTATCAGGGCCTCAGCCTCATGAATGTGTTCCACTCTGTGACAACACAAGGCCTCAGGGTCTCCTTATTTGTGCAAAACAAGTGTGCACAATTCTTCTTCTTCATGAAAACTAGGGAGAACGGGTCTTCTACACACCAAGAGTGCTTGAGAGCAATAGGCACGCATGGTGCAGCCTTCTTCTACCACACAAGGTGCTTCAACTTCTTCTACTGCGCATGTGGCGCGATAGCTTCCTCCTGCCGTGAAAGTTAGTGAGAAGAGAGGGCACGCAAGTGTGCGTGGATCAGCTTCTTCCAACATCACAAAGGGAGCACAGTGGCTTCCTCCTGCCGCATGATTTCGGGGGTACAGAGGGTGCGAAAGTGCAACCACTTGCAACCATGAAAATATACGGGCAGCGGGCGCGCAAGTTCACGCATCGGCTTATTCCCTATTGTTCAAGGGGAGTGCGCAGGGAGGCCTCCTCCAAACTTCTTTTGCATAGGGTTTGTGCAAAAGGAACTCTTGGAGCCTCAGGTGGCTCCAGACTACTCTGTCGCGCAGGTTTTGCGCGGGACTTTGCTTCACGTTGCTCGGAGCTTCCCGAGACTTATTCCCTAAGACGATCAGTAGCATCCCTCTTTGGTTTGGGATTCTCCTTTTATAGGCAAAGAGTTCGATCGAAGCCACGAGGATCAAATCTTTGAAGGCCTGAGATCTGCGGCGTGTTGAGATCATCAAACCCGGATTATGATATGGCCGAGAATCACTGTATCTTTCATTCACTGCAGACTTCTTTTGACGTAGATACTTCATTTTCATTTTTCACTGAACGCACGCATAGATTCTTCCTATTCTATCCATGCACAAACACTATGCATCACAACTCCGTTTTCTTAGGCCTCATTTGAAATCTTCATCTTGTTGCATGCATGCGACTTTTAATGCATGCATGTGTTCGAAAAAGGGAGACGAACACAACGGAGGCTTCATCTTCATAAGAGGCGGTCGGGAGCCCCTTCTACTTTGCTCGGGTGGCTCTGGTTCGCGGGAGGCATCTCGGGGAGTCCTGAGCTCGGTGAGAGGTAGGAGACGACTCCATCGCCATTGGATATGTGTTTAATGAACACGGACAGCCAGTATTAGAACCCAACGTTGCGGATGAGATAGACGGCAGTGATCAGATGCGTGACCGGATGAGCGGCCAAGATTTCCTCCGCGTTTTAAAAACTCGTCCCACATCGAAATGCCCCACAGTTTTGGCACGGTTTAACAACCAGCTCCTCCCACCATCGGCTCAAAAATCTACTCTCCCCCTCTGGTGCCTCCCCGCACTAGTTCTCTATGGGTGTGCTTCTGCTCCCACTATGGTCCTCCGGGCGCACACATAGAGCCATGCTGCACGGGTTCATCACCGTGTGGCACCCTCGGTCTTATACACGGCCCACACCATGCCTTAGGGATGCCTTGGCCCCGAGGAATTCCCTTTATCATGGTTGACCCTCAGGTCCCACAAGTGCTTGAGGTCAGGGACCTTAGCTGGCCTCCTTGGTTGGCTTATTTTTGTTAAAAGTACATAGTTGGTACTTTGTATAAAAGAAAAGTAACCAAGTACTAAAATGCCAAATCATACTTATTCTCCTCTTCATCTTGTTAAGAACTCCATATATCTTCTTCAACATATCATCTTCTTCTCATAAATAATGGAATTTCCAATGATCTCTCAACTATATTCATCAACAATTTACCATTAATCACATGAAATTGAATGTTATTCTTTAATCCAATCTTATATGAGGTTGGATCATCTTCAAATCATCATGCACTAAGAGATAGTGCATGGTATTATTCAAGCCACTTCATCCACTTAGTAGCTGTGGATGATTCATTTTTTCACCTCATCCACTTAGAGGTTATGAATGGATCTCGTCTTCATTTATCATCCACTTAGTGATAGAGGATGGAACTTCTTTATCACCTCGTGAATTGTGAAGACAATGCATGGACTTCTAACAATGTTGTGACATTGTATCTTCTTGATACAAGTTCATTGAACTTAAGATCAGCCCTACAATCATCTGATTTGGTATGGAGAGTGTCTCAATCATTAACTCATATGCCAGTTAGTGATTCTCTTAAGTGACATTCTTCTTAGTACCATAGTCATTCTCCAATCATCACCATCACCATTACTTCCTTTTTCATTCACATACTGACACTCCTTTTCATCCATTCAATCCTTGACACCTTATTGACAACAAATGCAACACAGTGCACAACAAAAATAATGGGATAGGCATAGAGAACCTACCTCAAACTCAAGGTGTGTTGTTATAGATGAAGGAAACTCAGATATTCCATTTACCACTTTTTCATATATTCACCCTCACTTATATGAATGTACACATTTCCCCAATATACATTTTTAGGTCAAAATATGTACAAGGGAATCATTACACTTATTTATATATGTGTATAAACCCCACTACACATACACACATATGAATTTCCATATATATATATTTAGGAAAAACAAGAACAATTATATATATTCATCATATCAGGGATGAATATATATAAATAAAGATATTACCCATATCTATGCATTACTATACATATGTATCCATGTATCTTTGGAAAATGGCAAAACAAAGTCACTACAGTGAAGTCCAATGCACTAAATAAAATTACCAAAAACTCAAAAATCACAAAATACCTAATTTAAATATGTTCTAATGGAAAATTGTGGAAGGAAAATTCCAAAAATTAATAGTGGGAAGACCCCAATAGTCTTAAATGAATATAATTTTTGGGTGGAGACCAAAACACACATAAAGAAGTCCTAAAATAACAATTACATAACCTATTAAGAAGATAATAATCAAATGTTGAATCCCATGGAACCCTATGGTTTTCCCAAAAAACATACACCACCCAACAGAGAAGGAAACCAATAAAATAATTAATATGAGTGGAGAAAATACTGAAGAGAGAACATCAACTCATTAAAAGGTAGAAAATCGAACAATCAGAAGGACAGGGGGCATATGCACCGAGAGAGATATAGGAGGGGGATGAGATGTTCCACATAGAGAGAAAATAGATGTTAATTTCATTTTCAGAGTAGGGGAGGAAAGAGGGAACCCCTATTTTTTGGTTTTAATTAAAAACCTAGTTAATAATAATAATAATATTATTATTATTAAAACATTTCTTTTTTCTGATTATCTAGTATTTTTTATTTTAATTTAATTTTTTACCACATGGAAGTCACATAGTTTGGCCAGACAGTCTAAAAACCCATAGTCTGCATGTGCACACCATAATAGAGTGATGGGCATGTACATGGGCATGTCACACAATTTGAGAAACTAACCTCTAACTGTGCAATTCACCTCTGTGATTTGACAGATCCATTTCAAACACCTGTCACACAGTTTCCTCTAACCCTACACAATCCATGATTCAACATGAGAACGATGAATTGTAACTTTTAGGCCTCACAAAATTTTTCTTAAACAATTTTCAAAC
Organism: Viscum album; assembly: GCA_963277665.1. Taxonomy (NCBI): domain Eukaryota; kingdom Viridiplantae; phylum Streptophyta; class Magnoliopsida; order Santalales; family Viscaceae; genus Viscum; species Viscum album. The sequence continues at coordinate 1,945,307,940 of OY728121.1, read as the reverse complement.
TGTTCACATGACTAAATACATATAAATGTCTTCAAAATTAAACAAAACTCACTAGGAAGTTGACCAAAAGCTCAAGAAAATATTCAACACCCTGAAATGAATAAACATTAAGGACACTCGTGGTTTGGGTGTGATTCCTCTATCTAATTCTTTTATATCCTTCATGACCACACAAGGGGGTTAACTAAATAATTTACGTTATTGGTTCCATGTATAATGATGTATATTTCATAGTAATTCTATAGTTTATTTAGGATGATTTATCATATATTCTCTCTATAAGTATCCTTAATATATAGGCTCTGATTTTAAATGATTGTAGACATGTTTTCATTGACGATTCCACATAATCATTCTATAATCATACTATAATATTGGTGAATTTACATATGATGTGTAGAGTAAATACATTGAAGATGATAATTTTTCTTCTTTATCCTTTATAACTATTTTAATCGACAATTCTAATATATATTTTGATTGTAATTATATTGAGTGAAATATAATATTGATCGTTTCATGTATTTTTTGGACTTTACTCTTGATGTTTTTGTGGGTACCCCAAAGACCAATCATGTTTGGTAAGTCATTGATTTTTTTATTGTGAAATTTCATAGTTTGTTTCTCAGTCATTACACCGTAGTAATTTACATTAATTTAATATTTATAATTTTATAGTTAATTATTTTGGATTTATAGGAATTGTATATGAGGATAGCTAGTGATATGAGCTTCCAAAAATATTATATTACCATATATGATGATGGTTGATATTTTAATAAAGTAGATATTTATTTTATTTTCCTAAGGTGGTCACTAAATATCTCACCAATTTTATCCATTGTGTTTATGTTCATGCGATATGTTCTCTCAAAAAATATGCATTATTTCACTAATATATAATGTGAATGGATATTATGAACATAAAAAAGTGAAACAATGTGTGATGGGCCATAAATGAGGATTGAATAGTAGATTTAATCCGTCTTTTTCAGTGTTTAACATCTAGAGAATAGATGTTGGATATATGATATAGTAAACATTGACCGATGTCAGTTTTATTAGATGGATAAAAAAGTGGAATTGAGATAACATACCACAATTCCCATATATATGGATAGTGATGATATATAAAAATTAGAGAAGTTGGATATGATGGATCTATTAGATGTGTGAGAACAATTAATCTATTTGTATAGATAGTGGGGAGAGTCTTCCTCCAAACATGATTAATGAATATCTGGGTGGGTGTTCACTATGTCATAATCTAAAAATGTTAAGATCGCATGAACTCAAATATTTTTTATGATATAATATGGTATTAATGCCATCATATAGGGTGATGATAGTATGTTATGACTTATGAGGACAATGACTATGTGATATAACCATATGTGTGATTAGGGATGTTATTCATTTCGAGTCATGAGCATTAACCATGGGATTGGGAATGAGATATAGAAGAACCTATATGGTTTCTGGACAATTATATAACTAAGGGTATATCTATGGGAACCACAGTATCATATTTATTGTAGATATTTTTATAGATAACAATTTTTTCCCTTGATCTCATGTGACAAAAAAAATGATGATCCCATAGGACAACATAACGTTGTAGTAATTAAATGGATTTTTGTCATTGAGATTACAAACTATAATATTTGTTATAGGTTTAGGTATTTTTATCTAACTCCTAAAAATTTTATTATATTATCAATGAAATTAAATTTTATTTCATTGATAACTTTTGTTCCATCCAGTGTAGAGTTCAAAAGATCAACGATATATTATTAAAATAATATTACATAATTGTTACAACCTAAAAATTGGATAGAGAGTATGAATGTGAATAATAGTATTTATAAACACCATGTTGATATAAATGTATTAAATTAATTGATTGGTTATCAGTTAATTAGTTATAAAAATAAAATCCATCTAAAAATTAATGCGACATTTTTATGAAAAATAGTTTTTATGCATGCAATGTGTTTATTTCATTAATAATCTGTATTAGTAGATTTTGGTCAATAAATTCTATTAAATTTATTATTAATATATTAAATAATATTTTATCATTTGTAAAATATTTTTTATATGGTTTATAATAATCTATTAATATTTACACTTGAAAATATATTATTTTAAAATTTAGTTTTTTTATATTTTACATGCTCATATCCAAATGAATTTATGTCACATATAAAATTTAGTATCATAATATATATACCATATTTTTAATATATAGGTCCATAATTGGTAAATATGTCAATTTTATTATTATTCATTATTAATATTATCCTTTATAAAAATTATTATATAGGTAATGGTTAAATTATGTAAATAGAGGTTAAAACAGAGTTACAATCCCCATAACATTTATACATAATTATTATTGGATGAAGGTAATTTAAACCATATCATCTTAATAACAATATATAATTTTTAAGGGACAATTTTTTCTTGGAAATTACTTAAATATTAATTTATTTAAAGGAAGTTACAAAAAGTAACTCTCTATGTTTTGTATATCTATTTTGTGGACACTGAGGGGATAATGGATGTTATGAAAAAAATGTAAATTCATATACTGAGATTAATTATATTATTTTCATGATATAAATTTATAAATAAATTTAACTAATTATATATTTCCATAAATTCATTTCCAACAAAAATTAAGTAAACCATAAGTTAATATAAAACTTAAATAAATCATATAAAAAATATTAAATTTAATATAATATTATTGAGTTACAGTGTCACTAAAATTAATTAAATGAAAAAGAAATATTATTCCTGGGTAGAATTTTAATATTCAATGTCTAATAATTTTTTTATTTATATGATGTGTAATTTAATGAATTGAATCAATTTTTTTAATGATATTTTTTTCAAAATAATATTTGATTAAATTAAATTAAAAAATAAATAAATTAAAATATGAATGGGTGGACAAAAAAGAGGTCTATATGATATATATTTTCCATTTATTATCCAACTTTCACATTATATGAAAAATTATAACCCTTTTAGTGTGAAAATTTTGTTACATTAGAGAAGGTTAAAATGTGTTCACTAGAGTGCTAAGAAAAAACCAAATTAATAAAATACTACATTAAGATATCCAAAAAATATGGTACAATGGGATTTAAACTATATAATATATTATATATGAATATATACCATCTTGAAGTGATTTGGGATTGATAATGACTCTATTATAATTTAATATTTTGTAAATTTCAATGATTCCATCCCCCGAGTTATAAAAGGGAACTGGTTATTTTTATTCTTCATACCATGTTGATCCCTTTATGTTAAATAAAAACTAGAAATGTCCCATTAAATCACCCTTAATCAAAATCTTGTGGTCATGGTCTTCCCAAATGTAAATCCATATGGTATTGGGGTGGATATATATACGATTTGTTAGAATGAAGTGGTAATTCCATAAATCGTTCCCATTATTTTAAATTATTTTTTTACCATTTCTAAATATATTATGTTAATTATTAAATAATAATTAGAATTATAAAATTATAAATAAATGTAATAATTTTTATGAAACCATAATTATCCACCCTTTTTCCTACAAATTAGAAGTGAAAGTGTAACTCATGCATACACATGGCCTACCACCTCCACTTCTTGATGCAATTTCAATTTAAATCACTATATTTTGTGCAAGATAATTATAATGTGCTAAAATATAAACGATTATATGATATAGAAAATTATTCTTATTCAATAGAAATGTCATAAAATATTATTACAAGTAAAATTATTGGAGAATTATCACATCACATGGGCATGCATGTGGACTACTACCTCCAGAAAGAGATTTGGTTCATTTTTCATACATGCCTTACATGGATGGAAATAAGGATGAATTTGAAAAATATATATTATTTATATGATATAATAATAAATTTTAATGTTAAATTATTATTTACATTAATTTTATTCAATCATTCGAAACATAAAAATATTATCTAGGTTCATGTATGACATACAATATTCATAAATTATATAATTAATTATTTTTTATATAGTAGATATAAAAATATATAAATTTTTATTAGGAAGAAGATATAACAATAACCAATGTACAACGACCATAAAAGTTGAACTGAATAAATCATGGAAAACATAACATATATTATCCAAAACAATTATTTTATTAACATCATTTTAATAAACTGGTCCTAAAATGTATTCATTAAATAAAAAATTGTATGATATATTTGAATATAACTGTATAATATATTTATAACAAATATAAATGTATTAAATTTTTCATTGAAATGCGTACGAAAAAAGTTGTTACTTGAGATAGTGGATTTATATAGCATCCCAAACTTTTCTTACATTACTATTACATCATTTAAAAGGTAAAAACATAACAGTGTTACACATAGAGGATCTAACGGTTTAGGTTATGGGAAAACTAGGATCATACATATCAATTACAACAACAAGCATAAACATTAATTTAATTTCTTCTTCTCTAGCTTCTTATTGTCAGTTGTCCTCTCCTTAGTATATTTAGAAACATGAGAATATACATTAAAAATGGTTGAGGTAAAATCCCAGTAAGAGGATAGATAAAAAGAATATAGCATGGGGTTAGCATAATCATGACTTTGGTAAAGAAATCATGAACATGATAGGAACATAAATAAAAAACTTGAAATGTGGCAAAGCCTAAAAAAGAAACATCATGTTTAAGTTGTTAGCTACCACACATACTTGTGAACCAAGCTATCATCTTGTTCACACATCATTTCACATTTACAAATGATATTCATCACTTTACCCAATGCATTGGAGCGCTGTATAATTCTGGGTGCACCCGTCACTTTGAAACATTCTTATTGCACTATATAATTATGGGCACACCCGTCAAATCATAACATTATCATTATCATGATTTCCACATAGAAAAAATTTAATTAGTGAACATAAATAACTCATGTAAATTAATGGTTTTCATCACATAATAATAAATTCATAATCATTGGGTTCCTAGAAAAAATAAGGAACAACATACTTGATACAAGAACCATCAACCATGAATGAGAGGTAAAATTTTAGTTCTTAAAAGAAGAGTTCTATTGTAAAACATTTAGTGTGACATAAAATTCATTAGAAACATGTATATCCAAAAAAGGGTAAGATAATTATGAAGAAATTGTCAATAATTATTAACCATATAAAAAATGGAGTGAAAGACGGAGAACCCAAAGGAAGAAAATTGGGTTTGAGATTTCCCATTACATTTTGTCTGAATGCTTCCATCCCTTTAATGTCATGTATAATGAAATTATATTCATTAATTAGAAATATAGAACCTTATTTTCATTAATATGGGTCATTATGGTTCCATAAAGTGATTTTATGTGCCTTTGGATGAGTTATAGAGTTTAAAAACATTGTTGGGGAATGTCTACTTTTATGGTTTTCTTGAGTGGTTCACTTGTATTTTAAAATTGATGCTTTGGTAGAACATTGGTAAACATCGAAAAATGATATTACATGTTATTAATGAGATTACAGGAGTTTTAATGTTCTTATAATGAATCATATTATATCCATGTGGATGAATCATTAGATAGGAATTAAATGATGATAGTTTTGGTTAATTTGGGCGGTTTTTCGATCACAACAAACTTGTTTTAATTTATCACTTAGTAATATGTTTATAAGTCAGTTCCCGAGCATTAAATAGTACGTAATACATATAAAAGTTTCTGTTTCAACCATAAAAATCGTTTCATGACCATATATTAAGGTAGATATGGAAGAAGAAAGAATGTCATTCTTGAAGGTGATAAATTAACACCTCACAAACAATGTTCTCTTTAATAAAATAAAAGGAAGATGGAAAGGGGGTTGGATGATATAATATCCCATTAAAATCATAAAATTACATTATATGTATAATACTGGAGTTACAATACCTTTTGGTTGATGATTTCTTTTGGAGAGATCAAGAAATGAACTTGAACATTAAAGGAAAATAATGGAGAAGAGGGAGAGAAATTGCCTCTTGAATCCTTCTCTTGAGAACCTCCTTAAGGGCCTATGAATGGTCTTTTGAAGAGACCAGAAGATCTTGGACGTGGGGGAGGGGCTAGGGAGGATGTTTTGGAGGAGTTTTGAGATGTATTGGAGCTTGAGAGGTGTGAGGGAATGATGGTGTGAATGGTGGTTTTTATAGTGGAGGGGAGGGGTAAATTTTGAATATTTAATTCATAATTTTATTATATCCCTCAAGAAAACCAATAGTATTGTTTCATGTGACCCCTAATAGTAATAAGTTCATGTGAGTTCAAACCATGTGTCCGTTCATCACTTGTAATGTCATGAATAGTGTATATAACTATGAAATTGTATATACGGTATTTTACCGTATTTCACTATTCATCAAAAATTCGAGGATTTCAAGAAAATACCAAAAATTTACCCAAACCATTTTCGATGTCTAAAATTTTAAAATGAGGTGCATTTTTCAAAATTATTTATCTAAATATTATTAATTTAATTTTTAAATAAAGTCATAGTTAATTCAGAAAATAACAATATTAAAGGTGCACTTAGTTTTAGTTCTCATTGAAAAATTAATTAAGATATCATTATCTTATTGCCTTGAGAAAATAAAATAATAATATTATTTACTATTCATAAGGGTCATATTACTTTTAATTTTACTATTCATAAGGGTTTGTTACTATTCACTAAAAAAATAATTTTGTTCTATCAGACTCCAAAAATCATCATTAACACAACTGTGTATGCCAGATTTCCAAAATTCCAAACACAAAAGTGACAAACTTATGTTTAAAGGTCACTTATCACATCTTAGTTCTTTATGTTGGGAATTTATGTGATTTTATGACATAATTTTAGGAAATGAATTTTTATTTAAAAACATTGGGTCGTTACATTCTTTCCCCCTTAAGAAATTTTTCCCTCATAATTTCGTTTTACATAAACAGGTGAGGGTACTTCTCCTTCATCGCCAATTCCAGTTCCCATGTTTCTAACTCAATCTTATGGTTCCTCCACAAAACTATGACAAGGTGGGGTGTCTTGTTGCACAGAAAATTATCAATTCTATTCAGAATCATTACTGGATACTCCTCATAAGAGAGATTATAATCTAGCTGCACCACCTCTGAGTTTAGTATATGTGGGGGATCATGTATGTACTTCCTCAGGAGTGATATGTGAATAATATCATGAACTCGAGTCATATTTGGTTAATGTGCAAGCCACTATTCCACGTCTCCAATCCCGTCATGGATTTCAAAGGGGCCAATATACCTTGGGCTCAGCTTCACTTTCTTCCCAAATCGCATGACTCTATTCCATGGAGATATTCAAAGGAAGACTTTATCTCCAACGTCGACCACCAAGTCCCTTCGATGGTTGTCAGCATAGCTCTTTTTCCGTCTTTGAGCAGCTTTTATGAGTTTCTAGATGACTTGAACCTTCTCTATCTTCTGTTGAACAATATCAGGTCCATGTAGCTTTCTTTATCCAACTTCATCCCAATAGGTTGGAGTTCTACTTCAGTTTCTATACAGAGCTTCATATTGAGCCATTTGAATACTCGATTGGAAGCTATTGTTGTATGAGAACTCAACCAATGGGAGATGTTAATCCCATCCTTCTTTGAATTTTAGAGAGCAAGATCTAATCATTTCTTCAAGCATCTGAATAGTCCTTTAAGATTGGCCATCAGTTTGGGGGTGATAGGCCATGCTAAAATTTAATTCAGTACTCAAAGCATGTTGAAGGATCTTCTAGAATTTAGTTGTGAACCTCAGATAACTGTTAGAGAATATTAAAAGTGGAACACCATGTAGTGTCACCACTTCCTTCACATAAATCTTTTCATGTTGTTCAAGCGAGAGATCATCCTAAATATCGATAAAATGGGAAGTCTTGGTGAGTCGGTCAACCACAAACCATATCACATTTTTTCCCTTTGACGTCTACGAGAGACCCATGAAAATTTCAATAGTAACATTTTCCCATTTCCACCTGGGTATAGGCAATCGTTGCATCATACATTTGGACTTTTGTCACTCAGCTTTAACTTTCTATCATACGAAGAACCTTGATATATATTCTGCAATATCCTTATTCATGTTATCCCACCAGAAGTGTTCCCAGAGATCACAGTACATCTTGGTACTCCCAGTAAGGACATAGAAAGTTGAGAAATGTGCATTTTACAATAGCTCCATCATTATCCTGGGTGATGAAGGAACTAAAATCCATGTTCCAAACCGAATGACACCATCATCCATGATATGGAACTGGTGTATCTTCCCTTTCTTTTCTGCATTAACCCTCTTTTGTATATCCACATCATCCCTTTGTGCTTCCTTAATCTTCTCCTAGATGGATGGTTGAACAATCATTTTTGAAAGGTAGGATGTATCCCCTGCCCTTATTATTTCCAAATCCATTCATTGCGTACCATGAAGATAGAGACTTTCTCAATCTGTATCATGGATAGAGTAGCGGGTTATTTTCTACTTAGAGCATCATCTACCTTGTTCGCCTTTCCAAGATGATAGTGAATAGAGAAGTTGTAATCCTTGATTATCTCAAACCATCTCTATTGACGCATGTCGAGATCCTTTTGTGTGAATATATACATTACGATCTTGTGGTCAGTGTATATGTCACACTTCTCACTATAAAGGTATTGCTGCCAGATTTTCAAGGAAAAAATCACAGCTTCCAGTTCTTGATCATGTGTCGGGAAGTTTTACTGATGGATCTTCAACTGTCGTGAGGTGTAGGCTATCACTTTTTCATTTTTCATGAGTACACAACCCAAGCCTTTTCTTAAATCATCACTGTATATCATAAAACATTCTCCACTTTTCGGTAGTGTGAGTATAGGTGATGTGATCAGCCTTCTCTTTATCTCCTTTAATCTTCCCTCAAAATCTTCCAACTAGAAATACTTTACCCCTTTCCTTGTTAAAATAGTTAGTGGTATTGATAATCGTGATCTGTTTCTCACAAAACATCGGTAGTATGTAGCTAATCCAAGAAAACTATGGATTTTTGTGACACTAGAGGGACTGGGCTCTTCCTCAATCGCCATTGTCTTTGAAGGATCCCCAGAAATTTCCTCACTTGTTATCACATGTCCCAAGAATGTGACTTGCTTCATCCAAAATTCACACTTGCTGAACTTGGCGTAAAAATTCTCATTTCTCAATGTCTCCAACACAAGTCTTATATATTCTTCATGTTCCCCCATGATATTGGATTATATGAGAATATCATCGATAAACACTGCCACAAATTTGTTGAGGTAATGTATAAATACTATATTCATCAAATCCATGAAGATTTCATGGGTATTAGTATGTTCTAAGGGAATCACCAAAAACTCATAGTGCCCATACATTGTACGGAAGGCAGTCTTCTGAATATCTTCCTTCCTCACCTTTACCTGATGATATCCAAAAAGAAGATCCACCTTTTAGAAGTATTGAGCACATATTAATTGATCGAACAGGTCATCAATACTTGTAATAGGATACTTGTTCTTTTTGGTGATCTTTTTGAGTTTCCGATAATCGATACACAGCCGCATTGTTACACCCTTCTTCTTCACAAAAAGAACCAGTGCACCCCAAGGTGATTCACTAGGGCGTATGAAACCTTTGTCCAGATGCTCTAGCAGCTGCTTCTTTAACGTCTCTAGTTCGATAGGATCCATCCTATAGGGAAACATCGAGATATGAGTAGCTCCGGGTATGAGTTCAATTAAGAACTATGCCACATGATCCGAGATAATTCCAAGTTACTCTTCGGGAAATACATCACTATATTCCCTCACAATGAAAAATTCCTCAAGGTTGGGACTTTCCTTTAACTCATCCATTTGGCGAGGTCAACATATTCATAGGGAATCTAAACCCACACCATTGAAGTATTTTTCAATGGGGATTCATGATCTTCCTTGCATTTGTAGAAGATTTTGGGATAGTTCGGAATATGAAAAGATATTTACTTTTCTGGACAGTTGATATGAGCTCTATATAACGAGAGCCAATCCATTCCCATCATAGTATCAAATTCCACCAAGGGACGTATTACAAGATTTTCCGGAAGAATCATCCCACATACGCCAACAGGAGAAGAGTTAAACATTTGGGTTGCAATGATTTCACCTCTTGGTGTATTTACAGATATCTCTACTTCAGGATTTTAGGGATTCTATTATATAGTTCAAGAAAACATGAAAGATATAATGGAATGCATAGAATTATAATCAAATAAGAGTTTTTCCATTATTAAGTGAATACGAAGTGTACCTTGTATGACATCATTATCATGCTCCACCTCCGCAGTAGTGATGGAATAAGCCTTCCCTTGTTCCTTTGGATTTGGTGGTTGCTGACAGTGATTACCCTCAAGAACTCGAGATTTATTGCACTTGTTTTCTTAGTTCCCTAGATCCCTACAGTTGTAGCATTGAACCATGAGTGGTTCACTCCTTTCATCGTCTACATTATCCTTCCTTTTTGTGTCTTTTTGAAACTCTTGGGCATGGTGTCCTTCATTCCCACACATAAAGCATCTCCCCATCCCTTTGAGGTAGTTCCCATGGTGCAACATCCCACATTTTTTGCATGTGGGTTGTTGATTTTTCTTCCCACCTTTGTCATTAGATCCCACATCTGGAAACTCCATCTTTATTTTATTATCACCATTGACATTGGATAATTCTCAAAACTCCATCTCCACTTTGAGAGCACATCGGAAAACTTCTTCATAACTCCCAAAGTCTATAATTTCAAGATACCTTCAGAGGTGTGGTTTAAATCCACTAAAAAATCTATCATTTTTTTATCATTGTTGATAACAAGTCCCGAAGAGTACCATGAAAGCCTTGTGAAATTTTCTTCATAATTTGTGACTGATTCTCCTTTTTTTTCTTAATCTCTATCAATTCTCTCTCCATATTAGTACGAAGAGTTTTTGGGAAATACTTATTAAGAAACATTATCTTAAATTCTTCCCATTCCATCTCTTCAATTTCTTCCCTTGGCTTGGTGTTCATAATCAAAGTCCACCATTGATCAGCTTCTCCATCTAGACAATAAACAACAAGGGTCACCTTCTCCATCTCAAAAAAGTGAAGAACAGAATAGATCTTCTCCAAGGAGTTATTCCACTATTCCTCAACTAGTGGATCAGATGATCAACTAAACGTCGGTGGTCGGTGCCGCATAAAACATTCGATATCCAGTTTCTCACTCTTTTGTGATGGAGGTTGTTCCCCATTATTATGGTTATTGTTCATAACCTGATATATTTGGGTAAGCATCTCCATGAAGTTTGGATCTCCACCTCCCAAATCATTGGGGATGTCATTCAACAAATCGTTGCATTGTCCCTCACCAGAGTTGTTGGCCTAATTTATCCTGGTTCCCAACATTTTCTAAAATAGAAAAGTTTAGAACAAAACAAAAGTAAAAAAGTTAAGAATAACTTCTTTATTTAAACAATTTTTATGAAAAACATAACATATGGGATGCCAATGCATATTTTCTTGTCTGCCTACTTGTACTTAGTCTCATGCTAGAGGTTTTCTCTGGGGTTCACTAATCCAAATTCCCAAATTAACTAAACCATTCCTATGATACCAACTATAGTATCACAGACTATTATTACATTACTATGACATCATTTTAAATGTAAAAAACATAATAGAATTACACATAAGGGATATAATGGTTTTGTGTCTTCAGCAAACTATGATCATACATAGCAATTATAACATCAAGCATAGACATTTATTTAATTTTTTTTCTCTATCTTCTTATTGTCACTTGTCTTCTCTTTAGTATATGTAGACACCTGAGGATATAAATTAAAAAGGGTTGAGCTGAAATCCCATAAATTATGAATTCATATTATTTTTATTATCTTATATATAGTTCATTATATTATATTTCTTCCATTGTTATTTTTAATTTAAATACATAACATTCTGAAATAATTTTTTACAGAAAATAGACCATGTTTAAATACTCTCTTATGATTCCTTCTCTCCAATGCCAATGTTTTCAATAAATGATTTCAAGAACATTTTACAAGATTAAAATTTTAATAAATTTTAATTTCTAAACTTTTAATATAATTTATAAAATTGTTTTCAAGGAACATTCTTGATGTTTTATGAATGGCATACTGTTTTACCTTTTTACCAAAAATGTAAAAGTGTTGTCTTTGTTTTAATTTAAACACATAATTTTTCCCATTTAAATGAACTATAATATCCTTTAATCTAAATTTAATGATTATATTATTCATCTCATATAATAATAATTCCATTAATATTTCAAAATTTTCATATATTAGAAAATGATATCAATAATTTTTAGTAATTCTGCTGAATAATGTTTTTAATGATCTTTTTATTCATCAATTATAATAAATATTTTCATCTATTTTATTAGTTATGTGGTCCTATGGTATAATACATATTCATTACCATTATGTATTATAATTACGAGGTTGTAATTTTTATGAAACCCATTTATGTTTCATGGATTATTCTAAGATGTATTGACAAAATTATTAAAAAATGTGTTACCTCTACCAGTTAGGATATAAGGATACAATGAATGTAGTTTGATCTATTGGGACATATATTTGTGAATGGAATGATATGAATTTTCATATTGTATTTATATACCCATCCAATTATTTAGGTAAATTATAATATATAATATGGTAACTATGGGAAATAGGTCGAGTTTCTTAACCCTCTATAAAAAAGGTTGTTATTCATAATAACATATAGAAAAATAGTTCATGTTCTTGATCATTAATTGGAACAAAGTCAGTGTACTTGATCCAAAATGTGAAACATGTGTTGATGTTGAATACATTATTGTTTTTTGTTCTCATAAGTTATACAAGAAATATGATATTGTTTATATAATTATGATTATTCTATAATTTTAAGAAATTAACTTATTGTACATGTTTTATTTATGTTGATTTTTTATCCTATTGAATCGTTATTTTAGAAACAATCAATCACAATTCAATGAATTGTGATTATGATATTTTATTAATTGTGTGTGAGAATAGTTTATAATAGTCATGGTCTCATACCCTTATTCTTATGTTATGATTTCATATGATCATTGACATGTATCTTTAACGATTACATGTATTGAGAATTTGATATAACCAATTATATTGTTTATTTTACCCAGGTTATGATGAAAGGATTAAGTTGGGTTTATTTTTAAAGAATAATAAATGGAATTATCATAACATGAGATGTTTATGACCACTCTTGAAATAACTACCTTTTTTTATCTGGTTTATAATGACTGCAAACTATATTATCCATGGGAATGGATTTTTAAAATGTATTGAATAATCATCTAAAAATTGTAATATTTTTGTATGAAATAAATATGTATTTACAATTTCTATTTAAAAAAGTTTTAGAAAATATTCATATATTATTATTAGAACATTTTTTTAAAAACCTAGAGATATGTCTATGTTTAGGATACCATTATAAAGATTTGGTAATGACCATATATAAGTTGGGTTAAATATAAGGCATCATAGATATAAAACATGGAGTAAAAATTTAGGCATATTATTAAATAATTTTAATAATCAATATCTTATATTAAATAATCCAATTTTTTGTACTAAACATTTTTGTTTTAATATGGGATTGAAGAAATATTTATGAAGTTGAGGTGGTGACTGTTGTAATAAAATATTGATGTAATTTTTTTAGTCTAGTTATTTAAATTCCCTTTATATCAAGAGAAGTTTATATGAATTTCAATTCCAATTATTATTTATTGTATATATAGGTATAATTGAGAATTTTCTATGTTACGAGGGTTATATATTATTTATATTATTATTCCCTAATTTATGTTTTCTGGAATGTTCTTCCTATAAATATCATTATTATTCTTATACATGAATTAGATGTTATTATGGACATGGATTTTATTTCTTTATATAAATCCCACATATATTTTGATGTGTGGGATGTTATGGTTGATATTAAAAACCAACCTATGATTGTGTATTGATAAAAAGATAATTACAAACATCTAATAAAAATTACATCCACTGTAATGGTAATAATTCATAATCAAAAGTGGTGTAATTATCATTTGGTTTGGAAGAAAAAAAACATTAAAGCTATGAATATTTAGTGGGAGATTCTTGTGTACTTAAAAAGGGGAATTGTTTTCTTCCATTGAATCATGATGTTGAGTTCTCAATAATACACATACATGTTCCTACATATATTTGAAACACTGTATATAGAATAAATAATACTGGGATAAAAAAATTGGGGAAGAAACTCCAATAAAATATTGAAATGGGATTCATTTGACCATGTTTATCACTATGGGGAGAACTGGTTCATTTTTTATGAAAAAATTGATTAATGATACTTTTGATTGATTGTTGAGGATCAGGAAAGACCAAATTCATGTAAAAGTATCCTCTACCCCAATATTTTTTGTTTGATCAAATATGAGGACATATTGTTTTTTAAGATTTGTCTTCATTATAGATATTATAAATGGAGGAGAATGAGTTGTGATTACACAAGATAGCATTCCATCAAATGAATGGAAACATTAAATTTATATTAAATGATTTGGTCTTACAAATTACCCCAATATCTTCATGGATTTAATGAATAGATTATTTAGATATTAACATGATAAATTTTTAGTTTTATTAATGAATGATATTATTAAATATTCAAATAATATGTATCATTAGGAATGTCAAGTATGATTTATACAAAAAAAATATTGAAGGAATGTTTTTAAGAAAAAATTACTGAGTGTGATAGTTTTCTTTTAATGATTTATTCATGGGACATTTATTATCACATGATAGTATTTGAGAGGATATTTCCTTGATGGATGTTATTATGAAATGGTCTAGTACAGACACAGTTACTAAGATATGTAGTTTTCTTTGTTTGAATGTATATATTAATATATTTTTGATTAATTAATCGTGGATGACTAATCAAATATCAATGTTAACATGTAAGGTATCTATGTTTCACTGGATGGATGATTGTTATTACTGATTCATTGAGTTTAAGATAAAGCATTTTAGTGATTAGTACATACTTTATCCCAGAAATATAAAAGGGTTTTAATATATAATGATTCATATAAGAAGAAACTGTGATTTTTTTCAGGTAGAACAATACCGAGATTGATTATTCATCATTCCCATTTACAGTTCTTAATAAAAAATACATAACTCCGAATTATGATTTAGGTGTAGAAATTTTTTCATTAATGATTGGGACATTATTTGTAAAGGGTGGTGTGGTACAGATAAAGATCATAAAATTTTAATGTATACATTAAAACCCAAAAAATTAAAAATGTTATATGTAATATGGTCAAGTTTAATTAAAAATTATGATAGTTCATTGCATTACCACCATGGGAAATAGAACACGGTAGCATAAACTATGATTTCATAAGAGAAATCAAGATTACCTAAGATAAGGATCACAAAAGATCCAATATTTTAGGAATATAAAATCATGGATCTTGATGTCTTGATGGATTGAGAAAAATTATATCCATTAAAAAATACTGTTCAATCATCTGTCCATGTGAAGATTAAATTTCTATAAAAGGAATATGTGTTGGTGCTGAAGAATGTGGGTATTGTTCCAATGATTAACCCTGATTTTAGTGGAGTGACAATGTTCAAAAACTATGTATGTATTCCATAAATAAAATTTTTGAAGTAGTATTTATAGGATGTGACTCACAATTCACAATTATCTTTTTTTCGTGGATTTACAAAAAAAATTTGATATTTGAGAGAGTATTTATGGTTGGACACCATCATGTGTGATACATTTGTGTATTTATCTCCATGATTTGTGTGTCAACCTGTTAATTATTTGAGATATATTTTTAAGGTATTAATATAACAATTACCCATACTACAATATATATGAAAAAAAATATCATGTGGTATTTTTTCATTGGAGTCCCTAAAAATGTAATGGGAACACTAAATTCGGGATCATATTTAATCTAATTCTATCATAAAAACATTTTATTTCCATCATAAAAGATGTCACTCATGATCATAATAGATGGTTATCCAAAAATGATGCTATAATATTTCCTTGATTTCAAAATTCTATATTATATAATTGAGATCCATGATTGTCTTAGCATTTTAGTGAAGTATTCATCCCGATCTGGATATAAAGTAGAGTTTTAGTACTAGATAACATATTTTGATAGATATTTAGTTTGAGAGAAAAATAAAAGAACTCATGGATATATTTAGATCTTGTTCCGTATATTTCAATGGTTATTCATATAAAGTCTACAAACTTATCATTTATTCATAAAAAAATTGATTTCATTGGAGCATTCATATTGATCGTTATGTACCCCACTATAGAAATAATTGTATAATTCAAAAGTGTTGTGTTGAATTGGAGAATAAAATATATTTGGATCTGATATAGCTCTAGAAAATTGGAATGATATTATATCAATTCAACAAAACATCAATGAATCTCATAATCGACATAAATTTATTCTTACAATCATCTGCATAGTATTAAATTAAAGAATGTCTGAAAATTTTTCTATAACTTTTTCGGTAAAAAATGTCTATTATATTTTGAATGAAAGGAATTATGATCTCTACGTATATTTTCCATTTCATGACTACTAATGCATTAATAATTATAGAATACTTATTAACACTTCCACTGAACCACTCTAATGCCCACGTTTTGTCATTACAAAAAACTAGAATATAGGGATGTTTTTTTAGAGAAATTTTTTAAAATATATCACTATGTGTAAATTTATCATATTTTTTAGGTAATGTTTTTAATATAGATATATTTCTTGACATTGTATCATATTTATTGATGATTCTATCAAAATAAATTTATTAAGAAATTTTTCTTGAAAAACAACACTAAATTAGCATCATTTTCAAGAATGGTATCTAGTTTGGAGATGTTTCAAAAAAATTGATAAATTAGTGACATTTTATTAAAATGTTTCTAAATTAGTGGAATTTTCTGAAAACTTCCCAAAATTAGAAAGAAAAATTAAAAAAAATTTCTAAAAATATAAATATTTATGTAGGCCATTTACTAAATCGATTTAAATATATATTTAAATATAAATATATATATTGACGTATATATAAACATACAACTATATATATATATATATATATTTAAAAATAAATGTATATATATATATATATAAACATATGTATAGACAAAAACATATTAAAATAAATATACATATATATTAATATAAAAACTCTTATATATATTAAATTTATTTATTTTTAAATGATGTGGCTATTTGAGAGAAATTATTACTAGTGTTTTAAAATGAGAATACGTATATATGGGTGCATATATATATATGTGTTTATAAATATAATTATATATATTAATACACAGGTAAATATATATTTGTATATATTAACATATTAATAAAAATGAGAATATATATAAACATCTATATTAATATAAACAAATAAAATATATAAAAATATACACATAATATATTAACTTTTTAATAATATATATACTTATATATAACATTATATAACTTAAAAAATTGGAATAGTAGAGTTTGTAGATTCTTTGGTTGTGTAGATAATGGTACATGAACTTAGTTCAGGTGGAGGCTTTGGCGTGTCATGGTTGTTTTCAGAGCATGTGATGGTTGGCCATACATGTGAGGGGTGGGGGGACAAGTCTCGTCCTGACTATTTCATTGGCGTGTGGTTGGGGAGATGTATTTTTCTACACATTATGTGGTTTGGGGTTATACGAGTGGCCAATGTGGACGTAATGGTGGGGAAACTTATTTGGATAAAAAACATTATTGTCAAAAAATGCGGGGAAATAATAAAATTAAAATAAATTTGTTTTTTAGAAACATTGGTAAATGATGTGTAATTTACCAAGTATACTCATAATAATTATAATATAAGGCTTCTATTGATATAATAATTTATAAATATATATAATTTTCCCACATTTATTAATGATTCTAATTTTACAAATTTATTAAAATCACTAAATTACCAACTTTTATGGTGTCTTCAATTTAACTCTTGTGATGAAGTATATAACTAATACATCACAAGTAATGAAATATAATGTATTTTCACTAGATAATAATATTTATTATGAAAAAATCATTATTAATATGGAATCATTGAAAATATTTTCAGCTGTAGGAGAATTCATACATGGTGGAAGTTTGTTATAGAAATCATAAATTTAAATAACCTACGTGGGAAACCAATGATGTAATTAAACAAATATATCATTATTTGTTTCTATTATTGTGATGGAATTTCAACGGATAAATTATTTTTAGTGGTTTTTA
This sequence comes from Viscum album, assembly GCA_963277665.1. Lineage (NCBI taxonomy): Eukaryota > Viridiplantae > Streptophyta > Magnoliopsida > Santalales > Viscaceae > Viscum > Viscum album. The sequence continues at coordinate 1,945,289,455 of OY728121.1, read as the reverse complement.
ACGAAATAAAAAAATTTATAAAATAATTCTTTATAAATCTAATATATTTCTTTAATATGATTCATGACACACAACATTGAGTTCAAATGAATGTCAATATATTATTAAAATATTATGTTTTACTATTTACTTCCTATCAATGATATGGGTGGGTATTAATATAATTTCTTAATTTTGTAAAAAATATGGTTACATATTTATAAAATTAATTCATTATATTTCAGTTAAATGAAATTAAAATAAAATTCATTTATAAATAAATGATATTTTTTCTGAAAATATTTCTTTTTTGAATGATAATTGTTTTCAACCTAATAAATTAAAGTATACAATTTTATTAAACTATTTAAATGAAAATTATATATTATATATCCAATAAAATTCTTTAACATTTATATAATATTTTTACACATTTGATTAAATTAAACCATATTTTATGCTAAAGAATGTATTTTTCTAATTAAAAGCATCATCATGTGATTCATGTTTATTTTAAAAAATATTTGTCACCATATAGATGTTGAATTACATAAAATTATTCCATATATGGAATTAGGATAAAAAATTTGGTAATTAGTTCACTTTTATTTTAGTCATTATGAATAGTAACTATGGAAAAATTTATCATCTTTGTAAACTGTAAATTAAGTTATCCTATGTTTATAATAATTCAGTAAGAATTAATTTTTCATAAAAATTCTTATAATATGAATTATGTACAACTCTTATCAACATAGTCTTGAAATTTAAATTTTTATGGAATAATTTCAATGAAAATTACATATATAAAATTTAAATGAATGAAAGTTACAAAATTACACTTCCATAGTTTCTAATATTTATTATTTTAAATATAGTTTCAATTAGAAGTTATGATAAAATATAAATTTCTATCTTGATTGTGATGAAATTATATTAATGATTTAAATTTATTTATATTTTTCATCAAATATATAATTTTCTAAAAAAAGTGAATTCATAAATAATTATTCATAAAATATTGGAGAAATAAAATAAAATATTCTAAATATAATTAATGTAATATATTTTTAATTCAACAATTTTATTAGAAAATTATTATTCAATAATATAACATTCTAGTAGATATAAAATTTATTTGATTCAAATTTTAAATTTTTCCTTATATATTTAATGTATTACTAAAATAATAATGTACATATTGACATTAATGATATTTTATAAAAATAATTTCTTATTCAATTATTTAGAAATCAAAAAAATATTGAAATAGGATAGGGTTGTTATGATATGGTCTAAAAGATTACAAATTATACTTTTATGATCCAATTTTGACCTTATAAGTGAAATAATATATCATTTTGTGTAAGAAAGTAGTTACCACGATTTTGGATAAAATATTTTAACTAAAAGTTTTAGACCCAATGATATTGATTTTATCACCACATAATTATGAAAAACTTTTATTGGGTGATATTATTTCACATTATCTTATCATTTATTAAAATACAAGTCCTTTTAGATTCATCTAGGACAGATTATTACTTATCATATTTTATTCTATTAATAGATTCAAAGTGTTTAACTTTATTCATTATTAAATGTGTGCCTCTCCTTTATCTATATTTATATTATGATGGGCCTTCTAGATTGACCAAACTATAACAAATCATCATTTCCACTTTATTTGAAATAACATTGTGGTTATTGTTTTCTTAAATTACTTTCCCAATAGCCATTAATAGGAAATGTAATGGGGTTGTCTGAAAGAATTGATAATCGTATTGACTGATAACATTAATTTAATTATTTTTTACATCCATAAAATATATTCTGTTCATCCTTAAATAATAAATTAAATATATTAAATATAAATAAATTTTATTAAGAATAAAAAACAATAGTATCAACCCTTTTACCAATCAAATGAAGGGTGAATGCATTTGTCATGTGCACAAACAACATACCCTATCTTCATAATGATAAAATTTATTTATCATCGTCATTTTTTTATGGAAATGTATTATTCTGGGATTAAAGATTACATATAAAATTTGTGAACCATGTCTTATTCTATAAAAATAATATCATATATAACTTTTTAGATTCAAATATTATTGAAAATGATAATGTGACTAAAATTATGTATATAATGAATATATATGATATTTATATGGTTATTAAAATTTGGTAAATGATACAACTATGATCAATGTTCAAGAACCTTGATTTCCTAATATATCCATGCTTTAAATATGAATTACATATCATCCAGAATAGTGATTTGAATGGAAATTATTAATAAATGGTCGAATAAGTTGTCATAAAAAATAATTCTTCATACGATAGATATGAATCTGGATTTTAAATATATTTATATAAAATATATTTATTGAAGTGAATTTTTAACCCATAATATGAAATGATAGGCTATAGGTAAGATATTTAAGTTCCAATCCAATTTAAATTAGTATTTCTTATACTTGAGTATACATTTGGGAAATTATTTTATCCTTAAATTATAATTAAAAATAAATTTTATCATATGTCTATTTATTTTGATTACTTTTATTATATTTATTTTATACTATTTATTTAGATAAGAGTTTGATAGAATTTCATTAATGTAAAACCGACCATATTTTAATATTTAGTCAATAATTTTTCTATTAATATTCTATATTTTCCAAAATGGTTTTTAAAAATGTTTTTAAGACCCAAATTATTTTCAAAAATAATTTATCTAATTTTTTGTATTTTTTTAAAAATCGTTTAATGTAATAGTTATTTTCTTAATAGATTTAATTTTAGACCCCCTTCCAAAAAAGTGAAATGAATGATTTCATCTAAAATTTTCATTTTAGGATGAGTTTTTATTTTAACAAATAGTTATGTGATTCCATAGATATTACAATTGAAAATTATTGAAATAATATTTTTATGTATTTTATATTTTAATGAATTTACTACAAAATTAATATATTAATTTACATTAGAATGATTTTAACAATATTTTTATTCATCATTGATAATAACCTTCTGTTTTACTTTTTTTGTTTCTAAAGATATGATCCAATGGAACCATCCTTGTTCGTTATTTGTAATGATTGTGATTATAACCATGATATTTTTAGGAAACCCATTTATTTTCATTGTGCTATGTTATGATGGATTTGGAAAATGTGTATCATACCTGATCTCGTTTCAAGAATCTTGATTTGATGATATTGTGAAAGTTTTATGATCTTGTAGAGCATGTTTGTTTGGTTTCCAATTTTGAAGGGTGCGATATAATCATATATCCCTCCAATTAATTGTGTATTTTATTATATATATTGAGATAATTATGGGAGATAATTAAATATTATTGATCCACTATAAGAAATAATTCGTTATGCCTAATCTTCTATGGGAAAAATCTGATGAGAATGATATATTATGGGAAATATATCAATGTACACTATACACTATGGTAAAAAAATGGATATGTCTGTACCATTTTGATTTTATCATCTAATTAGTGGACCCCGAAATATCAAATAGTTTATTTACCTTTGATGGTGCTAAATATTTTTGAAATTAACATATAATTAATGTTAAATTTGTAATTATTTCATCTTCTTATGAATCATGTGCTTTTAAATTATAATTTTTCATATAAGTGATTTTGTTTATGATATTTTGTATATTGGGAAATGAATTATGTTATTTTCTTAATGACATGTCGTTAATGTTATCATATTTATTCACATTATTATATATTCAATCAGTATTGGTTTTCTATACTGATAACTAGAGCTCACCATTTTAAAACATCCTTCCACCCAGTTTTTGAAGATTTCATCAATTATGGGATTACTATAGATATTGAAAAATGGAAAAATACTTATTGTAGATATTGAATTTTCTTTCATGAAATAAGAATAAATTGTGTCTAGTATACATAGATAGTAATAATTTATTGTCCATGGGAATTTAATTTTTGAATATGTGGAGTATTCTTCTTAAAATATTTAACAAATACATATGAAAATCATGGGACATTCCTATTCCTAGACCGTGTGACATATATGTTGTTATGGGTGATCATTAGACCCTATATTTTGTGAATGAGAGTTTAAGTGCATGTGTGGGATATGGAACCGGGATAATAGAAGAATTGTAACTATTCTAGATACGAGATGAAACCCATCATGTATATTATTATATGCTTTTTTATCTAGATATAGATCACCCATCAAATATTTTAATTGTTATATGGATGGGCATGGGACCATATTATTAGTACCTTCACATTACAGACTAGTATTACCAAATAGTATATATAGTATGTGGTTTTGAGTGAGATTTAGTATTGATTATTTGACAGTTTTGAGAAGATGATCTGACCCCTCTCGTGGATGAATTTTCATTGATGGGCTATAGGGCCATACATGATCGTTATAAGATAATATTATTGTTCATTTTTAGCCTATTTCATGGTCACCCTATGTTGTTCTCTATTTCATCTAGGTTATGGTGTCGTCAACTTCAGTGGTGTATCATAATTGAAAATTTTCAACACGAGCTTTTGTAGTTGTCGTTTACCACTAATGTTAATATATAATCTAATGATTAACATTAATTATTTTATTGTGATCCTGCTGTTAAAATAATTTTCATAGAATATCACATGTTCATTAACCAGATCCATAGTCATGTTAGATACATCATCTTTAGTTTATAATTTATGATTTATAATATTGTAATTGGGTGGACATTGGAAATTAATACCTAGGAATACGTCATGTTCGTATATTCATTCATGAAATTGGAAAAAATATTTCTTATTAATAATGGGAAAACATGATCGGGAATTCATACATGATTGTGATACATCTTAAAGATAGTATTAGAGTCTCATTTTATTTTGTTTCATTCTTTAATATATATATTCATCCCAGTGATCCGTTAGAGGTACGTACACTTTAATTATTGAGTTCTTCAACATTTTCTGTTGATGAAACATGCATATTTTTATTTTTCTTTTCATACTATGATTATATATTATGAACTATGATTTGTTATTTTAACACTTCAATTTTTCTATTGTACGAGGTTATATTCTAATCATGATGACAGCATAGACGCAAACAAATTTTTTTTGACTTCTAGTGTAATGGGATGCGTGCCTGATTTCATGAAAAATTACTATATATGAAAATTGTGAGTATCCCTATAGTCTCCAACTAGTGGGTTATCCAATGTTTATCCATGATATATATTATTATTATTATAATTTGGGGAATTTTTTAAAAGGGGATTGATATGTGTTAGACCTTTTGGTGGTATAAAACATGACCAAAAAACACATTTTTTGGTGGAAGTATTTTTATTAAGGATATCAAATTAATTTCCTTACTTATCATTATTATAATAGAGTAAAATTTTTATATGATGACTATTTTATTTTATATTTTATAATATTTATTTATATTTTTCCCACTGGAATGAGCTATGTTTAAATGAATAATTTTGTTCATTTGTGACTCACATGTAATTTGTGTGCCTATATATGATTGATGTAATGGATTATCAGGGTTATAATGATTAATGATTCAATAATAAAATATATACTATTTTAAAATTTTACATGATGATGGGATTGTACTAAACATGAACATAGTATATATTCTGATGATGGTTTGTGTAAATCATTTAGTTTAAGGTTCTATAATGCTTTTGTAATCCCTATGGGAAAGTTGATTATAGTTTCTCTCAGTCGGTCAGTATATTAGTTTGGATCCTTTGTAATAGTTTCTGTTATTGGTGATTGTGATTCTAGTAATATTAAATATAATGTTATCAAAAATTTCATTCTTGTTTTCGAATAATTATTTCTTATTGAATTTTATAATATCAAACAACATGTCTATAATTAGAATTGATAAAATTAATTATATGATTATATAGAAATATGTGAACATATGTTACGTTGTCTGCGAGGGTTGGTCTCTTATGTGGATTCCCATGTATTATGGGTTCCTAATTGAGAGGTGCTTACTTGATATGTGATGAATTATATAAAAATGTTCTAATGAGTGAGTTAAGGTTATTGATGGTGGTTTTCCTTATGATATAAAAGATAAAGATATAGATGTTTCCCATTGTGATATGACAAATGTAATATATGGTTTATTTAAAATGAGGTTGTTCCATGTCCATTTGTGTTGTGACATGGTATATTGATGAGATGGGTGTTGAGACTAAATAGTTGGAAATTTTTCTACTATCTTTTAGATGTCTTTTGAAATAAAATTGTATCCCAAGGGATAACAGTTAACTAGTTGCATAATATTTCACATAGTGGTGGGATACCTGAATATATGTTTTTTTAGAGGCTGATAAATGCGAATTTCGTGATGTTTATAATATATAGGGGAATTATATAAACCCGTTTTATTAATTAGTGATCCTATTATTTATTATTTTAAACTACTGGGGACAAAATTTATAATGTTTTTTGGTTGCATTTGCGTGTAATGTTGTTGTGTTCAGAGGATACATATACAGATATAAGATATTAAACATTTAGAGGGGTTGGTAGATGAAAAATATAACATTACAATTGAGGAGTTTCTATTGAAATTGATTTTTGGGAATTCATCAATGAATGGTGTTAATCTCATGCCATGATTATTTTGGTTTGGATTGGGTTTGAGAGTGAATATCAGCCTTTTGTGGTTCATGAAATGATTTAATTGATGGACAACATTATATTGGATACAAAATGTTAGTTGGTCACAATATATGGATATCCCTTAATAATATATGGAACCAAAATTTTTGGTTTTCAAATTTGTGGTGTGGTTGATCAATCCATGGTTTGTTGGAATAGCTGATAGGATAGATGATCGTTGTTTAGGAAGATAATAATGGATACGAAATTTGATACTATCATTCATTATACTATAAAAGATATTTATGTGAATCCATATAATGGAGACACCAGTAAAAGATCATAAATGGTGTTTTCCACATTGAGAATTTGATTTTTATTGTTGTTTTGAATTTTTATATTGGTGATAGGAGAATGAATATTTATCATTGATTTTTATTTTTTTATATGATTGATGATGGTACTCACATACAATAATAATGTTTTGATTGTAATAATGTGTGGTATATATATTTATACGGTCTATAGTTTTTTATGTGGTGATGGTAATATATTTATATTTTGGACTATATTTATAGTGTTGGAGGTATTACCGACCGGTTATAAAGGTCATGGATGTGGTGAGAATATTTGGAATGTAATTCCAATGAGAATGGGACATGGGGTTGTTAATGGATTTGACCTCATTCAGTACCTTCATAAAAAAAGATTATTTACATGAACTGTAGGATGTATTATATGAATTATAATCTGGGTCTTGAAATATTTGAAGGGATCTGTGAGGGCTATATATTTTCCATTTTGCGTTACTCATATATCAAAGATTCTATGTTTTTATTAAACCATATTATGGAATCCATAATACATTTACATAAAAGATACCCACATGTTCAAAGGTTCTGGTAAAGAAGATTCCCATTGTATCCTTAGTATCATAGAATAGCTAGCTGTGTATTGAATAGTATTATATGATTTGATTGGACGATTTTAGTACATCATCCATGTATTATATATAATATTCATTATTATTTATGTGATCATCCATGTGGTGGATATGTTTAATGTATACATATATGATTGAATGATTCTATTTTCAAATTATTATATGATTCTTTTATTTATAAGATATTTACATAATATAATTATTAATTATGGATGATGTTTGATTATATATCCAATAATTTGTTATTGATATATTAGATTATAGACTCCCTTTATTGTCAATTTAGACTATGAATACTTGTATGTAACTAAACAAATATGTGAAGGTGGTCATGAGGTGCTATAAAACAACTAAAATGGAAACATTTAAGGGTTATAATGGTATTGGGATGATATAGAATTATGAAATTGATATATTTAATGAAAATCATGTTTTGGTTATCAAAATAGATATAGAAATCTATTCATACAATTAATTATGATGAGATGTTATATATGATCTAAATTATTCAATGATATATCAAATCAGCACAAATTTGACAAAACAAGTAAGAAGATAACCAACAACAATATTTTATTGGTACATTTTTTTTTCTTTGTATCACACTTTAGGATGGAAAAAATAAATTTATCACATGTACTGAAATTTGTGGTTGTACAGATGGAAAATAAAATCTTATATGTTGAAATACTGTTTGATATCATTGAACGTAGAGATAATGTGCTATAAAACAAAAAACACTAAAATGGTCAAAATTCATTATAAAATTAAATATTAAGGAAAACAATTTATCTCAAATAAGTAATTATGAGGACATTCCATTATTTTATTTTATTTGAATAATAAAATTCCAATTGGGAAATTTTATTTCTATGGGTATAATTTAATATGAAAAATTTATTCCTTTAACACATTAATAAAATACATTTCATAAAACACTAAAATAAAATAGAAAATTTTCATATTGTATTATAATTAAATATCACCATTCATGATATAATTTAAAAAAATTTTAGGATTAAATATAAAAAATCATTTTAAATTTTTAAAGAATACTAAAATGGCACGTAAAAAAATTTTATGAACATTAAATAATTATCCAAAGCATTTTATTTCATGATAAAAAATCAAATTATAATTAATAAAATGGGGAAAAACTTTAAAAATGTAAAAAAAATTATAATGAAGATAAAATAATAAGAAATTAATTTTATATAAGTGAATAATATATAGAAAAAATATTTACATATAAAAGTTTTATTCCTAATAGAAATAGAATTGTTCATTTGAATTATTAAACATAATCTTAATTTAGTTATTATTAGTGTAACACAAATTTTTTATAGAAACATTATATATTTTTGGTTTTTTAACTATTTATATTCCAAATCCATCTTTCATTTCATGTTTTTAAATTCAAATTAAATTAATATCATCTAAATTTATATCAATTATATTTTATAATAAATATTGGTTTATTAAATGATTTAAAATTACTGAAATTTTTATCCTCATCCATTTAAATGTTGTATGGATTATAATTTCAACAATGGTACAATTAGGGGCTGATTTTCATTTTATAATATCTTTCATGACACCTAATGAATAAAAACTGTAATACCTGAGAAATTTCCAAAATGGGTTGACCAAGATTAAATGAAAAATATATGGGTGACAAAATCACCTAGAAGTATCTAATATTTTCTGGATGAGGGTAAGAAAAATGAAAACATATTTGATGCATGCACGGACTACCATGTCTATGAAGTGATGCCATTCATTTTTTATCAACACATAATTTGGGTGTTATGTTTATGTTTATATTATGAAATATTATGTCATAATAGATATTATTATCAATTTATAAAGATAAAATAATACATACCTTCTTTCCATAATGATCTTTCTGAAATGGGAATGTTACGTATGTGTACATATGGATTACCAACTCCATGAAAATAATGCATTTCATTTTTCAACATTATCCTTAACGATTGCATTTAAAACAAAAAATTATGGGTAATGATAATAATTGTTTCATTATTTAACTTTTGATGAACATGAAACAATGATCACTCTATCCATATTCATCCTAATGAATAATGTTTGGTTATGTGAGTCAAATATCATGATAACACATGATATAAACATTAATGATAAAGTAACTAACTGTAATAATGTGATACATAAAATAAAAATTAATAATAAATAGAGATATTATTGATATATAAAATATATAAAATGATATTATTATTCATTTTGATATATAACATTTTTGATGAATCATAATCATGGTGTTGGAATTTCATTTAAAAGTCCTCTTTTACATTTTGAGTTTTAACATTTTTTCTTCCAAGTGTATATTTTTAAAAATTTAGTTTTATTATATTTTCTTATATGTAAAATATTTAAAAATGATATTTAAATATCTTATTACATTCATTAAAAGGGTATTTAAAGGAATCATTATTATATTATTTTTACATTTATTACAATAGACAAAAAGAATGTTCTATTTTAGAGTATACAATGACAATGAAATTTCCCACTACCATAAACCTTATTATATTTTTGGCTTACATTACATGATTTAAATTATTTTTTAAACCAAATAAATTATATCATTCACTTTGTGGTTTTTTATTATTTTAAATTATTTATAAAAAACAGGTTATTTCAATATCCAAAATAAATATCATATTAGTTCAAAAGAATTATTCTTTTGTTTTATGATAATAAATAACATAAAAAATAAAATATTCTTTTTATTGTACCTAAAAATTATTAATAAGGAAATATGGGACAAATACTTCTTATACAATGGGTTATCCTAATGAAACATAAAGGATAGGTGTTCCCGATATAGCTTATACAATGGGTGATCCTAGATAGTTATCTAATGAAATAGAGAGATATTTTTCTCTATTAAATATTGGAAGAGGGTTTCAATATGGGAGGTTACTCTTATGTATTTAAAAATGATATTGTTTTCTCTAATATGGGATATTAATATAATTCCAAATGTTTCCAAAAAGGTTTCTAGTTTCCTACTATGGGTTTTCATTAAGAGAAATTTCTATTTTTATGTTTTAGTGATGATTTATATCATAAAGTCAATGAATATTTTAATAGATGTAATCATTTTATGTGTTTTCAGGGTTTTAACTGGACATAAACATTTCATCCATTATATCCCAGACTTATTTTTTATGCCAAACCCATGTTGTAAAATATTAATCATAGGGTTTGAGGATGGTTAAGAACAAATAACATGTTCATTTGAATGTCAGGATAAATTTTCATAAAATTATATTGTATTTGTTTTTTATTGTATTATATATTGGAAAACTAGGATGGTATTGATAAGTTTCCATTATATAAAATAATTTTTATTTCATATGGTTTTTGTCCAAATTTTATAAAACTTGAAATATTAATGTTCCTTGGGATTGTAATAAAATGAATCCATTAAAAACATAGGATCATGTTATTCATTTAGATTCATTCATATAATTAGAATTACAGAATAAGTTTACATAAATTTATATAATTTGATGATTTAATTTTTTTAGTTAGTATTCATATGTAAAATAACGGGTTTATGATATCAATATTGATATTATATTTACATTATTAGAAAAACCTAACCGTGGTTTTATGTGATGGGATTTTATTGTAATATTTTTTTGAGAAACATTCATTGGGTTAATGTATATGTAAAACTTAGTTTTCATGTGATTTAATAGATTATCACTATTCCATTAAATTTTGGTGGATATAAGTGGAGTGACATGAGATAACCTCTTATTTTAAAACAATATTTAATGGATATTTTAATTATATTATTTTTTAATTTTTGAATTTTTATTGTTTCAATAATTTCTATGTCTATTTACATTAGAAAGACTATATTCATTTTTACATGATATATATTATCTTATTATTTCATAATGTTATATTCTCTGGATTAAAGATATTTTATCAATATGATTGTAAATGGATATCTCACTACCTTCTTAGACCTTCTGGATGATTTAATTCTCACTATCATACAAATCATTTTTGAAATGTTTTTGAATCATTATTTAAATTTTAATTCACCTATACAAAATATGTAATCTATCTAACAACTTTTAATTTAATTTTTTTATGGATCATGGAAACATTTTTATATGACTTTGAAATATCATAAAATTTATCTCATTTAAAGAGGTTCGTGACACTAAATAATTTATTTCTTCATTCATGTATAAATTAACTTAATTTGGAAAGATAAATGTCATCTCAACAAAATAATATAAGAAAATGATGTTAGTATTTCAGGAATGAATTATCTTCTTATGATATTTTTTTGAAAATTGTATTATTTTAAATTCAAAAATATATATTCACATTTTAGTTATGAATATAATACATTGATTTAGTGTGTGCTTAAGGTTATGAATATATAAGTGAATTAAGATTATTTGATGAGTTGAATATAAAATCATATATCTAAAATTTTTATTTATGATTAATGTTATTTTTATAACTTTTCATCATATATTTTTAGAATGTTATAGGAATATTAATATTATATTTTTTGTAAGAATGAAAATAATTCACATAAAAAAGGATATGGGGTCTGAACCCATAATTTAATGGAGAAAATGTGAAACTACCCCTACACTATAAGATGTCATTGTTCATTTTAAATGACATTAAAATTTTGTTATAAAAAAAGATTAATTTTATTTCTCGAACATATGTATCATTACCGTGATAAACACTAAATAGAAAGTTATTTTTTTATTAATTTAGTTACAAAATAAGTTCAATATTTTTGAAACAATATTTTTTATGGTAAAAAAAGTATTATGAATATTCATTTGAGGAATTTAAGTTAAATTATCTTATGGAGGTATATGTGTTTTTATTTTGAATTTATGGATATTAAGGTCAAATATAGAAATGACTATCATACAGTGTATATTTATAAAATTTTCATATATAACATTGTTATGAGCCTTTAAGAGTGATTTATTTTATTTGGAGATATGTTTTTTATTTTCCCAATAATAATAAGTGATAAAATTATTAAAATATTTGTGTTTTAATATTAGTTAGGAATATTTTTATTAATTCAAAGGTCAGTTGTTTGATGAATTATTTTATTTAAACATTGGGTATTACATTAGAATTTTTTCAATTAATATATTACATTTTCATATGATGGATTATTAATTTTATTAATTATCATAAATTATGATCACCATTTATATTTTGTCCAATTTGAAAATATATAATAAATTTTTTTTCATCCTTTTGTTGTGTTATGTGATTATTTATAAGAGTGTTTATGTGATTCATGCATAAAAAATCATCTTGAATAATCATAGTTTTTTCAACGAGAAAATATTGGTTGGTCAATTGATTAATGGATGAAATTATATTTATCATGTATGTATAATTACTTAATTTATTCATAAATATGGGTGTTAATTACTATAATCAAGGAAAACAATTTTGAAAATTTTTTTTTATCATATTACATTAATTTTATTTGAATCTATTTTCATTTTAAAACACCAATGATTTTTGGTTATACTATCTTTAATATTATATTGATAATTAAATTCATGTGGTCAATAATATCTATCAATATCCATAATTATTTTGGTGCCTCAATTTTCTCATTGTTAATTTTATCACATACCATAATTTTTTCATATTCAGAATACTTATTATGTGTTATTCCATATGACCTTCATATTTTCATATCCCACATTTCTATAAAGAGTTTTACTAAAACATTTCCCAAAGTGGGGTTTTAAGAAAAAAAAAATTATATGAAAACATTTGATCATGGAGATAAAGTTAAAATTTCATTAATGATATTTATTAATGAGGGATAATGGGATCACATGATATTTTAAAAATAAACCATTGATTGTAATCTATATGACATGAAACACCGAGCAAAAATGAACTATGAAATATTATTATCTAGGTATGTATGTTGTAACTAATACATAGAATTTTTCACTATGAATATGATTCGATATATTATGAAATATATAGTGATTTTATTCAATGATAATGTATTAATAAATCATTTTTAGATAATCAGTAAAATTTTAGTAATGTCATTTTGTTCTTAAAAATTTATTTTTATATTTTTATAAAATATTAAATTTAATTTTTCTTTAAAATATATAAATATTATATATCAATATGGACCTCATTTTTAGAATCCACATGTCAATATTATCTTACATTTAATTTTTTAATTTTTTATGAAAATATATATTTTTTAGTGAATGGTGAGAAATAATGATTTTGCAAAAACTCTAATTTATTTTCATTTAAAATGGCCCATAATATTTTTAATTTATTAATAAATTAATATAAAACTAATTTATATAGAAATTATTCAACTATTTATAAATGAACAATAATTATACATTAAATTGGTATAATAATACTTGTAGACCTAAAACTATTTTCTATCTCCATAAAACTGTTTTAATCATGTTTTCTAGATTACTTGTTAAATGAATTTATGAATATTCTCAAGACTAATTTTATTATAATAGATTCCATCATTGTAATCATTAAAATTAATATTATTCAATAATTTCAATTTTTTTTTCTATAATTATTTTAAAAAACATTAAAAATATTCATCAACAATATAAAAGATTAAATCAAGTTAATTAAGGGTAAAAACAATTGATAAGGCCTCCAATATTCATCTTCAATATTTTTGAAATATGATATTAGGATCAACATCACCATTCAATTGAAATATTATTCAGGAATCATATTCATTAAAGATAAATATGTAATATTTTATTTAAATATAATGAAAACTGTGATGTGTACTAAGCACCCCATGTAAATAGAATGCTAAATATAAATAGAATGAAAACTGTGAGGTGTACTAAGGGGTGAGTGTTCCCAATAGCTTCTATAGCTTCGGTATGATAAAATGTCAGTAGATGAGCATTATGTGAGTTGTACTAAGCACCTCATGTACTTGATGAATATAGTAGGATTAGTGCTTCATGGATCAGACCTCTGTGTGAGGTGCGTTTAAGGAAAAATGAAACTGCGGGGAAACAGACATGGGAGTGGACCTAGGAGAGCATCATTTGGTGGTATACATTTTGACATGTTACAACCACCACCCTAATGTGGTCCCCACCAGGATCAAGGAGTTTGAGGATAGGTTAATGGAGTAGATGCATGAAATAATGGATTTTGTCCATAGTTCTCTAGGAATGATTAGAGGTACAGTCCATGTCTACTACTAGTTTTCATAGTAATAGACATAACTACCAATTATTCCTTCTTTCCAAAAATCCTTTTCAAGACCTGTAGTTTCTATTTAAATCGATGACATGACCCTTACATGTAGAGATACATTTGGGAGGAGACGCCATAATTACGCTTATAACTACGGTGTGATCTGACCCATGAGGTGAGAGTTCCAAGTGGAACCTCTTGGTGGAAGTGTCGAGGTGTTATGATGTTAGTTTGGGGATGGACATGACATATGCATATCATACTCAGATTGACTGTTTTAGGAAAAAGGATGTACTATATCTATAACATTGGAGTGGGGTTTTCCACGGTCTGCCAAAAAAAGGAATCCTAGGGAGCATAGGATAAACTCATGCACGTAAGGGCACATTTGATCAATCTTGAGGCAGCCGGCCCTACCCTTTTGGCTGCATGAGTTTTGAATTTTTTGTTCCTAACTGTAGTGGTCGAGAGTGAGGACATATTTACCAAACATGGTTCTAGGACAACCTCCCCAATTGGAGAGGGATTTATGGATTTCTTGAGTACTACCAGAGAATTGTTCATGACTTCTCCAGGTTAGCGATAGTCTTTTCATCTTTGAAGATGATGTGGAGCCTTTCTTATGGACATGGAAGTGTCAGTAATTATTTTAAGAGCTAGGATGGTGTATGAAATGTTCCCCATTTACAGGATACCAGAAGAGGGCGTTGGGTGTATTGTCTAATGCGACACATCCGGGATCGGAATAGGTTGTTTCCAAATGTAAGAGCATCAAGTGATCACATATGTCCCATGAAAGTTGAAACATAATGATAAGAACCATACTACCCATGACATGTTAGAAACAGTGGTCTTTGGGTGGATGATGTGGTGCACAACTTGATGGGTGAACAGTTTACAATTTAATCTGATCACATGTGTCTCAGCTATATCATTCCATATAAGTACTTGAACCAGAGATAGTAACGATGGATAGATATCTTCCATGAATATAAAATTGAGATTGTCAATACACTTGGGAAGCAGAATGTGGTTTTAGACACACTCAATAGGAGTTCTGGTCTTCAACCTATGTGTGAGGCGTCAGAGTAGGTAGACGTTATTGAGATATATTTTGGGGATAATGATGGACCAACTTATAGCCATTCTATGACTGTCACTCCCCCAATTCATTAGCATGTTTGGGAGGCACAGCTTGGAAATGGTGACTGCAAGGCCCGACGTGTTCAAATATCTTCAGGATGGTCTCTAGATGAATTTTATAGAGGTAGGGATCATGTCTTTATCTTCCAAGGATGTACTACGGAACCAGTGACACTACATGAGGAGGTTTTGAGGTATTTCCATACATCCCCTTTATTGGTACATCCGGGAGTGTTTAAGATGTTCCAGGACCTCTGTTGTCAGTACTGGTGGCCAGTTATGAAGAAGGCAGTGGATAAGTTTGTATCATGATGACTCACTTGTTATCAAGTGATGAATGCACGAAGTTGGCTTAATTGTTACACCGACAGGAGACAGAGACCCCTATGGTTTGAGGAGGGAGGCCATGTCTTCTTATGAGTCTCACTCTGATGAGGATTGCAGAGATTTGGGAAGGGTGGTATGCTATCTATGAGGTTCATCCGACCATTCCAGATACTTCGCAGAGTAGGTGAGGTGGCATACCA
This sequence comes from Viscum album, assembly GCA_963277665.1. Taxonomy (NCBI): domain Eukaryota; kingdom Viridiplantae; phylum Streptophyta; class Magnoliopsida; order Santalales; family Viscaceae; genus Viscum; species Viscum album. The sequence continues at coordinate 1,945,272,918 of OY728121.1, read as the reverse complement.
TCTAGCTCTTCCCCCATAGATGCACCGAGTGCAAAATATTTTTCATGAGTCATAGCTGAGGAGGTACATGCATGATCCATCGCACGTATCAACTGGGGAAAGTTGGGCATCGATGATGGGATGAATTTTATAGTGTTTTTGGTGGAGATATAGGATCAATAGGAGTGATACATTTTTGGATGAAAAATCCCTCTTATGCGAGTTCCATGTAGCACGGGAACCTCTAAGAGAGAAAATGGGAGTTAGAGGATTAGATTCATTATCATTACCCTCATTTGGTTGATTTTCCATTATTTTGGCTTTCGAGGATGAATGACCCGATGATGGGGAGAATGTAAAGACCAAAATTTTTCAAAATATATCAAATAATTTGGGATTATTTCAATGTTGAAAAATCTGATGGAACAGGATTCCAAGGCCCAGAGTGCCCATATTGATCCGTCCGAATTTTTTATGATTTAATTAGCGTGCGTGAGTGGTTTTCCTGAAAAATTAGAATAAATATTAAATAGGACCCCATCTTAGAAATATGGGTGTAACATCTGTTATATACATTAGAAACAATGAAACATGAATAAAAAAATGAATATAAGTCATTATAGAATGTAAAAGAAATCAATTGGCCACTCTCTATATTACTTCACTAGTCTTGAAGGGGACCAAAAACCTCGGTGCCAACATACCCTTCTTAATCAACCAACAATATCCCATGAGATGTGAAACTATAAGAGAGACCTAATCAACTACCTTAGAATCCAGAGGCTGATGAAACTGGTACGTATAATATTTTTGACCAATTTATTCCATGATGAAATACCTTTGGATCAAATGTGCTATCTTTTATGTCTCTTGAACAAAACTCAAAGAAACCAACAACCCATATCCCAACACTTCACTACATAAGGGAGTTCTACAAGGATTCCCACAAAAAGCCACAATAAGAGCCATTCTAATTGAATCCAGAAGAATATTTTGGTATGAATAATAAACAAAAGGAAAAATTATAACCCAAGTTCCACCAAAATAATGCTCACAAATCCTATGCAAAATGATCATGGAATATATTTTTATCCCTAGGGTGCACCGACCAACATTTCTAATTTCCACTATTTGTCAGCAATTTTATCTAAAGGAAAACTGAACAGCCAACATGCCTTAGAAGGAAAATGATCCACCAGGAGACTGAGACCACTAACATGAGTACTCCCCACCATTTAGGATTTCATCAAATAATCAACTCTAAGAAATTGATTTTTCACAATATTAATTCCCTCTTCAAAATTTTTCTAATCCATTATTGAATATGTGAGCACTAATCTACCAAATTCATTCACTCACACACTCATTTCAGGAAACAAACTCATTATATGCATCAATTCCACTAATTCATTAATAAATATATATGTTTATTTTTTTATCATTTTATCAGAAACCATATTTCCTTTAGTGGGAGTATATAAAATATAAAAATAATTGTTATGAAGATACTCAACTTATAGTTTATATCCCATGTTCTGGTCCCTATTTGTGGAAATGTATTTCAGGATCATATGAGTATAATTTCCAATAAATTTTTCCTTTAGGATTTATTGACACCACATTATGAGTGAATGGATAACATCATCTAACTCAAAATCATGGTTAGGGTAGTTCTTCTCACGAGTGACCAATTGGTTAGAGCCATAAGACACCTACCTTTTCCCTTGTATCAAGACACATCCAAAACCCATAAATGAATAATCATAGAAAACATCATAACCCAAACCTGGTTCACGAATAATAAAAATATGTTTCTAATTTAACCTAATCATCATATCCTCAAAAAATCATTAATAGATATTATTACACTCAATCATTATACCCTTACTGATTTAAGATATCATTGAAGCTGTGACCATGGAGAAGTACTAAAACCCCCATCTATCTAAACTGGAAAAAATCATAAAGGACTACATCTGAAAAAAAACTTGGGCGCTCCCAAGACATAACATCTTTTACCTTTTCCTAATCTTCTAAAATGTTGATAGGTAGTGATAGAAGCATGATGTATACAGGTGGTGATGTAGGCATGATGGAGACATGACACTTCACTGTGCCTTGGGCCATTTTGTGTGCCTTTTGGCTATATAATTGGCTTCATACCCACTAGTCCTTTAGGCCATTACTGAATAAATATGGATTTATTGGTGTTCTATCACTTTTGGTGGTTATGGTCTTCCATTCCACTCTATGTGATAGGTTTGTGTGTGTTTAATGTAATTGTACCCAAAAAAACCTATTATATATGTATTACATACACTAAAAAAATTTCCTCTCAAATCCAAAATCCCAATAAGAAATCATACCATATTAAGAATTATCCATCATGGTTATAATAATGATATTTTTTTGTCCATGTGTGCCTCATCTATCATAGAGTAAAACAAAATACCATCCATGAACAAAACAATGAATGGTTCGATGAACCGATGGATGATCTGTTCCTCAAAGACATAAACACCATTGTGGAATTAGTGATACTAAATGGAATAACCAAAAAATATAAATTCATATATTAGTTCCAAAAAGTTAATTTTGGTATATCATCTTCCTGGAATATCAATTTCTTTTACCCGGATTTGAGGACAACAATTAAAAACCAACGAGACCCTACGTGATGATCTAAAATATCATCCAATTTTAGGGAGGGTTATTTATTCATAATAGTTTCCCAGTTAAACTTTTGAAAGTTAAAACAATGTCTAAGGATCTAGTATCCCAACATAGAAAAGTACACAAGATATTTGCATTGTGAAAGTCTATGATATATAAATCATTTAATATCTAGTTCCTAAAGTTAGAGATTACATTCCACCATTACTGCAGGATCCATTTGATAGGACAACATAGATATGGGCATTAGTCTAGGTAACTAGTAAATTATAATCTCAATTCATCTATGTGGTGGTAACTTAGATAAATATTCCATAAATACATTAGGTTACACACAAAGAAAATTAGATAATTGATATCCCATACAAGGGTCAACAACATAAAAAATTAATTTTGAAAACAAGCATGAGATTAAAATGGTATAAGGAACAGATGAACCTCCATTCCCAATCAAGATACCCACTCACCCTTGAAAACATGAGTAACCCCTTCAATAAATAAGAACTATACCCGATGAGGATACGAGTCCATCGAAGAAATTATTTTAATCATTCAATCTATAGAGATGATGATGTCAATGTTTTTATGATTATGGAGAAAGAAGTTCCTAAAACTATTCCTTTAAAAAAAATTCCGTTCATTGGAGAATATTTTTAACAAGAGGATGCACCCTATATTACTACTAAATCCACTAAAGCTCCCCCCACACCTATCATTCCTGCTATATCTTCCTTAGATAATGATGATTTATCTACAATGGCGAAAAAGGTCTAAAAATAAATTAGATTCCACTATATATCATCCATCAACCCCATCTCAATCCTCTAATCATTTTTGTATTCATGGATGTTATGGTCGAAGGTTATATACACAAACTCAAAAAAAGGTGGAGTAAAACTAAATAGTATGCTCCCCTTTCATCAGAGTCAAAAAAATCATGGGTCTTTCACTCTCATAATGTATCTAGATAAAACTATCGGTTGAAAATATATTTGATCGAAACCCAGGAAAGGCCTTCATGCAAATTATCTTTCACTATAATGTCCAACCATATCCTCCCTAACCCTTCAATTATATACATGTAAAAACCCTCCTCATATTCATCAAGAGTCCTTAAAAATATGAATTCCCTTTAAATATGTCTAGTAAGATCGTCTGATTCTTGGAGCCATTGGTCACTATAGTAGGCTTGGGGATGCTTCATTGTAAATTTTGATCCATGATACACTACTCATTCTATGAGCACTACACCCACGAAGATGAGAGTCTAAATGGTATAGATCACCTCTTTGACCAAATAAGGGTACACAGGAGGATCCACTGGTGTATCCAGCTACACAACATCCCCCTAGTATTGAGAAGATTACATCATTTAGAATTTTTTTTAACAAGGGACAATACTCCAAAAGTCATTGGAAACTCTATAATAATTTTACCATAAAAATAATCCCAAAAAGTCATTAACAGAACATTTTATAAAAGTAATTCTGAATCCTACCATGAATGGGATACACGTTTTAAAAGGAACATGTCCATATTAACAAACTCATCATATAATATATATAAATGACCATATAAAACCCACATCCATAGAAATTTTATATATGATAATTTAAAAATCAATTTATAATATTCTTTTAGTTAAACACATGTACCAGGTCTTGGACATAATAAATATATTTAGAGTACCCATGGAAACATACATTCAGAGATGGGAGTGAGCTATCCAGGACCCTTTTCGATACATATAATCTAAATTGAAATGACAGTACTACTATCTACCTTATAATATAAAATAATTTAGGAAATTTTGAAACACACTATGGTGTGTATAGATTAGATAAAAAGTTTTATAGACAAATCTAGGACAAAAAATCTAACCACCCAAGTCATTCCATTAAGGGGTGATGTATTAAAAATGTAAAAAATGACATGTATAAAAGGAAAAAAGTCATAAAATTACTATACATTGTGTAAACAAAATGAAGACCCAACTATTTAAAACAATTAAACAGGAATGTATGGAAATATTATACAATAAGTCTTCATGTGACCACCAATCACCAAAAATGTCACACCCCGACCCAATGTATTATTTTAATTTAATTATTTTGGTACTTGTTTTTGGGCATCCATCTAAACTAGGTTTAATTTAAAAAAATAGGATCTTATACGGGTGTGTGACCTTACACACAACCATGTGTAGAGACCAACTTTAATAAGATGACATTTTATTATTAAATTTATTATTACATGGTCATGAAACTGGGCACGCGATCAGAAGCATTTTGGTTTACTAGAGAAATAATGATTTTCCTTAAATTTGGTGAAGGCCCATTTGACAATTAAAAAAAATATATTATTTTGGAAAACACTATTTGGGGTGACTCAGAAATGATATTTGATGTAAGTTGACAGCATGAATTGTGTTTGATTTTTGTACTGATTCATTGACTTTGTTGAATCAACCCCTTTTGTTTATTACATAGGTAGACAAGGGAACCTGGAATAGTATGTTAACTTTTGTGAACGATGATGCACTAGTTTAGATTATGCACTGGCTAGTGGTCCCATAGCAGTGGAGTATTGTGTTAATTCTACTATGGTGATTGGGACCCTCAGTTAGTCCATGTAAGTATATACTAGGTAGTAGTATTAGGGTTATTATGTCATTGAGTTAGGGAATGCCTTCAGGATGAGTCACATGTATGTAACGTTAATGATTGTTCACGAGCTCCTAGGTTCGACCCGTATCTATTTGTCTTTTGTTTCTTGTAGAAGTGATTATGATTCTTATATGTATACCCACATTTCCCTTCCTGTGTGATTTCTTTTGTGCATTTCTATTTTATTGTTCTCCTTGTAAAATGGAAAATATTTTACAATTAGGTTTCTATAAATGGTTTTCAAATGAATGTGTTTAATCCTCTGTACAAATTTGAATAAATATAAACATCACTTTCCCTTTATAAAAAGCCATTGACACTGATGACATGAATCTAGATTTGAAAAGGGTTAAGGGAAATGGTGTGTACTTTTATTTTGTTGAAAATAAATAGAAAAAAATACTTTTATAAATTATAGTTCAAACTTCAAATTAGTGAATTATTTATTTAATTGCTTGTGTGTTGGGAATAGATTTAGTCGAGCCTACCTACTGAGTTTTAATAATCATGACTATAGTGTTTTCTTGTTTTTAGTTTCTACTACAGGTTGGCATGACCTTGTTCATTATGGGTGAGACTTGGTTGTGGATCGGTGAGTGACACTCGAGGTCACGAGGAGTTTTTGGTTGTCGTCGGGTTAGTATGTTTTTATACCTTTTTTGTGATGATTTATTTATTTTCGTTGGGTGAAATCGTTCCCACTTGCCCTGTTGATGCACTGGCACTTATCGCCAGCCTCGGATGATCAGAAATGCCTCTCGGGCCTTGCCACGGACTGGGTCGGGCACCGGGTCGGATGGTAACCCAGATTGGTTTGTGACAAAATGGTATTAGAGGTGGTTTTTTTATTTGGGGTGTCAGGTAGATCGGATATAGGACTAGCGGTACTCGAGTGGTAATTGCATGAAGAGTGTCGTGAACTCTTACTCACTCCGATCCTCAGGTAACTAGGGGTAGTCCTGGATTTACGTCTTTGGCATTTGTCTGTGTGGATGGGGGATGACAAATAAGAGTAAACCGGTGTTTTTCATGGTCTCACACAGAGTAGAGACCCTTGTGATGACCGAGATTATGGATCAACACTCCTAGTGGTTGGCACATTCCTAGGGCATGGTCAGCTAAAACATGTATTTGGGTTAGTCACAACCACTATTTCTCCATCCATGTACATTTTGTGTTTCTTCTATATTTTTTACATGGTGTCAGTTTGACATCATTTTTGGTGTGTGTTAAATATTGACCATATTTATGGAAATTTGTAATTAATTTGTTGAAATATGGTTTATAAAAGAACATTTTGGTTGTTTGAAATAAAAGTGAGCTATTTTGGAAATGGAATGCATTTTGAAAAATTTTCTTGAGTTTTTGAAAAAGTTGGAAAAACGTATTTTGGAAAATTGTGAGTATATTATTTTTGAAGTGAATGATCCTTGTTACTTTTCTAGTTGTATTCCAATGGGTTCTCACATGTGCGTTTGTATGTGATTAACGGATAGTTGGTGGATTGTGTGGATGGGTTTTTAAGAGGCACAATAATTCAAATCTGTGAGGCATCAAAGAATATCAGTGGTGAGTGACTAATTTTGGAAGCTGCATCTTGTATCTGAAAAGTGGGGTTTTCTCTAAAATCAGTTTTTGTGCTTAAATGGTTTTGGAAAAAGGGAAATGTATTTGAGTCCAGAGTGAAAGTGATGAATTCAAAAGAGCAGTTGGGTTTTATTGTACTATGTTTGGTTTATCAGGCATGTGTTTTTATTTAAGAATGAGTTGATGTTTTAGATTGGAATTAATGGATTTATTTTTGGAATATGGATGTTTTCATTGTGATGTGTTTCGATTTGTGGAAGGCTATATTGTGTTCCTTGTTTGGGATATGCCCCCTTGAAATGTCCCATGGTTTTTTAATAGGTCTCTCTATTCATGGCTCTGCCCAAACTCCCAGTGGAGTGAAGGAGTTGGGTTCTGCTGGATTATGTCGACTGTTTGTAGACGTCAAGGTTAGTTGGATATCATTGAATGCTTTGGAAGAATTTTAAGTGTCTCTAGTTTTTGAGGAACTGGAAAAGTTGTATGATTGTAAGTTTTCTCGAGTATGTCTGGTGGAGTGGGACGAGACCGGTAAATAGGAATTGTTCCATTTTAGTTGCGAATGTGGATATCGTGAGCCTTCCTCAATACTAAACTCAGCCTCTAGTTGTACCTAAGGAAGTTATGGAAAGAGAAATCAGTGGGTCTCATGGGTTCTCATCGAATCAACAGACAGATGTTGAGGTGTGTTGACCTTCCTGATGTGTTAGTTTCATGTTCCCCAGAAGTAATGTGGAGTAATCGGTTTAAAACTAAAAACAACTGTAATTTTTCTCATATTGTGGTAATTGAATGTTCCTCCTCTGATGAGGAGTTTGAACAAAATGGACATGTTCTTGGAGTTCCCCTTCTGTTAGTTTGAGTCGCGTGTTTCATATAATGATCAATTTCCTATCTTTGGTGCGGTCAGTCGTGTACACTATGTTTTTACTCTCAATTCTCAGTTGGTGAGTCGATGAATTGGCCACTTGGGGAACGAGGATGAGTATGAAGGTTTCTTTTCTAGTAGAGGAAGTTCTAGTAAGAGTTGGTAATCTTATGATTGTGCGGTGGTAGATGCATCAGACATTAGGGCCTCAGCCATTGGTCTCAGGGTGAAGCTTGCGCACAATAAAAAACTCGTCTAACCTGGTGTGAGTTTGGTGTGACATAATTCCAAAATGATGGATGGGGAAAACCTAAATTTCCTTATTTAAATATCACCTCTGAAACATTATTTTTGTTGTGATGGTTATAAAGACTGTGTATCCTTGTTGCAGTCTTAGTTTGTGGGAGTTCCCCTAGGGCCATAAAAAGGTTCGAAAAATCCATAATATTGTATAGCCAGTAGGCATGCTTTGTGAACATTCTGGTGGTTGGTTATGGATCAAAATCGTACTCATTTCAGAGATGATCATGTCTTGTGGGATTGACGCATGCATGTCCAGTTACTTCTAGGTTATAGGTTTTTACTATCAAAACCATCACATGTGACAGAATATTGTCCAGTATAGAAATCATTCGTGCAGGTCAGCCTGTGTGGGCGGGTTTGTGATGTTGAGATTAGTCAATATTTCTCAAAAGTAAATTGAAAACGACCGTGCGGGTTCCTTGGTGTTAGGAAGTTTAAAAATGGTGGGGAGACCCAGTGTGGGTCTCACCGATGTCCCCCCTTGTATTGGATAAACATAGGGAACATTGAGGGTCAAGCTAGTGATAGAGGTTGTATGGGTTTGTGAGTCATTTTGGTTTGGAGAAATAATGTTTGACAATAATCCTAATATAGTGGAGAGAACGCCATAGGAAGAACATGGGGGAGACTCTGTTTTGAAATCGTTATTAGTAGGGCAACTCGCTTTCTTCCGCTCTGCCTGACCTTGACTATGGTAACTGGTTATCTTGGGTACTAGGTTACTTGAAGGGAATTCGTGGAGATCTAGAGGGACCCTAGTGATCCCTAAGTTAGGGGTCTGGGTGTTCCATGTTGTAGTTGTGTTTGGATTCTAATTCCTTACTATTGGCTATTCTGCTTGGTGATTCTGGTTTTGAGGTCTTTAATGTTTCATGTCATTGGCTTTTTTAATTCTCGTCCTTCAGGTGATTGAGTTTTTTTGGTATCCTCATGGTCTTGTTTCGAATCTTGGGTTTTTAATGTCTTTCAGGACTTTTTGGTGGAAAAAAGTGTAACGGCGGGGAGAATATTCACACCCTAACCCGACGCTTTATTTTAATTTAATTATTTTTTGAGTTTTTTGGGGTTTAGTCTGAACTGGGTTTAATTTTTAAAAATATTGGGATCTTATATGGGTGCTTGACCATTCACACGACCTTGTGTAGAGACGAACATTAATAACATGAAATTTTATTATTAAATTTATTATTTCATGGGTGTGCAACCGGGCGTACGACCGTTCACTTGATCGCGCATGTGATCGCAACCTCAGTTAGTATCAGATTATTATTTTGGTTGTTTTTATTATTTTATTTTTATTATTCATAGGATTATTATTTATGTTAATATTTAAATTAGGTTATTATCAATATTATTTTCAATTCAGTTAATATTTTAATTTCTATGTGAATGTTAAATTTTTTTATTATTATAAAAAAAATTATTAACTGATTGTTATTAATATTATTATTATTTGTAATGGATTAAGTTCCATTTTTTTGGTTTTATTTTGATTTTCTTGTTTTTTATCTCTTTTTTATTTTCTTGTTTTTCCTCCCTCTTTATTCTCTTCCTCTCTTACCCACACCTCCACATTTACCCCCTCATTCATGTCGCACACAAGACCCCCTTCCTCAAACCCCACCTGAGTGCGCCTCCTGCGAACCCTCCACCCTCCGGTCGCCCTTCCCTATAGCCGATGCTACGTCCAGCGACCAAACCCACCCCCACCCTTCTAGCTACTCCGACATATGACCGTCAACCCGCACCCCTTCCTCCCTCTCCCGAACAGTCGTGTGCCTCCCGAACCCATTCCACATCCCGAACCAAGAAGTTTTCTGGTGCGGTGCACCTTCGATATTCCTCCCCCCTTGCCCGGTTGGTCATCCTCTCCCTCACCGCATGATTATTCTTCATAGTTTGGTTGATTTAATTATTTTAAGGTTTAATATATTAGGTATTTGTGTTGTTTTTTGTTCAATTTAGATGTTTTTAGTTCAACATATAGATTTTAGGGTTCAATTCAAATTTTATGTTGTGCAATTGCCGAGCAACAGAAGTTTCACAACGAAATTGGGGGTTTCGACCCCAAATGTAGGGGTTCCGTGCATAATATTTATTAGGTTTTTTATTATCCTAGTTTAATAAATTTAGTATGTTAGGTGATTAATATGCTTTGTGAGAATATGGTTTTATTTAATGTTTATATATGCTTTCGAATGGTTTAGGAATGTGGTTATGTGATATGAATGTTTTGATTTTATGAAAACATTTGGTGAGCCATTCGTATTGTTTTCTAAATTGTGTTGTTGATTTTCTATGGTACGCAAGGGCTGAAAATTCTATTTTTACATGTATGTGGTGTGCATTTGGCCTCAAAAGGGGTTTTGGGTGGTCTTTTACGTTCAAAGTCATGAGATACTGTTTGGAGTTGCTTCAAAATATTCTGTAAGTGGTTTATTAAATTTTATAAAGTGTGTGCACCATGTGTAGAAAAATGATTTAGGGTGTGTTTAATTTTAAATAGGGGAGCTTAAGTATGTTTTCTTTTAGTGAGGCTTTGTTATAACTCTTGGAAAACGATTTATTAATTACGTAAATGATTTATTATGTTGGGAGTGTGGTGCAAACTGGCCTTGTGATGTGCTTTCCATAAAAGGTGTATTTTTAATGTGTTGCTCTTAATTCATATTATTTTATGGGAAGTGGAATTGTGTAAGTTGTGTTTGAAGCCTTGGGTAGTTATTGGTTTACCTTGCATCATTGTAGGGTGTTTTTCTCATCATGGTGTGGGTTTCGGTCATCAGTGACAACGACCTATTTGTATATACATGTGTAAGCATGTATATAGGTATAACCTCCATGCCTATATTCCCTCATGGTGTGGGGAATATGCAATTGGGTTAAAGGGTATATGTATTTATATGAAAATTTATATGCGTATAGGTGAAGCGGTTTTTTATTTTCATCTTCAAGAGCAGCTGCTTTTTGTTTGAAAGCGTCAAGAGCCAAGTGGATGGCATGGTTCCCCCTTGAGGTAGGTCCCAACTTCACTCGCCTTTAAAATTAGAATTTTTTAATTGCATGATATTTTATTAATTATAATTAATGAGAAAAAATATAAGATAATTAATTTTAAAATGGTTATTTGGTGTAAAAAAGAGCCGTTTATTTTATACACGACCCTTGAAATATTTTATTGAGGAGAGGACACCTAGTAGTGAATGAATGCCCGTTTGGCCTTTAAACATAATTCACATAATTTTAAATGTAGTTGTATTTTACTTTTAAATGATATATTTTGAAGTGAAAACAAGTGTTTTGGTTCACTTTAGAAATAAGGATTTTCCTTAAAATTGGTGAAGGCCCGTTTGACAGATTAATAAAATCAATTATTTTGGAAATCTCTATTTGGGGTGACTCATATGTGATATTTGATGTATGTTGACCACATGATTTGTGTGTGATGTTTGTACTGATTGATGGACTCTGTTGACTCACCCCCATTCTTTTATTACACACGTTGACATGGGAACTTGGCCTAATATGTGAATTTTTGTGAACGATTCTAGACTAGATTAGAATATGCAGTGGCTAGTGGCCTCATAGCAGGGGAATACTGTGTTATTGTTGCTATGGGGATTGGGCCCCTTGGTAAGGCCATGCAGGGCTATACCGGGTAGTAGTATGGGCATTATGACGTCATCGTGTTAGGGCATGCCTTCAGAATGAGTTACATTTATGTTACATTCTAGATTGTTCACGAGCTCCTAGATTCGACCCATGTATGTTCGGCTTTTGTTTCTTTTAATATTGATTATTATTCTTATATGTATACCCACATTTCCCTTCCTATGTGATTTATTTTGTACATATCTGGTGTATTGTTCTCGTTGGAATGTGGTAAACAGATTTCAATTAGGTATCTAAAAATGGTTTTCAAATTAATGTGTTTAGTCCTCTTTGTAAAAATTTGAAAAATATATAAACATCACATTCCCTTTCTAAAAATCCATTGACACTAATGAAATGAATCTAGATTTGAAAATGGTTGATGGAAATGGTTTGTACTTTGTTTTGTGGAAAATAATTAGAAAGACATACTTTTATAAATTGTATATCAAACATGAAATTAGTTAATTCTTTATTTAATGGATTCTGCGTTGGGAATAGATTCAGTCGGTCCTACCTAATGAGTTTTAATACTCATTCCTATAGTGTTTTATTGTTTTTAGTTTCTACTGTAGGTTGTCATGAGCATTCTCACCATGGGGGAGACATGGTTGTGGTTTGGAGAGTGACTCTCGAGGTCACGAGGAGTTTTTTGGTTGTGGTCAGGTTACTATGTTTTTCTAACTTTTTTGTTGATTTATTTATTTTCATTGGGTGAAATCGTTCCCACTTGACCTGTTGATTCCATGTCGCTTTTCACCAGCTCAAGAGGATCGATAGTGCCTCTTGGGCCTTACTGTAAACTGGGTCGGGCACCGGGTTGGATGGAGACCCAGCCTGGTTCGTGACAAACAAACCTTGCCCTGTAAGAACAAAAAAAATGAGAAGACTTTATTACATATAATTATGTCCCCATTACATTTATTTTGTAAAACAAGATATACATCCACCCAAAGATATATATATAGGGTAGTAGAAACAATTCCTAGATTAATACAACCAAGTGATCTATACAAGATCTTAAAAAAATAATTAAAATCAACATGATTTAAAATAAAAAATATTTATAAGTACTTTTTAAATAAAATAATTCAATATAATTTCTAAAAAATACCTCAATTTTAAAAAATTCAATATCATACAACCCAAATTAAAAACAAATTATGTTATGAATCCAAATATAAATTTACATGTGATCTAACATCACTGAAATAATATCTCAAATAATAACCAAATAGAAACAACAATAAATAATTATGAACTAATAAATAAAGATCTAACATATTGGACAATAGGTACCAGACACTCAAAATCTAATAAAATATAAAAGTTATATCCAACTAAAATCGAGTATTTCCACAGACAATCAACATTCAAGTGGTTAGCTATTATTGGTTTCATGAAAACTATGGAAAACAATGTCACATTCTCAATGCACCATAGGGTCTAGTTTTGCAGTTTTTTTCAATTTTTATTTTTTAAACCATTCTAAAATTATCTAAAACCATTAAAAAGGCATGAAATTATACTTAAGGGTAATAAAATACATTTTCTCTTTATAGTCAAGTAATTTATATTTTTCGGAAAAAACCACCTTTAACACACATACAAATTCCATTTTAGAGTTCATCGTATTACATATATTTTTAAATATCTATTATGAAATATGAAAAATTATAAATTCATGAATTTAGAATAATTAAATTTTACCACCTATCTCATGGACCTAGAATACATAACAACCTTTGACAGTGGGGATTTTAAACTACAACGTTTTCCTTCAGAAGACATTGTATGACAATAAAATTCATATTATTGATAGAAAATACAGTTTGATACCCATACATATCGAAAAAGATAAACAATCACAAATGAGAGAGAAACTAAAATGAAAGGCCAACCAAAAATGATAACACACATTACCCAGATGATCAATCACTGAACAAATTGATCTAGATAGAACACATTCACACAATATCACATAAGTATCTCTCTATGTTGATAGAGGATGTATGCATAATGAAATAATGAAACATGTCATTCATATGGGACACTAAAAACAACATTGTGACACTTACATAGTATGTAATCTATCTTCACATAATGTAATCATCGGGTTACGAAAAAACAAAAAAAAATTATTTGAAAAAAATATTTTCATAGATACATTTTATTTTCATATTACATAGTTCATAAACCATTTAGGTCATGTAAAAGGTCATGACCTCTACACATAAACCATTACATGTAATTAACTAAATATACACATTATATAAGTGCTCAATGAGCTACACAATGTATAGGTCTTATTTTTAAAATCCCATCAAATCTATGAAATCACCATTACATGTATCCTCCCATTTTTAGGGGTGTCCATATTGACTGATAAAAAAATGAAAAAAAGGTAAAAACTTACATAATATAAATGTAATGGGGAGTCACATTTCCATATGTTTTTGTGTAGGGAATTGGAAAACCAAAGTAGTTTTAATGAGTGAATAATGTGGAAGAATAGTCTCTCTATTATAAGAGAGGGGATGGGAATTCATGGAATTTCAACAAATAATAAATTAATAAAAATTAATATTTAATTAATACTGGATCCAAAGTGATTCATTTCATTGATATAACTTTGGTGTGTAATAATGTAATATTTTGAAAAGACTGACCACTAAGACTGTAGCCAGATTAGTGGGAAAATTGGCCTCAAGTGCTCTTCCCCATAAACTTGAGGCATCAAAATAGCAGAAAGGGAATTTGATGTGATAGTGGGGATACAATACCCTCATATTAGAATAGAACAATGGTGAATAAGGACGGAAGTTAATTCAAATTTTAGAAGTTCTAAATAATGAAAATGACCCAAAAACAAATAACATAAGAGTCAAATAAAGTTGTAATGGAAAAATCCAATTCCATTTAATGATGCATGTACTTTCTTATGTTGTTATAGTGTACAATAAGCACAATAAAACAAATGGAATTAATACATCAATTTTCATCACAATGACAATCCTGAGAACAAGCCTAGTCATGTTCTTCCTATATCTCATGAACATAGAACAACACATTATGTGGATCTAAAGAACTATGAGAAAGAATATATACTTTGGTGAGAAATGGTGCCCAGGTAGGGTGTGAGATATAAATATCAGAATTCCACCACCCAAAATGTCTATTCAAATCTATATCCTACAATTAAAAAATTAACATTCTCCCAAAATGTATCAATCTATATATATAAATAATTAAATAATAACATCTTGTTTTGGTTTCCCCTATGGATACCCATCCCTTATTCTTTATTTCTACCTAAAATAGATGTTTGAATATGGTACCTATGCTATCCATATTGTACATATAACCGTGAGTATTATTAATAATCCATGGAAGGTGTACCCCCAATATTGAGCTTTGGACGGGGGTATATCATGCTTATCATAATTCATTTTGTAGTAAAAATTGAGAAACATCACATTTTCATAAGTAATTTCATACTATTAGTAAAACATGGTTTACTAAATAAACACACAATCAATAAATATTTTAATTCCTAACTAGATTTCATGATCATCCATAGTGATCTAAACAACATCCCATGTATCACTATGGAAAATCCAATATAACCTAATACCACTGAGTACATCCATGGTGACCTTACGACATACCTTCTATCACTCCAGAGTATAAGAAACTTCCTCGGCATCCCTAGCTGGGAAAGTTAAATAATCGGCCTTAGTGAATTAGGTCATAACTCAATGAGAACAACGATTCCATCCATGAGTACTTAATATGAAACCCATGTACTCTCTAGGCTCGTATCTCACAATAATTTTCAACACATATTATCAAAATGTAATAAATATATATAATTAAGAATAAGACTTCAAATAAAAATTTTGTTACACAAGAAAAGCATGACATTCATCAAATCTTTTAGTGGAGTTACATGACCATCCAAGGTGATCTAAACAGAATCCCATTTATCAGAATGGGAACATAAACTAACACAATGGGATCGATTCTATCCATCGAAAACCATACATTTTGACATATATCACTCTAGGTATTGTAAACTCTATGTCTATCCTTGGTATCTCACATAGTGGAAGGAGGAATGCCCATTGCATGTCGTAGACGTATTAAGAATTGGTCTATCCAGGGTTTCTCCCATAGATGACCATTATCACTCACAAGTATAAGATATTTTCCAAGATTACCTTTCCCTTTAATCCAAATCATCCCCAATGATACATCGTTTCATAGCCCACTTGGAATGGTGATTCTATCAATTAGT
The DNA here is from genome assembly GCA_963277665.1 of Viscum album. Taxonomy (NCBI): domain Eukaryota; kingdom Viridiplantae; phylum Streptophyta; class Magnoliopsida; order Santalales; family Viscaceae; genus Viscum; species Viscum album. The sequence continues at coordinate 1,945,256,894 of OY728121.1, read as the reverse complement.
CTTTCATACAGAACCCATGTTCCCTTTCATTCTATATCGAGTGAGCCATATCAAGAATGGATCATCACAATGCAATGAATTTATATAATTTTAAGATATTAAATAAACATCTCTTTCCAAAATCTATACATTTAATAAAGTATCTCAAATAAATGTTATATTGTTACAAGGAATTACAAAAAAAGAACAACCTCTATTAAATAGAAATAAATCATGAGGCAACAATCATTAAGAATAAAAAATGGAATACAAGAAATTTTATATGGACATAACATTCTTTTGATCACATGTTTCTGGTTATATATATATAATTCTTTCTAGCGAGACGGACCAAACATAAAAATCAATTAAAACTATCCAACCAATGTGTATAAAAATTATAATATAAATCATTGTAAATATAAGATGATGCATAAATAATAAGAAAATAAATTCAAAGAAGTACAAATATTATTATTCATTTGAAGAAAAATAAACTCATTGAGGGGTTTTGTTAGAAAACATATTATTGTATTTTTGAAAATCATTTCATTAACATTAATGAGTTAAATTCATCTGATGGTGTAAGGTATATAACATATGGAACAAGATAAAGGTGCACCACAAGACAAACAAAATAAAATAAGAAGCTTAATAATTTATCAAATATCAAAATATGGGTGGTACATGATAAAAGGAATATTTTAAAAAGGAATATACAAAGGGGAATAAGATAGAAATCCTACATCCATTGAAATGAACCATGTAAAATACTCAACACATTACATTCCCATTACTGACCACCTAAAGGAACTGTTATCCACCTCCACCCATATGAATCATCTTATAAAAAAAAGTACACATATACCATGTTCACATGTTCCCATGGAATTGGGTACATGTAAGGGGATTCCAATATAAATTCTCATATATGAATGTACTTGTTAATGGTCACACATGTATGTGTTTTTTATATTATAGTTATGTAAATGTAGTCCAATACATATATATTCACTACCACAAGAGAATATATATATAACAGGGAAATAAATAAATAAATATAGATTATTATCAATGAACTTGTGGTAAGTCTCATTTGACTCTAGCAACTCGAATGTATTTCAAAATTTTTCAACTGACATAAAGAAATATACTTGGAACTCAAAAACAAGAATGCTTTAAATAGGAATTGAGAAAAAGATATAAAATGGAGGAAACTAAGTCCAAAATTTGATGGATGGGATCCAAAATGATCTTAACTGCTTCTCCATTATTAGCGGATGCTAGGATATGAACAACATAGGCCTAAGGGACCCTTCTCATTACCAAAAATAATAATAAAAAACTAAAAATAGGTTACCCCATGACCTATAGTTCAACCAAACCACACCGTATGATGTGGATAAGGAAAAAAGGATGACCATGGGAGGATATGAGAGCATAAGGTCTTTCCTAGATGGATCGATCATGAATCATGAAGGATATATCTAAAATCACTAAACAGAAAGGGAGTTAGGAGGAGGTGTTGTGTACGTCAAAGGAGATATATGGTGTGCATCATGAGATTTGGAGGGGATGAAATAGGTTATAGTAGGTTGTATTTTAAAATTTAATTTAATTTTTTAAATAGGTACACAGTGAAAGGGTTGTGTTTCATAGTTTGGAAAACCATGTGCTAATCATGCACCCTCTACTAGTAACGTAGGGCTTCCCCTATAGGTTGGTTGCACTATTTGGAACAATCATGTGAAAAAAAATATGATTAATAGTATGAGGCTACTAAAAAAGTGTCAGTACCATCTTGGTCTAGGAACATAATTTCCACAAACCATGTGCAACCCATGCGGTGTATTTCTAATCCTCTGATAAAGGATGCACTGTTACTCTAGATGACAAATGGTTTTATATAAACCGCTTGAACCGTAAAATCCCTCTAAAATTTGGACATCTAGACCTAGTTCCCCCAAAACTCACTAAAACCACCAGGGGTCATCCCAAGACTTCACCCAAGTCAAACGATATCACATTGAAGTGTTCAATCTCTTGGAATTATTATTCTATAACCGATTTGAAGAACATACCACCCCATAAATACAAAAATCATCAAATTCCATTGAAATTTAATATTCCTCAAAACATAGGTCATTAAAACTTCCCCTCCTTAAATAAATATTCCCTTGAGAATTATTCAGGAATAATGAAAAGATAACCTGGACTGAAAATTTTGTAAGCCTTCTTCATATGGTCACATTGTTTTTCCAAACATCCAATGCACCATTAGAAGCATCATTTTGGAACACAACACTTAAGCTGTCAATACCCGATTCAACACTATTTTTAAACAGAACACCCTAAACTGAACATTGATAATGTCATTTATCTAGATACATTATTGTGTCATCATCTTGTTAAATATTTAACAAATGGTTCTCCTCATCATAGTATTTATCATTAGAAACAGGCAAATTCTGAGGCACGGGGCATTCACTTTCTAAATTTCCTCACAATGCTCACCTATTAGTGTTCTAGAAATTCTACCAAAATATTTTATTTAATAGGATGTATCATATTTCCTTAGATTCCATATCTTGGAATCAATAGAAGAAAATGATTAAATCATGTTTAACCCAAATAAACCAGTCACACAAGCCTCCCTCGAAGACACTACTAATGTTATATCCACACCCCCCCCCTCACCAAGTAATTTTCATAATCTAATTATTTATAACATTAAATAATAACAATAAGAATGATAGGTTTATCCACCTATAACTATCCTTCCTCGAAACACCCGGCTAAGATGGACATTGCATTTCACATTGAACTACAACTCCTTCTCCCAATGAATTTCACATTTAGCATGGAAACCTTCACTGAAGCATATTCTGAACCTTTGGTGACATTTATTTGTAAAATATTCAGCATAAAACTTATTATATCATGCCTTAGTATAAAAAAATTTGTGACTAAACTCTAGATTACATGGGTCCCCATTAAATTTAAACATTAATTCTGAGCCGACAAAATTTCTGGGACCAACTCGAATTCATTAAACTGATATCCATGGAATGGACCGAGTATATCCCATAATAAATTGTTTACAAGTGTGATATTAGTACAAGGACAAAAAATAAACCTCATATCGTTAACTAATCCATGAAGGTAATCCATCGGGATACAAAGTCAATGGAAAGAATATCTGGTGTCCATGACTATATCCATGTAATTCCTACAAGGGGATCCAAGTGCCAATGAGCACTAACCATGCCCTGATAAGAAAACCAATCTTCTAGTATGTGAAAATGAGAAAAATACCCACCATGAACAAGGATTTTAATATATTTATATTTTCATAAGAAAAATTCTTTATTAGTTCATAAAGGATGATGTACAGATAATGGACACACTCCGCTGTTAAGGAAGTGTTATTTAAGGTTTTTGAATGTTTTCTGAACAAAAAAATAAACAAAAAATGAATATTTGAACCACTAAATATGAATTTCACCTGAATTAATCTCATATTCAATTTTTGGGACTATAAAATTTGTGGATCAAAAGTGATTATGACCCATGGAATGTTGTGATATTTTAGACGTAACCATTGATATCCTCTAAGAAGAATGGTGTTTCTCAGATGATTCTTACAAATCCAAGCTCATGAAATTTTTGATTCCTATCAACCACAAACATTTATTTAAAATGTTAAAGCCTTAGGTATATAGAAACTGGTTAATAATTTTAAATTGATCTTCTTTGGTTGGGTTCCAGCTAATTCTATGGACATTTAAAAAGTTTGAATGATGTGATACTCCTTACATTAGGAGAGTCCCATTCGACCATAGAGAAGAGATAAACTAGTTGCATCACAAGTAATCTATACCACAAACTCATTAAATGAACAAGTGATTCTCCTCCAATCCATGATCGCAGTGTTCTAATAATTAAAGAAATCCAAAACCATTCCAATTAGTGTTTCAAAACACATGACTCTCTAAAAAATCTATCCAAAAAATTAGGATGAAATTATTTAAATAATGATCAAATATTTGTACTACAGATATGACCAGAGACCAAACTCAATAGAACAAGGATCAACAGTTAAACCGTACTCAACTGGTTCATTATATCATTGAGGAAAATGATGGGTACAACATACATTAATGAATAATAATTCATGATGTTGAAGACAGATGGTACATCATGGATACTACCCATAGGATATCCAACCAATTCATTCATTCATCAAAATTTCATTCTAGAAAACTAGCTGAATTCTAATTGTCCCATACGACATAATAAAATGAACTGATGACCTCATATGTCTCCTGGGAAAAAGAAATATGATTATGAGACCTAGGAATCAGCCGAACATTCCCTATGAATAAATAACATGCTAAAACCAAGAATTATGCAATGCTCACTCCCAAAAAATGTCTTGTAAAACATGACCACCCATCCAAACAAGGGTGTCATTTAGAATAAAGTCATTCTCAATGGGATGATGACATTAGAATGGTACAAAAAAATAAAATGACATATTTAGAAAGGAATTTTAACCCTAAGAGTGCTACCTACCTCATGATATATTATTACAATAATAGAATTCTTTATCCAATAATATGGTCATTCCTAAATAAATTCACCATCCAAGAATGATGATCATATATGTGACAAAAAAAGGATGATGCATTCAAAATATGATCATGCTTTCGTTCTATGGAAACTCATTGTGACTATTAAAATACCCATACATGAGGGTTTAAATGAGGGCATAACATGGGGTTATATTTTAAGGTCATTACAATTATTAACACTTAATCATTAATAATTTAAAATATTTAAAACAAAACACCAAGGAATAGATTTATGTCTCATAATCCATCCTCTATAAAAACCCTTAATGTATCTAGAAATCTCATATATATTATGAAATTTAACATATAAATTTCAATATATTATAAATGGTATGGATTCCTAAGATGGTACAATTAAGCCATCATTGATTTTTTATAATGATACTCAATTGAAGTTCCATAATAATTTAATTTTGAAAACTCTTATTTCGGTCAACTCACAAGAAACATGCCCAACTAACCTACATCGGTCTATTTTTGAATTATGAAGTTAACCAATTCAATTGAAAAATGATATTAAATTTACTTTTATATTTATATTCTTTATAGAATATAACATGATCATATATATATTTATAATGTTTTATTGATATGTGTGATCATATACCCATTCTTAATTAACCTATACTAATTACATGTATAATTTGGATCTTATTAAATCAAAATAAATTGAATTTTAATTTTTACATTAACATCATTTTACAATGGTTTCAATGAATGAGTTACCTTATCTAGTAATTAGTCTCCCATAAACCATAAAACTGATAATTGGATCGTCTCATAATTTTTATGAATAAATATTACCTCTTTAGAGGAATCACATTTAAAATAAAATAAAAAACTAGGCAGGTGGTCATAGTAAATAAATATAGAAAGCATGCCAATAATCACAGATCATCAAATATAGACAATTCTTTCAAATAAAAACAAAATCATGAAATATCACTCATGGAATGAAAACTATTTATAATCCATCCTATAAATAACATGATAAGGAATTAAATATACATTTCATGTTAATTTTTCTGTGCCTATAATGATTTATAAAATGCTTCATCCTTTCTATAGTAGGCAAAGTTTAAAATTTGATAAAATTTTATATTTCATCAATAGTTGAAAATAAACAAATCACTCAAGGTGAAATAAAATCAAACTGTAACATCAAACTAGATGAAAAAAACTGCCAACCTTGACTACATGGTGATTCCCAAAAAGTGGGGTGATCAGTACCTTAAAATGATATTTACTAAGAAATAATAGATTCATAGTCTCTTGTCTACCAACCAAAAATAGTAAAAAAAATGAAAAAAATAGGAAATAATACAACTAATAATGCCCCCAACTGACTGACCACAATGATGGTTGCTGGACTCGTGGGTGACATGGCCTCAATAATGCCAAAATATAGGCAAGATCATGCCATATAGAAATAAGGGATTGTGGATGTGATAGTGGGGAGACAATACCCTCATATCAGAGCGGAACAACGGTGAATCAGAACTAAATAGATAACTATATATTATTAGTAAATATAGAAATAGAAACAACATAAGATAATATAATAATTTAATAGAAGTGAAATTATGAACACAAATTCCATATAATGATTCCTGTAATGTCAGGTGTTTTTATAGGTTACATGTCTTACAATATAAAAAAAAGAAAATAAAATCCCAATGGTCAACTCCACTAGAATCCCAAGAAAGAGCCTAGTCCTATACTACCTATCTCCCTTGCACAAAACAAAACAAACAAAATTAATTAAAATATAGGTGAGAGACATGTTCAACAAATGTCACAAACAGAACCCAAGAATTGCGTGAGATTTAAATATAAGTTCTATAGCACACACAATGTCTAGGAAATTCCATATCATGTATTAAACATGTAAAATAGGGTTCCTATACGTTTAATTGTAGAGCTATAAATAATTTAAACTATTAGAACTTGGTCTACATTCCCAATCAAACACCAACCCCAAGTCACCTATTTTAGCGAATTCTAGAAGTATGAATAGGGTATATGTTCCATAAATAATTTACATAGAAGGTCAATGAGTAAAAATGATAACCCAAGGAGGCATACCCCCATGATTGTGCTTCATATTGGGGTATAACTGACATGTCATCATTTAAGTTCAAATCAAATAGGGGAGATACATCACATGTACATAAGAAAGTTCATAATAATAATACGGGATATATATCATATAAAACAACTATTAAAACTTTTGACAAATACAATGTGGAGTGTGATCCCATCAAAAGTTATATAAAAATAATCCCATGTATCTCTACAAAACGTCCAATATAACCCAATAAAATTGAGTCTGTCCAAGGAGACCCTTATAGTGTCCCATGTAGTAATCATGGCATGTTAATGTTGAGTACATCCCATGTATCTTACATAGGAGACTGACTATCACTTGTGTAAAGGTTTATCAACATTACCAATGGATCCTTACACATTTTCTTCACTAGGTAAATGTTATCAACTATGTGTATCAGAAATCACCTGATCAGCACTCATCAGGAAATCCAATGCATTTCACTAGGAATGTCATATTATAAACCGCCGAACATAGTGACTCCATCCAAGAGCCACTAATAAATAACTACTTTTACCTCCCTATCTGTATCATATAAATAACATCAATATGTTATATCACAAATATATATATATATATATATAACCAAAAGACATTAAATAATCATATCATTTCATAAGCTAAACATCCAGTCCCTCAAATCCATTGGTGGAGTCATGTGTCAATCGAAGGTCATTTAAAACTAATTACAAGTTTCTCTATGAGTACATCCAATTACCAAATACAACTGATTTTTTACAAGGAGACCCATATAGACTTCATTGAATCCCTCAAGGTATTTTAATATTTATGTTTATCACAGTTGTCTTACATAGGGGACTAAGAATCACCCATGGAAAAAAATTAACATTCTTCCAGCTAGTTTATCCATAGAATCTCACTTAGGGAACTAGTATCACATTGGAGTATAAGAAACCACTCATGCACCCCTCACATAGCATGAGAATGCATCACTCCCAGCACCTCGGGTCGTATCCCACCGTGCATGGACAGTCCATCCATGAACCGTTAATATGGAACCCATTTTTTCTCACAGTCTATTTAAATTGATCCATATAAAGGAAAGAATATCACAAGGAAATTTTTTTATATAATTTTACACCATTAAATAAAAAACACTTTTTTAAAAAAAGAAATCAACTCATGTATCAATAATCAACTATAAAAAGTCACAATTCATTAAGCACAAAGCTTAATCTCTTGTATTCGTTATTTGTTCATTAAGAAATTTTCCTTCTGAATATACACTGGAATACAATAATATGTACATGACTTTACCAAGTCATTAATTAAATGTCCAAAATGATGTTTAAAAAGTTCATGATAATGTGATTGACCAATAATATCATTAAATTAAATCTATCGAACCAATGTTCATGACAACTTATATATAAAAAATGAGACATCTACGATGAGGCATCAATAATTAGCCCAAAACTGCAAGGCAATTCAATTTTTTTTTCATTTTAAGATAGGTCACCTAATTAAGGGAATTTATTAGAATGAATTACATTGAATTTAAACAATTTAATTCATTAAATTATAAGAGTTCAATTCATTTTAAGGTGCAGGGTGTATAACATAATGAATAAGGTAAGGGTCCACGGAAAGACAAAAAAAGGAGGCACACACATAATAATTTAACAACATGAAAATCTTCTTGGAACATGAAAAATGTAATTTTCAAAACATTATAAACAAAAGGGAATATGTAAGGAATACTACCATAATACAAGAGATGCAATATGAAAACTATGCACACTATACTTCCACAGGAAACCAGACGATGCAACTTCTACACACCTCTATGAGTATTCATCTCTCCAAACATATTATTAAAACAATACCCTATTCACATATTAAAATGATTATAAATATTTGAAAGGGGATCCTTAAAAATAGAATGATAAATGCATATACACATTAACAATCACAGACATATTCATTTTTTATATTATGATAATGCAGACATAGCGCCATATATATATATCCACTTCCATGGGTGAATATATATATAATGGGATTATAAATAAGTATATATATTATTACTAATGCATACAAATTTTTTCTCCTTCGACTCTGGTGACTCGAAACTACCACATAATGGTATAACACACTTAATGAAAAAAAATTGAAGTCCTAAAATAAGAAAGCTCTAAATATAAATTGAGAAACCATAAAGAATGGTTGAAATACATACACCAAATCAATAAAGGAAATCCAAAACAGTCTGAAGCACTTCACCTTTAGTGGTTGTTGGAGGGATACAACCAATTCCAACCCAATAGACTCTTTTCATAACATAACGTCTGAGGATAGTACCAAAACACTGTAAAGCCTTTTCCAAGAGCTTGTCCAAATGAAATAGGGTAACGAGGAGATGAAAAAAATACATTGGTAGTGATTAGATTATAAGGTTATACCATGCAGAACTAATCATGAATCATGGTGGATTTAGGTGAAATCGTTGAACAGTGAGGGAGCTTGGAGGTGGTTCCATACATGTTATATAAGTCCTATGGGGTTTCATCGTATGATCTTCAGGTGAAGAATTGAAGAATATTATGATTAAATAGATCATTTCCTTTTATTTTATTTTATTTTAATTTTTAAAATATTCAAATCGCCCATGGTATGTCTTGAATGTCTTGGAAAACTACACAAAAATGATTTACCCTCTACAGGACACCATGGGAACCCCATTTGGGCTAGCCGAATGGTTCGGAAATACAATGCAGTGAATAGTTTAAGGATAAGGCCTATGTTGAACTACCCATGAGGGATAAGTGTACATTGAGGACAAACATTTTGTAGCACATGTGGGGAATTTCTCCTCCTTTGGTCAAGGAATCATGCTTACATCTGGGGGAAGCACAATTTCATACATACCCATCGCTATCTCAAAACCCTATAATGTTGGGGTTTTTGGCTCCGGTGCACCTAATACTCAACTATACCTCAATGTTCCATCTCAAGGCTTCAACCAAGTCCAAAAACATAACATTAATGTGTTACAACTCTTGTAATTATGTTCTGATGCTCGATTCAATGAACGGATCACCCTGTAAATTCAAAAAAATCACAATTCATTAAAAATTTCCCTGGCCATAAAACAAAGGTCACTATATATAATACCCTCAAGAATTAGTAATTAAATTTTTTAACTTTATTAATAGACATATATTCTACTTTTGACACTTATTTATGCCCATTATCTCTTACCATAAAATCATGGATTGATCTTATTTAATAATTAATATAGTTAATATATAATGAAAAATAACACAAAAATGTGTCGTGGATGATATTTTAAAATGTAAACTAATAATGTTTCTGAATTTAATTATTTTTTGATTTTATATCATTTAATAAAATATTTTTTAATATAAAATATTTATATTATCAATTTTAATAAATATTACTTACATTAAAATTATTAATATTAAGATAAAACATATAATTTGGAAGAAATTATTTTATTGAATCTCTATAATGTTATATGAAAATATAATATTTTTTGATCCCAATATTTACAAAAATGTTATTTTTAAATATTTTTAATATCATTAATTTTAATTTTTTATTATTTAAAAAATTTTAATTCAGCATTTTGAATGTTATTAAGGTAACTATTTATTTAATAAAAATTAATGTCAAACTAACATGATTAAAATTAATCTATTATATTTAAAATTTGGATTTATAGTAAAACAAATCCTCCGAATAATGACGTTTTCAAAATGATATAGTTATTAAATACATGAGTATGACTAATTTAGGTTTTCAATAACTAAATTATTAAAAATGTCATAATCATAGAAAAATGGTAACAAAATAACATATATTATAACCTTGAATTATTATGGTTGAAAATTAGTCACCCAATAAAATATTTTCCTGTGTAAGGGTCAAATAATAGTTGTTATCATATTATTTTTAACTGTAATTAGACGATATAGACTTTACTGTAAAAAACAACTGAGGTTACACATAATATTTAAAAAATGAATCAATTAACAAAATTTGTTCCCAGTTATTATCAATATGATATAAATATTTCAAATACAAAAAAACTTACATTTTAGGATTTACTTTTTATTTATTCTTGAAAAACCTAATGAAATGCAACTTCTCAAAATATTTAAAAATATATAATGTCGTTAAACTAAATTAAAGAATAAATTTAACTTCAGAAAGCGTTATTGGATTAATTTAAATAAAATTTAACTAATTAATATTTTAAACATTTAAAATCAATAATATTACATTATAAATTATATTTCATAATAAAAAAATTCCACTATTATTCACTTCTCATTGAAAAATAAAAATTTTCAATTTTTTGTCAAAATTCATTATATAATGAATTTAAAATCTACATTTGATAAAAACCCATAGAAATTAATTAAAGTACTCACCCAAAAAATCATTTTTCAATAATACCTATTTTTAAAATTAAATAAAATTTCGTTACTAAAAATCAGGTACAAGCTTTAAAAATAACATACAAATAAATTATAAATAATTTGGACCATTATATATTTAATAATGTGGATAATACTATTCATACAAAATAAATTAATGGAAATGTTATGATAATCATGTTTAATTAATTGTACATATTTCTTCATTTAAGGTCAATGTGGTGTATGTTGTATGTTATCAAACATTGTGTTTCTTTTTAAATATATCGTGATGTCACATAAATCGATATTCATTATTGGTATGGGTATTTTATGATTGATAAAATTTTTAATTAATTAAATATATGTTTTTATATATGAGGAATTATTTTTACATTTTTTTATTGATGAAAAATAGAATATATATCCCTTAAATTCATTTTTTGGCCTCTTGAGAGAAAATAGTGGGAGAAATAAAATGGGTATATACCTCAAGATTTCAACCATCTTATGAATGGACCTGTTCATTTAGGTATCTTAAACCTAAGATATGATGTCTAATAATTAATCATTTCTTTCATATAGAATCTATTTATGATTATTCTCCATGAGATATATGCTATGATATTTTCACTTTATTCAATTCATTAGTTATTTTTGATCAAATGGCATTTTTTCTATTATTTACCTTCTGATCATAATTTTTCCTTATCATATGATGACTGTTACGTAATTTAAATGGATTATGGGTCCAATTATTGACCCTTAAATTTTTATTATGCTTATGGATTCATTATATCATTAGTTATACATTACACTTATAGAGAATTTGAGAGAAACCTTATTTTCTCCTTCCCCATTATATATATAATAATGATTGGAATTAGATTTTAATAAAGTTGTGTATATTATTTTTTTCATATAATAAGATTTATTTTCTAATTTAATGGTAAAATGTTATCCTTCATGTAAATAGTTCTCCAAAAATGATATACTAAAAATTCCATCTGGATTGGACCCTTTGTATCAATGCCAATGTAATATTAAAGACATCAACTCTGGGTTACAAGATTTTTGGTCATTTCATGATGGAATTAATGTATATATATGATATTATTTTATAATAATTCTTTCAAATGATGCAATATATCATCAATTGTCATAACTGTAAATTGATAGAAAATTATACCATCATCCATGCATATGTGTAGACTACAAAATCTTTTAATTTATATGGAATGCTTTTCATCATTGTATCACATGGATGAAATATATATTATTATATGGATATTTAATTAAATGATATGCAATTTTTATATAATGACAATTTTTTGTAAGATTAAACAATACATATATTCGTTCCAAAATGATCATCCAAAAATAGAAAGGTTTTTCATGTGTATGTTTGACCTACCATCCCTATGAGTGTTATAATGTTCATTTTTCCTAAATATTATTCATTATTCATTGAATAGTATAATTTATGTTTTAAGAGGAAAACTATTTCATGATTATTATTCTATCCATTATGGAATAATTATCTATTTTATTATAGTAATCATACCAATGTAATTTTGGACATATGAGCCAAAAAACATCCAAAATATTGATATTAAAAAAACGATTAATTGAATTAAAATAACATCATAATTTATAAAATAATAGTGAATAGTTTACATGTAATATAAACTTAATAATTTAAAATAATTAAAAAAGAATATTATTCTACATATCAAAGAATGTATGTTCTATGTTAGACTCTTGCTAAGTGACATTTTTTATAAAATAAACATTTAATGTAACCCACATAAATCTATTCTTCTATGTAAATAATTTTAAAAATATATTATTAATGTATTAATTTTGATATAGGATAACTATAAATGATTTTTGCACACTTTTAACTATATTTTATTGTGTTTATAAACTAATCATTTTACATAACGTTTTGACTTTATTTGCTAAATAATAAAGCAATTGACTATTTTAACATATACGATGATAATGAATTTTATCTTCTCTATAATAGTTATTTTAGTTTTTAATCCATAACATGGTTTCCTGTTTCTATAAAAGATACCACTTTCCTTCCTTAATGGTTTTTTATTATTGAGGGATTCATTTTAAGATAATGGGTATTTCAATATCTAAATGTGTATTCATATTCATTTAAAAGAGTTTAATCAATATTTTTATTATAAAATATGAATGAGTAAAATTAATTAATACATGTTTTAGGTTTTTATCATTATAAATGGTGATGGGTGAGAGAAATATTTCTTATATGATATGTGAGACTAATACATATTATATGACTAGAGAGCCTGACATCACTTCTATGATGCGTGTGGCAACATAGAACTACAATGCATTTGGTAATTTTCATTATATATATAGTCATGGATGGGGATAAATAATTAGGTTTCAAATATATATTTAATTTTTAATTAGTTACTTTTTAATAGGTAAAAAATTATATAAGATGTTAAAAAAATTCAATAGAAATTTTTTATCCTTAAGATGTAAGTTTGTGATTATATTTTTTAAAATATTTATAAAAAAATAATCATCGAATATTTTAACTAAGGTAAAAGATTTATGTGTTTTTCATTTTTTTTAACTGGTATAATAGAACTCTTATATTATGTTACATACTAATCATTTTTTCATTACGTCATATTATAAAATTATTTCAATTGGGTTTAAGGATGGTAACATAATAAAAATAAGTCATGTAGAGAGTCAAGAATATATTTCATGAAAAGAAAATGTGTTTATTTATGAATGTTATATATTTTTCAATGAATTGATACCAATAATATATTTCAACTTTTTATGACATAGTTTTTTTATTTATGAAAAATGACAAAATTACTAAAAAATATAACCCACGATGATCTATATGAATGTTTAAAAATGAATCATTGATTAAAAAAATTCTGGTTACATGATTATTATGGGGGGTTCATTTTGTTTTTCATGTTTCTTATATAGAAAATATAATTCAAAATTCATTTTCTTTATTTACTCTTGATTTTTAAATAATTACCCAGAATGTGATTTTGTTATGTTATTTACAATGATTACATCCATTTATATTATGTTTCATGTATTAGTTAATAGATTCAAGATACCTAATTAATCCCCTTAAAATGATAAATAATGATAGTGTAATTATTTTGTAACACCATAAAAACCTAAAATGTGAATGATATGTTTGATAGAATTTGTGACAAAAAACAAATATCATAGTAGTAAATATAACCCCTACTGAATTTATGATATTCCATTTTTAAAAAATCATTTTATTATATTTATTTTGATTCACATAACACTTGGTTTAAATGAAACAAGATACTCTCTAGTGAATATATTAGTTGGATAAAGCAACAAGAATTACAATTCATCAAAATATGCAAGGTATATAACATATGGAATAAGGTCAAGGTGAATAGAAATACATATGTCATAAAATAATATTCTATATTATTAAACAAATGTCAAAAAATGAGTGGCACATGATATAAATAATTTTTCTAAAGGAATGCACAAATGGGAATATGAATGGAATCCTACCTCTATGGAAGTTAACCAAAAACAGCACAAGACACTTTACATTTCTATTGTTGACCACCTGAAGCTACTTTTGTCCACCTTCATGCATTTAAACCATCTCATACACAAAATTACATAAATCCCTTTTTCACATATTCCCATGGAATTGAATATGTGTAAGTGGATCCCTATATACAAGCTCATATATGAATATACCTATTAACACTCACACATGAATGAATTTTTTATATTATAAATAAGAATATATATCACCACACATATATATCTCCACTAACATGGGTGAATAAATAGATAACAGGTGAATATATATATATTCTTACCAACTCAATTTTTTTATTACTCCATTGACCCAAGAAACTCGAAACCATTACTAAATGTTTCAATGCACATAATGAAAAATTCTAGGAACTCAAAATCCAATAAGGAACTAAATATTAATTGAGAAGAAACATAGAATAGATGAAATAATTTCTGAAACTTGATGGTGGGGATATCAAATGATCTTAACCTATTTTCTTTTGGTATATGATTCTAGGATATGAACAAGGCTAGCCCGAGAGTCCCTTCTCATTACCTAACATTAGCAAAAAAACCTTGAAAATAGGTTAACCAATATCCTATGGTTCGGTTGAACCACATTGGTAGATTGGAAGAAGGGGAAAAGGATGACCATGGGAGGAAATGATAGAATAAGGTCTTTCCTAGAAGGATCGAGTACGAATCATGAAGGATTATGTTAAAATATCCAAATGAAAATGGAGTCAAGGGATATTGTTTTGCACATCCAATGAGACATAGGGTGTGCATCATGAGATAGGAAGTGGTTGAAATGGGTTAGAGTAGGCTTAAAATTTTAATTTAATGTAATTTTTAATATAGGTACACAGTGCAAGGTTTGGGATTCACAGTTTGGAAAACCATGCGCTAACCATGAGCCCTCTATTAAGAACCTAGGGCATCCCCTGTGGGATGGCCGCATAGTTTGTAAAAAACATGTGCAAACTATACAACGAATTGTATGAGGGAACTACCAAATGGGAACTACCCATTCGGTCTAGGAACATAGTTTTCAAAAACCTTGCAAAACCCATACGACACATTTCTACTCCTCTTATTAAGGATGAAGAATTACTCTATAAGGCCACATCGTTTAAGACAAACCATTCTCACCCTACAGACCCACTAAAATTTTTATTTCCAAACATAGTTCTTCCAATACACACTATGACCACCATGGGTCATCTCAGTCCTTTAGCCAAGTCAAAAGATAACACATTTATTTGTTCCAACACTTATAATTAGGATTCAATAATATGTTCAAAGAATGGAACACCCATAAATGCTAAAAAAATAAATTTCCCTTGAAATTTAAGTTGGATCAAAAGATAGGTCGTTACAAAATCCCCTCCTTAGAACACCATATCCCAGAGAATTATTCTGGAGTAATGAAAACCTAACATGATCTATAAAGTTTGTGAATATGTGTTCATACGGTCTCATTGCATTTCCAAACACCCAATGCAACATTAGGAGCATCATTTATGAACACTGCACTATAGCTTCCAAACCCGATCCATTACACTTTTTAAACTGAACACCTTAAATTGTACATACCCAATAACATTTATCTAGATACTTGATCACATCATTGTCTTGCTAATTAATCAACCAGCATTAGTGCCCAATGTAGTCTGTATTATTTGAAACAAGCCAATTTCGAGACATGGTGCATCCACTTTTTATGTTCCTCATAATTATCACATATAATAGTTCTATCCACGATCTCAATCTTGATTATTGCATAGTTCAAACCGGATTACATTCGAGTCCATATCTGGGAATGCATGGAAAAAATAGTTGAATCCTTGTTAACCCAACTGAAACCAGTCATGCATGCCTTCATCGAATAGACTGTCGATGTTTAAACCACACACTCCTTTACTATGTGATTTTATTAAACCAATTATTTATGTTTTTACAACATAAAAATATGAATAATTGGCTAACCCACCTCCGAATGACCTTCATTGAAACACCCAATAAATATAGCCAAAGAATTTCCCACTAAACTGCAACAACTTCCCCCAAGGAATCTCTCAATTAGTATTGAAAACATCCCTAAATCCCATACCCAACCCTTGGTGTCATTTCTTGGTAAAATATTAAATCGAAACATTATTATTTCACTCCTAATTATAAAAAAGGGTGTAACTCAAATATAGATCATAGGGGTCACCACCCATTTTAAACATTAAATCCAATCCAAAAGCATGTATGGGGAAAAATATAATTCATTAAAATGACATTGATAGATCTTACAGAAGATAGACCAAACACCATTTTATTAAAGTTCTATTTCAGTATAAAGAAAAATCTTCCACATCAGATTATTAACTAATACAATAACACAATCCTTATGGCATCCAAGTTGAAGGAAAGAATGGTTAGTGTCCATGACTCCATCCAAAGCATTTCTACAAGGGAATTCAGGCACCATTGAATTCTATCCAAGCGATGATAAAACCTTAGACTCTATCCTATGACATATAAAACTACCAACCATGAACAATGATTTTTTAGGATCTAGAGTGGCATAATAGAGATTCACTACAAGATCATAAATAACAATGTCAAGATAATTGACATTCTAATCTCTTGAGGTGGAGTTAACTAATAGGATTGAATAGTTTATGAACATACCAAAAACACAAATAAATGAACATTTGAACCACTACTAGTCGATTTTTCTTGAATGAATCTCATCATCACATTCTAACCCAGAAACATTAGCTAATCAAGAGACCTTATCACATGAGGAATATCATGATATTTTAGGTTTACCCACTGATTTCATCCCAGTTGAACATAGATTCTCAAATAATTTATACATAGAAACCCTCTTCAACCTTATGATTCTGATCATGCACCAACATGTATTTAAAACATTAAAGCCTTAAGGAAATATAAACATGTATAAAAATTTCAAATGTTCCTCATTGGTTGGTTTATTTATAATTCTTTGGACATGTAATAAGTTTTCATGACATGATGCTCCCCACATTATTAGTTCCCTATTAAACCTTGGAGAAGAGAAAAACAAGGTACATCACTATAACTCTAGACTAGTAAAACATTAAATTAAAAAGTTATTCTCTTGTAAGACATGATCACCATGTTAAAACATTTAATGAAATACAAAATGAGACTCACCGACATTTAAAATACTCATGAGTATCTTGACTCTCTATCCAAGAAATTAGGATGAACTTATTTAGATAATTCCCAAGTATTTGTACTCCATATATGACCTAAGACCTAACTCAACAGAACAAGGATCAATAGTTACACTGTACACAACTGGTCTGTTATATCATTGATGAAAATGATGGGTAAAACATATATTAAAGAAAAATACCCATGATATTAAAGAAATATGGAACATCCCAGATACTACCCATAGGCTATCCTCCAAATTCGATAAACCATCATATGGCCCATGTATAATTCTTGTTTAAGTCACATCTTCCAATATGACATTAAAAAACATACTTATGACCTCATGTGTCACCAAGGAAAAAGTTAGGGACATGAGACCAGTAAAGCATCCACCCACTCCCTACAAATAACTAACACGATGAAACCAATAATTAATCGATGCTGACTCTCCTAAGAAATTTCAATAAAAAAGTGACCACCCTTCCAAAAAAGGGTTTCTAGGGTATAACTACATTTGAATGGAATAAAAACAATTAAAATGACATATTGAGAAATGAATTTTAATCAAAGGGGCTCTACCTACCTCCTGACATCCTATTATGTTAATTTAATACATCATTAGATAATAAGGTCATGCCAAAAAGAATTCACCATCTTTGAATGATGATCATTTATTCCATTAAAAAAAGAATGTGGAATTCCATAAATATTCATGCTTCCCTTCCAAATAAACTCAATGTGACCTTAATACTACGCATACATGAGGGATTAAATTAGGCTATAAAATGGGGTTTCATTTTTAGGTCATTAAAATTATTCACACTTAATCATTAATCATATAAAATATTTCAACTGAAACATAAAATAATGCAAGTAATTTTTATAAATCATCTATTAACAAAACACATAATGTTTCTTGACATCACATATATATTATGAAATTTAACACAAAAATTTATTTATGTTATAATTTATAAGTCAACCTAAGAGGTTCCCATTAATCCAACATGGGATCTTTATAATTCAACCCAATAGATTTTCTATAATCATTGAATTTTGAAAAATACTAATTAGGTCAACTAATAAGAAACATTCCCTAACTGACCTACATGGGTCCAGTTGTAATTTATGATTTAAAAAACCGATTTAAAATTTGAAATTAAATTACCCCTTTCATTTATATCCATTAAAAATATAACATGCTCATATATATTTATAATGGTTCGGTGATATGTGTCTCCATATAACAATACATAAAGCACCTATACACATTACATGTAGAATTTGGATCCATTTAATCAAAATAAATTCATTTTGGACATGAATAGTGACATCATTTTATAATGGTTTTAATACACTAGTTACATTTTCTATGTAATTAGGTTCCCATACTCTATAAAACTGAAATTTGGCTCCTCTCGTACATACAACCAATAAACATTACCTCATGAAATGAATCATATTTTTATAAAAAAAACTAGGCATGTGATCATTGTAAATAAACATAAAATGATTTTTTATAATAATAAAATCAAGGAATATAATCTTGTATTTTTAATTAAAACCAATACATGGAATATGTCTCATATAATGATAACAATTCAGCGTACATCCTAGAAATACCATGACAAGTAATGGAATATGCATGTCAAGATAATTTATATGTGCCTATAAGGATTTATGAAATGCTTAATCCTTATCACAAAAGGCTAAGGGTAAAAATTGATCAAATTTTATAATTCATGAAATTTAAAAAATAAACCATTCACAAAAGGTGAAATCATATAAAAAGGTGACATCGAACTACATGAAAAAAAATCTCAAACATGACAACATGGTGATTCCCCATGAGAGGGATGATAAGTACATTAAAAGGTTATTTAACATGAAATATCCTATTCCTAGTTTCTTATCTACTATCCTAAAATAAGAATAAAATTTAAAACAATATGATGTAATACAACTTCTTAATGACCCGACCCTACTGACCACTAAGGTGGTTGCAGGACTAGTTGGTGACATGGCCTCAAGCTTGCCTACCCATATGCCAGTGTTTTCTAACAAGAAATAAGGGTTTGTACAAATGATAGTGGAGAGACTATACCCTAATATTTGATTATAACAACAGTGAATCACAACTAATGAGAAACAAATAGCGTAATTAGTAAATATAGAAAGAGAAACAATATAAGATAATATAAAAATTTAATAGAAGTTAAATTCAAAAAAAATTACATATAATTATGCATGTAGAGTTAGGTGTTACTACAACTTACATGTAGTACAACATAAAAAACAAAATGAAATAATAGTGGTCTACCATATAGGAATCCTGAGAAAGAGCCTTATCATATGCTACTTAGATCCATTGCACACAATAGAATAAAAGAAATAACTCAAAATACCTATGGGGAAAAAGATATACTTTTTCCCAAATAGTGCCTTTATAAGATGAGAATTATAAATCTCAGTAGTATATCACCCAAGATGCCTAGGCCATTCAATATAATGCATTAGAAAAATAAAATCATGTTCCAATATGTAGCTGTGTAAAGCTATAAACAATTAATAAAACCAAAACAAGGTTTGGATTCCCAAACAGACACCAATCCTATGTCACCTGCTTTATTTTCTTCCAGAAGTATGAATAGGGTATCAATTCCATCAATAATTTACATAGAATGTACATGAGTAAACATGATTAACCATGGATACATACCCCCAATATTGTGCTTTTTATAGGGGTATAACTGACATGCTATCATTTATATGCTATTAGAACAGGGGAGGAACATCACATGTTCATAAGAAAGCTCATAATAATAAAAAATTATGGATCTCGTATAGACCAAAAAATAATAAATTTGATAAATACAATGTGGAGTATGATCCCATCCAAGGAGTTATGAACAAAATACAAAGTATTGCTATAGAACATCCAATATAACCCAATAACAATGACTCTGTCTAGGGTTACCCATAAGGTATCCCATGTATCAATCAAGGCATGATTACTTTGAGTCCATCATTGGAATCTCACATAGGGGACCAACTATCACCCATGTAAAGTTATATCCGTATTACCAATGGTTCAATCCACATTTTCTACAAAAGGGATACGATATCACTTAAGTGTATAAGAAATCACCTGACCAGACCTCACCTGGAAATCCAAAGAATCGCACCCAACATGTCTGCTTGTAAACCACTAGGCACAGTGACTCCAACCATTATCCATTAAGATTTAACCATTGTTTCCTCCTAGATCATATATAGTTAACCACATCAAAAAATTATTTTACGTGGAATTATTTTTATATATAATTAATCAAACACCATGGAATAAAAATTTCATTGCATAAGATAAACAACATTTCCTTCAAAAAATTTAGGGGAGCCATGTGTCTGTCCATGGTTATCTAAAAATAATTAAATGTTTCTCAATGAGTACATCCTATAGCCAAATATTACTCTGTCCATAAAATGAAATCCATATATTGTCCCTTGTATCAGTCATGGAATGGTAAACCATATGTCTATCCTAGGTATCTTATATTGGGGTTAGAGTATCACCCATGGAATCGAATAGCCTTATTTCCATTCCGTATATACATAGTTTATCCCCTATTGAATTGGGATCACTCGGGAGTAAAATAAAATAGACATGCACCCCCATCCTAGCTTGTCAAAGCATTACTCCCAGAACATAGAGTCATATCCCACCATGCATTGACTATCCATTAATAAGCCATTAATACAGAACCCATGTTCTCTTGTAGTCTACATCAAGTGATTTATATCAATGAAGGTGTATCACAAGGAAAAGTTTTTTTATATTTCCACTCCATTAAATATACATCTCCTTCCAAGATATAAAAAATATAATCATGTATCAAAAATAAACTATAAAAAGGAATAAGTCCATAAGAATAAAGATTATTCTCAATGATACATGATTTGATCATAAGGAAACTTGTCTTATAAATATACACTATAATACAAGAATATGCACATGGAATTAACATACCATTAATTAAATATCATCAATTTCATTTAAATAGTTCAAGGTAACATACTTGACCAAGAATATCATTAAATTAAACTATAAGACCAAGATTTATAATAATATATATATAAATAATGACACATCTTTGATGAGGAATCGATCATAAGAACAAAAATAAAATGAAGTTAAAGTATAGTTTTTCAATTTAAGATATATCACATAATTAATGGATTTTATTAGAAAACATGACATTGAATTAAGAAATTTATTTTATTAAATTTTATGATTTCAATTCATCTGAAGGTCTAGGGTATATAACATATGGAACTAGGTAAGGGTCTAGATAATGACAGAAAGAAAGGTGGAATACATATAATAATTTAACAACATGAAACGATGCATGAATCATTATAAAAGTAATATTTTAAGAATTATTAAAAAAGGAAATAATAAATGATTCCTACCAAAAAAGATGGGATACAAGATGAAAAAACATCACATTAAACATTCATTGGAGGTCACATGATGCTGCTACTACCCACCTTTGAGAATATCTAGCTTTTTATATCTAGAATGAAACCAATCCCTTATTCACATATTGACATGCTAATGAATATGTGAAAGGGGATCCTTAATAGTATACTTATATATGAATATATCATTTTCCACTGACACATATATTCATTTTTGATATTATAAGTATGAACACAAATCCTCATTTATATATATATTAACATCCATGGGTGAATACACATAAAAAACTAGAAAAGGAATATATTTATATATTTATAATTACTAATGAATACATGTTAACTCACCATTGACTCTAGTGACTCGAAACATCCACATAAATGTTCAATGACCATAATGGAAATTAATAGGAAGTCGTAAAATAATAATGATCAAAATATAAATTGAGAAACAATAATGAATGGTGGGTATCCTAACCCAAAATAAATGGCAGGGATCCAAAAATAATTGAACAACTTAACCATCAGTGGTGGATGGAGGAAAAAAACAATTCCAAACTAAGAGATGCTTTAAATAACATATCATTCTTTGAAATAAACAAAAAATGGTTAACCCTTGCCCGAGGGGTTTTCCAAATGACAAAGGGTGACAAAGAGATGGAAAAACAGCCAACCATGGTGATTAATGTAGAAGGTTTTCTCTTAAGGGATTGACCATAAATCATGGTCGATTTTGGAGAAATCTACAAATAGAGAGGGAGTTAGGAGGTGGATTAACACGTGTCCTAGATGTCCCAATAGGGTGAATTGTGTGATCATGAGGGGAATAATTATTGTAGATTATGTTTAACAATTTCATTTCCTTTAATTTTAATTTAATTTAATTTTTAAAATATTTACACCACACACAGTATGGGTTTCATGGCTTGTAAAATGAAACATCAGTATTTCACCCACTATACGACACCTGTGGCACCCCACATGGGTTTGTCGCACGGTTTAGAAAAACTGTGCACTTAATAGTTTAAGGGTACTACCTATGTGGAACACCCCATTAGTGATTGGTGTATATTCTTCACAGACCATCTGTAGCACATGTGGGGTGTTTTTATCCTGTCATCAAGGCCACTTTCTTACTTCTATAGATGGCACAGTTTTATATACACCATCTGACCAATATTGACCCTCCAAAACTGGGATTTCTGGCACCTGTACTCCCGAAACTCACATGTACATCAAAGGGTCCTTTCTAAGATTCACCCAAGTCAATAACAAAACAAATTAATCTGCTCCAACTCTCATAATTATGTTCTGATGCTCAATTAAAAGAACATGTCTCCCTGTAAATGCCAAAAAAACCTTATTTCACATGAAATTTTCCTTGGCTCAAAAAATATGTCATTATAATGAATACTCTCATACAATTATAATTTATATTTTTTTGACATCATTTATACACCTATATTTTATTTTTATCCCATATTTATGACCATTATCTCTTACCAATAAAACATGGATTATTGATTTTTGAGGGTTAATATAGTATCTTTATATATAAAAATTACCCATAAGTGGGTCATGGTTGATAATTTAAAATTTAATCTAATAGATTTTCTTAATTTAAATTTTTTTCAAATTTTATAAAATTTTATAATATATTTTTAGATATAAAATACAAATATTATAAAATTTAAGAACTATTCCTTACCTATAAATTAATAATATCAAGGTGAAACAAATAAATTCGAAAAAAATATTTAATTGAATCCCTTTTTTGTGGGTTCAATCTATTAAATTTTTTGATCACTTTATTTATCTAAAATATTATTTTTAAATTTTTTTAAAATAATTAATTTGATTTTTCAATTAATTAAAAATTAATACTTCAGCGTTTTGAATTTTTAAGGTAACTATTTATTTACTAAAATTTAAATCTAATTAAACAAGATAAAAATAAATTTATTTCTTTTAAAAATCGATTTTATTGTCAAATAAATCCATTAAGTAATGCCATTTGTAAACTGATGTAGCTATTGAAAACATGAGTATGCCATCAGTAGATTTTCTTTTTCTAAAATATTATAAATATTATAATCATATATAAATATTAAAAAAATAAAATATATTATAACCATGATTGATTACATATTAGAACTTTCCATATAATAAAACAATTTCATGTGTAAGAGTCATTTCACAGTCCTTATCATATTATTTTTAACCATGATTACATGATTTACCCTTTACTGTGGTAAAAATAATGAGGTTTCTATTAATATTAAAAAAATTGACATATTTGAAAAATATAGACTAAATAATTTTCAATATGGGATAAACTTTTCAAATACAAAAATTCTTATGTTTTAAGATTTAATTTAAATTTAAACGTCAAAAATAAATTCAAATAAAACTTTTAAAAATAAATTTATTCTAAAATATATATTATTAGTAAACTAAATTAATGAATAAATTTAATTTCAAAATCTATTTTTAGATTAATTTAAAGTAAATTAACTAATTAAAATTTAAAACTCTTCCACCGATGAATTTTACATTGTAAATAATATATACTATTCAATAAAATTCAATTTTTTTTGTTCTCATTGAAAAAAAAATTCATGAAATTCTAAAAAATTGATTATATAATTAGTTTTTTATCTAAATTCTATAATAATACTCTATATTAATTATAAAATTCACCACTATAAATTTTAAAAAAATTATTTGAAAAAATATTTTTTTAAAAGAAATAAAACAACATTAAAAAAATTAGGTACCTATTTTAAAAAATATATAAATAAATTGTAAATTGGGTGGAGCACTACATATTTCAAAATGACAAAAATACTATTAATGCACAACAATTTAATGTCTATGTTATTATACTCATGTTTAAATAAAAGTACATATATTTTCATTTTAGGCCAATATGGTGTATGTTGAATGTTATCGTACATTGGGTTTCTTTTTAAATATATCGAGATGTCACAAAATTATATATTAAATATTAATATGGGTATTTGAAGATAACAAACATTTTTCATGAATTAAATTTATTTTTTCATATATGAATAATTATTTGTACATATTGTGATGAATTGGAAATAGAATATATATCCTCTTAATACATTAATAGGAATCAAGAGACAAAATAGTGGGATAAATAAAATCAGTTTCTACCTCATGTTTTAAACAATCTTATAAAATGTCCTCACCATTGACGTATCCTATTCCTAAGACATGATTTCCAAAAATTATGAATTTCCTTTATGAAGAATCTATTTATTATTATTATCCGGTATATCTTTTCTAGGATATTATCTATTCATTCCTATCATTAATTATTTTTTATCAAATGGATTTTTTCAGTTATTTACCTTCCCATATT
This sequence comes from Viscum album, assembly GCA_963277665.1. Taxonomy (NCBI): domain Eukaryota; kingdom Viridiplantae; phylum Streptophyta; class Magnoliopsida; order Santalales; family Viscaceae; genus Viscum; species Viscum album. Next base: position 1,945,231,115 of record OY728121.1, on the reverse strand, counting down.
GATTTTCCCTTATCATATGATGATACTTAGGTAATTTAAATGTATTTCTGTTAATTTATTTACATTCTTATTTTTATTGTGCTTATTTATTCATTATATCGTCAGTAAAACTTTATCTTTTTAGAGATTATGAGATCACCATTAATTTTTCCTTCCCAATTATATATATAATAATGATTTAAAATAGTTTTCGATAAATATGTTCATTTTTACATATACTATGATTTTTTTCTTTTCACGTGGTAAAATGTGTATCCTATATGTATGTAGTTCCCAAAAAATGTTAAACTGATCATTCCTTCAGTATTTGACCCTTTGTATCTATGAAAATGTAAAATAGAAGACATCAGCTCTATGTTAATAGATTCGAGGTCATTACTTGATGGATTTAATGTATATAGATGATATTAATGTAATATTTAACATTAAATAGATGTAATATATAATCCATTTTCATTAAATTCAATTGGAAAAAAATATCATCATCCATGCATATGTGACGAATACCGCATCTATAAAGTAATATGATATGTTTTTCATCACCACATCACATGGATGATATATATATATATATAATTAATTTGGTATTTTGTTATATGATGATCAATTTTTAAGAATAAACATAATATAAATATGTTCCATGATGTGATTCTGAAAATAGAAAGGTTAATCATGTGTATGTATTACCTACCATCTTAATGTGTGTAATAACGTTCATTTATCGTAACCATTATTCAAGGTTGGTTGAATAGTATAATTTATGTTTAATGTGGACAATTATTTTATTACTATTATTCTATAGGTGATGGAATAATTATCTCTTTGTAATAGTATTTATATCAATGTCATTTTTGAAATATGAGCCAAATATCATCAACATGTTAGATATAAAACAAATTGAATAAGTGATTGAAAATAAATTTGTAATTTAAAAAAATAAATTAATAGTTAACCTGAAATAAAAACCTAATAATTTAATAAAAAATTAATAATGATATTCAGGATATCAAAGAATGTATGATATGTGTTCGACTTAATTTTGTGATATTGTTTAAAAAATTATCCTTTGATGTAACCCTTCTAACACTATTATTCTACGTAAATATTTTAAAAAATATACTATTAATGTATTTATATTGAATTATGATAACAATAATGGAAATTTTGTATCACTTTTTACTATATTTCACTATGATTGTAAAGGAATCACTATACATAACTTTTTTAATTTATTTACATAATAAATAAAAGAATTATCTATTTTAACATATGTTGTGAGAATGAATTTTCTCTTCCCTATAGTATTTTTTCTATTTTTGGATTCCTTTACATGGATTCATGATTCTATAAAAAATAAAATTTCACTTCCTTCATAGTATTTTATTATTGAATATTTCATTTTAAGAGAAAGCTTATATCAATATATTAAACTATTTTCATATTAATTGAATTGAGTTTAATCAATATTTTTTTGATAAAATATGAATGAAAAAAATTGTTTTACTCATTTTATAGGTTTTTTATGATTATAGATGATTATGTTTGAGAAACATATTTCATATATGATATGTGATCCTAATACAAATTTTATAACTGGGGAGCCTGACATAACTGTAGTGATGAATGCATCAATATATAACTATATCACATTTGGTAACTGTCATTATATATACAGTCATATAGGGGGTAAACTAGGGAGGTTTCACCTATTTATTTAATTAGGATCTATTTAATTTTTAATAGGTAATAAAATTCTATATTACTTCAAAAAAATTAAATATAAATGTTTTATAACTAAGAAGTATGATTTTGATTATATTTGAGAGATTATTTATACAAAAAGTACAAATTTTATTTTTTTTCATGTAATAAATTTTGTATTTTCATGCTTTAACGGGTTTAATATAACTATAATATTATGTCTAATACAGATTGTTTTTTCATTATCCCAGAGTTTAAATTTTTTTCACGAGGCATTAAGGATGGTTACATACATAGAAGAAGTCACGTGGAGAGTAAAGAATAATTTTCATGAATAGAAAATGTGTTTCTTTATGAATGTTTTATATTTTTGAGAAAATGGATACCTATAATTTATTTCCACTTATTATGATTTGGTTTTGTTATGTATTACATATAAAATAATTGATGATCCATTCCAATGTTTGAAAATGAATCATTGATTAAAAAAATTAGATTATGTGATAATTATGGTGGGTTGATTTAATTTTTCATGTGTCATATCTAGAAAATTTAATTCCAAAGTAATTTTCATTATTTATTCTTTATTATTATAAAATTACCTTAACTCTAAATAATGTTGGTTATTTATTATTATTACATAAATTTATTCTAGGTTTCATGTATTAGTTAATTTTGTAAACATACGTAATTGATCCCTTTAAAATGATAAATAATTATTTTTTGATTATTTTGTTACACCCTAAAAAACTATAACATGAATGTTATGTTTGATATGATTTATGAAACACAACACCAATCATAGTAGGGAATATAACACCTATATTCTTTAAGATATTATTTATATATAAAATCACTCTCTTTGATTGTTTGTGATTGAAACAACTTTAGGATTAAATGAAACAAGATACTCTTTGGTGAAGTTTTTATTTGGACATAACCATTATAACAAAATAAAAAAAATATGAAACTTATATGTTTTACTTTTTCATAAAATAAATTTAATGAGTCTACATTGATTATAAATATAATAATATTAATTTTAATGTAAAATAAAACATTTATGAAGAACTATAATACCTCTAAAAGAGATATTAGTCATGATTTTATCGTATGATTTATTTTTTTTAAAAAAAAATTATAAAATTTAGTTTATAAAATATTCATAATTTTTTAAATCATAATTTCAAAATTAGGCAATGGTTATTTGTTGAGTTATTTATATAGTGTTTCAATTTTTGAATAACTTTGAAAAAACTAATTGTTAATTCAAAAGTAATTTTCTCGATTAAGTAAACTATAATTTTTAATCATTTCATAATTTAATTATATGTAAAATAGTTAAATTATAAAAATATATATATATTAATAAAAAATCCCACTAGAATTATTTTTTAATAATTTTTTAATTAAAAACATTATAATCTTTTGAACATTTTATCTGTAAAAATGTTCTTTCTCATTGTGTCTTTGTGATTAATATTAAATTTTAAATTTCCAATTATGGTAATTTAATTTGGGGAAATGGATTCCATATTTTGAATAATCATAATTTATTTTTTCTAAAAAAATTATTGACTTTTTTCCAAAAATTAATACTGAATATAATAAGATTTAATTACCAAAGTAAAGGTAAAAAAATAAAATTTAAATATAGTTAAAATAACATAAAAATTTCTTAGAATTTATTATATAGGTACACTAATACCTTATACATTCTATTATATATAATTATCGATTATTTTATCTGTTAAATATGATTTAAACATTTTTAGAATTAATTATTTTCAAACAATTTTAGTATTCCACTCACCTCACCAATAAAAGGACACACCATAACCTCTCTTATTCAAATATTAGATCACATTTTCATTACCCAATAACTACCAAAATCATAAAAAAATCACCCCCTAATCTGATTTGCATTATTTTTTTCATAAATCATCATTATGATGGCTTTTGTGAAAACATAAGAATGATAACAGACGAATAGGTAACAATTTTCAATTATTACTCATATTTTTTTCACCCCCACCTCCATAAAATCTTATAAAAACATGTTTATATAATAAAATTATTTTGTTAAATATTATTATTTTCATATAAATTTACTCACCTAAAAAACACCAATTCAATAAAAAATGATACTAAATCATCAATAATATTTATGCAGGACTACTACCTTAGAAACATATGTTATTAATTTTTCCATTACCACCATTAATTATTAGGTATGATTATGGATAAAATTATATATATGACATTTATAACATTTTTAAACCTACATTGTCATTATATCTGATGTTTCTATTATCATTCCATTATATAGACTATAAGATAACATCAATCATGCCTACAGAAGGCTACCACTTCACGAAAATATATTATCCATATTCTTGTAATTCTTTACATGGAAGGTGATGAGGATAATGTTAATGATAATATGTGTTATAAATGGAATTATAGTTATATTCATTGATTTTTTTTAAATGATAATTTATATATGATTTCTGTTCATACCTTTTCACTCAATGAAAGATTATAATGTGATTCGTGTACATTTACACATCCTCCTTCACGAAACAATATGCCTCTCTTTTAACAATGACACCACATGGACATTATATAAATGTAAATATAATGAATTAATACGGTTTTTAGATATAATAATCATTTTTAATGTAAATATATTACTCACATTCATTGCATAAAGATCATTGGAAAATGAAAATTTTACTCAAGGGGATATACAAGATATTATCTCTAAAATCATAAAATAATTCATTTTTTAAAACCATCAATTATGAATTGTCGGAAAACAATAATTAATATATAAATATGATAATTTTATCAAAATAATAATTTTTTATTTGATGAAACTATATAATATTCATAATAACCATAAAATTCATGATAATAAACGACTTATAGAACATGAATGTTAACACTCAAAAAAATTAGAATAATGAAATACTTTTATTGAATCAATGATAAGAAGTTATAAAAAAATCTATAAATGAAATTTAAATATTAATATGTTTCTTTTTAATGTTAATAAAATATTCAAATCCAATATAATTAAGGTTAAATCTCTGTTATCCAAAAGAAGGTGTATGTTAATGGATTTTGTCCTAACTTCATTTCATTGTGGCATATTAAAATGTTATACACATAATTTCATTAATATGGTTCATATAATTCATTATTGACATGTTATATCATGATTTATATTCAAATTATTATTTTTTATGAATAAATTTTAATTACTGATTCCAATGGTATTTTACTAGAAATGACCTAATAGTAAAAATTATTTTACAGTATCTCATTCTTTTGTGATTATCACCATCCTATTGAAACAAAAACTTTTTTATCATCATTTTTAAATGGAGATTAAATTTATCTTAAATAATAATATGATATTATGATTAATATTAATAAATACTAAAATTTATAACATTTTTATTTATGGTTTGACTTTGAAATTTATTTTATTAACATAATAAATATTGATAAATACATATTCGTTACTCAATACCTATAACGAACAAACCCGGGTCAATCCTGAACCGGTCAACCATGTCGGTCCACGACAAGGCTTGAATGTCATTCTCAATCCCCACGGGCTGGTTACTAGTATCGAGCATCAAAAAAACCAGTTGGGAATGATTTGGACCATAAAAAATTTTAAATTATCAAATAATGAGAAAGTAGATAAATAAAGGAAAATATACAAAACAACTTGATAGTGAAAAATGTATTAATGAAGCAACATGACAGACCTGAGGTGACGTAGTGGGTCACCAGAGAATGGAAACTACACATGATCCCCACTGGGATCTAGGACTGAAACCTGAAACTAAAAAGTAAAGTAGACATGAGCATCAAGATTCTTAGTCGGAATGCCAAAATATAACCACATCCCATGCCACATCCTTTAGTAATAAATCCAATCATGCCAGTTTAAAAATAACATATAATAAAATAATGTTTTTCCTTCTCTTCAAGTTCATGTTTCAAGTATTTATTTTCAATTAAAGTATTTATATCCCACAAAATCTTCAAAATATGATCCATGAAAGCATTAACATTCCAAAATGAAAGGCAAACAAATTATATTAAAATATTGTTTTCTCAAATAAGTCATCAAGAATTAAACAACTGAAAAGAAAAATTATATCACAAGCATCATGCCATAAACAAGAACCATGGGTATTCTATATAGGTAGCAAGAACAAGTGGTATCCTAGAGATGTTGTACCTCAAATGGTGGTGAGTTTTCTTTATCAGGAAGACATATATGTATATAACACTTTCTTTTTCCAAAAACCATTCAACCTCTCACCACCGTTCTCCCCCCATAAGTGCATTCCCCCTCATTCACATCACACAATGTATATTATTTAGCATTAAGAAAATAATAACACATTCAACATAAAAATAATTTTCAAAAACCAATGGGGCGTGACTCAAGAGAGGTTTTTTTGTAAAACATTTTTAAGGTGCCAAACGGGGTTAATTACATACATTGAACACTATTTATAGCTAACCAATCAATGGTAAAAACACCTTTGGAAATACTCAATACCAATTAAAACCCACTTAGGAAACCACTTTTCAAGAAAAGTCACTTAATAGAAATGGCTGTATAAATACATTTAGATTTCCAAATCAAAGGCATAATAATTTAAAGGAACTACAGACAAATTTAATATCATATGTATATAGAAAAAATATAAAAAATATATTTAAAACAAGAAATCAATTATGAATTTTAAATTAAATTCCTAGGAATAGGTGACCTACCTCAAGCATGTTTCTATTTTTTGACAACCACTTGAATTGACACTTGTCTCTAACACACACATGCATTTATACATACAAATATATATATACACCCCAAGCTGCATTACACATATTACCCGCACCATGAGGTAATATGTAAAAAGTGGGAATATATATATATATATATTTATATATATATTTCTTAAACTATGAATGTACATTTAGGACACCTCGATACCTGCATCCCAAAATCATCGTTGTGAGGTCCAACACACCACACATATAATTTAATACAACAATTTAAACACTTATACAATATATAAAACATTTTAAAATAAATCATCAAGGGTTTTCACAAAGAAACATTAAAAATCCCCTTTTTAAGGAAAAATTCCGAACAATACCACACAAAAACAGATTTCGCAGCCTTAATAAACTTAAATAAATCAGTTCAAGATGTAATAAAACAATCATAAATGATGCAATACGGGAACCACCTAAAAAAGTCCTAATTTCATGTCAAACTACATCATTAAAATTCTAACACATTAGTAATTCTATCCAAAAAAAATTTCTCACCACAAAAATAATATAAAAAATCCTTTGGGTAGTTTTTAAAGTGCTAACAAATGACACGACAAATGTTTTCTCTAAAAATACACATGGTTTCATTTTAAAATTACACTTTAGAACTAAGCACCCAATGCAATCGCATAAGAAAATTATTTTTACCACTAATATCATTCAATAAGACATATGAAAATTAATAAATATAGTCCAATGAAACCACACATTCCCTTACATATAAAACACACCAAAATACCCATTTTATGTTAAACACAAAACCACACCATACTGAAATATAATCTGCAGCCCTTTTATTATCTAATAATGAAATCACACAAGTCATAAAACACAACCATGCTCTACCAAAAGAATTTATATAAAAAAAACTCGTTTCATACAAGCATGCCATATAAAAATAAAACACTAGTTAATCTATGGAAAAAATAGATTTCGTAACAAAAAAAACATGAAGATAACTCAAAAATCACAAAAACCCTAAATTAAAATTAAACAAAAATAATGAAATTGAAGAATAATTACCTAAAAACCATGGATAACAGACTTCCCATGACAATAGTGTCTAAAACCGGCCTTGATAGAACTCGAAAGAACCTAAATAACAATATTCTGTCAAAAGAAATACCCAAAGTATATTTTGGTTTCGCCCAATTCTATGCAACCAAAAAAATCAAGGCAAACCACAAAAAAGGGGTACTCACCAGAGGAAGGTGCATACATTAGAGGGAGTGTTGAGGGAGGAGAGGATCAGCTATTAAGGGGGGGGGGTTCGTGAATCCAGAGGTCACCCATGAAATGGGTAGCGCAAGGGAGAGGTTCCACGCGAGGAGATGGTGTGGCGTGAGGAGGGTCCGCTCGGAGGAGGGTCGCCTGCTGGAGGAGGAAGAGGAGGAGGAGGCGTCAGAGGCCCTTGTCCGGTGAGGGGGTCATGAAGGTGGTGTGATATAGGTAGAGGGAGGGGAGGTTTTGTTGCATGATGGAGAGAAAGGGGAGGAAAAGGGAAAGAAGAAAGAAAATAAATAAAGAAGAAAATAATTAAATAAAAACATGGAAAGAAAAAATAACCCTAAAAAACATAAATATAATAATAATAATAATAATATTTACTTTATACAAAATAATAATAAACTAAATGATAATATTGTCGTTATTATTATTATTAAACTATTATCCAATTATTTTATTTTATTTTATATTAATTTTAATGTCATAAATTTTTAAACATTGAGAAACAAAAAGACAAATAAAATAAATAAAAAATTGAAAATAACTGAAAATGTAATATACCATGTCTGGGTGTGACAATTATACCCACAAAAAAACATTTTCCCCCCAAAAAGTCGCCCATCCAAGAAAGGAATCAGACTGGAGTTCAAAATTTAATGAGTCCAACAAATCACAAACTATGTGTCAATTATCAATCCATTAGTCACACCCGAAAAAATATAAGGGAAAATGAAAAGAGAAGAGCCAACATGAAATGTGGAGGGTTTTCCCCACCATAAGAACCTAACTAAAACAACAAATGTTAAGAATCTCAGCACGAGCTAACTCCAGAACTGCTATCTTGAAACCATAAATAAATTTCCAACATAGACCAAGACTCCTACACAAAAGATCTCTCCAAGAAAGAATGAAAAGATTCATGGTGGGTCTCCCCTCTATCTAGTAACCGACTAGCTTAATCCCACTAGAACCAACTGAGATAGGACGAACACAAACCACCCCACAAACTCTTCACTCAAACCAAACCCCCACCACATGGGGTCCTCAAAGAAAGACCCCAATCCAAAAGGCTAACCAAGCCCATTTTCATTATTTCCCAAGATGCATGTGTCTCCAAAATGAGAACAACCTAGAATAAGAATGGGTCACCAAATGAGCTACCACACAAGAGAGACAATCATCTTGAGACTCAAATCCATAAAGAGACAACCATCAAATCTCACATTTGATGTGGAACAACTAATTGAATTTCAAAAAAAAAAATGAGATCACCACGACTTCTCACTACACATGATGGGTATTCAATGAACAAAGACTTCAAGGAAAAAAAAGAGACATATACGCCTCATACAGAAAAACAAAACCTTCAATGAAGATAATTCTAAAATAGGGAAATTTAAACAGTCCAAATTTCAACCCTATAGACAAAATTTAGGCCATGGTATCCCACACCCAACGATTCCTGACTTTGTGAAAGGGTTCACTCAAAGGCATATGGTTGGAGCTCTGATATCTATAATCATCTACTGCCCTACAATCAAGAGATTACATCCTCTGGTCAATACTCCTTCTAACTATGCCACTAGAAAAACCTTACAAAGATTCCTAGACATCCATACCGACAAAAAATAGGCCATGGTGTCCCACACCCAAAGATTCCTGACTTTGTGAAAGGGTTCACTCCAAGGCCTATGGATGGAGCTATGATATCTATAATCATCTACTGCCCTACAATCAAGAGCTGACATTATTTGGTCAATACTCCTTATAACTATGCCACTAGAAAAACCTTACAATGATTCCTAGACACCCATACTGACAACAACACTTTGGAGGATGACGACAAGTAGACCAAAAGTACCCAAACCGACCACACCAGAAGAAAACAAAAGAGTTTATAGACTAATAGAAGATGGAATTGACAAAAAGACATATCCAAGATAGGTTCCTTTGGTTATCACTCCTCATTAGAAGGGGTTCTTTCTCGAATTACAAAAAGAATCTACCCTCAAACCCTACACGAAGACTCCACACAAGAGAAACATTAACTGATTTTTTGACGTAGGCCTTCACTATTTGTTGGTCTTGATGGACACTAACGAGCTCTGCCACTTCTCGTGCTTCCACCTCCTTAGGTTTAAACAATCTGATGAAAGTGGCCTTAAACAACTTCCAAGACATCCAATCATGAAACGATGTTGGGATTTTCTCCCACACAAATCCAAATATGAACCCTCAAATGAACTCAAACCAGGACATACTCTCATATATTTGGGAGTATCCAATAACCTAAAAACAATAATGATTTCCCTATTCATGGCAGCTACCTTCAATAGATCACGATCACCATATAATATGGAAAACAATCGAAAAGAATTCAATTCCACCACTCCTCTAAGAATCCGCTTAGATAAAAAACCTAGAAGATACTCACTAGAAACCTCTAGGTATTTTCTGTGTAGCATACTCCAATACAGGAGGCACAAATTTGAATCAAAACACAACACAAATCGAAATTCCACACCTCAATCAGAAAATAATGCTCAAACTCAATGAACCATTCCGACCAAAAAAATTTATTTCAAAACTAAGAACCCATGAACTAAAACACAAAACAGGACAAGAGAACACTTAAAAATTTCTCACGCACTTTTCAAAACATTAAAATTTTCTTTTTGAAAACCATTTTTTAGCAAACAAAACAACTTAAATATACACCATTGATATCTCATGAAGTCTCTCTCATATATATATATATATATATCATTGTGCTATCTCATGCACCCATCCACACATACCATCAATTATCCCTTTTCCACATGCATACCTCTATATATATGATCCATCATTGGAACACCAAGGGTTAATTAAAAATAAATATCATTTTTAAAATGGATCTTTCAGCATAAAAAAATATTCTCATCCAATTGAAATTGTCACATATCATTAAATAAATATATTTCCAATTCCTCAAACATTTTCAAATTCACATTCCAAAAGGTCTTACAATGATCCCAAAAGAACATCCAAAACACCTTCCATTTTTTCTTTTGAAACCACATTCCATTTAAATAAGACAATTTCTACTTCAAAACCAATTTTCTACTCCAAAACCACATTCCCCTTTTGATATCCCCTTTTTCATCAAACCATCTTTATTTTTTTTTGAAATCCAGCAAAGTCAGTAAAAACTAATCCCAAACATAACTCACATCAAAACATCCAAAAATAATGGACTGGTGGCTATGCCAATCCAGTAACATTGATTAGTAAAGAATGATCCAAGCGAGCATCCACCACAGGAAGTATCTTGAACTGTGCACTCGGGCTATACATGGGTCACCACTCCAAGAAAGATCATCGCGTTACACAGGATCACTTACATTGTCATCCCTCACCCACACAGACCATGTAAAAGATAAACTCAAGTCCCAGACTACCCCCTGCAACTCGTGTCTTGGGAAGGGAAAGGGTTCATGAAAACCTTCTCAGACATACCACTCAAGTCCCAAGACACCTAATCACCAAGCTACTTGACACTACAAATAACAAGAACCTCCCTTTGATATTATTATTTCATGAGCCATCCAAGGTCGACCCTAAAAAATTCCCCAATGTTGAACTGCGACATGACCCGAAGGGTGTTCTTGATCCCAACGGGCAGGAAACTAGTGCCAGACATCAAAATATACTAGTTGGGAATGATTTGGCCCATAACAAAGATAAATAATAATAAAATGAACAATAAAATAAATAAATGGAAATAAAATGAACAACATGGCAGTAGAAAAAGGAATAAATGGAGCAATGTGACATACCATAGGTGACCTCGTGGTTCACCACAAAATGTAAACTACACTCACACCCAAAAGAGATCCAAGACTAAAACACGCAACTGATAAGTAAAGCAGGCATGAGTACCATGATTCTCAGTAGGAATGGAAAACTATAATCTTGTCATATGCCCCTTTCTTTAGTAAGAGATTCAATCATTCCAGTTTGAAAATAAGATATAATAAAATAATATTTTTTATTTTTTTCTAGTTCATGATGCAGGTTTTCATTTTCAAGTAAAGCATTTCACTCCCACTAAATTTTCAAAGTATGATCCAAGCATGCATTAAAGTTTAAAAAATGAAAGGAAACCAACTTATATTAAAATATGATTTTAGTAAATTAGACATCAAGTATGAAACAACTATAATAAAAAATTACATCACATGCATATTGTAGCAAACAAGAACAATCGGTAATCCCTATAGGTATGTAGAATAAGTGGGACCCTAGAGGCCTTAGAACTCAGTGAAATGTGGCTTAGAAACCCCAACCCTAAAAAAATGTGGCTTAGAATCCATGACCCTCATTCATTCATATTTTTAGTTAGTGTTGTTGTATTAATATTTCTATATGTAATCAGGACAAGCCCCTATTGTGTCATCTATCATACTAGTCCTGCTCCACCCACCTAGATAACTAGGTTTAACATTGTTCTCTATTTCATGTGGTGGTGAGTTTTCATTATCAGGAATAAGTATATAAAAATAAAACTTTCTTTATCCAAATCCCATTCAACCTCTCACTATTGTTCTATCCCCTTAAGCAAATTCCCACTCTTTCACATCACAAAATAAATAAGCCTGAGTGTTATGAAAATAATAACACATTCAATGTACAAATAATTTTCTAAAACCAAGAAGGCCTGCGAGAAAATTGGTTTTTCTTTTTTTTATAAAACATATTTATGGTTCCAAAAAAGCATAATTACATAAATGAACGAGTTTTTATAACTAAATGTACAAAGAGGCAAACACCTTTAAATATACTCATTACACATTCAAACCCACATTAGAAACCAATTTTCATGAAAAGTCACTTAGGAACAATGGTAGTAGAAATAAATTCCAATTTCCAAAACAAAGGGATAATCATTTCAAGAAACGAGAACTAAATTTCATATTATGTGTATATAGCGTAAATGTAAAACATATTTATAAAACAAGAAAGAAATTATGAAATTCAAATTAAAGTAATAGGAATATGGGAACTACTTCAAACCTATTTCTTTTTGTCGATGAGCACTTTAACTGACACTTTGCGCAAACACGCACATTTATTTATACATATATATATATACACTCATAGTTGCATTGAAAATATTCCACGCACCTTGAGGGAATATGTACAAAGAGGGCAAATATATATATATACATATGTCTTACGCAATGCATGTACATGTAGGATACCTTGACACCCATCACCTAAAACCATCATAGTGAGGTCCAACACACTACACATATAATATAATAAAAAAATTTAAACAAAAAAAAAATCCACAAAACATTTCAAAATAATGCATCAAGGGTTTGCACCAAAAAAACATTCAATGTCCTCATTTAAGTAAAATGCCCAAAAATACCACATGCAACCAGAATTTTCATCCTTAGTGTCCTTAAATAAATCAATTCAAGAATATATAAAACAACCATGAATGATGCAACCTGAGAAACACCTCAAAAAGAACCAAATTTAATGTCAAACTACAACCTTAAAATTATAACAATTCTTCAATTCTATCAAAAATAATTTTCACCCCAAAAAAATAATATAATAAATCATTTTAGTAGTTTTTATAAGAATTAACAAATTACATGACCAATGTTTCCCCTAAAAACACTCAGTTTCATTTTAAAATTACACTTTAGAACTAACCGCCAAACACAGACGAATAAAAACCTGATTAGAACAATTAATATAATCCAATAAAACATTTGACAATTTATAAAAATATACCAATGAAAAAACATATACCTTCCATAAAAAACACACCAAATATCTATTTTTAAGTTAAACACACACCAAAACTATTCAAAAATATAATCTGCAGCCCTTGCATGATCTAATAATGAAATCACACAAGTCATAAAACAGAACCATTATTTACCAAAAGAATTTATTTCCAAAATAGTCCCTGATTAATACAATACATCCACGTAAATATCAAACACAATTAAATCTATGGAAAAAAAATATCTTTTGCACACAAAAAAATACTGACAACACAAAAATCACAAAACCCATAAATTTAAATTAAACCAGAGGGAAGAAATTGAATGATCCTTACCCAAAAACCCTGGAAAACCGACTTCCCGTGATGGCATTGGGTAAAAACATCCTCAATGCCACCCAATAAAATTGAAATAACCATATTCAATAAAAATAAAAACACCAAACACATTTAGGGTTCAGCTAAATCTATGAAAACCATAAAATCATGGCAAACCAAAACAAAGTGGTACTCACCATAGGAGGGTGCAGTCACAGGAGGGAGTGCTAGAGGAGGGGAGGAACAGTTGGCGAAGGGGGGTTCCAGAATCCGGAGGTCGTGGAAGAATGGTGTTGGACAATTGATAGGTGCGGTGTGAGGATATGGGTTGGAATGGGGAGGGTCCAGTCGGAGGAGGGTCACCCGCTAGAGGAGGAGGAGGAGGAGGAGTCAGAGGCCCTTGGGTGGTGAAGGGTTTGCAGAAGCGGTGTGATACAGGGGGAGGGAGGGGAGATAGGTGTGTAAGTGGGAAAGAAGAAAGGAAAAAACATAAGAAAAAAAGGCATACTAACCCTTAAAAAAACTAAAAATAATAATAATAATATTATAAATAATAATTTAATTCTTAATAATAATAAGCTAAATGATATTATTATTTTTATTATTATTAAATAAATTTAAAATTATTTTATTTTATTTCATTATTATTTTAATTTATTAAATTTTTAAATATTGAGAATCTAAAATAAAAATAAAAATAAATAAATGTATAAAAATAACACCGACTGTAAGATTCTGGGACAACGTGTAACAATACGGACACATGAATATAAGACACATTATTTATAAATTTTATAGATTACTCAATATGTGAGGAATTCTTGAAAAATTCAATAATTTGGTGGGTTATAATTATTGATAACCACTTGTTGCATTGGTAGTCGCATGACATAGAACTATAGGTCAAATGAGATAGGGGTTTAGAAAGTGTTTTTAAACTATAATGAGGATTGATATTAATATTAAAGCTATAATGTTTCATGAAGACATAAAATCTAATAATTATGAATTTTCATCATTAAAAAATAATATATTATAATTATCTCTGATATTTTCAGTTTTAAAAATTGATTTTATTGTCAAATAAATCCATTAAGTAATGCCATTTGTAAACTGATGTAGCTATTGAAAGCATGAGTATGCCATCAGTAGATTTTCTTTTTCTAAAATATTATAAATATTATAATCATATATAAATATTAACAAAATAATATATATTATAACCTTGATTGATTGCATATTAGAATTTTCCATCTAATAAAACAATTTCATGAGTAAGAGTCATTTCACAGTCCTTATCATATTAGTTTTAACCATGATTACATGATTTACCCTTTACTGTGGTAAAAATAATGAGGTTTCTATTAATATTAAAAAAATTGACATATTTGACAAATATAGACTAAATAATTTTCAATATGGAATAAACTTTTCAAATACCAAAATTCTTATGTTTTAAGATTTAATTTAAATTTAATCGTCAAAAATAAATTCAAATAAAACTTTTAAAAATAAATTTATTCTAAAATATATATTGTCACTAAACTAAATTAAAGAATAAACTTAATTTCAAAATCTATTTTTAGATTAATTTAAAGTAAATTAACTAATTAAAATTTAAAACACTTCCACCGATGAATTTTACATTGTAAATAATATATACTATTCAATAAAATTCAATTTTTTTTGTTCTCATTGAAAACAAAATTCATGAAATTCTAAAAAATTGATTATATAATTAGTTTTTTATCAAAATTCTCTAATAATAATCTATATTAATTATAAAATTCACCACTATAAATTTTAAAAAAATTAGTTGAAAAAATATTTTTTTAAAAGAAAGAAAACAACATTAAAAAAAATTAGGTACCTATTTTAAAAAATATATAAATAAATTATAAATTGGGTGGAGCACTACATATTTCAAAATGACAAAAATACTATTAATTCACAACAATTTAATGGCTATGTTATTATACTCATGTTTAAATAAAAGTACATATATTTTCATTTTAGGCCAACATGGTGTTTGTTGAATGTTATCGTACATTGGGTTTCTTTTTAAATATATCGAGATGTCACAAAATTATATATTAAATATTAATATGGGTATTTGAAGATAACAAACATTTTTCATGAATTAAATTTATTTTTTCATATATGAATAATTATTTGTACATATTGTGATGAATTGGAAATAGAATATATATCCTCTTAATACATTAATAGGAATCAAGAGACAAAATAGTGTGATAAATAAAATCAATTTCTACCTCATGTTTTAAACAATCTTATAAAATGTCCTCACCATTGACGTATCCTATTCCTAAGACATGATTTCCAAAAATTATGAATTTCCTTTATGAAGAATCTATTTATTATTATTATCCGGTATATCTTTTCTAGGATATTATCTATTCATTCCAATCATTAATTATTTTTTATCAAATGGATTTTTTCAGTTATTTACCTTCCCATAATGATTTTCCCTTATCATATGATGATACTTAGGTAATTTAAATGTATTTCTGTTAATTTATTTACCTTCTTATTTTGATTGTTCTTATTTATTCATTATATCATCAGTAATACTTTATCTTTTTAGAGATTATGAGATCACCATTAATTTTTCCTTCCCAATTATATATATAATAATGATTTAAAATATTTTTCGATAAATATGTTCATTTTTACATATACTATGATTTTTTTCTTTTCACATGGTAAAATGTGTATCCTATATGTATGTAGATCCCAAAAAATGTTAAACTGATCATTCCTTTAGTATTTGACCCTTTGTATCTATGAAAATGTAAAATAGAAGACATCAGCTCTATGTTAATAGATTCGAGGTCATTACATGATGGATTTAATGTATATATATGATATTAATTTTATATTTAACATTAAATAGATGTAATATATAATCCATTTTCATTAAATTCAATTGGAAAAAAATATCATCATCAATGCATATGTGAGGACTACCGCATCTATAAAGTAATATGATATGTTTTTCATCACCACATCACATGGATTATATATATATATATATATATAATTTGGTATTTTTTTATATGATGATCAATTTTTAAGAATAAACATAATATAAATATGTTCCATGATGTGATTCTGAAAATAGAAAGGTTAATCATGTGTATGTATTACCTACCATCTTAATGTGTTTAATAACGTTCATTTATCGTAACCATTATTCAAGGTTGGTTGAATAGTATAATTTATGTTTAATGTGGACTATTATTTCATTACTATTATTCTATAGGTGATGGAATAATTATCTCTTTTGTAATAGTATTTATATCAATGTCATTTTTGAAATATGAGCCAAATATCATTAACATGTTAGATATAAAACAAAATGAATAAGTGATTGAAAATAAATTTGTAATTTTAAAAATATAAATTAATAGTTAACCCGAAATAAAAACCTAATAATTTAATAAGAAATTAATAATGATATTCAGGATATCAAAGAATGTATGATATGTGTTCGACTTAATTTTGTGATATTATTTAAAAAATTATCCTTTGATGTAACCCTTCTAACACTATTATTCTACGTAAATATTTTAAAAAATATTCTATTAATGTATTTATATTGAGTTATGATAACAATAATGGAAATTTTGTATCACTTTTTACTATATTTCACTATGATTGTAAAGGAATCACTATACATAACTTTTTTAATTTATTTACATAATAAATAAAGGAATTATCTATTTTAACATATATTGTGAGAATGAATTTTCTCTTCCCTATAGTATTTTTTCTATTTTTGGATTCCTTTACATGGTTTCATGATTCTATAAAAAATAAAATTTCACTTCCTTCATAGTATTTTATTATTGAATATTTCATTTTAAGAGAAAGTTTATATCAATATATTAAACTATTTTCCTATTGATTGAATTGAGTTTAATCAATATTTTTATGATAAAATATGAATGAAAAAAATTGTTTTACTCATTTTATAGGTTTTTTATGATTATAGATGATTATGTTTGAGAAACATATTTCATATATGATATGTGATCCTAATACAAATTTTATAACTGGGGAGCCTGACAAAACTGTAGTGATGAATGCATCAATATATAACTATATCACATTTGGTAATTGTCATTATATATACAGTCATATAGGGGGTAAACTAGGGAGGTTTCACCTATTTATTTAATTGGGATCTAGTTAATTTTTAATAGGTAATAAAATTCTATATTACTTCAAAAAAATTAAATATAAATGTTTTATAACTAAGAAGTAAGATTTTGATTATATTTGAGAGATTATTTATACAAAGAGTACAAATTTTATTTTTTTCATGTAATAAATTTTGTGTTTTCATGCTTTAATGGGTTTAATATAACTATAATATTATGTCTAATATGGATTGTTTTTTCATTATCCCACAGTTTAAATTTTTTTCACGAGGTTTTAAGGATGGTTACATACATAGAAGAAGTCACGTGGAGAGTAAAGAATAATTTTCATGAATAGAAAATTTGTTTCTTTATGAATGTTTTATATTTTTGAGAAAATGGATACCTATAATTTATATCCACTTATTATGATTTGGTTTTGTTATGTATTACATATAAAATAATTGATGATCCATTCCAATGTTTGAAAATGAATCATTGATTAAAAAAATTAGATTATGTGATAATTATGGTGGGTTGATTTAATTTTTCATGTGTCATATCTAGAAAATTTAATTCAAAAGTAATTTTCATTATTTATTCTTTATTATTATATAATTACCTTAACTCTAAATAATGTTGGTTATTTATTATTATTACATAAATTTATTCTAGGTTTCATGTATTAGTTAATTTTGTAAACATACATAATTGATCCCTTTAAAATGATAAATACTTTTTTTTGATTATTTTGTTACACCCTAAAAAACTATAACATGAATGTTATGTTTGATATGATTTATGAAACACAACACCAATCATAGTAGGGAATATAACACCTATATTCTTTAAGATATTATTTATATATAAAATCACTCTCTTTGATTGTTTGTGATTGAAACAACTTTAGGATTAAATGAAACAAGATACTCTTTGGTGAAGTTTTTATTTGGACATAACCATTATAACAAAATAAAAAAAATATGAAACTTATATGTTTTACTTTTTCATAAAATAAATTTAATGAGTCTACATTGATTATAAATATAATAATATTAATTTTAATGTAAAATAAAACTTTTATGAAGAACTATAATACCTCTAAAAGACATATTAGTCATGATTTAATCGTATGATTTATTTATTTTTTAAAAAAATTATAAAATTTAGTTTATAAAATATTCATAATTTTTTAAATCATAATTTCAAAATTCGGCAATGGTTATTTGTTGAGTTATTTATATAGTGTTTCAATTTTTGATTAACTTTGAAAAAACTAATTGTTAATTCAAAAATAATTTTCTCGATTAAGTAAACTATAATTTTTAATCATTTCATAATTTAATTATATGTAAAATAGTTAAATTATAAATATATATATATTAATAAAAATATCCCACTAGAATTATTTTTTAATAAATTTTTAATTAAAAACATTATAAACTTTTGAACATTTTATCTGTAAAAATGTTCTTTCTCATTGTGTCTTTGTGATTAATATTAAATTTCCAATTTCCAATTATGGTAATTTAATTTGGGGAAATGGATTCCATATTTTGAATAATCATAATTTATTTTTTCTAAAAAAATTATTGATTTTTTTCCAAAAATTAATACTGAATATAATAAGATTTAATTACCACAGTAAAGGTAAAAAATTAAAATTTAAAATTAGTTAAAATAACATAAAAATTTCTTAGAATTTATTATATAGGTATACTAATACCTTATACATTCTATTATATATAATTATCGATTATTTTATCTTTTAAATATGATTTAAAGATTTTTAGAATTAATTATTTTCAAACAATTTTAGTATTCCACTCACCTCACCAATAAACGGACACACCATACCCTCTCTTATTCAAATATTAAATCACATTTTCTTTACCCAATAACTACCAAAATCAAAAAAAATCACCCCCTAATCTGATTTGCATTATTTTTTTCATAAATCATCATTATGATGGCTTTTGTGAAAACATAAGAATGATAACAGACGAATAGGTAACAATTTTCAATGATTACTCATATTTTTTTCACCCCCACCTCCATAAAATCTTATACAAACATGTTTATATAATAAAATTATTTTGTTAAATATTATTATTTTCATATAAATTTACTCACTTAAAAACCCCAATTCAATAAAAAATGATACTAAATCATCAATAATATTTATGCAGGACTACTACCTCAGAAACATATGTTATTAATTTTTCCATTACCACCATTAATTATTAGGTATGATTATGGATAAAATTATATATATGACATTTATAACATTTTTAAACCTACATGGTCATTATATCTGATGTTACTAATATCATTCCATTATATAGACTATAAGATAACATCAATCATGTCTACAGAAGGCTACAACTTCACGAAAATATATTATCCATATTCTTGTAATGCTTTACATGGAAGGTGATGAGGATAATGTTAATGATAATATGTGATATAAATGGAATTATAGTTATATTTATTGATTATTTATATTTTTTAAATGATAATTTATATATGATTTCTGTTCATTCCTTTTCACTCAATGAAAGATTATAATGTGATTCGTGTACATTTACACATCCTCCTTCACGAAACAATATGCCTCTCTTTTAACAATGACACCACATGGACATTATATAAATGTAAATATAATGAATTAATACATTTTTTAGATATAATACTCATTTTTAATGTAAATATATTACTCACATTCATTGCATAAAGATCATTGGAAAATGAAAATTTTACTCAAGTGGATATACAAGATATTATCTCTAAAATCATAAATTAATTCATTTTTTAAAACCATCAATTATGAATTGTCGGAAAACAATAATTAATATATAAATATGATAATTTTATCAAAATAATAATTTTTTATTTTATGAAACTATATAATATTCTTAATAACCATAAAATTAATGATAATAAACGACTTATAGAACTTGAATGTTAACACTCAAAAAAATTAGAATAATGAAATATTTTTATTGAATCAATGATAAGAAGTTATAAAAAAATCTATAAATGAAATTTAAATATTAATATGTTTCTTTTTAATGTTAATAAAATATTCAAATCCAATATAATGAAGGTTAAATCTCTGTTATCCAAAAGAAAGTGTATGTTAATGGATTTTGTCCTAACTTCATTTCATTGCGGCATATTAAAATGTTATACACATAATTTCATTAATATGGTTCATATAATTAATTATTGACATGTTATATCATGATTTATATTCAAATTATTATTTTTTATGAATAAATTTTAATTACTGATTCCAATGGTATTTTACTAGAAATGACCTAATAGTAAAAAGTATTTTACAGTATCTCATTCTTTTGGGATTATCACAATCCTATTGAAACAAAAACTTTTTTATCATCATTTTTAAATGGAGATTAAATTTATCTTAAATAGTAATATGATATTATGATTAATATTAATAAATACTAAAATTTAAAACATTTTTATTTATGGTTTGACTTTGAAATTTATTTTATTAACATAATAAATATTGATAAATACATATTCGTTACTCAATACCTATAACGAACAAACTCGGGTCAATCCTGAACCGGTCAACCATGGCGGTCCACGACAAGGCTTGAATGTCATTATCAATCCCCATGGGCTGGTTAATAGTATCGAGCATCAAAAAAACCAGTTGGGAATGATTTGGACCATAAAAAAATATAAATAATCAAATACTGCGAGAGTAGATAAATAAAGGAAAATATACCAAACAACTTGATAGTGAAAAAAGGATTAATGAAGAAACATGACAGACCTCAGGTGACGCAGTGGGTCACCAGAGAATGGAAACTACACTTGCTCCCCACTGGGATCTAGGACTGAAACCTGATACTAAAAAGTAAAGTAGACATGGGCATCAAGATTCTTAGTCAGAATGCCAAAATATAACCACATCCCATGCCACATCCTTTAGTAATAAATCCAATCATGCCAGTTTAAAAATAAGATATAATAAAATAATGTTTTTCCTTCTCTTCAAGTTCATGTTGCAAGTTTTTATTTTCATTTAAAGTTTTTATCTCCCACAAAATCTTCAAAATATGATCCATTAAAGCATTAACATTTCAAAATGAAAGGCAAACAATTTATATTAAAATATTTTTTTCTCAAATAAGTCATCAAGAATTAAACAACTGAAATGAAAAATTATATCACAAGCATCATGCCATAAAAAAGAACCATGGGTATTCTATATAGGTAGCAAGAACAAGTGGTACCCTAGAGACATTGTACCTCAGTGAAACGTTGCATAGAAACCACGAACCTCAGAAAATGTGGCTTAGAAACAACAACCATAAGTCAATCATATATTTAGTTAGTGTTATTGTGTCTATCCTTCTAGACGAAACCGGAATGATCCCCTTATGTGTCATCTTGCGTACTACTCTTGGTCTACCCACATGGACACCTAGGATTACCATTATGCTCTATTTCAAATGGTGGTGAGTTTTCTTTATCAGGAAGACATATATGTACATAACACTTTCTTTTTCCAAAAACCATTCAACCTCTCACCACCGTTCTCCCCCCATAAGTGCATTCCCCCTCATTCACATCACACAATGTATATTATTTAGCATTATGAAAATAATAACACATTCAACATAAAAATAATTTTCAAAAACCAATGGGGCGTGACTCAAGAGAGGTTTTTTTGTAAAACATTTTTAAGGTGCCAAATGGGGTTAATTACATACATTGAACAATATTTATAGCTAACCAATCAATGGTAAAAACACCTTTGGAAATACTCAATACCAATTCAATCCCACTTAGGAAACCACTTTTCAAGAAAAGTCACTTAAGAGAAATGGCCGTATAAATACATTTAGATTTCCAAATCAAAGGCATAATAATTTCAAGGAACTACAGACAAATTTAATATCATATGTATATAGAAAAAATGTAAAAAATATATTTAATACAAGAAATCAATTATGAATTTTAAATTAAATTCCTAGGAACAGGTGACCTACCTCAATCATGTTTCTATTTTTTGACAACCACTTGAATTGACACTTGTCTCTAACACACACATGCATTTATACATACAAATATATATATACACCCCAAGCTGCATTACACATATTACCTGCACCATGAGGTAATATGTAAAAAGTGGGAATATATATATATATATATATATTTCTTACCCTATGAATGTACATGTAGGATACCTCAACACCCGCATCCCAAAATCATCGTTGTGAGGTCCAACACACCACACATATAATTTAATACAACAATTTAAACACTTATACAATATATAAAACATTTTAAAATGAATCATCAAGGGTTTTCACAAAGAAACATTCAAAATCCCCTTTTTAAGGAAAAATTCCGAACAATACCACACAAAAACAGATTTCGCAGCCTTAATAAACTTAAATAAATCAGTTCAAGATGTAATAAAACAATCATAAATGATGCAATACGGGACCCACCTAAAAAAGTCCTAATTTCATGTCAAACTACATCATTAAAATTCTAACACATTAGTAATTCTATCCAAAAAAAATTTCTCACCACAAAAATAATATAAAAAATCTTTTGGGTAGTTTTTAAAGTGCTAAGAAATGACACGACAAATGTTTTCTCTAAAAATACACATGGTTTCATTTTAAAATTTCACTTTAGAACTAAGCACCCAATGCAGTCGCATAAGAAAATTATTTTTACCACTAATATCATTCAATAAGACATATGAAAATTAATAAATATAGTCCAATGAAACCACACATTCCCTTACATATAAAACACACCAAAATACCCATTTTATGTTAAACACAAAACCACACCATACTGAAATATAATCTGCAGCCCTTTTATTATCTAATAAAGCAATCACACAAGTCATAAAACACAACCATGCTCTACCAAAAGAATTTATATAAAAAAACTCGTTTCATACAAGCATTCCATATAAAAATAAAACACTAGTTAATCTATGGAAAAAATAGATTTCATAACAAAAAAAACATGAAGATAACTCAAAAATCACAAAAACCCTAAATTAAAATTAAACAAAAATAATGAAATTGAATAATACTTACCTAAAAACCATGGATAACTGACTTCCCATGACAATAGTGTCTAAAACCGGCCTTGAAAGAACTCGAAAGAACCTAAATAACAATATTCTATCAAAAGAAATACCCAAAGTATATTTTGGTTTCGCCCAAATCTATGCAACCAAAAAAATCAAGGCAAACCACAACAAAGGGGTACTCACCAGAGGAAGGTGCATCCATTGGAGGGAGTGTTGAGGGAGTAGAGGATCAGCTATTAAGGGGGGGGGGGGTTCGTGAATCCGGAGGTCACCCAAGAAATGGGTAGCACAAGGGAGAGGTGTCACGTGAGGAGATGGTGTGGCGTGAGGAGGGTCCGCTCGGAGGAGGGTCGCCTGCTGGAGGAGGAAGAGGAGGAGGAGGCATCGGAGGCCCTTGGCCGGTGAGGGGGTCATGGAGGTGGTGTGATATAGGTAGAGGGAGGGGAGGTTTTGTTGCATGATGGAGAGAAAGGGGAGGAAAAGGGAAAGAAGAAAGAAAATAAATAAAGAAGAAAATAATTAAATAAAAACATGGAAAGAAAAAATAACCCTAAAAAACATAAATATAATAATAATAATATTATTATTATTTACTTTATACAAAATAATAATAAACTAAATGATAATATTGTCGTTATTATTATTATTAAACTATTATCCAATTAGTTTATTTTATTTTATTTTAATTTTAATGTCATAAATTTTTAAACATTGAGAAACAAAAAGACAAATAAAATAAATAAAAAATTGAAAATAACTGAAAATGTAATATACCATGTCTGGGTGTGACAATTATACCCACAAAAAAACATTTTTCCCCCAAAAAGTCGCCCATCCAAGAAAGGAATCACACTCGAGTTCAAAATTTAATGAGTCCAACAAATCACAAACTATGTGTGACTTATCAATCCATCAGTCACACCCGAACAAATATAAGGGAAACTGAAAAGAGAAGAGCCAACATGAAATGTGGAGGGTTTTCCCCACTATAAGAACCTAACTAAAACAACAAATGTTGAGAATCTCAGCACGAGCTAACTCTAGAACTACTATCTTGAAACCATGAAGAAATCTCCAACATAGACCAAGACTCCTACACAAAACATCTCTCAAAGAAAGCATGAAAAGATTCATGGTGGGTCTCCCCACTATCTAGTAACCGACTAGCTTAATCCCACTAGTACCAACTGAGATAGGCCGAACACAAACCACCCCACAAACTCTTCACTCAAACCAAACCCCCACCACATGGGGTCCTCAAAGAAAGACCCCAATCCAAAAGGCTAACCAAACCCATTTTCATTATTTCCCAAGACGCATGTGTCTCCGAAACGAGAAAAACCTAGATTAAGAATGGGTCACCAAATGAGCTACCACACAAGAGAGACAATCATCTTGAGACTCACATCCATAAAGAGACAACCATCAAATCTCACATTTGATGTGGAACAACTAATTGAATTTCAAAAAAAATGAGATCACCACGACTTCTCACTACACATGATGGGTATTCAATGAACAAAGACTTCAAGGAAAAAAAAGAGACATATACGCCTCATACAGAAAAACAAAACCTTCAATGAAGAGAATTCTAAAATAGGGAAATTTAAACTGTCCAAATTTCAACACTATAGTCAAAATTTAGGCCATGGTATCCCACACCAAACGATTCCTGACTTTGTGAAAGGGTTCACTCCAAGGCCTATGGTTGGAGCTCTGATATCTATAATCATCTACTGCCCTACAATCAAGAGATTACATCCTCTGGTCAATAATCCTTCTAATTATGCCACTAGAAAAACCTTACAAAGATTCCTAGAAATCCATACCGACAAAAGATAGGCCATGGTGTCCCACACCCAAAGATTCCTGACATTGTGAAAGGGTTCACTCCAAGGCCTATGGATGGAGCTCGGATATCTATAATCATCTACTGACCTACAATCAAGAGCTAGCATTCTTTGGTCAATACTCCTTCTAACTATGCCACTAGAAAAACCTTACAATGATTCCTAGACAGCCATACTGACAACAACACTTTGGAGGATGACGACAAGTAGACCTAAAGTACCCAAACTGACCACACCAGAAGAAAACAAAAGAGTTTATAGACTAATAGAAGATGGAATTGATAAAAAGACATATCCAATATAGGTTCATCTGGTTATCACTCCTCGTTAGAAGGGGTTCTTTCTCGAATTACAAAATGAATCTACCCTCAAACCCTACACGAAGACTCCACACAAAAGAAACATTAACTGATTTTTTGACGTAGGCCTTCACTATTTGTTGGTCTTGATGGACACTAACGAGCTCTGCCACTTCCCGTGCTTCCACCTCCTTAGGTTTAAACAATCTGATGAAAGTGGCCATAACAACTTCCATGACATCCAATCATGAAACGATGTTGGGATTTTCTCCCACACAAATCCAAATATGAACCCTCAAATGAACTCAAACCAGGACATACTCTCATATATTTGGGAGTATCCAATAACCTAAAAACAATAATTATTTCCCTATTCATGACAGCTACCTTCAATAGATCACGATCACCATATAATATGGAAAACAATCGAAAAGAATTCAATTCGACCACTCCTCTAAGAATCCGCTTAGATAAAAAACCAAGAAGATACTCACTAGAAACCTCTAGGTATTTTTTGTGTAGCATACTCCAATACAGGAGGCACAAATTTGAATCAAAACACAACACAAATCGAAATTCCACACCTCAATCAGAAAATAATGCTCAAACTCAATGAACCATTCTGGCCAAAAAAATTTATTTCAAAACTAAGAACCCATGAACTAAAACACAAAACAGGACAAGAGAACACTAAAAAATTTCTCACTCACATTTCAAAACATTAAAATTTTCTTTTTGAAAACCATTTTTCAGCAAACAAAACAACTTAAATATACACCATTGATATCTCATGAAGTCTCTCATATATATATATATATATATCCTTGTGCTATCTCATGCACCCATCCTCACATACCATCAATTATCCCTTTTCCACATGCATACCTCTATATATATGATCCATCATTGGAACACCAAGGGTTAATTAAAAATAAATATCATTTTTAAAATGGATCTTTCAACATAAAAAAATATTCTCATCCAATTGAAATTGTCACATATCATTAAATAAATATATTTCGAATTCCTCAAACATTTTCAAATTCACATTCCAAAAGGTGTTACAATGATCCCAAAAGAACGTCCAAAACACCTTCTATTTTTTCTTTTGAAACCACATTCCATTTAAATAAGACAATTTCTACTTCAAAACCAATTTTCCACTCCAAAACCACATTCCTCTTTTGATATCCCCTTTTTCATCAAACCATATTTATTTTTTTTGAAATCCGGCAAAGTCAGTAAAAACTAATCCCAAACATAACTCACATCAAAACATCCAAAAATAATGGACTGGTGGCTATGCCAATCCAATAACATTGATTAGTAGAGAATGATCCAAGCGAGCATCCACCACAGGAAGTATCTTGAACTGTGCACTCGGGCTATACATGGGTCACCACTCCAAGAAAGCTCATCGCGTTACACAGGATCACTTACATTGTCATCCCTCACCCACACAGACCATGTAAAAGATAAACTCAAGTCCCAGACTACCCCCTGCAACTCGTGTCTCGGGAAGGGAAAGGGTTCATGAAAACCTTCTCAGACATACCACTCAAGTCCCAAGACACCTAATCACCAAGCTACTTGACACTACAAATAACAAGAACCTCCCTTTGATATTATTATTTCATGAGCCATCCAAGGTCGACCCTAAAAAAGTCACCAATGTTGAACTGCGACATGACCCGAAGGGTGTTCTTGATCCCAACGGGTAGGAAACTAGTGCCAGACATCAAAATATACTAGTTGGGAATGATTTGGCACATAACAAAGATAAATAATAATAAAATGAACAAGAAAATAAATAAATGGAAATAAAATGAACAACATGGCAGTAGAAAAAGGAATAAATGGAGCAATGTGACATACCATAGGTGACCTCGTGGTTCACCACAAAATGTAAACTACACTCACACCCAAAAGAGATCCAAGACTAAAACACGCAACTGATAAGTAAAGCAGGCGTGAGTACCATGATTCTCAGTCGGAATGGAAAACTATAATCTTGTTGTATGCCCCTTTCTTTAGTAAGAGATTCAATCATTCCTGTTTGAAAATAAGATATAATAAAATAATATTTTTTCTTTCTTTTCTAGTTCATGATGCAGGTTTTCATTTTCAAGTAAAGCATTTCTCTCCCACTACATTTTCAAAGTATGATCCAAGCATGCATTAAAGTTTAAAAAATGAAAGGAAACCAACTTATATTAAAATATGATTTTAGTAAATTAGACATCAAGTATGAAACAACTATAATAAATAATTACATCACATGCATATTGTAGCAAACAAGAACAATCGGTAATCCCTATAGGTATGTAGAATAAGTGGGACCCTAGAGGCCTCAGAACTCAGTGAAATGTGGCTTAGAAACCACAACCCTAAAAAATGTGGCTTAGAATCCATGACCCTCATTCATTCATATTTTTAGTTAGTGTTGTTGTATTAATATTTCTAGATGTAATCGGGACAAGCCCCTATTGTGTCATCTAGCATACTAGTCCTGCTCCACCCACCTAGATAACTAGGATTAACATTGTTCTCTATTTCATGTGGTGGTGAGTTTTCATTATCAGGAAGAAGTATATAAAAATAACACATTCTTTATCCAAATCCCATTCAACCTCTCACTATTGTTCTATCCCCTTAAGCAAATTCCCACTCTTTCACATCACAAAATAAATAAGCCTGAGTGTTATGAAAATAATAACACATTCAATGTAAAAATAATTTTCTAAAACCAAGAAGGCCTGCGAGAAAATTGGTTTTTCATTTTTTTATAAAACATATTTATGGTTCCAAAAAAGCATAATTACATAAAAGAACGAGTTTTTATAACTAAATGTACAAAGAGACAAACACCTTTAAAAATACTCATTACACATTCAAACCCACATTAGAAACCAATTTTCATGAAAAGTCACTTATGACCAATGGTAGTAGAAATAAATTCCAATTTCCAAAACAAAGGGATAATCATTTCAAGAAACGAGAACTAAATTTCATATTATGTGTATATAGAGTAAATGTAAAACATATTTATAAAACAAGAAAGAAATTATGAAATTCAAATTAAAGGAATAGGAATATGGGAACTACTTCAAACCTATTTCTTTTTGTCGATGAGCACTTGAACTGACACTTTGCGCAAACACGCACATTTATTTATACATATATAAATATACACTCATAGTTGCATTGAAAATATTCCACGCACCTTGAGGGAATATGTACAAAGAGGGCATATATATATATATACATATGTCTTACGCAATGCATGTACATGTAGGATACCTTGAAACCCATGACCTAAAACCATCATAGTGAGGTCCAACACACTACACATATAATATAATAAGAAAATTTAAACAACAAAAAAATCCACAAAACATTTCAAAATAATGCATCAAGGGTTTGCACCAAAAAAACATTCAATGTCCCCTTTTAAGTAAAATGCCAAAAAATACCACATGAAACCAGAATTTTCATCCTTAGTGTCCTTAAATAAATCAATTCAAGAAGATATAAAACAACCATGAATGATGAAACCTGAGAAACACCTCAAAAAGAACCCAATTTAATGTCAAACTACAACATTAAAATTATAACAATTCTTCAATGCTATCAAAAATAATTTTCACCCCAAAAAAATAATATAATAAATCATTTTAGTAGTTTTTATAAGAATTAACAAATTACATGACCAATGTTTCCCCTAAAAACACTCAGTTTCATTTTAAAATTACACTTTAGAACTAACCACCAAACACAGACGAATAAAAACCTGATTTGAACAATAAATATAATCCAATAAAACATTTGACAATTTATAAAAATATACCAATGAAAAAACATATAACTTACATAAAAAACACGCCAAATATCTATTTTTAAGTTCAACACACACCAAAAATATTCAAAAATATAATCTGCAGCCCTTGCACGATCTAATAATGAAATCACACAAGTCATAAAACAGAACCATTATTTACCAAAAGAATTTATTTCCAAAAGAGACCCTGATTAATACAATACATCCAAGTAAATATCAAACACAATTAAATCTGTGGAAAAAAATATCTTTTGCACACACAAAAATACTGACAACACAAAAATCACAAAACCCATAAATTTAAATTAAACCAAAGGGAAGAAATTGAATGATCCTTACCCAAAAACCATGGAAAACTGACTTCCCGTGATGGCAGTGGGTAAAAACATCCTCAATGTAACCCAATAAAATTGAAATAACCAGGTTCAATAAAAAGAAAAACACCAAACTCATTTAGGGTTCAGCTAAATCTATGAAAACCATAAAATCATGGAAAACCAAAACAATTTGGTACTCACCATAGGAGGGTGCAGTCACAATAGGGAGTGCTAGAGGAGGGGAGGAACAGTTGGAGAAGGGGGGTTCCGGAATCCGGAGGTCATGGAAGAAAGGTGTTGGACAATTTATAGGTGCAGTGTGAGGATATGGGTTGGAATGGGGAGGGTCTAGTCGGAGGAGGGTCACCCGCTAGAGGAGGAGGAGGAGGAGGAGTCAGAGGCCCTTGGGTGGTGAAGGGTTTGCAGAAGCGGTGTGATACAGGGGGAGGGAGGGGAGATAGGGGTGTAAGTGGGAAAGAAGAAAGGAAAAAACATAAGAAAAAAAGGCAAACTAACCCTTAAAAAAACTAAAAATAATAATATTATTATTATTAATAATAATTAAATTCTTAATAATAATAAGCTAAATGATATTTTTATTGTTATTATTATTAAATAAATTTAAAATTATTTTATTTTATTTCATTAATATTTTAATTTATTAAATTTTTAAATATTGATAATCTAAAATAAAAATAAAAATAAATAAATGTATAAAAATAACACCGACTGTAAGATTCTGGGACGACGTGTAACAATACGGACACATGAATATAAGACACATTGTTTATAAATTTTATAGATTACTCAATATGTGAGGAATTCTTGAGAAATTCAATAATTTGGTGGGTTATAATTATTGATAACCACTTGTTGCATTGGTAGTCGCATGACATAGAACTATAGGTCAAATGAGATAGGGGTTTAGAAAGTGTTTTTAAACTATAATGAGGATTGATATTAATATTTAAGGTATAATGTTTCATGAAGACCTAAAATCTAATAATTATGAATTTTCATCATTACAAAATAATATATTATAATTATCTCTAATATTTTCAGTTTTATATCATCAAAGGATTCATTTAATTCTCATTTTATTGACTAAATGACATTTATTTTCCATTATTTTCATTACATTATTGAATCTAACATATCATTTCATGATTTTAATGTTATTTAAATTGAAAATTAGTTCTCTTAAATCCCTTAAATTTTTATTGTGATTTTTGAAAAATTATATCTTCAACTATACTAATACATTATTTATAATTTTATCCCATCATTATTGTTTTTCTTTTCCCATGATATAAAGAATAATTCACTGAATGAGTTTTCAATGATGCATTGTGTATTCATCAGTTTTTTATGTTTATTTTCAATTATGAATGTTAAATGGGTTTCATGTATGTATTTGGTTTTCCTAAACATCTAAACTGATTGTCCTTTTAATATTTTATTCCATATATCCTATGCCAATTAAAAAAGTATGAAATATTATTTGGGATACTAGAATCACCATTGTTATAATTAGTTTCAGATAAATTTATTTTAATACATGTGGAATAGATTAATGTAAACATAGATTATATAACATAAATATGTTATATACATAAATGATAATTATATGAGAGAATAAAGAAATTGGTAATGAAGAGACTATGTATATTTTTAAAGAAATCCATTTTTGTTTGGATTCTTCAATTGGATATAGTTTTGTTGTAGTAGTATGTAGGGGTAATAACTACCAAAAAGGTGATTTTTTTCTGGAACCTATCATCCCATACTAAATTAAAATGGGTCTAACTGCACTCATGGATTGATACTTTTAAGTTATATATTTATGTTATTTCTTATTTTAATTATAAACCAATATAAATAATTTTAAAAAAATAAATCCCCAGTGAAACCATGTTTACGATTCTGATATTCACAATGAATAAATTTATCGATATTATATGTGCTGAAAAATATTAATAATTATACATTATGATTTAAAACACATAATTTTCTTGACCTAGTATAGTACGTGAAGGTTTTTAGAAATGGTTTCTAGAAATATGAAGGGTATCCACCCTCATGGCCTGAATAGAGATTTCCCTACTATGTATGAAAATATAATTGGTGTTGGAACTGCGAAAATTATGGATATGTTGGGGAATCATAATCATGTTATAAAAAATAACATTTCTCGAAGGGATAATTATATCTCTTAGTTTTATTTTCATATATAAAATTCAGTTATGTAATAAATGCGCATATGATTTAGCGGGACTACTAATCCAATGGCAGTTGAGCAACGATGTAAGTCTCAGGATAATATATTTATAGCCATGAAATGGGGTGAAAAGGAAAAGGTTAGACATATAGTTTATTAACTAAAATGGTATGTTGATCAATGGTGGTCATTGGTAATGAGTACATTGGAGGAAGATTAAATATTTCTCAAGTAATGGAAAGGCATTACAGATACATTTCTCATAAATATTTTCCATGATGGAAAACATTTGAGACAAATAGAATGTGATTTAGCCTTATGAAAAGGAAATAACAAGGGATTCCTAGAATAAAGCTACATTTATAAGAATATCTAGAAATTATATGAACTATATACACATCATATATATCAATACTTTATATTTCTATGATGATCATAGTCTATGTATTTTACGGGAAAATGCATCTCAAACTATTTCATCTTATAATGGATTTTTTTGAGATATATATATAAAGTATTCTTAATGTATAATGGATACCAATTTAAGCTAGGGGAGAGGCTAGAAAATAGGAAATAATGGAGAGGGATAATTAGGGAAATAATTATTTTCCCACATGTGGTAATTATGGAAAGAAACACCAATGTAAATAATTATTGGGAATGTAAATTTATTATACATTTGGATAAACCGGACACCATGACTATCATTTCATGGGAATGATTAAATTGTCAAATAATCCCATCATAATGATATTGGTCTCCATGTGAATGAATTCATTAAGAGTCATTTGGACATACCTCCAAGAGATCATGATAAATATTATGCAATTAAAACAACAAAAGTGGATTGATTAATATTTTTTTATATATAGATCCATGCAATATATTGTAGTATAATTTAATTGATGTTATTTTTTTCATATTAATTAATAATTTTATAATGATTTTACAATAGTACAATTTATTTATGTATTTGAGAAAATATGTTGAATGGTACGGATGAAAAAAATCATTCGCTGGCATGTGAAATACTTCTAAACATCCATGATTAATGGAAATATAACCCTCAATATGTTCCTAATGTTGATATACTAACACAAAGATAAATAAATGATTGATATAAATATTGTAAATTTAAATTCAATGACTATCTTGGAACTCAATATTGATTTTTGTAAAATTATTTCTATGCTAGTATTGATGTAGTTAGTAGGGTATTTTTATTATGAAAATTCTTCATATAACCTATTTTTTATTTAAAGAATATGGAATAATGCATTTCTTCAATATGGTTTTATTTAAATTCAATTAAATCCCTTGTATCAAGGTCAAATATGATGAAATTATTCCCCAGTTTTTAATGAGATGAATATGAAAAACATTATTTTTGGAGGGAATATAATGTTGAATATGTGAACTTCCTTAAAATTTATCAAAAACATATATTTTTACATGTTTTATAGTTAATATTTATGAAATTAATTAGTTTGAATAATATTTGTTATTGGATAAACATTTCTGACCATATTTGTTTTACTATGGACATGAAAAATATATTGTTATTTTTTCATGGGTCATACCATCTATTAAATTGTAATTTTTCTGACCAATTTGGTTTTAGGAAAGGAAATAGAAATAAAAATGTTAATCTACTATCTTCATATATAATTAATCAAATGGTCCCCTAACTCATCACAAATATATTTCTTTGGGTCCATTAAGATTATTTGTATCATAATCATTATATTAATTAATGGGCACTATCTATCTATATTAATCCTTAGGAGATATTAACCTTTTCGTTGTCCATGTTTTCATTTCCCAAATATGTTATCTAACATGGTCAAATAAATTTCTTATTATTTCAAATTACCATCATATGTAACATTATAAAAAATATATTGGAATTTTATTCACAATTTTTATGATTTAAGGTTTCAAGAAATTTATTTTCAAATGTCAAACTCTTTATTACAAAGAAAATGTTTAAATTAGGAGGTTTCAATTAATTGTTGATTGGGATAATATAACAGTCTGATGTAATAAAAACTGAACATTATGTTTGATAGTGTCTATGAAATAAAACCCCAATAATAGATATCAATATAAAATCCCTAAAATTTATGATTTATTTCCTTTCATATAAATTCATTCTCATCGATAGGTTGCAAATAGTGGGTTTAATCAGAAAATGATACTCTATTAGAAAGTTATTATTTCAAAATAACAGAAAAACCAAACACTTAAATTGATTGTTATAATTATTAATAACTAAATTTTGATAAATAAATCTTTTCATTTTTTATGTTATAAATTAAAAGGATTTATATTGATTATAAATACAATAAGAATATTTTTAATGTAAAAGATATATTTTTTGAATAATTTTTGTTTGTCTAAATGTAGTTCTGATGTGAAAGGTGAATAATATTTAAAATAATTTAATATCAAATATATATATATATATATATATATTAATTTATAGAATAAATTATATTTCAAAAATTATTATCAAAAGTAGCTATAAGTTTTTTTCGATTTTCCAAAAAATTAACATTTCTGAATGAATATTGAAAAATATATAATTTTAATTGAAAATTGAATTTTCCGATAAATAATCTATTATGTCATATTATATTTTGAATTTATTTCAATTAAAATTAGATCAAATATATGTAAATTAACAGAATATAAAACATTATAATCACTTTTCATATTTAATTTTGATATAACAAATTTGTAAACCATTGATCATCTTCTCTTAAAAAATGCATTCTCATCACTTCTGCAAGATTAATTTGTTATTAAATATTGAAAATTTTTTAATTTTAATTATGAAAAATGGATAAAATATTTTTTTTTAAAAAAAATTTATCAATAATATTTTATTCTCAATTTTCACCAAAAATGAAAAGAGAAAACAATAAACCTGAATTTCAACTGTTATGCTAAAATTAGATTTAAAGAGGGGATAAAAATAAAAGTACTAAAATTACATAAAATCAGTTTCAAAATATAATTATTGTCACTATTTCCACAAAATCCCATATATTTTCAAGAAGGTTCTATACTTTGGTTCACTGTGGAATTAAAATCTTATGGGTAGATTTCATTCATTTAGAAATAGTATAATTACACCAATTTCTTCCCCTATAAAATACCACCGCCTCACCACTTGTCCTCAAACCATAAAAACCATTTTTGTTGTATACTACTAACAAATAACATTCAAAAATCACTCCACAAAATACATATTCTTTAATTTTTATAGAAAGAAAACCTATTAAGGATTTCGTTATAACCTAATGCAGATACATAGAGAAGAGGTAATTTACTATAATGACCGTGTATAATTTATTTCTTTCCCTAAGCACTTTAAATTCATAAAATAATCTTATATAGTGACCTAAATTTATTAATAATTCATAAATATTATTAGGTTTGTTTAATTACCTTCAAAATAATAACTTACATCAAATGTGTGACAAAATCTCTATTCCTTTGTATGATAGACTATCCCTATGTGCATCGATGTTATTCGATTTCCCGTTACCACCCTTCACGGTTGTGTAAAAATGTGTATATATAGTACATATATATATGATATTTATAAAAATAATCAAATATTTATAGGTATTATATATCATATACTAGTGTATATTCCAATATATATTAATTAAGATAACATCGCTCGTGTATACAACTTACTATGGCCTCGCCAAACGATGTGATTCTTCATTCACTAGCACTTTACCTGGAAGGTGATAATTAGAAAGTCAGTTATTTTATGTCATATAGATAAAAAAAATTTATATTAATTAGACATTTATCATTTTAAATAGATAATATATATATATATATATATATCTCATTTTAATTATTACACTTTTACTCAATCAAAGATGATAACATCATTCATGTATGTGAAAAGTACCACCTTCAAAAAACTATGGGACTATATTTTCATCACCAATCCACATCGATGATATATATAGATATATATATATATATATGATAATTTAATAACTAATTTGCTATATATTATATTATAAAAAATTTATAATGATAATATATTACTCACTTTCTTTCTATAATGGTCAATAAAATATAGAAATGTTACTCATGTGTAAGTATGACATACAGTAACCAAGATCGTATCATATTTCATTAAAAAATATATTTAATTATTGATAATAAAATTATAATTGATATATAAATAATATAATCATTTCATTATTATTATTCTGGATGTGATTCAACTATATAATGTGCACCGGAAACGAAGCATTCCTTAAAATTAATAGTGTGTGAACAAGTAAATTAGAACATGAAACAATGAAAAAATTTGATGATTAATAATGAAAATGATATATGATATTATAAAAGGATCATATATTATATTATAAATATTAATATGGTTCTTTTTTAAGTAAATGAAATGTTTTAATCTATTATAGAAGATTCCAAATCGCATTCAACTACATAGATGTATAAG
The DNA here is from genome assembly GCA_963277665.1 of Viscum album. Lineage (NCBI taxonomy): Eukaryota > Viridiplantae > Streptophyta > Magnoliopsida > Santalales > Viscaceae > Viscum > Viscum album. The sequence continues at coordinate 1,945,193,935 of OY728121.1, read as the reverse complement.
GTATGCGATTTCATCACAATTTCATTTCATTGGGGAATATTGAAATTTCATGCCCATAATTTCTTTTATATAATGATTATTGAAAATATTTTTTGGTGGGAAAAATAGTGATTTCTCCATTGTTATAATATAAATTCACTTTTTTTAATTTTTACACACCATGTGTTTTATAAAATACCTGATTGGATTTCATATATTTTTCTGGATTATAAATCATGATTTTTCATTGTAAATATAATTAAAACATGTGAAATAATATTTTTAGGACCTTTATTGGGTTTTCAATGTGGGTTTATATTTAATGTAAATATGTATTTGTATTTTTCCATTTCTTTTGCCATATGGTTTTGGTGAATGAACAATTTTCAATTTAAAAAAATTGATTAAATTATAATTTTGAATTGAATGTAAAGTAGGGATTTTATAAAAATGTTGTGTGATGTGAAATGGTGTATTTTTAACCTTTTGTAATGCTGATTTGGTTTTTTAAAAATAATGGTTTCATAGTTACTGTTTGAGGCCTATTTCAAACTTTTTAGTGTCGGTGAAAATTATTGATATGACTATTCTACTTCTACAATCATCATTCCTTTTTTATATAAATATTGAATTGGTGGGATTTACTCATTGTGGAAAACTTGTGACCCATTTACCTAGTATGGAATGGGATATCCTCAGGGTGGACCGCCTTATGGTCTATGAGTTTTATGGGAAACGATTTATCCTTGGGGTGACAATGCAATGCATGTAGTGTGAAATATTATTTAAATGTGTAATGGATTGGATGATCGGAAGGAATTAGTTGGTTTAACCTCTTTGTAAACCTAACATGGAGAACCTGACATAGCTATTGGATTTTTATTTAATGATTGAAGCACTAGTTTGGTTATGCACTTTCTAGTGGCTAATATTATTGGATATTTATTATTATTACTATGGGATTAAACCCCTTTAGTTTTCCCATATAGGGTGTGGTCGAGCATGTTAGGTAATTCTAATGTCATCCAGTGATTCCTTATTTCAAGGTTGATTCAAAATGTATTAGTATGTTTCAGATTATTCATGACCTCTTAGGGAACTCCCTTATCTAACAGTACAAAGTTAATTATGATGGATGATTGAGATATACGCTTGGTTGGATACTATTGTGTGAAATTTTTTCATTTCCATTATTGTATAATTCTACTTCCTATTTATTTTAATAGTTCAGTTCTTTATAAAAATGATATATTGGTTTTCTAGTGTTTTTAGATAATGATTTGGAAAAAATAGTACGCAATATTTCATCATTTCCCATTTATATACTAATAGTTTGGTCATGGAAAAAGAATGTGGTTTCTAAAATTAAAATTGGAATGAATTTTGAATTATTTTAAAGAGTAAAACTATGTGGAAAATTTCTACATTTATATATTATATTTACAAATAGTATTTGATGTTTATTTTATAATAAATGATGTCCATTGGAATAATTTTGTTGGGGAATGCTAAGTGAGTTTTAATACTCACTCTTATAGTTATTTATTTTATTTATCTTTAAATGAATGTTTCATCCTTGTTTAATTATAGTGGGTGATAGTTATTCTTATTATCAATAAGTGACCCTTGTGTTAACATGTAGGAGATGTAGTCTTTATGACTATTTTGGTTTTTTGTGATTTTTTTTATTTTCAAATTTTCTAATAGAGGCTCGGTTTGGATATTTTTAAATTATTTGATTACTATTTTTTAACTTTTCATTATTTAGTTTATATATTTTGTAAAAATCATTCAGTCATATCTATGTTGATGACAGATAGTAGTTGTCGGCTCAAAGGTATCGATAATTCCCTTAGGACCTTGACTCAGGTTGGATCGGGTTACAATATTAGGGTTGACCCAGGATGTTTCCTGAAACAATTCTATTTAGAAGGAAGGTTACTATTGATGGAACTTTTTTTCAGTATGACCTTTGTTATTTGAGATGTCAATGTAGTTGGGGAAGGACTGTCAGAACCTCATGGTGTAGGAATTATGGAGTTTCATGAAAACAATTTCTATATTAATCCTTGGGGTTCCATGGGAAGTCCAGTATTATTTGGTTTCTTTGGTTCTTGTGGATTGTTTTGTGTTTGGGTTATGAATAGGGTGTTTTAATAAAGAACTTTATGAGCTCAAATGTCCTTTAAATCAATGTGGTGGTAAGGAAATGATACTATAATACTCTCTGTGATGGTGGTGTGATTTTAATAAGGCTTACAACTCTATTGACACGTCACCTATAGACATTAGTATCACATGATGAGTTGATTTATATTCCATTAAAAATAATTTTTTTAACTCATATTATTTATTTCTAAAAACTATATATTGAATTTGAAATAGTTTGATTTTGGAAAAATGAGAATTATTTTTATGATTTATTTTAAATAAATAATGAGAATTCGGATATTGTAAAATGTTTTGGATGAATTTTATTAGTTTTTTAAAAATGTTATGAATGAGAAGAAATGTAATTTTGGATGTAAATTCATTGGTTTTTACCTCTAATCATGATGAAATATAATGAAACAGAAAATTTTAAAATGATATTTGACTTAGTGTTTAGTGATATTTTCCAAAAAGAAATTGTAATTTTAATTAGAAAGGATTGAAAGTATAAAAAGTGGGTTGATTGTTTGGTTTTAGATAAATGTAAATCTTATGTTTTATGATTTTGTATTTCCTTGGGTGATCACACGAACTTATATGTGTTGGTTAGTGGATTCATTATGATGCAGGTGTTTGAGTGCACAGTATGGAATGGTTGATGGGTTCCAGGGATGGCATGTGTCTTTGCATGTGAGTGTGACTCTATGGCAGATCATTGGTGAATGTGAAACCCACCAAGTTTGTATTCATTCTAAAATGGTTTGGGAAGTAAATTTTTGATTTTTTTGAAAATCATGGGATGTGTGTTACTTCTTCTTCATATTTGGATTTATTGATTATGTGGTGTTTCAACATGGATAAATCTTTACAATGAATTGATTTTGATAGAGATCTTGTATTGTTTTTTTACATGTGCTCTCCCCAAAAGAGATTCGATGTATATTCATTTTGTAGTTAGGATTGATTCCCCATTATATGGATTTATAGTTGATCAACATATGTATATAGTTGATGAGTTTAAAAAAGTTAAATCAAGTATCTTTTAAGGTCATGTGGATCCTCTCAAAGTAGTAGTGTGGATGATAATGATTTAAAGGAACATTAGCCTCATTGAGATGACTGGATTATTGATGGAAAATAACGATACCAATTTTATTGAATTTTATCCCCATAAATGGTGGGTGTCTATCACTAGGAACAAGATTTAGGTAGATGTTACATGTAATTTCATAAAGGGTTTATTAAACTGACAATACTTCTTTAAAATTACAAGGTTTAGGAATTGAATCGAGATATTTGGTTTACAGAACGGTGATGAAAAATTATAGGGGCTCCTGGGTAACTTTTTTTGAATAGTTCCATATCATCTATAGTTGGTTACTGATGCTTCCATGATGGTTCGATGCATTGATTATGGGATTCTTCCATAGTTTTAGTAGAAGGTGTTAGAGATCAACATATCTTCATTTGCTGATGTGGTAAGGAAAGTTGTTCATGTCGATGTTGTAAAGTCTAGAGTCATTGATGTAGTATTCTATTATCAAATCACTAGAAATGGTGAGGGGAACTCCATTATGGAATTGGTGAAGCATACTGATTTTGTTAGTTCTATTTGTGGAATAAAAAGGCCCTAAGATCATTCGTTATCCTTTTTCAGGATTGAGATCATTTTGTGTCATCAGTGTGGGTAGTCAGATCACAAGAAGTCATCATGCCCAAGCATAATAAGGACGTATCATTATTGGGGTTGTTTTTCATGTATTTTATAAATAATACTCTATAATATATGTTGATATTAATTCTCAAAAATTTCGTTATTTGTTCGGTAATCATGATTATTTATTTATTTTTTAGGAATATATTTATCATTTCTCTATGAATGTTTTTTGTTTAATAAAAATATATAATATTTTATCTATAAAAACTGCTCATACCGTATGTTTGGTGAATGAAAATATTATTCAACATCCATACATTTAACCGTAAACATATGGACTTTATACTCTATGTTTGAATAAACATCAGGATGGAAAATACAATGTTGAATATTGGAATCACTATTTACACCCTACATTGAATGGATGATGATTTGGGATCTCACCCCTTTGTTTCTTTTGATCTTTACACTATGAATTGAGAGCATAAGATATTAAATGTCACCCCATGCTATGTAGATGAACCGTACATTTAACAATTCAACTATGGAGATTTAAATTCCCAATTTTTTTTAGATTTCATCAATGGTCATGATTAAAGTAAATATCTATCCAAAAAAGTTATAAACTATTTGAAGGCTCATAATGATCAATTCAAATGCGTAAATTACAACCAATCATAAGGAATTATATGACTCTCCTGAATGATTTATATTTTAATATCAATGGGTTTTCAAGAAACATTCTTGGATCTTCTCAACCAGAAGAAAACAATATATATGATCACAATATTTTCACTATCTACAACTAATTCATAAGATATACAACTACATTTTTATTATTAATTTATTCCCTGTAGCACCGAAACTTTGAATTATGGACTCCATTATTTTTCTAAAGTGGATACTCATTAAAGATATACATTTCAATCATGAACCTCTATAACTGGTACAGATTATTTATTTCCATTAAAATTGAATATAATTTTCATTGTGTATATATTTAGAGATATTATTTCATTAATAACTTTTCAAATTTGAAGAATATGATCCGTATTATGTTAGTTGTTGATGAAATATGTGAAGTTCAAATTATACCATTAAACAACTCAAACTATCCTTATATATTAGATTTTAAACTTATCATACTCATTTCATTATAAGTGTTATATTCTTGTAGTAAGATGTGGATAAATGGTTCCATGTAATTGAAACATAAGGATACCTTTGTCATTTTTTATAAATGTGTCAAGTACCTCTACTCATGTGTGAATTTTATGTTCTTGTGATAATATGACCATTCTTGTGATAATCACCAATATGATAGAGTGTTTTTCAGGGGAGTGTACTACGAGATCATTATGCCTCAAAAAACTATAGAAATTTGTTTTTTCATCATTACTATTTATCCACTACTCCACTACATTCAATATAAAATTTTGTATATCAACATTAATCACAATGTGAGTTAATTTCTTGAATCCTTCCCGATTATTGGAATGAAATAATTCACCCCCACACTTTTTTTTCATTTTATATTATTGACCTAACAATTGGAATAAAATGATATAATTTAATAATGAATATAATCAACTAGTAATCTAGAATGAATAAGGTCTATGTAAATAATATCTAAATGGGTGATCAGAAATAAGTTATTTATATGATACAAGATCCAGATTTTAATGGTGAAAAATATTGATTATGTAAATCATGAATGGGAATCCATCTAAACAATCATGGATTCAATGTTTATTTTATTATTATCACTCTATATGAGACTCCTGTGAAACTGAAAACATGGGATGTTTCAAAAGAAGATGAATATGATATCAAATCAGAATAATTTATTTCTGTATTTTGTAGACATGGACCTGATGAATTTGAATGGGAATCACAATGTCATACAACTAATTAAATGTAGAATATAGTCACTCTTCCATAAGAAGGAACTAATAATATCATAAAAAATGTGTATATCATTTTAAAGTAAAATATGACACCTTTATAATGTTCAATCATGAATAAAATTGATAAATGAATGGATAGTATCCAATAACTATAAATAATATATCTCCCTTTGGGGGTCCAATTTTGTAATTATGTTGTTGACACCAAAATTTGGAGAAGGGCCGCATCAGGTAGATAAAAGAGCAACGAATGAATCCTGGACCGCAAGAAGAGATTACAGGGCCTTAGAGGTGGGAACGCTCATGATTAGTGGGATGCATGAAAGTGGCATTCCAGTGCACAAAATCTTGCACATCGGCCCCCTTTTGACACCCAAGCAGACATCCACCATGACATTCTACAACCGGCCCCGTTTCAGCGCACAAGGCGATGTTAACTATGGATTTTCACGCCCAACCCCTTTCCATGCACAAGGTGGCATCAAATAGGAATTTGCATGGCCACCCCATTTCTTTTCACAAGGTGATTCCAAACATGCATTTGCGTGCCCGACCCTATTTCGTTCCATAAGGCGACGTCAAAGGAGCATTTGCATTCCTGACCCCATTTCTACGCACAAGGCGATGTCAAATGGGAATTCGTGCACCCGAACCCCTTTACACACCCAAGCTAATATCATATTGGAGTTTTTGCACCCAACACTTGCGTGCCACCCCACGTACTTGTACTATAAAATAAACCATATCCCCAACCTTCATGTAGGGTAATATAAGATGAAATGAATATACACTATGCAAAAACCATGTCTTCCGCGATCGCACGAGAAACCCCATGGCCTTCAGTTATTGGATTTTCCGCGATAGGTCCCCCAAGGGGGATCCTTCAGGTGTGCCCTCTTGGGCCTGATACATGAGACTTATTTTTCTCCCCAAGTTGTTTGTGAGTAAGGGATCAAATATGCCTCACAATTTCCCTATGTGTAATGCACTCTTGAGCACCACTGGTCTTCCTTGCGCGCATCCAATCCTTCTTACATGCAACCCGTCCTTCTTGCGCACAAACCTTCCGTCTTGCGTGCAACTAGTCTATCTTTCGGGAAACATTTACCTTTTGTGTATACCCCCTTTCATCTTGGGAGAAATCCTTTCATCTTACATGCATTCCTTTTATCATTCCACAACTCATTCTCTTACTCACAATCCATGTTTCTCCATCACCTTAAGGAACCCTGTCCAAGCCCCTCTTATGCGAAACACACATGTGTCACATCCTCTCTTCCCATGCCGCCCTTTAGGTTTCCATGGAGAAATTTCAATGACTTTTAGGTAGTTCTTTCCTTTAGGTTGCTTCACCCCATTCTTCTTTGTATAGGCACGCTAATGGCTATTGATTCTTTTCATATCCATGCTAATGTGGACCCCCAATGGATCACTCAATAACAACCCACATTCAAGGCATTGTCGAGGGCTTCCATTCCTCAAGGGTGGGTGGGTATTGGTTATGTATGTCCTAAGGCTACAAAGCTAACCCACCTCATCTGAGCTGTATGACATTAAAATTCCAAGAACCACCATCCCGAGCACATGACATTAAATTGTGGCCCCACCACATGCATCATACGCGGGGTACCCAACCTTGGACATTTTTCAGGCCCACTGGTCTCCATGATAATGATATCATTACTCACATGGAATGAGATCCTCTCCATCAGATCGGCATCTGTCCACAGGGAAAGGGAAACCACCCTGGTGTAATCCCCTAGATTTTGTCGTATGTGGTAGCATCCTTACTCCTCCTCTCTTCTTAGGTGCCAAATCCCTCTCCCGATGGGCTTTTTCCCCACTCAGGCCTCCATCCCGGAGAATGTCCCAATCTACATCACCCTCTGGCTGTTAACCATGCGTAAGACACTATTTCTTATTTTGTCTGCCAACTATATTTAATCCCCATTCCCCTTCCCACGGACGCACCTTCCACGATGTGATCATCAGGTATTTGCTTCCTTTTGATCCTCACACCGTTCATGACTCACATGGGTATATAGCATGAGTCGACCATGAAATCCTCTTGGGGAATCCTAAAGTGTACGTCCCATGCACCCTACCTAAACTACGAGGACATTGATACCTGCAAAGTAAGGGTATGTAGGAAGCTTTTTGAGGTTCAATCCCAAGAAAAATTGGTCCCTACCATCATCATGTCTGTTCATGAAATTTCTTTCGAAATCTATGGAATTTGATCCTTGCCAAGGCAAGGTACATAGGAAGCATCCTTGAGGTTCATGCCCCACAATCATTGGTTCTGATCCCCTTCACAATGGAATTGAGCATTGTATCCTATAAAAGGTATGTAGGATGCCTCTCTGATGTTCAATACCATCCAGCGGTGAGCCATTATGGCCCCATCTAGCGGTAAGCTGTTGTGCCCTATATTGCAGTAATCCATTATGTCCCCATCCAGCAGTATGTTCTGGTGACCCCATCCAGCGATAAACCATTGTGACCCCATCTAGTTGGAAACGATTGTGCCTACATCCAGTAGTATTCCGATGTGGCCCTATCTAGTTGTAAGAATTTATGACCCCATCCAATGGTATACTATTGTATCACTATCAAATGGTAAGCCCTTTTTACCCCATCTAGTGGTAAGCTATTATGACCCCATTCAGAAATAATCCATTTTGACCCCATCCACCAGTAAGCCGTTGTGACCCAATCCAGTGGTAAGACATTGTGTCCCCATCCATCAGTATGTTGTTTTGACCCCCGCTAAATGGTAATCCGTTGTCATCCCCACTTGCCAGTATTCCATTGAAGTCCCTAATTGTCAGTAATCTGATGTCAGGTGAACTACAATGAATTGGATTTCCTCCCACAAGGATATGGAGGAGGTCTCTTTGAGACTCAAGTCAAACATCACCGTCTTCCTCAAGTTGATTCAATCTAAATCTCCACCCACTCAAATTAACCTCCCATAATCCATTTGGATTCTTACCCGAGCCACCACATCCTGGTGGGATCATGCTACCACATTCCCCACTCCCATTAAAAGAAATCTTGTTGCTTACCACGTGTTAGCCCCAACATCGGTGTTCTTTCCAGGGTTTGGACTCACCTGATCCACTCTAGTCAGTGTTCTAGTTATGCTGATCCATCTCTACTAGACGTTAAACCTGCGGCATACCCAGTGATGGAGATAGGAAGCTGATGAAAACCATAGATACATGCATGTGGCATTAAATTCCCCGCAATCGATGTAGGATTTCTCTAGATTCCATTACCTAGAGAAGACCTATATTAAGGGAAAGTATCCTATACTTGCTAGTGTTATAACGTCCAGACATGCCAGTGATGTCCAACGTGACTACTCCCCCGACCGAAGTATACTTTCTTGACCAAACCACTTGGAATGTCCCGACAGAAGCAGTTTAATGAACTGGGGTCCAATAAGAAGTAGCACTAGGAAGAGTTTCTTGATCAACATATTAAGTATTTCAGGGAGACCTAGACTTCGTAACGAGTTCTGAGGAGGAATCCATAGAAGTAAGAACCAACATCCCATCATCCTTTTTCGATCATGGAGCAAACGTCTCCGTGTAAGGAACAGATGTTGTGTACCATTGGAAAGTGGGGAAGGCAGGGCAATAGTTTCACATCCTCCACAGACGAATGCATGCACCCTAGAGAAAGTGTTGAAAATATAAATTCTAATCCTGATGTGAATTTATTATCCTTAGTATAGAGATTAGTATTGTTTGAGGCATCAGTGGACTAGCATGTTACCAGATCCAGATATACGGTGTCGGGTCTCTCCAAGAAAATAGTTGGCTTGGCATGAAACTCACCAAATGTTGGTGTACCCAAAACATTGGACATCCCAGTTTTTGACATTTTTAGCATGGATTCATCTTACCAGCCATTGAAGATGGAATGGCGTTCAGGAAATGGTCTTTGATTCCCATCCATTCAGCACTAATGGGTTAATCTCCCTACTTTTCAAGAACCAAGCAGCTGTAAGAATACGATCACCACCCACCCACAAGCACAGGGGTAGGGGAAATGCCAACGCGGAATTCCCGCATGGATCCACCCCATCGGAGACATTCTCCATGCCTACCAATTTCGGGCACCCCCTCTCCATCTCTCCATCTGTAGTCATTCAGTAGAGAGTGATCAACAACCTCTTACGTCAGTACTAGCAGGGGATTATCTTGACTCGGGTTATGGCCCATCAGGATCAAGAGGCATCTACACCTCATCCCCAGAACCACCCCCAAGGGCCGCGAAGGGAGCCACTACTCCATACTACAACTTAAAAACGTTTTGGGTTCATCCCCCTAGAACACCTTGAAGAATATATCCCCTACCTCGATGAGTTATGGGTTGTTTGGGCTAGCCCGATCGGGATCCCATTTGAGGGACCCCATGGAGGGCTCCCACTAGGCTGCGCCAGTTCCACCACCTAGTCCCACGAGTCGAGGAGGAGGTAATCCATGCACCAACATTATTGACCCTAGTTCGGTTGACCTGACACCAGCGTCGATCACATGCTGAGGAAGACACCCACCAAGGGCCGTCAATGATAGAAACTACTGTGGTTCGGGCCACTACTGATGTATATCATCAACCCCTTGTGTATGTTGAGCAGGGGAACTTGTATACATTACCCGACTCGACGCCCCAATCGCCCCACGTGCAGGATGGGTTGACTCTCTCTACCGACAGTACAGGTAGTGGCTGGAACCTGTATGGAGGCACTCCCCATACCGCAATTATGGAAAACATGGGACTTCCCCACTTCCATGATTGACATGGTGTTCTACCTCATGCTAACCTTAGTTCGAATACGAGACCTCCACAAAATGGTGTCGCACAGCACGAAAGCCTCTCTCGTGCTCATTACATTGGGTATGGGGTCATCCCTCCTGTCATAGAATGCCGTTGTGGGGATGTTTCACATCCATTCAATCTCAAGATTTGGGGGCCCTCCCTATGTTCTCATAGTAGCTAGTGAAGGTCCTACACACCACAGAAACCATAGGGGTGTAACCCAGCCTCGCTTCCCCAGCACCCATCATGGAGGCCCTACCCGTGTTTGGCTCGACCATTACGAGAACCTTCCTCACACTGATGTCACTAAGGGATACAAGAATGGTGGTCCCACTCATGATTCTATGGGAACAAATGGAGGTCCAACACACTAAAACACTTCCCAAAGAGGTCCTCCCCTATCCCCTTTGATATCTATCCTGGTGCTCCTCACACCCATGATTTCTCATACAGAAGCACTTTCCTCTCTACCACCTATACAGCCGAAGGTCCTCCTCATGCCAGAAATCTTCCATGTACAAAAGAATCATCTCGATGTAGGAAGGTGGGTAATCTCCATCAAAAAAGGAACACTAGGAATATTCAAACTCAGATAAAAAAAGTTTCTTTCTCAGATTCTGAAGCTGAATACATCTCCGTAATGGAACCCTAGCCCAGATCCCATATGTCATGGGTCGGGGTAGGAACAAGGTTCATAATCCTATTGCACCCAGAATGAGAGGTCCAGCAGATTCCTGCCTCCCTCTGTAGGTATATCCAGGTGGACAAAAATTTGTCGACTCCACAGGTTACGGTCATGGAATCGAAAAAATATTCGCCAGAATCACTCTCTACCTCTTCTAGAGATCACGTAGAGCTATTCTTGGATCTAATGATGGACATGCAGCAGCACTGTCCACTTCCAGTAGCTATGGTCCTCATTCCAGAAATTTCAGTCGTCCACCCATCTTACTGTGACATCATGACTAAGTCACTACACCCTTCAAAGGGTGGCCCGAGTTAAGGAATTTTATTAGCTCTCAGGCCATATTCTCCTCTAGTCAGTCTGTCATCCTAGAATTTTGATTCAGTACCTCTACCAATTCCCCATCCCCCTTTGGTTGATGAGGGGGGCAATGTAGGGGAAGACCCTGAATTCGAGCCCCTATGCATAGGGGATATCCTCACTGTAGACCACATCCTTGAGATGGTTAGGCATGTTTTAGTGCCTAATTTTTTGAGCCAGAATCCCTCACCCAAGGGTAAGTTGTGTGTTTCCACCAGACCCTCTTGGAAACACATTTCCCTCTTTTCCATCAGTGAGTGTCTTATCCTAAGATCCATTCACATTTTGAAGACATTAGCGAACAGTGCCATCTGGTTGATTTGGCCGCACTCTCTATGGCCCAGCGCCCTGAGTCACTAATTTGCCATAGGGCCCTCCAACAATGGTGTATTCGGAGCTTCTGGGTACTTTGTCAGATTATAAAAGAGGCTTCTCCCCATGTACAGATCTGTGGCTGGGGTAAGTATGATGCCCTCGTCTTAAGTCTTATTCGGTGATTTACTGATTTTCAAGGTAGAATAGTGGATATGCCTCTAGTTAGAGTCACATATAACATGGAGGACCTACCAGAGGGTGAAAATTAAATAGATATTCTTGGAGGGGAAATTCCCCCCAAGGGAGTTTCACACGTCATGGATCAATCAAGAAAAATAACTATTTAATAGAAGAATATACTGGGTCTTCCTATCCCAATTGTGGAACTAGTCCTCATCAAGAATCCCAATAAGGGAAAGGAACTCTTTGTTGCTATCAAGCCCTTCGACCCATCTAGCTCAATGTAGAAGGTGGAGGATGACCACGAGAAAGACATGTTGCGTCAGTAACTCACCGAACAGAAGAAGGTTGTCAACGACCCTCATGCTGAACATGCTGTAGAGCTATAGCTGGACTACTGTGATCTGAGGCCGGGAAAGTAGGGGCAGCCACAACTTACCCTAGGTGAATTGCCTTCAGTTGACCCTAACCATATTTCCCATGTTGACAGGGGTGATGCTGGAACCTATAGCAAGATGGCGCGGTATGTCTCCCCCAATTTTTATGAATAATGTGACAACCCTTGGGACCCAGATCTGATTCCACTAGCTTCCCCACGGGTCATTCCACCAGCCGCTCCATGAGCCACAGGGCCACCTTATCATGTTGAAGAATAAGCCAAAACACTTGTATTCAGGTTTCCTCATCAAGACTGGAACCCCCACCTAGATGATCCAATAGTGGAACTCATTTCCCTACTCAAGGCATTAGAGACGTGATTGATGGTGCTCCTGCATGATGGGATGCCTTATCCGGTGTGGGTGGATGATATGCTGAAACCCCCAGGTTTCGGGAATACCACATTTTTTCCATTCAACGAGAAATGGGACCCGCCATATCACCTGTCCCACTTTACCTGATGGTGTGACCCCATGTTGGTAAATCCAGTGCAGGAGGAGGCCACCATGCTCTGATGTTTTTTGCAGACATTGGAAGGGGTTGAATTTGTATGGTACAGCAAACTCCCCATATGATCAGTAGTAGGTTGGGAGGACCACAATAGGAAATTCCTCTACCAGTTCAGTTCCACCACGCAGAAGATGAGTATTGCGGCCCACATCATGTGCAAGCAGAGGCCTGATGAACGCGTTGCAGACATTGTCACCAGGTGGAAAGGACTCACGTATTCTGTTGACATGCCACTTACTCAAGAGGAATTGCTGACGATGTGCATAATCAATGGAAAGAAGGATCTGATACCATATTTTATCACCCAAATTTATCTCAGGGGATTCTGAGAATTCTCTGATAAGGCCTTAACACCTAAAGGAATCTTTACAGCTAGCCAAACAGGCATGTCCGTTTTCTCCAACGATCCCTATGAGAAGGGCCTCCAGGGCTGAGCTTGCCGCAGTGGCTGAAATAGAGGCCCCTTGGTGACTAGATTTTTTTCCATTAGAGATGCCTCCACAGCCTCATATAAGCCCTATACATCAAGCATAGCTAGCAGCCTCGCATCGCCCTCCTCAGAATCGGCGTGTGCCCCTGGGCAATGCACCACCCCCACCTATGGGAGATAACCATGCTCCACATCCTCAAAAGGATCCTCCAGCATCTCATAAGGGCTAAGATACAAGGTCCACCTTTCCAGACAGGACCAACTAGACCTACTCATTCAATGAGGCACAGATCCTCGGTTTCTTCCGTAGTGCCTTGGAGCATGGGATTATACGTTGTCCTTAGTGTAGAGGGCTAGAAGAGGAAAACCTCACTGATATCCCAAATTACTGCCCCAACCACCATATTCTTGGGTACACACTCATGAAGTGATATGTGTTCAAATAATGGCTTCAAGACTAGGCAGATAACAACATAGTCCATTTTGGCCGGGCTCCGGCACTAGTGGCATGCGTTTTCATGAGGTCGGACAGTAGAAGAAACAGTGAGGGCGAGTGTCATCAGGTTTCTAGTCACAGATCCCAAAATTATGATGACTGGATGGCTCACAAAACTGTTTCATGTGCCCATGGTGTCTTCCAGCCACACCTGAATCGGCCAGAGGCTTTAGAATCGTCATCCACCACTTCTACATCGTCATCTTAGCTGGGCTCTTCCCAGAAGAGTAAACACCAGAAGCGTAAGGAAAAACAAGTCCCCCACATATGCAATCATCATCTCGTACTCTTTGGAGACTTCATACCCCTGGAGATGGAAATCACTCCCAGAGTCAGTCCAGTAGTGGACGAATCTTTCAGTGAGGGTCAAGGGTATGCCTCGGTTAACACCATTGATCTGGTAAATTCCTACATGATTCCTGAAGATGAGGAGCCCCATGAGGATCCTACCAATGTCCCCTACCATCACCAGTGTCAAAGGAGTCGTGGCTATATGGGTCATCAGAGTTCCTCGGTCAGCACTTCTGGCTAAGTTGTGAATGATATCGAAACTAGGAATCATGCTTAGTGTAGATCTCAACATGCACAACCTTCTCCTCGAGTGGCATTTGGCCCCCTTCACCATCCATCCTATTATTGGATTAGGTAGGGAAAACCTGACCATGTCGTGACCATCCACGCCCCACAATAGTCTAGTCTCACTCATATGGCCCTCATCTTGTTTCCACTCAGCAGGCCTCGACTAGTGGGCTGTGAGATGTTCCCAGTACCAGTCAACTACAGGTCTAGTCGGTAGGGCCCACCATACCTCTATTCATAGAGCGACCACCTACAAGCATAAGTTCGTGCCTTTCATCGAAGAATGATGTTATTAAGAATCATGGTAGTATTCCATCATGGCTCTCCATCCTTGATGCCCTTCACCTATCGTCAGATATGTGTGAGGCCCTCGTTGAGGCTTTATGAATCCCCCTCCAGTTTGAGACGGAAGCAGCATCCATAGAAGCCTTTCATGCTGAAGCAATCTTGAATGCTTAATTCCAGGCCATTATCTCATTCTATGGAGAGGATGAAGGCTATCCCATATGGGGGGGCACATTCACCCAATGTACGTCATCGGCCAGTTCAATGGCATGGAGGTCCATCACTGTCTTGTCGATAAAGGATCTAGAATTAACCTAATCCTGACTTGGAAACTACAAACTCATGGAATGTATGAGGATGATCTGAGTCCCTACAGCCTATGATAATAAAGGTATTTATAGGACGGAACAAACAGTGGTTGGTAAGATCCACTCGAAGACCTAGTTCGGTGGCCTAGTTGCCAGCACCGAATTTTTGGTATTTTCCAAGTACACCACCTAAAATGCGATGAGGGGAAGGCCATGGATCCACCTAGATGCGGCGGTTCCCTCATCATATAACTAGTTCGTAAAGTACTCCCTTAATGATCGAGTGGGTGTGCTTCAAGTTGATGTGTCTCCCTTTGCCTCTTGTGAAGCCCGCTACCTGGATGCCAACTACTATAAGAGCAAGGACAAGCAGATTCAGACTAATGAGGTCGAGCATTCCACGAATGGGATCGAATAGTGGAAAAATCATGATGATGCCTATGTCTTTCCAATCTGCTGATTGGAGGCTATAACCCAGGACATTGGATAGTGCTTCGTTGTTTCTAGGACAAGGGGGGAACCCATTCCCAGGCCTAAGTGACACAGAAAGATCACCTCATACACATATATAAATTAGGATCAGGTGATCACGGAGCCTCTTACCCCCATAAGGTATCGGTATGTCCACCCCATAAAAACAAAACGACATCATACATTCTTATTCCGTTGGGATAAAATTAACCATCTCAAGACAACACACCACTATATCTTCAATATCATCAAGTGTGGCCGCTTGGATAGAAGGCCATTTGATATCGGATCAACAACCTTCATAACTATATTTGTGGCACCATAGGAGTCCTGAGATGTGCTTACCACAGCCACTCAGGCTAGTACGAGCCTCTCATTGTGATCTGTGATTAAAATCAATTCCTCCCACCGAGGATTCCTCCTTTATAATTGGATAAGAGGATTTGGAGGATGCTCCTCCAACCTTTGATTAGGGAATATCTTCCATAGTCGACAAGTTGGTAAAGGTGAACCTCAGTAGCGAGGCAGACCCAAACCCCACATTAATCAGTGGTGCCTTGCCCATTGAGGAGAAACAGCAGTACATATACTTTCTGAAACAACATTGTGATGTATTCTCTAGGAGTTATGATGAGATGCTTGGACAAGATCCCCAGGTAGCTATCCACCGCCTAGGTCTCCTAACAAATAATCATGGGTTCAAGAAAACTCGTAAAAATATGTACCTTTCTCATGATGTCATGGTTGAGTCAGAAGTCAACAATCTCATTAGAGCTAATTTTTTTGAGGAGGTACAATACTGCAAATGGATGGCCAATATCATGCCACTTAGAAATAAAAATGGATAATCAGGGTCTGCATCAACTTTCGAGATTTCAACTATCACTTTCCAAAGGATGATTTTCCACATCCTATGATAGTGTTGTTGATTGATGCTACAACTATATTCCATGACCTCTCTTTCATGGATGGGTACTCTAGGTACAACTAGATCCGAATTTCCCCTGAGGACGAGGAGTTCACGGCCTTCAGGGCACCACAAGGTACTTTCTGTAACGAAGTCATTCCCTTTGGTTAAAGAATGTATTCTCCACCTACCAGCAGAAAATTCATCACATATTAAGTCATTCCTTGGAATGTTGGTTGAATGCTATGTAGACAATCTGGTGGTCAGATATCACTACTGTTAGGAAAATCTAAAAGACCTTGAGAAAGTGTTCGGCTTCCTCTTTTCGAAGGACCTAAAGATGAATCCATTGAAGTGTGCCTTCAGTGTCACCTATGTAAAGTTTTTTGGGATTAGTTGTAAGATACATGGGCATTTAGATCAACACATAGAAGATCAAGGACATTTTCTAGATGTCTCCTCCGAGAAACATTCTAGAGCTTCGAGGATTCTAAGGCCACTTAGCCTAAATAAACTGATTCATTATGAATCTGGATGGAAAGTGTAAGACTTTTTCTTGGATCATGATGAATGGAACCATATATGATATGGATGAAGCATGCCAGAATACATTTGAGGAGATCAAGAAGTATTCACTCTAGACTCCGGTCATAAGGCCACCCATCTCCAGAAAGCCACTGGTCCTTTATGCGACTGCCCTGGAATGATAAATCTGTGCCCTTATAGCCTAGAAGAACAAAGAGGGGATGAATAAAAAACATTACTACCTCAGCCTCATGCTCCTCAATATGTAGATTAGGTACTCCGCCATTGCAATGAGCTGCCTTGCACTGGTATTCATAGTATAGAAGTTGTGACATTACATGAAGCACCACAAGGTACAACTGTTGTCCCGAGTAAACCAACTGATGTACATCCTAAACTGCCCTATGTTGACAGGTTGTCTAGGTTTGTGAGAAGTGATTATCCAATAGTTGGATGTCTAGTTTTTCCCTCATAATTTTATTATGGGGAGAACATTGGTAGAATTCCTTTCCGCCCATCCGGCTCTTATAGACCAGTCCTTGGATCTCGATTTCCCCAATGAGGTGATCCTCTTGGTAGACCAAGCCACATTGTGCTAGAAGATACAATTCAATGGTTCTTCCTATAGCCCCAACTATAGAATTCTCAAAGACCACAGGCACAACAGAGTAGGTGTGAGTATCGTCTTTATTACCCCAGCACAAGCCATCCTGCCATACTCATTCCTATTATCCGAAGGTTGCACCGACAATGAGGCAGATTATCTGGCTCTCATCACTAGCCTCAAGCTGGCTCTCAAGATTGATGTGCCCCATTTACATGTGAATGGGGAATCTGAACGAGTCATCAAATAGATCAATGGTGACTAAGTCATTAGAAAGCTAGATCTCGTACAATTGGTGTAACATAGTCTCCAGCTAATAGCCTAGTTCCAATCTCAGCAAGATGTTACTCATGTTCCTCGATCTCAAAATGGTCAATATGACTCCCTGGTTGGCCTATCTACATCACTCATGGATCTTGAGAAGGATGATCTGATTATCCACGTGGAAAATTAGAATGGCATTGCTCCTATCACCCCTGATGATGAAGATAGCGCACAGGTAAGCCACCTTACTACCAGAGCCTCCTCGTCGGGACCCCTGGGTCCCCTGGATGTGGTGATCAAAGTGAATCCCAGCTGGAGATCCCCCTTTGTTGAGTATCTCTAGAATGGTAATCTCCTAGCAGATCGGGTCGGGCGCAGGCGAATTCGACACCGCACGTTGCAGTTCACCCTCCAGGACAGCCCTAACCATGAGCAGATCCTCTACAAGAACAGGTATGATGGGTTTCTCCCCTGCCGCATTCAAAGATTTGATATTTCTCAGGTCATGCAAGAGGTTCCCGCCGGTTCCTGCAGGGATCATCAGGTCAGGAAGAAACTATCTCACAGAATCTAGAGATTGGGTTACTTTTTCTCCTCCATGATCCATGATTTCATAGAGTTTACCAAGATATTCCATGCAAGTCAAATTCATACTGACATTATGCATCCACTACCAGAGCCCCTCCACTCCACCATGTACTCTTGGCCATTTGTAGTATGGGGGCTCGATGTCATTGGACTATATATACTAGTGATAGCTCACCAAAGTGGATTTATCCTGATGGCTACATATTTCTTCTACAAGTGTGCAGAGGTAGTTCCACTAATGGAGGTCAAGGCCTATTACATTGTTGACATCGTGTGTTCCAACATCATCTACTGATTTACAGTAAATCATTCCTTCCTCACCAATAATGGCACAAACTTCCAACAAGCTGAGCTAATGAAATTGTATGCTAAGTACAACATCCTTTCTAACCATACCTCCCTCTATCATGCACAAAAAAATATATAGATCGACGAATTCAACAGTACCCACTCTAACATTCTGTAGAAAATTGTTGGTCATAATAAGAAGAGTTGGCCGTATAAGCTCCCCATTTCCCTCTGGGCTTATCGAACATCCACTCGTAATTCCACCCAGGTGACCCCATATTCCCTAGTGTATAGAACCGATTTCATCCTGCACGTTGAGATTCAATTTCCCCATTGTTCACAACTATATATGATCAGAAAGCACCCGATAATGTAGTAGAAATCCATCTGGGCAAGGTGGAAGCACTTGATGAGAATAGGCTTCGTGCCCTGCACAAACTGGAAATGCATTAGACTAAGATAGCCAGAGCTTTCAACAAAAAAGTTCCCCTCCAATCCTACTTGCAAGGAGACTTGGTATAGGCCCTGAGGGATTCAATGATACCTGGTAGGAAACCAACCTTGTTGTAACCCTAATGGGAAGGACCTTACATAATTCACAAGTTTTACTCCAATGGCAGGTACTCACTGGTTACAATGGATGGTGGATATATACCTCCTCTCACTAATGAAAAGTTCCTCAAGTAATAATTTTCTTGATCCATTGGACCCCAGATGACCATAAACTGTATGGTACTACACGACCTTAAACTGGTAGGTCATGTACGACCGAAAACCACATGATATTACTAGATGACCTTAAACTATAGGGTTTTACATGACCATAAACTATGCATCTTCATGCATGATGTTAAACTGAATCTTAAGAACTATTTATGTATTTATTCCCTTCATCATGGGATCCGTAGGAATGCTCAGATCACTCATCTTGAGTCCAGCCCCGGTTTCCTCTTTAACTATCCCCTATGAGAAATAGTTCTTTTAGGGGATCTCACATGGCCTTGTGTAGGATTCTTTGGCCCCACCAATGTCAGAGTTGCGATGATTTCACCATGTAGCCTCCTTCCTTCTTCTATTCCTTAGACGTCCTTACCACATGATTCTAAATTGCATGGCCTTATCAAAACTACGGGTGTCTAGATTCCCATCCACATGGGATATATAGGACCGCCTGGAAATTTCATCCATAGGCCCAGCCTCAAACTTCAGGACCTTCCATTGGGATGAAACACATGGTGTGGTGAGGGCTTTTTCCCTCATTCACGTCAATCTCATCATGACCGTACAATGTATCCCTCTCTCCTGAAGAACTCTATTTCTTCTATTGTCCATCTTTATTTGAGATTGCATTGGAACGTAATGCTCCACCAACCCCATAATTTAGGTTCCCATTATCTTTCAAATCCATAGGGGCCCCCAAACGATAAGGATACATAGCCTAAGGGATATCCTATCATTTCGCGCCAATGCACACAAGGGTTTTAGACAACAAAGAGATACAAGTCGCACATAGGGAATATGGTCAGTAGTCGATGCTCATTGGTCATTCCCATTTCGGGTCACACCATATAGATGTTGTGTTTTTAATTTGGTCAAAAACTATCTTTTTCTCATTATCACCACCACCATATGTATCAAACACGGAGTGTAGTGGTTCTTTCTACCCCACCATACCTCCAAATCTCGTTCAGGTACGAGTGGGAGGGTGATTCCAACTGTCAGACCCTTATGTGATGTTGAGAGCCTAATAATACTCGTTTCCCACAAAGACCATTGCTCAAGAGAGCTTATGAGTTATGAAGGAAATTCCCACATGAGAGGTAATCTGGATACAATTGGCCAGGACGCTGAGCCTTAGGAACTTCAACCCCTTCAGGGACCCTAGTGTATGTTCACATTTTGGATTCTGTGGTTCCATATGGACTCACGTCTTCATTCACATTGGTCTATTTCTCCACACCACAAATATCCCCTTGAGACATCCCTCTCTTCATTTATCGTCCATCACATGAGCACAAGCCCTTCCATGCTTCATAAGTCATATCATTTGGGCTTCCATCACATTTTTTATTCAAAATCTCCCCTGAATAGCATGGATGCTCAGCCCAAGGGCTCTCCTACCATTTCGATATAACACCGTCAACAATTACGAGCAAAAACTTGATACAAGTCTTGTGTTGAGAATATCATCCATGGTCAATGCTCAACTTTTCACCCCCCTTATGGTCACACAAGTGTGCATACTGTGTTATGAACATGGTCAACAGTTGTTCTCTATATAATTTTAGCATTTTGGTCTTCCATAATAATGATGATTCACACTCTCTTTCCCATGCATATGACATTAAACGTGGAATATACGGTCTGAGCTCTATGACCCTAAACTAAGATCACCTTCATCCTCATAGCAAGACATTAAACTGCAAGCTGGCCATGACACTACATCCAGGGCCTAGCCTCAGGACCCTTTCCCTTTTTAGCCCCATGGAAAATGATCTCACTTAGTGTTGTACGGTGTGGTGCGATAATAAGACCTAATTCACTTCGGGTTACTCACCGTGTCGTACACATCCCCGGATGAGATACCATACCCTAAGATTATTCCTTTCTATAAGACGTTAAACTGAAATCCTTCCATGACATTCTGTCCATGGCCCAGCCTCAGGCCCCTTGGCCTTTTCGGACCCCTGTCCCATGTTATCACTTATTGTTGTATGGTGTGGTGCGGGATTGTGTTCTCATTCATGTCAGGTTTCTCTTCATGCCATACATGCCCCTCATTGGGGTATCATACCCTTATTAGTGTCATATTTGCCCCTATAACTTCATGTGGCTTGATTCCCATCCTCATGGGATACATAGGACTTCCCGAATGTCTGTTCTTCTTGTCCAACCCCATCTCATAGAAACCTTCCTATTATTTGGGCCACTTGGACCATGTTCTTCCAGAAGAGGGGTTTACAGTGTGTTATGGTCATATATCCCCATTCACATCAGATTTATAACAACCACTCCACATACCTCTCTCTCATGAGTTTCTATCACTCAATATCCTTGTTCTAATCTATTTGAGTCGGAAACCCTTATGTCAGATCCCTCTTCCCTATTCAATGATTCACCAATTAGCCCATGAGTACTCTATTCTAGAACCTAGAGTGTCAGATTCTACGTGGACATGATTTCTCCCCCTTTTCAGGCTTCATGTTACTCTTCATTTGGGCATCAATTATCATTCACACCTGAAGGGACCCGCAAATGGAATGGATGGTAGGCCTAATGTCTCTCCTACCATTACGGTCCAATGTCATTGAGGGTATCAGAAAAAAAATTGATACATGTTTCACATTGCAAATATGGTCATTTGTCGATGCTCATTTGTTATTCCCATTTCATGCCAAATGATATGGATGATGTGTTTTGAACACGGTATACAATTATCCTCCATCACCGTGCCAGCCCATTTAATCCTTGAATGATGGTTACTGGATTCACATTATTTTCCACCCCATCATATCCAAATGTAATTTAGAAATTCCTAGCACTATCCCTCAGTGCACATTTGGAAAATAGCAGAAAAAAGACGTGGTAAATGCATCATTTAGGTATCTTCACTGACATCCCTTTGGTGTGTGTTCCAGGTATTTCAAAAACATATTCCACCCTTGTTTCCCACAATGAGTTTGACTCACATCGGCATAGGTATCTTTATGAGGACTGCACTTACTTGGAAGTATTCCACATATCCTTGGTCTAATCTCTAAGACAATGAACTAATATCTCTTTTAAAACAATGCTCGGCTTGATTCCCATTCTCATTGGATATGTAGGAAAACCTAGACATCTCGTCATTGGGTCCAGATCGAGTTACACTAATTTAACACTTATGTTCTACCTTCTGGGGTCTGACTCTTACAGGACCACATAGCGTAGAAAATATGGGCTTATGCCCTCATTCAAGTCTGTTTTGAAAAGCCACACCATGTATGACCCTTTCTAGTAGTCAACCCACCTACTTCTTGTCCCTCATGACATTAAACAATATTTTTTCTCACACGATGTTAAATGGCACCTCCATGAACTATGTATGGCTTGATTTCCATTCCCATGGGATATGTAGGAACACCCAGACATCTCGTCTTCGGGTCCATCTCAACTTGGGGAGAGCCTCTCCTATACTATATCCTCTAACCTTTTCTGGCCCCTCGTTCAGAGGTTCCCTACTCGGAATCATGCATGGTATGATGTGGACCTCAACCTCATTCAAATCAGGTATTCTTTAACATGCCGTGAAAATTACCTTTGGAACCTCATCTCTCATGTATATGTTTAATCAATAAGACATTAAAATTTGTTACCTAGTCCCACATGAATTAAAACTACCACGTCTATACAGCACGATGTTAAAATGCATGGATGGTCTACTCACATGGCCTTAAACCGTGACATTATCATTCTAGCTGCATGAAGAATAACGACACTAAACTGTGATATCCTCACTAAAGGGGGTGTCATGTTTGTTATCATCACACAACACAACATTTTTTAATGACTTAAAATGGGTTGATTCCTGTGTAGATTCCTAAACATTCTATCCTAAATCTATCACTTTACAAAAAAACAACACTCATTCATACAAAACGACAAACAAGATATATCAAATACCACTTCTTTTGGTGAAAGGGACAGACCCACACAACCTTATTATATTTGGAACTGGTATCTTACCATGCCATCCCCAGAACTATGTAGGGATTGATTCACATCCTCATGGGATACATAGGAACTCCCAGACACATTGTCTCTGGGTTGATCCCCATGAATCTGAAATATTTTCCTCTCTTTCAGCCCCTCAGTCTAGGCTATCTGATGGACATGTTGTGTAGTGATATCCTCATGGGTCCTTATTCATTTTTGGTTTTTTAAATCCCACACCATGTGCATCATGTGACTTTTCCCTACCTGGTGCAAGTTTTATGACCCTAAATGAAGATCTCCCTATGGGAACTGCACATCATTTTTGGCTACTTTGTCTCCCTACACATAGCCTATTAAATCATTCCCCCTTAATGGCCCATCCTATGACCATTATTTAGGAAGCATGCAACCTAGGGTCCTTTTTCCTTAGAGGGGGACTCAACTCCATCTATATGATACTTCATACTATCGTAATCATATGTGTTGTAAAATTGTCCAGTGTGAGAAATTTTCACAAAGTCATTCCATCAATCTATGTACAATCTTCGTGAGCCCGTTATTTGGATCCTCATCTTCTTCCACATCTGAGGGGACACCCTATATGACCTGGTCTCATGAATCAATGTCTTACCTACTGACTTGGGCCGATGTCCCCGAGGACCCAGGATGACATTTGTGATAGGTCCCACGTTTCGAAAATGGTCACCAGTTGACCCTCATTTGTCTGTCCCCATTCATGGATAACACGATATGGATACTTTCGTTCAAAAGTGGTAAATATTTATCCCCTATATCGTCACACCACCATCATTGTGGTCCAGATCTCGAGCATTGTGATTCACATTTTTCCACATCCTTATGATAAAGGAGAATTCTAACATACTAGTATTTACTCCTTCGCGCATGTAGGTGCGTTATATAGGTGGATCAGCATCAGTGGGACGTCATTCACCTAGTGTCCCATCTCCCCTAACATGTGCCTTCCTGTGCTAGGAACATCCCATCACTACTTCTTGATTCACACATCAAGCACAACTCACGTGGGATTAGTAGTTCTGGTAGGACGTGTACTAGCGCAAATATTCCCCGAATTAATTTCATCATCATGAATGGCTTTAAACTATTCCTTCAGAACTACATATGGATTTATTTACATCCTAATAGGCTATGAAAAAATGTCTAGACACCTTGCTTTGGGCCCATCATAACTTTCACTTTTGGTCCCTTAACTTGAAAAAATATTCTTCAGGGATACATGGTGTGGTGAAAAATCCTTTTTTTCTCATTCACATCAGGATTATAGCTACCACACCACATACTCCATTCTTAAGATCTCCCATTTCCCCATTTTTTTTATCGTATGATGTTAAATTGCACAAGTCCTTATGTCCTCAGAGCATGATACCAAACTGTGATTCTACCCTAAACAAGTTCTGGATGCCCCGTGTTAATCATGGAATGCACCAGATCCCATTCCAAAGAGATCCAGCTCGGAAGTACATATGATCCATGATAAAATGGATATTCTAACCTAATGACCCTTCATCACGGTGGTGTGATTTCAATAGTGTTTGAATCAATTCGAACAACCAATCACTACAACTCCATGCTTCGCATGACATTAATTTAGACCCTCATCCCCTTTGACACACAAAAGAACCCCCTAATTGTATGGATTCTCGACCTATGGCTCACCTACTATCTTGGGACAACGTTCTGGAAGGCTAATTGATGTCATTTTGAGTAAATCCCCGTATTTTGAACATGGTCAGTGGTCAACCCTCATTTGTTATCCCCATTTCAGGATAACACAATAAGGATACTATTGTAATGCCCTGACACAAGTTACCTAGAGTCGGTGCATTATTACATATCCTTGTCAGGATACATGGAATCATGTCTCGAAAGGCCGATCATTTTAGCAGCCTTGGATGCACTAGATACACTCATAATTTTTATAATACATCAAGAAATTAAAAGATCAACAACATTTCACCCCCTTTTTAAACACACTTATATCCTTAGACTATCCTTGTAGGTCAACCATAATATACTTCTTCCCATTCTGGGAAAAAACATAGAAAGGGGTTAGCGTAGATGATCCGTAAGGACAAAAATTTAGTAGAAACCTTCATAAATAAGCATAAACATTTAAGGAAATTTATAAGACTAAAACAAAAGCCTTATAAAATTAAACATTAGTATAATATGGAAAATATAAAATAAAATAATTCTATTTTCTTACAGACATGGATATTCTACTATTTGAATAATCAAATGCAATATCAATAGCCACTTTTATAATTATGGAATGCATAATTCCCGACTTCATAACGAAATATTCATGGCCTTGTGCCATGACTACAAATAAGATTTTTTCAAGGCCTGCTTCCAAGACACTAGTTTGTCTCATGAGACCTATAGATGAATCGAGGAGCTATAGAGAGCTACACCCATCATGTACTAAGTCCAATTCATTCCTCATATGAAAATGTTGAAACATAATCTAAATATTCATATTAAAACTAGCATACGATATTTCAATATTTTAATCAGAAACCATGAATGGAATAGAAATCGCACATCCACAGTCCATAATAACCCATTCAATACCCTATGGATGATTATATTATAATAAATAATTCTCAATCAAAAAATAATGAATGATATTGACAAATATGAAAATAATAATCAAAACTATTTGAGTGAAATATCCCCCCTTTTCTTGCAAACATTTAAAAGCCTCACTATTTATCAAAAATCTATTTAAAATTGATTTTTGAGTCAAAGAGTCCCATACCAATTTGAAAAACTTTAATGGAATTTACATTTTATAACATTCATGTCCATGTAAATAAATCCTTAAAACCATATTTAGAACCTGGACATTAATGAGAATGATTTATAAGTATAAAATTTTAAAACATTTAAAATTATATTTTAGTTAAAGTTCCTAACCAAATGAGAGATGCTTCAATACAAATAATTGAGGTAATAAAAACATTATAATATCATAATAATAAAGGGATTCATGATATACTTTGTCAATGTATAGTATCAACACGAAACAAAAGTGAGTTGATGCATAACAACAAAGAAGACTCAACAGAATGCAAGTTGAGATGAAATCCATTATAAAGATAGTATCCTTAGGTTAAGGGTAAATTAATGACATAATTATGTGTGAAAAATATAAATACAATCAATAATATTGGATATTCAGTGTAAATAAATCAGAGGACATTCACACATATTCTTCCAAAAACAACACCAATGTATTGGATGTTTAGCTCAATTAATGGAGATTGAGTTAAAATTACTCTTATCAAGTTCATATCGATGACCTGAGAATTTATCAATGGAGTGATTATGTGTATCAAAATTATATCCAAAAAAAGTGTAGTGTAAATTACTACTCAAATAATAAATAGTGATTCCACATGTAATCATGGAGTAAAATAATCAATGAAGTGTGCGTAAAGCCCCATGAGTGGAATTTGAAATTTGAAATTCCCTTACCGAATTTGTAACATATGAAACATACAACCCATGAAATAAGTATCATAAAATGATGATGTAAATACCCCTAAATTAAATTATATTTCACAATGAATACAATCATGGGCATTACATACACCACACAAAAGGAAATAGTTGCAATATAGCATGAGTCTCATGAGAATAAAAAGTGAGATGAAAACACCTTACCTTTTACATTTCCATGGTCGAGGGTATGCTAACCACATATATAATAGTTAAATAATTTTTATTAAATTATACAATAACTATATACATAAATATGATATCATATATGATCCTCTAATATTTCATTGTTAATAATATTTCAGTAGTATCATGGTTTTGGGTGTTAACTGATTCATTTTCCATTATATGATTGGTTATGTAAGACATTTTTGTTATGGATAGGATGTATTTGATTAATATAATTAATAATACTTTCTTCATAAAAATTATTTATAGCCATCAAATGAAAATTATTCCTGAATGATTACAATGGGAAAATGAATCTCATTACGTTCGTGGAGACGGTAATCCATTCGTACGCACAAGCGACAATATCATTATATTGATGGTGAAATAATATTTTATTGGATGATATATAATATATACAGAATCATTAACATGTTATATTTATTATTTAAATTTGTTATACTCATTATTGTACCCATCCAAAAAATGACGTTTTTGAATAACAAACTACACCACGACATGGAGATGGTAATCCATACGTACGCACGTACGGTGACCTGGTCATTTATATGGAGGACAGAATAATGAATATGGTTATAACATTTTTATAATAACATCACACTATATAGAATATACTGTAGTTATTATTTTAGAATGTAAACAACAATGAAAGAGGAAGTGGAAGAACAAAATAACATGAAAGAGGTGATGAAATATTTACCTCTTTATTGGGTTCATCCTTTTGATTTGATAAACATGGCTCCATAGGTTGGATTTCTGAACAATTGAAGGCCTCTAGGATGAAGGTAGGAAATTTGGGAGGATATTTGGGTAGGTTCTGGTCGAGCCAAAAGGCTTTTGATGTGTGAAATTAATAGAATGGTTAGTTCCATTTTATAAGAGACATGAGGGTCACTTTAGGAGAAGTTTTAAATATTATTGTATAAAAAATCATTTTTGGTTTCTAATTGATAAAAAATGAAAAATTTAAAGACTATAGTGGGGTGGGTCGAAAACCATCTGACTAATAGGTTTTAGACATGTTTATGTCATCATGTTGACCTTATCTTTTAGATTTAACTCTTAGTAAAATAGTTTGACATTTACCATGTATCTTTGTATTTTTATATTATATGGTTAATAAACTTA
The DNA here is from genome assembly GCA_963277665.1 of Viscum album. Classification (NCBI taxonomy): domain Eukaryota; kingdom Viridiplantae; phylum Streptophyta; class Magnoliopsida; order Santalales; family Viscaceae; genus Viscum; species Viscum album. The sequence goes on along the minus strand of OY728121.1, from coordinate 1,945,165,623 downwards.
CTATAACATTCCAAGAGAACTCCATGTAGTTCATTATTAATATATATAATGTTATCTATGTCCTTTGGCCAAACCTTAGATTTTTAGGAATATTATATCAATTAATAATATTATATTTACTTTAAAAACTCAATTATGTCCATTTTGAGACTATTTATTATTTTATTTTTATGAAAGAAATAAAAAATTTATTACTTCGAATAAAATATATTCAAGATAACTTAACATTTCATATTGACCTATAATATTAGTTTAATTCAAGAGATGTCTCAATTTACATTTATTTGGATATATATAATATCAATTATTTTAATATTTCATTTTTAAGGTAATTACAACATCATCATCATGTCATAAATAAAATAAATTATTTATTGTCTAAATATTATAAATAAATATAATTATTTAGGAATTTTTGTATATTTATAATTAATATTTATAATCTAATTTGTATTGGGTGTCACCCTATTTTAAAAATGGTTTAGTTATTAATGTTTGAATTTAACTCTTTTAACTCGATGTTAAATAAAATTACAATAAATGTCCTAATCTAATTAATGTGTACCAAAGAGGTTCAAATTTTTTTCACAAGGGTTTTTTGATCGAATTATACTTATCAAATATAATTACAACATTTTTTACGGTAATTATGATTTCATTTTTACCCTTAATTACCCAATTTAGTTTTAACCGTGGTAAATAAAAGTGATAAGTTACTATTAAGAAAAAAAAATTATTTTCACTTATTGAACAATATTTTACATGATCATATTAATTTCGTCTCTTAGATTTTTGAGATTCAACTCATAGAAGTGGTAAAATAATGTTTTATGTAAATTTGCAAATACTCCGAGGAGGTGTGTATAATATGGTAAAAAGTTCTCTAAAATTATATACATCTAAGATTATTATAAAATGACTCAAATGAATTAAATTTAACATTTATAGGTTATATATATATATATTTATTTATTTTAAAAATATTAAATAAAATAAATAATTATTTAAATATAATGTCTATTTTAAATAATAATGCAGTTTTGTTCACTATTCATCAAAAAATGAAAGTTTTCATAAAAATAACAAAAAATATCCTTAAGATAATTTTGATATTATGAATTAAAAAAATGAAGTGTATTATACCAAATTCATAACATATAATATAAATTTAAAAATTTAAAATTTATTCCCGTTGTCAAAACCCTAAACCAGGTTTTTAAAAATTAAAAACATTCAAAATATTTACTTGTGTTTATGTGAAATTTAAATTTAAAATTACTTATAATGAAATAAATTATATTAAATTATAACAGTATATTCTAATTATACATAAAAACCACTCAAATATATAATTTAACACTATAAATTGTTTCCATTCAAAATATGATTTCAATTAAAATTTTGTATTTTTTAGTATTCATCAAAAAATGAATGATATTAGAAAAATACACAAAATTTATCCAAAATAAATTTTTATGTCCTGATTTTAAAAAAGAATTTATTTTATTTAAATTTAATACATAATAGTGTAATTTTATTTAAAATTTATTCTATATTAAATAGGCAGTAAAATTGTATTTTTTAAAAAATAATTATTTTTTCTGAAAAATTGAATTTGGAATTATATTATGTCTAAGAAACACAAAATATTAATGTTAAAATTACATATTATATATATAAAATTCAAAATGTAGTGAATAATATTAATAAAATCTTTTCAAATAGCTAGTTTAGTAAGTCGTGGTGCGCTGGAACTCGTTGTTGCGTGTAACACAAGTTATTGAATTACTTTGAAGAGAAAACATACTTTTAAATCTTGGGGTGTTAAAACTACCTTTCAAACATGGTCAATAGTTATCCTTCAGTTTCACACCATCCTTATAGTGTTCCAAATTTTGGGAATCATGAGCCACATTTCCATTTCCCCTTTGTTCGAATCGATTCTAACGCACCAGGCATTACCCAGATCATTCACTAGAGCATGTTGGGGATGTGATAGTTCCGCTGTTTTGAGGACTTTATTATCTATTCAGGTCTCTACCCTTTATTTTCAGAATCTTGGAAGAGTTTTTTCTTCCTTAGGTGTCAGAAGTATTATTTTCACTCCCACATTCAAATGGAGTAATAGCGTGAACATCCCATGTTTGTCACATAAGGCGTGACCCATGTGTTCTTATGAATGGATCGCTATTTAATTCCGGACTACAGTCAAAGTGAATTAAAATAAACAAGAATGTAGTCTATTCATGAATATAATTAATAGCTATAAGTAATAAATTAGGATGAGTTTTAAGGGGTTGGCCAAAACAGGGCCCTTAAGGATCAACATTTTGGATGGACTGCTCTAATACTTCCACCTTCTAACTTGTGGCCTCCAGCATCGCTTCCCGACCCTGAGATCCTTTAGTTCGTCAATAGTTGTGTGGTGAAATTCGTTAGCCGTGGAATATTCCTGTGATTGTTCAGTCTATAGGTCAATAATTTGACAATTTTCCTATTCTATATTCTTTTGAGAATCTACGTGTTGGGCCTTTAATCTCTCAATGAGCTCAGATTGGTTTCTAATGAATACCTATGTTTCATTTGTTTGCTTCTCAAGGCACTGGACCACCAGATCAACCTCTAGGAAGGTCTAATTATTTTTCAATCCACCTGACGCCCGGAAACATCTGGATGTCGACCGTCTTATTGTATCATTTACACCATGTAATCACATATCATTACATGAAAATGGAAAGCATCTACCCTTCTAGCGTAGAGATAGAGTTGCCTGGTGAAGAGTGACCCCATCCAGCTTAGCCATTCTACCTGCGGTTGGATGAGAAAGCGTCTGATGCACTTCCATTCCATGTTCCATGTCATACACCTCTCCTCTAATTCATTTGAGTCGGAATCGTCAATTTCATTAGGGTCCATAGGCCTATATTCGGGGAATGAGGAGAGGAGTTTTGTCTAATGTTATTCATCAGGAATGTCCTCCTCTTCAGTGACTTCACTCGCATCAGGCTTGAACTCCACCCTAACATCAATACTATCCCTCATTGCAATCTATGGCTCATCGAGTACTAGGGTAGGGCCACCTAGAATGGTTTCTTCTCTAAAGACTAATGTAGCCACTGCCCATCTAGCTCTCGCAGATGTCCTGAACTCGACGGTTTTTTGTGACACCAACCGTGCTATCACTGCCTATGGAATGCGTATAGTAATTAGCCGAATTATCCACCAAAGAGGAAAAACAATGAGAAAGGACTAACATGAGCCAAGTGTGGCGGTGTCTAATTCCTCTGTCATGGTGAGGGTCGCCTCCATTGGGGAGCAATCGACACTTGTCATCTCGATCACCCTTATTGGATCCTCTTACACAATTTGGATGTCATTTGACTCTCCTTCTTGATCAATTTCACTTAATCTAGCTGAAATTGGAACCCCACTATGATTGGTCCTGAGGATTGGCCCCTAAGGTTGATACCCATTATCCATATGCATACCTGCACCCCCTGTGGGGAAGACTTCCCGGGGACCCCCGTAATTGTGTTCCTATATAAGACAGGGTTTGGTTGATGGCTGTAGATTAAGAAGAAGATAAAGATTTTTATATGTTTTAAACAATACCTCATGCAGATCTGTCAGTTCTCTATTAGAGCTGATGATTTCGCCACTCTCCCAGGAACTCCACTGGTGAGTGGGAGCTTCTAAAGTCCCCTCGCCACCAAGTCCTTCAACTTTTTCATCTTATTAATGACCTTCTTCTTCTCCGTTTTCTTCTTCTCCTTCTTCTTATTATCCTTCTTCTACACTTTCATCCTCGGATGGTTGATTCTATGGTTCATCCATATGACCCAGCATTACATTCACCAGGAGATTATGTTCTTCATACCTCCCATGCTAACATGAGAAAATATCCATGGCTGTCATGTATGCATACCGAAGATGGATATCTACACTATTTGATATTATGTCGTGCCCTATGTCTGGAATATCGAGCTCGGTGAGTATCAAAATCCGCCACAACGCTTCATAGGATATGTACTTTCATGATTTTCTCCATGCAGACCATAGAAAAAGTAAGATATCGTCGGTAGACAACATCAAGAGGTACTTGAGTTGCTTTTCCTGGGAGTTATGTAGTTGGACCACAAGGTCGTACATGAGACAACCCTTCCCCGGAGGGTGGAGGCATGTTCTCGGCCTGTGATACCCCTACCGATGAAGGATCAGCCTACGCTGTGCTAGCTTCCCAACCCATTATTGACTTCACTTCCCTTGCGGAACCGCATCTACCTTCCTCCTCTTTGTGCTCTGCACTAGCTTCCTTGATCTGTCAAATGAATTTCCTATGAATCCCTTCATGATATGTTCTCGTCCAATGTTCAACATACTCTATCGATAGTCCCGCACAGACATCGGTGGAAGGAAGAGTGATGACTTAACCCAGGCCTTCCATTGTGAACATAAGACATAGATTGCAGAGAATGCATGGATGCTTGTCTTCCCAAACTACTATGTATACATTCTTGGGCATCCGCTGCATGCACCCAAACTGCCTAGAAAACCTGGTCGACACCTACTGTTTGAAGAATATTTTTAAATCAATCCAAGCCTCCAAAACACCACCCCAGATTCTATGTAGGTACTCCTTATACTCTAGTTCACCCTGCCCATCATCTACCATTTGGTCGACTGGGGTTCAGAATTGGTAGAAGTGAAAGTGGGTGTGGTTGTCGATCATGAGCATGATTCCTTCATGCATTAGCGTCAATGGCCAGATTGCAGTGATGTTCAGTATGGATTTCCGCGTACCGCTACCAGGGGTGAATGAAATTTGTAACTTCATACCCACAATAGTGGACTGTGACCCAGTCATGGAGAATCTGGAATGGCACACATATCCTCTTGGGCATAATTCCCCTCAAGATGCACCCTAGAATACTGTATATCCTAGCCAAAACTACCACCCTTAGGATAACCTTGTTATTTAACATCATAATCCGAACCATGACTAACGTCCCAAGGCGGACTCCCATTCTCATGTCCCTCACCAAAAAAACAACTGTATGCTCAATAATGTGGAAAGGAACCCAACATATCGCAGATTTGGGTCTCGACCTTCATTAATCCCAAAGATGCATGATTAGTACTCTCATGTCTCCAAGATCAACCGATACGATCCTACTTTTACCCACTAATATGTGTTTAGGAATTGCTTCCCTTGGCCTGGTATCTTCAAGAATATGTCCTGGGTGTGGAATAGAGATGACCACATTGAATAGGAAATGTACTTCAGGATATATTTTATTTTTTGCTCATCTTCAGCGAGATCCAGCATGTGTCGTGATTGGATTGGGGTTCGTGTCCTATCCCCTCAGAAATTATTAGGAGGAACTTGTCGTACTGATATCCCTCCCATGGGATACCCCAGAAACAGTGGACAACTGATAGGATGATGACCACCTCCCCATGTTGGAGGTGAAATGTGTTTGTATTAGGCGACCAGCAACTAAACATCTCTACTACCATGTCTTGTTGTCGGTAGAAGTGGAATTGGGATGTCCAACGCCCTCAAAAATCACATTGGATAGAAGCTCCCACCCGAATTCCTCACATGTCTAATGTACCTAGTGTTCCCATGCCCATTCAATGGTAAAGTTTCCTTCAGATCTGAAATCCCACACCTCCCAGCCCTTCGTTTCGTCAGTAATGCTACTTCTAAATGTACTCGCATAAATAGAGGGAGATTACTCAGGGACTAGATCACTTCCCATAACCATCATGGTCTCCAAATTTAAGACATAAAAGGGTGTGTTCTGAATTTCCCTGGTAGGTTTCCAGTTGTGGGAAATATGTAATTTTGGAAGACTATCCTCACGTGTCACCCAGGACTGCGATTTGTCCGTCTCGAAACCGAGCATCAACACCTCTTCCATAAGACTGAAGTTCCATTGTGGAAAACTACCACTCAGTTCATAATCCTTTTAAGCCTGCATAAGCATGCTGGAAAGCATTTTGTTATTAGATGAATCTCTCCACACACGAAGAATCAGAGGGTTCATGATCATTTGGGTTCTTCGTGCAGAAGCAACAACCTCCCTCTCAGCATTGGTCTGTTTAGTGTCCTTATTGGAAATCCAATGGAAGCATTTCAAAAGTATAAATATTGACAACAAAAATGCATTGGAGGCAAGAAATAAGGTCATCGTGCATGGAAAAAAATTGGATGGCATGTAAAACACGGAGTCGGTCCTGGAATCTAACACGTGGATCAAGACCATTTTTGTGCAAGAAAAAAAAAGACCATTGCGCAGAAAAAGACAATGTAGGGCCTAGTGGGGCCTCGGCCTATTTATAAACTGTTGATGTTCCTTCCGTGTGTGTGCAATAATCTTGCGCATTCATAATGCGTTTTTATCGCCGCTGAATAGGTTTTTCCTATTTTTCGGCATACACTCAGAATATGACCATTGGGGTCTCTTTCAGCTCTGATTCTGAGGGGGGGGGGGCATTTGTGGGCCCCAAAATTCGGGTAAGGGCCTCATCGGGTGGATAAAAGAGAAATGAATGAATACGGGATAGAAATAGGATATTTTGGGGCATGGGGGGTCGGCACGCGTAAGATTAAGGGGATGCATACAAGTGTCCATATAATGTGAACAATCTTGTGTGTCAGCCCCCTTTCCGTGCCCAAGGTGACGTCCACTATGGATTTCTGCGTCCGGTCTTGTTTATGTACACATGGCGACGTAAAATGCACATTTTCATTCCTAGACCCATTTCTGCACAGAAGGCAATGAAAACTAGTGCATTTCATTCCCTACCTCCTTTCCATGCACAAGGTGACATCAAATGGGTGTTTCCCTGCCTGGCCCCATTTTCACTCACTAGGTGATGTCAAATGGGTATTTTCTCCCTGATCCCCATTTCTGGGTACAAGGAGATGTCAAACGGGATTTTTCAGGCCCGAACCCCTTTTTGCACTAATGTCAACATCAGATGGTAGTTTGCGCTACGGGCCCTTGCGCCACCCCGGGGACTCCGGCTACAAAATAAACCTTATCCTGGCACTTAATAGAGGGTAATAGAAGATGAAACGATGCTCTACTATGGGAAAACCACATCTTATGCGACCGTGAAAAACCCCCATGGCCATCCGGTATTGTATTTTGCGTGATAGTTCCCCCGAGGGGGATCCTTCAGGTGGGCCCTCTCAGGCCTGATCCTCAGGACTTATTTTTCTCTCCTAGTCATTTTCACCCAAAGGATCCAATGTTTCATTCATGTTCCCTCTATGTCATGTTCTCTTGCGCTCATCCATTACTTCTTGCATGAAACCAGTCCTTCTTGAGTGCATCCCATCTTTCCTACATGCAAACCATCTTCCTTGTACGCTACTAGTCCATATTGCATGAAACGTATCCCTCTTGTGTGCAACCCCATCATCTTGAAAAAAATCCTTGAATCTTGCACACTGACCTTCTATCTTTCCCTAGCTCAATCTCTTACGCACACTATATGTGTTTCCCTCACCTTAAGGCACCATGTCCAAGCCCTCTTACGCGAAACACACCTACGTGAACACACACTTCCCGTGCAGTCCTTTAGGTATACATGGAGAAATTTAAAAGTATCTTGGGTGGCACATTCCCTTGTGTTGCATAGCCCCATTGTTCCTCACATAGGAATTCTAATGGCTATTTCTTCTTAAATAGCCACTCAAACATGGACCCCCCCCCCAATGGATCGATCCACAACACCCCCCCCCCCTTCACAGCATTGATGACGCCTTATATCCCTCAAGGGAGGGTGGGTAACAGTTATGTATGTCCTAGTGGTGCATAGAAAACGGTTAGGTCCACAATGTTGAATAACCTAAGAGGGTGGTGAATCAGGGTATGACTAATTTATAATTAAAGCCTGTTCTGATCTTGTTTCTCTATTAAGAAAAACAATCTTATCTCTCTTTCCTGTTGCATAGTATAAACAGAAAGTAAAGAAAGCACATGACCCAACAATTTTTACTTGGTTCACCACTAAGGGCTACGTCCAAGCAGTATACACCGACAGGTTGTCAGACATACCAAATTCATCTAAACTTCCCTAGCTGTGGATTACATGGTTTGGGCACAGTCACTCAATCCCAGGCTAACTGCCTTTACAAAGTTTAGGGTCAGCTCACTTCATTCCCAAGGGTCACTCCCTATTTATCTCACTCTTGCTCACTACCGGTGGATAGGATCACCTTCCTCCCTTTCCTTTGATCACTACCCCAGAAAGGATCCACTCACAGTTTATAGACATGTAGTTCTCTTCATTATCTCTAATGAATGCATCCTCTGTTGTATGTGGATGCTCTATTGAAGTACAACATTCACCAGTTGATGAATCTCTATTTGCACCGAAGTTATCGAGAAAACTTCCAGACTCCACGTAGCCTAATAAAACTATCGGTAAATAAACATTACTTGGCACAAAGGTCTAACCTGGCGTGCATGTATCGGCATTCGAGCCACAACTGGAGTGCCAGTCCACCTTAGACACTTCCGCGACACAAGCTTCTTCAACCCCAAACTTGAAAAGCACTCTACTCTTTATGCCCAAACAAATATTGGCACGCAACAAACAAAAATCAACCTTCTTCAAATATGGAGAGAAATTCCTACTTGCGTGACACACCACCACTTGAGTGACTTCCAGACCTACGGAATATGAGCTTTGATTTTTATAAGTGTTGAAATCCGATAAAAATTACAAGGGGTGGACTGGTATTTATAGGCATTTTGACACCCTACGCAATGGCGTGCATGGCTCCCCTCGGCGTGGAAGTCTTAGGATGCAGGTCTTTCATGCACATCAAGTCACTTGTGCGACCAACCCAATACATGCGCGACCCTCTTCCCATTACCATATTTGGAGTTCCTGGTCTTAAAAAACCACGTGCGCAAGTTCCCAAGCCTCCTAGGCATCTACAATGAAATCCCATATGTCAAAAAATTTGTATGTCATTATTTTTATTTTCCAACAATCACCACACAGATGTACACTTTTTCAAGAAATACAATCAACTCAAAAATGCTTCAATGATACCGTGATGGATATTTTCCCATCAATCTGCCCCTTTGGGTTTTTGGAAAACTCTTCCATAAAAATATACTTCGTTGATTCTTCATCCACAATTCGCCTCAATGTAATTCTGATAGCGATCAAGGATTTACTCAACACATACTCTATGCCCACATGAGCAATGCTCGATATGAGAAACAAGAGTAAATGAAAAGTTAATCAATGAATAACTTCATCTATTACACCCATTGTTAACACCAAACTGATCCCAATTTTTACCAAACTGATACCAATTTTTGGAAATATTATTACAACACCACTCTTCTGCTTTTATCATGATCCCCAGCTATCGTGATATCTATTCTCTGATCAATCACATCTAGAATCGTCATATTTAATATGATCCCCCTTTCTACTACAACCTTAACCCTTGTCAACTTCAAAACCTCTTTAGCCCTAATGCCTCTACTGTCTAAGCTAAGCTCTGTCTAATCACGTTCAACTAGCTTCAACTCCCCCTATCTGGATTCTCCACCTGTCAGCTTCTCCCCATATCATTCCTGATTTATCAAATAGTCAAAATGTCTCCCCGTTGATCAATCACTATTTTCCCTCCCTTTGTCAACACACCCAAAGATCACTCCTTTGTAGTCCGTAATAGAGTAGAGAACACATATCAGCACATTTGGAAAAAACATATCATACCCCATGGAGAGGGGGGGGGGGGTTCCACATCCACATTCATTCATGTGCGGGGAGTCGACTGAACGCTCATAGCCATTCGATTCCTCTCAAAAGCTTCCTTGGGTAAGGCCTTTGTCAATATGTCTGCAACATGTAGCTCTATAGGTACATACTCCAAATTTACAATTCCCTGCTCAACCTTCTCCTTGATAAAATGATATTTTATCTCAATGTGCTCTTTCCTTGACTGATGGACGAGATTTTTGCAAAGATTTATAAAACATGAGGTGTCACACTAGATTCTGATCAGAGACATCACTTCAACTCCCATATATTCACGCTGCTACTTTATCCACAATAATTGTGTGCATGCTTGAGTGGTCGTAATATACTCAGCTTCCATAGTTCTCAATGAAATGCAATCTTGATTCTTACTTAGCCATGAAAATCACAATCCATCAAGATATAATGAACCACCTGACGTTGATTTTCTATCATCTTCTGAAATGTCCTAGTCTGCATTAGTATATCCCAATAACTCTGTTTGAGATTTTTCAGTATATGTCAAGATAAAATCCACTATGCCATGGATATACTGAAGTATTCTTTTCACTATAAGCGTGTGGATTTCCAAGGGATTACTCTGACATCTCGCTGCTTGGCATGTGGAAAAAATAATACCAGGCCTTGTCACGGTCAAGTACAACAAACGTCCAATAATTTTCCTATATTCTGTGATATTATCTACCTTTCCATCCTCATCTTTTGATAATTTCATCTGGGTAGCAACCGATGTTTTCATATCCTTGGAATTCTCCATGAAAAACCATCCTAAAAACTCCTTGGAATATTTTTATTGAGAAATTAATGTTCCATTCCTTCCTTGTGTCACCTGTAGACCAAGGAAAAATTTAATCTCTCCAATTATTGAAATTTCAAACTCATTTTTCATGAATTCAGAAAACTGTCTTTACTAAGATTCATCTGATCCACGAAATATTATGTCATCTACATACACCAACACCGTCATTATTTTATTACCGTCGTTGCTGAAATAGATATTGTAATCAATCCCCCACCCTGGAAACCAAGGTTCTTCATGTAATTATGAAGCCTTGAGTACTACGCTCTTGGTGATGATTTCAGCCCATACAATGCCTTATTCAGCCTGAAAACCTTGTTCTCATCCTCATGAATAAGAAGACCATCAGGCTGCTCAAAATACACTTCCTCTTCTAGAACTCCAATCAAGAATGCAGATTTGACATCCATCTGGAACACATTGAACTTTCTTTGCACTCCTATGGTGCAAAATTATCTGATTGTCTCCATCCTTAGAACTAGTACCAATGACTCATCAACATCTATTCCCTCTATCTAGGAGTATCCCATGCACACTAGATATGCTTTGTTCCGAATCACTCTGCAATCATAAATCATATTGTTGTGATAGACCCATTTAGTTTCGATGACATTCTTGTATACTAGCCTTGAAACAATCTCCCATGTCTGGTTCTTCTCAATCTGATCAAACTCTTTATTCATAGCCTAAACCTAGTTTTTATCTTCAGATGCATCGGAAAAACATTTCAGCTCCACTTGACACAAAAACGATATTTGTTGTAATTATTTCATTCTCTGAGTCTAAACTGGAGCTATCTGATCACCAATGATATTCTCCCTATCAATTTCAGCTCGACTTTTTGGTTTCCTTGAAGACACAGACATGACACTTTCTTATTCATCATCAGTGTCTTCTTCTAAGTCAGCCTCTACCACTTCTTCTCCCCCTAAGTTTCTTAAATCATTATCACATTCATCCAGAAACTATTCACTAGGTAATTGAGTATTTTATTCATTTTCAACTATAGTGACATCATTTCTCTCAAAAAAACATCCTATCCGTTTGTTGAAACATTTATATGCTTTTCTTTTCACTGAGTATCCAAGGAATATCCCCTCATCTCCTCGTGACTCAAACATCCTGTGATTTTATTTGTTGATAATGAGGCACTTACTCCAAAATATTCAAATGTACTTCAGTGTTGGATTATTTCTGTACCACATTTCATACAGAGTCTTCCCTTCCTTTGGACACTACATAGAACTGTTCGAAATATAGACCGATGTCAAAACATCTTCCTTCCAAAATTTATATGGTAGGTCCTTTTCAATGAGCATCGTTCTGGACATGTTTTTTATGTTCAGATTTCTCCTCTCAACCACTCCATTCTGTTGGGGAGTTCTCACTAATGAAACATGATTCCTTATCTCGTGTTTCTCGAGATAGTTTTCTACTTGACTGTTTCTGAATTCTATACCGTTATCATTACGAAAATTTAGAATTTTCTACCCAAGCATCCTTTCTGATTCCTTCCTATACTTCTTTATGCAACTGAACATCCCTGTCTTATAGGTAACGACAAATACCCAGGACATTCTTCTATAATCATCAATGAAAAGAAAATATTACTTTTTCCCATTTGTAGGTCATGGTGAGATAGGTCGAAATAAATCAGCATCCACCAATTAGAGTCCTCTAGAAGATATATATTCCTTTTTCATATATTTATTTTTGATGATCTTCCTTTGTTGGAAAGCATCACACGTATGCGTTTAATCATATGATAGTTTGGGAAGGTCTCTAACAGCATCACACTTTACTAGATCTTCCATGGATGGTTGGAATATATGACCATGTCCCTTATTCCACAACTGGTTTTCTTCCTCTTTGGATAAAAGGCACATATCTTCTTCCTCACTTACAAGGTAAATATTTCCCTTTATCCTTTTCCCTGTTGAACCACTTCTCCATATTTTCCTTTCACAACACATATCTTCATGGAAAATCAGATAGACTTCCCAGAGTCACATAGTTGACTGACACTGAGAAAGTTATGACTAAGACCCTCTACAACCAAGACATCAGTACATCTCATTTCTTTTCCCCCAAACATGGCTTTTCCTGATCCATCAATATTCAGGACGTCATTGTTTCCAATTTTGAAAACTCCTTCTTTGCCATATTTTATGTCTGTAACAAGATCCTTATTACCTTTCATGTGAGAAGTTCAACCACTATCAAGGATCCATACACCAGAACGATCTGATGCCTTAAGGGGAATTTTTTCCACCACAACCTTCTCATTATTCCTTTTCTTGGTCCATAATTTTTCCTTCACACTCGGCATGGATTAAGACTTATATTCTTTCTTAGAGTATGATGGACCAACTTCATCTTTCAAAGCCGCAAATCTGTTCTGCATTTTTAACTCACATGTTGGTTTATCGATCTGATGCTTGCGAACATTTTGATTTTTCTTTGGCACATTTCTCTGTATGGTCGAAGGTCAATACCTATCCATGTGCCCAAATCCACAGCACCAAAAATAGTGTCCTTCGAAAGATGTTCTAGAAAACCGTTCTTTGTTTGGCTACCAACTCTGTTCTTGTTCCCATTGATATCTCTTGGCTATGGAACACACATAATGTGAATGTCCCATCATCCCAAAAAAATAACACTTGATATAAGGTGCATTCCTTTGTGTTACGTCAACATTATGAGTTTCCCCTTGGGATCTCTGAATGTTCTGATTCTACTTTGTGCCCAAATCAACTTTCAATTTCGGGACATTTGCTTGTAGTCTGACATCAATTGCCATATATTTTTTATTCTTATCATGGCCTGAATCAGCCTTAACATCTGTGCTCAATTTCTTATTCTTTCCTTCTGAACAACTAGGCTCCTCTTTCACTTTTTCAGGATTCATAATGACCTTATTTCTTGACATCACATTGGAGGTCAAGATTTTTTCTTGATGCTTCATTTTTCTTAATAGACAAACCACTTCTTCTTCAAGCTCTTTGAAACATATGACCTGCTCATTTCCTATGTTAGTCAAATAATAAATTTCATTCTTTTGTTCTTAAATTTTATGCTTATACTCAACAATATTTTTGGAGCTATCTCTGGTTAAAGATTTTTGTCTTTCAATTTCTTCTAATAGCTCAGAATTTTCTACATCCTGTTGTTTCACATATAGTTTGGCATCATGAACCACTTTATTGGCTTCCATTGATTTGGATCTCCAAATGATTATCTCCTCAAGAGTTGCTTCCAATTTGGATTCCATATCAACTCTTCCTTCAACTTATTCTTCTCCTTCTCCAGTGTCAGTTTATTCCTTTTGATGAGAACTGTCCATGACCGCCACCATATAATTTTCTCTATGATCATTGTAGTTTTCAATCTCCTCAACCTCTTCAACCCTAGATGCATCTGGACTATCTATTTCTTTTCAAAGAATATTCTTCTTCATGAAGTAATTTCTCTTGAACGACTTCTTCCCTTTCACATTGGCTGAAGATTTCTTCTTTGGAATTTCAACATCATCTTCAACATTTTCTTCTTGAATCATTTTGGGTAATCTTATTGTGAGATGTCTAACCATTCCACATCTCAATCATGAAAGATGAAGTTTCCCTTTGAACTTTCATTTTCCTCTTTGAAGGTTTGATGAGAGGAATGACATTACCTCATCTGTCTCTTCTTCCTCCTGAGAATCTTCTATGGTGAGATTCTTCATGGCCTTAAATACCAACTCTTTGGATTTCCCCTTTTCCATAGCATATTTATCATCATTTATCATTTCATATGCAATAAGGGTGCTATGCAGGTTATCCAATGTTAATTCTTTCGAATATTTATCTTCAAAAACCGAAACTTTCAGATTGAACCGAGGTGGAATTTTTCTAAAAATGCACTTCACCATTTTTATTTCTTCGACAATTTCAGCAAGACCTTCCATGTCTTCTACCAGAGAATTTACCCTGTCAAAGAATGTATAAACAGACTCATTCAGGTTCATTCTCTGATCTTCATACTTGTTCCACAACACTTGCATCATTTCCTCTTTGAACTTTGTAGTCCCTTCATATATATTCAAAATCATTTCCCACATGGAATGTGACGTTTTTCATGACGTCAAAATTTAATATATGGGATTGTAAAGGGATCCCCCTTAGGCATTGATTGCTTTCAAATCAGCTTCCAACTCTCTATGCTCAGCTTCTGATAATGCACCACTATTAATATCAGCTGTGATACCATGCATAGCTACTGAAAATGCAACCATTCCAAAGGATTGAAAATATTTTTTCATTAGAATATTCCATATCTAAGAATTACATATGTCGAAGATCAGAATCCCTTTATGAATATGACCTTCATTGAGAGAAGAAAAAATATCAACCTTTTCCTTTGATACCAATTGTTAGGTCCACAAGGGTGAATACCCTAAGAGGGGGGGGGGTGAATCAGGATATGACTAATTTAAAATTAAATCCCATTATTTTCATATTTCACTGTTAATAAAAACAATCTTCTCTCTCTTTCATGTTGCACAGTATAAACAGAAAGTAAAGAAAGCACATGACATAGCAATATTTACTTGGTTCACCGCTAAGGGCTACGTCAAAGGAGAATATGCCGATAGGTTGTCAGTCGTACCAAATTTCTCTAAACATCATTAGCTGTGGATTTCAAGGTTTGGGAACCATCAATCTATTGCAGGCTCACTTCCTTTCAGGGTTTAGGGTCAGCTCACTGCTTTCCCAAGGGTCACTCCCTGTTTCTCTCTCTCTAGCTCACTGCCGGTGGAGAGTATCACCTTCCTCCTCGTCCTTTGCACAATTCTCTGGAAAGGATCCACTCACAGTTTATAGACCTATAGGTCTCTTCAATATCTATAATGAATGCATCCTCTGTTGTGTGTGGATGCTCTGTTGAAGTCCAACTTTCACCTATTGATTAATCTCTCTTTGCACAGAAGGTACCGGGAAATCTTCTATCATCCACGTAGCCCGAAAACACTTTGGGGAAATCAAACATACATTGCGCGCAGGTCTAACCCGTCGTGCAAATATCAGCGTGCAATTCAAAACTGACACGCAACTCCACTTTCACACTTCCACGACATAGGCTTCTTCTACTCCAAACATCTGCGACACAAATCCCTTTACGCCCAAAACACTATTGGCACACACAAAACTACAATCACCCTTCTTCAAATCTTGTGCGCAAGTCCAAGATGCGTGACAAACCACCACTTGCGTGACTTCCACACCTACGCGACAGGAGCTCAAATTTATCTATGTGTTGAACTCCTTTAAAAACGATGAGGGGTGAAGCTGTATTTATAGGCATTTTTACACCCTGCGCGACGGTGCGCATGTCTCCCCTTGGTGCGCAAGTGTCAGCACGAATGTCTCTTCAAACAATTAATGTCACTTGCGTAACCAACCCATTACCTAAGAAACCCTCATCTCATTGCCATATTTTGATCACATGATCTTAAAAAACAATAGGCATGCATGTTCTCAAGCCTCCTAGGCATTAGCTCGTAGGACTCTTCACGGTGCGCAAGTCAATTGCACGACCACACCAATACCTGCACGAACCTATTTCATTTTTGATATTATGACCTTATAATCTTGAAAAATAAATGGCATGCATGTTTCCTTACCTTCAAGTACACTGTATGCAAGTCTCTTTTCCAAAAACCATGTTTCATCATTTTTCGATTTTCAGGCCCAAAAATTTGGCAAACACTGGAAAAAGGCACCACCTTGTATTTGTTCTTTTTGTACCGCCTCTAGATCATCCATTCCTTTTTCGACATTCTTGAATCAAACATGGATCATTGACCTCAACTCTTGAACCTGATAGTCCACTATTATATCCCCTTTGTCAACAAATTTCTATGTCATTGTTTTGATTTGTTAACAATCACCACACAGATGTCCACTTTGTCAACAAACATAATCACCTCAAAAATTCTTCAATGATACCTTGATTGATTTTTTCCCATAAAAAACCCACCTCGTATGAGATTCAAGTCATTAAACATCCAAGCACCATCGTCCTCAGCACATGACGTTAAACTATGGATTCTCCCCATGCATCATAAGGGACGTACACTACCATGGACATTATGCACACCCATTGGTCTCCATGAGAGTTATATCATTCCCTAAATGGAAGGAGATCTTCTCCATCAGTGTGGTGTGTGTATGTGGGGAAATGGGAACCACCATGTTGTAAGCCCCTAAATTTTCTCTCTAGAGTTAGCATCCCTTCACCTCCTCTCTTCCTGGGTCCAAATCCTTCACTCATTGAGATTTGTCACCAGTCAAGCCTCCATCAATGAGTAAGTAGAAATCTCCATCACCCTAGGGATTCTAACCACACATAAGCCCCTATTTCCTCTTTTGGTCGAAAAAATTGTTTAATCCCCATTCCACTTCCCACAGATGCACCTTCTGTGACATGATCATTACGCCTTTTCTGGCTCTTGTTTCTCAAACCGAGCATGAATCACATTGGATTAGAGAATTAATCGACCATGAAATACTCTCTGGGTAGCCTAGATTGTGAGTCCCACACACCCTAATTGAACATTGAAGACTTTGATACCTGCCAAGTCAAGGTATGTAGGAAGCCTCCCTGAGGTTCATTCCCAACATCCATTGGTCCTGTCCATCTTCACACCGATTCTCCAATCTCCTTCTGAACTATGTGGACTTTGATTCTTCCCAAGGAAATGTACATAGAAAGCCTCGTTGAGGACCAAGCCACATAACCATTGGATCCGACCCCCTTCACGTCGGACCACATTTGTCATGCATGACGTTCAACTACATGTAGTCTTTTTCATCCTGCACAATGTTAAGTTGAATCCACCATCCAACTAAATGAACATTGATCCTTGTATATTGGATAAGTTACATAGGAAATCTCCCAGAGGTTCACCCCCATCTAGTGGTAAGCCTTTGCAGCACCATCCAGTAGTAATCCTATATGAACCCATACAACGGTATGTCATTGTGGCCCCATCCAGTGGTAGGCCGTAGTGACCCCATCCAGTGGTAAGCCATTGTGACCCATCTAGCGGTATGAAATTGTGAACCGATCCAGGGGTAAGACATTGTGACCCCATCCATCGGTATGCTGTTGTGACCCTACCTAGTTGTAAGCTGTTGTGGCCCCTTCTAGCGGTAAGCCGGTGTGCCACATCTAGTGGTAAGCTATTGTGACCCAATCCAGCAGTATAAAATTTTGACCTCATATAGTGGTAAGTCATTGTGACCCTATCCAGCCGTAATCCATTGTGACACCATCCAGCAGTAAGCCACTGTGACCCCATCCAGTGGTAATCCATTGTGACCCCATGTATCAGTTAGCCATTGTGACCCCCATTCAACAGTAAGCTATTTTCAACCCCCTTCGGCAGTAAGCCGTTGAAGTCCCCAATTGATGGTAAGCCATTGTCAGGTGAACTACGAGGACATTGATTCCCTACCACTGGGATATGACGGAGGCCTCTTTGAGACTCATTCCTAATAACAATATCGTCCTTGAGTCAACTCCATCTCATTCCCCCACCCACTTCAGTTAACCATCCATCATCCATTTTGATTCTATCTCGGGCCACCAAATCCTAGTGGGATCATTCCATCTCTTTCCTCATCCCCTTTAACAACAATTGGGTAACTATCTATGCTTCAAAACCAACATATTTGTACCATATAGGGGTTTCACTCACCTAATCTTATCTATTCAGTGTTTTGATCAGTCTGTTCCGTCTCTACTTTGCGTTAATCCTACAACATACACTTTATAAACATATTAAGCTGAAGAAAACCAATGATCCACGCCTATGTAAAGTAATTCCCTGCATTTGACTTCATCCAGACACACTAGTGATGTACAACGTGACTGCTCCCCCAATTGAAGGATACTTCCTTGACTGGACCCCTTGGAATATCCTGACAGATGTAGTGTATTTAACTGTTGTCCTTGAAGAAGTGGCACTGAGAAGTGTTTCACGAACAATGTCTTAGGTCTTTAAGGGAGACCTATACTAGGTAACGAGTCCTAAGGAGGAATCCATAGATGGAAGAACTGATATCCCATAATTCTATTTTGATCAAGGGGAAAAAATCATCAAGTATGGAATGAATGCCGCATACCTTTGGAAAGCTGCAATATAGGGAAATAGTTGATCATCCCTCACATACGGATGTGCGCGCCCCAGAAAAAGCATCAGAAACATATATCAAGTGATAAAATAACATAGAATACTTCCATATAAATGGGAAAAAATATATGTAGTTATTCGACAATCACCAACTATCATGAATAAGTATATAAAGTTGTTAATTGGAAAAATAGTGATCTACAAAGAAAATGTGAAAGATGATTTTAATGATCACAAAATTGTATAAAGGGAAATCACAAACCTTAATATGACATCTCAGAATGATAACATAAAATAAAAATTAGACATGAAAATAGAAAAAATCTGGATTCTACAAAATATGTAATGGAAATGGAAAAATAATCTTGAAATTGAAAAAAATAATTTTGGATGAAAAGTGGCTTCATGTACTTCATTAAGAATGTTGAAATTGATATATGTGAAGTATGATTTTGTATATACATAATGATGTGTAACATCAGACTCGGTTTCCCCCAATTGAAATAATATTAAGGAAGATAAAAAGAAATAACAAATGATGTATGATTATGAGAAGAGGAAAACAGATCTATAAAATTCACATATATCATCTCTAAAGAATATACTATCACCTCCAATCTAGACTCACAAAATGTTCTCAAAATCTAAAAGAGAATATGTACTTTATAGATAATGAAATAAAGAGGACAATCCTATTATACTTCTTCTAACTCTGATAGCTGTTCAAATAGTTAATTTGATGATTATTATTCAAAGATTCAAGGAAAATATAATACATTAATAATGAATCATATATCAATAAAAATATTCAAAATAGTACTTTTGGTAAAATACACAAAATTCTAAAACAACATCCAGAACTAATTAAAAAATTCAGTTTATCTCTACCAAACAATATTGGTCATGGAAAAAGGATAAAAGAATTACAAGATGAAGTAAAATCTTATACGAGTTCTAAATGTATTAACAAAGATACAGGGAAAAATATAAATATCATTATTGGAATGAATGTTTTTAATAGAGATAATTATTTAATATAATGAATGGGTGAAGAAAAAAAATTATACAAAAAATATTTTGGGGACAATTCAAAAAATGATACCTTCTCTTACTTAGGATAAAAGGAAATTTCACTAGAAACTATTATATAAGAACTTTTTTCAACAATTGGTGTTAAGAATAATTTTTTTAATAAAATATAACATAATCAAGAAATATATGTTTTTGAAATATAATCTAGAAATGGATTCCCAGATCATTACGTGCTGAAATTTCCAAACCCAAGAAAATTTGGGTACCAAAACAAGTTAACGATAAATTAGATTTCCGTAAAAAGGACATAAGAAAAAAATTATATATTGTATATGAATTGTTTTTTATCTAAAAACATCAGTAGAGACTCTTCAAATTTACATGAAATTTCACAAATGGATGGTTTTATATTCAACTTTGCTGATAATTCAAAATAATTTATTGTTTGAGTGGGAACTGTTGGTGATGTATGGATAATGCAAATCAATAAAGGACTATAAATAATATTTCTAAAAAAATATAACTATTTCTCAAATTATTAATGATGGATTTAATTTTTATTTCTCTAACAATACATGTTATTCATTAAATGATAAATATCATAAATTTAGAGCACAATGAAATGAGAATGTTTATACTTTAGATATCAATTATTTTGTAAAAAAATTTGAACAGTTTCACTACTCATTAGAAATTAATATTGGATCCGGAATAAGATTCAGGTCAATTTTAATACATATGAATTATTTATATTATCCTAGAAATAATTTGATTTTTCCTACTCTTATGAATGAATGCGATATTTTTTTTAATGAATGTAAAATTGGGAAAAACACAAATCATATTTCAAATAAGATAACCAAATTTATACATCTAAATGACCACAATATATCCAAATGAAATAGTTTAGTACATCTTGTTAGAAATATTGGATGAAAAAATATATTTTTATATATTATCTGATTAATTTTCAGGATTTACTTGGGTTTATTTTCTAAAACTCAAAATTGTGTCATCAACCATTTTTTAAATCTTTTTCAGAATAGTTCAAAACTAAAGGGATTTTAAAATAATTTTATTAAGAAGTGATCATAGTGGAGATTTTGAGAATTATGAATTTAATTATATTTTATAATATATAGGCATTAAAAAAATCTTTTACTACATTTAGAACAAACTAAAAAAATGGAATTATTGAAAAATGAAACCGAACTATTGATGACATAGAAAGGAATATACAGATCAAATATAGACATCCATTCTATTTCTAGGTGTAACATGTTATAAAATCATTTTATATCACTAATATAGTTTCAATAAGACCAATTATTAAAAATAAACCCTTTGATATCATCAATAACAATAAACCTGAAGTAATGTACGTTAATGACTTTAGGTGCATGATATATATCTTTAATACTATATATAACCATTGTATATTTCATTTAAAATATGATGAGGGAATATTTCTAGGTTATTTTTAGAATTCTAAATCCTATACAGTTTTTATTCAGAATTTATGGATTATTGAAGAACTTTTTAACATGATGTGTGAGGAAACTGACCCGTTTAATAAAAAGGAAGATAAAATTGATTAAATTACTTACACTATAAACAAAATGAGACTTAAATCACCTAAAACAGAATTCAAAAATAACATAATCAAAATTTAGTCCAGTTTATAAGAAAATGAAACTAATGACCCTAAATGTGTCTTCCCTATAATGTCTATAATTTTAATGGACCATCGATTAGAAATTGTTATTGGAGACTTAGAAGTAGGAGTTATGAAATTAATAATTGTAGGAAAACAAGTTAAATTATATTCAATTATATTTTAGCTAAAACCTAATCCAATTGAAGAAGATTTAAAAATGATAATTTGCTATGAGCGTGAAAGAAGAATGAAAAAAATCCTAAGAAATGAATTCTGGGAATTAGTAGAAGGACAATCTAAATAACCCGTAGTAGTAACTAACAGAATCATTAGAAATAAATTGAATGATCAAGGTATATTTACCAAAAAAAATATAGATTACTATTATAATTATATAATTATAATGAAGTAATATATTATGATAAAAACAATGTTCCTATATCTAGATAAAATACATTAAAATCATTGTATTTAATGTATCTCCTATCAATTTTAAACAATTTTTTATAGATGCTAAATCTTAATTTTTAAATGGATATTTAATAGAGTAATATTATGTTTAATAAAAAATAGGTTGGGAAAACCCTTAATAACCAAACAATATTTTTAATTATATGAATGGTCTGTATGGCTAGAAACGAGCACCTAGAACTTGGTGTAAAGGATTAAGCTCTTGTTTTTGGAAAATTGGTTTTCTATAGTAAAATTATATCATACTATTTCTAAGAAAACTATTTGTTCTAATATTATACTTGTTAAAATTTATGACAAGGAAAATTTTTTTAGTTCATCTGATAAAAATATTTATCATGATTTTTCAAATCTAATGCCAAAATAATTTGTAAAAAATGATGAGAGAAATAAATTTCCTTTAAATATTTCATATCTATTTAAAATTTTATGGATTTTTTTTAAATCAAGGATAATATATTATTAATTTATCAAATAATTTTGAACATGAAAATAGTAATACCTACACAACTCCATTCTGAAAAAATTGAATGATATGATTTTTATGAGTCTAAAAACTCAGTTGAAAAACAAGCTATACAATGGTATGAGTGATTTTTTACTTTATATTTCTTCTAGAGTAACAAACATAATGTTTCTTTTTTTCGTTGTGCTATATTTTAGTCAAGTTTAAATAATACCATATTAATTATGTCAGAAATATTTTATATATATTTAAAATGAACTATTTTTCATTCCATTCATGACCTGGAAATCTATGATTTTAATATGATTTTATATTGAAATGCTATATTTTTAGGATGTATATTAGATAAAAAAAGAACCGTGAGAAACCTATCACTATTTAGGGAAATATTTATTATCAAGGTCAAGTAAGAAACAATATTAATATTCACTATAGATAGCTGAGGATGAATATATATCTTCTATTAGATGATGTGCACTTGTATTTTGGATTAAAAAAACTTCTAGGAATTTTGTATAAATTTTGATATATTTAAAATTTTATATAATATACTAGAGTAATAAATATTTCAAAAAATCTTATTTGTCAATCATGGACTAGTAGTATTGATAAAAGTTATCATTATTTAAAATATTATGTTCATAAAAATGATATATCTTTAGAATATGTAAATAATATATATTAATTAGTTGATATTTTTTCTAAAAATTTTCACATTAAAAGTTCTGATTTTATTAATGGGAGTTAATGATTATTAATTATAAATAAATATTTATTAATTTTTTTTATTTTTTTCTATTAAATTACCAATAAATTATTTGAATCTTTGTAATTCATTGTTTATTTGTCATATTAATTATTTTTAATATATTTTTTAAAATTTAATCTTTTAAAAATTAAAATAATTAATGAATACACAACATTAACATAATTTAAAACAATACCACATCACTGAATTATTATACATCTCCCATAGTTATTCATAGTCCATGAGGACCCTTTATATTATATTTTATCTATCATTCCAGATTTCAAAAACCCTAACCTACAATCCTTCAATACTAAAACATTCAGAAAAGGAAATGTATGAAATTTTTAGAGAAATTAGTCAGATTAATCATGTTTGTTATCCTATGATGTATTGAAATGTTCTTCAAGGAATGTCAATATTTTTTGATTGGTTAATTCGAATAAATTAGCGTTAAATAATTCGACTAGAATTCAATTGATGGAGATTTTTTTGGAGATAGTAATACACCTTTTGTGATTAAAATTGATGAAAAAGTGTTTTATAGAAATTATTCATTTCATATTAGAATTGATGGTGAAATTTTTCTCTCTATAGATTATCCCAAAAAATTCACTTTTTATTAATGAAAATAACTAGTCTGTTGGTTTTCCCTATGATGGGGAATCTCATTTCTATTTCGGAAAAATATGAGATGAAAAATATATATTGGATGATAAAATTTTACTTCTTTTTGGAAAATATATATAAAAAAGATGATTAATCAACTCCTCTATACTGATCAAAAGGTTATACTAATGATTATTCATTCAGTAATTGTGCCATGAACAGTTCAGTTGGAAAAAATATTTTATTGGGATATATAAATTCTATATTTTGATAAATAATAAATTGCTAATTTTTTTCAGTATATGTTGTCATTCTTGCATAATTTCTATCATAAAGATGAAAAACTGGCTTTCTATCCCAATAAAAGTATTATTTTTCTCTTTTAACTTATATTAGGAAAACTATAGGACATATAATTATGTATGATATTTCATCACATTAATATATTTAATAAATTAATATAGAGAAAATTAAGATATTCCTAAATAATGTTTTTGGGGCGGTCTCTTTCCATTTAGAATAGTAGAATAAGAACGGTTGATGGATACTACTTAGGGGAAGTAGATATTGTTACCATTATTTGGTTTTATTTGACCTAGGCCTATGGAAGAATATTAATAAATAATTAAAAATAATGGTATTCCTCAAAGGGTAATAATATTAGTTAATATTTATGTGGTTGTGGATGGGGTTGAAAAAAAAGAAATATTATGAGTATGCATATCATGGGGCTGAGGATATTGATGAAGAAGATAATGGGGAAGATCAATAAAGTGGAGTTGTCATTATTTATAATGAGTATATCCTGGTTAATCTATCTCATATTTCTGTTGAATTGGTTGATATGGAGGTGTTTGTATTTAGAGAAATTCTAAAAGGGCTTGAAACTATAGTTTCAGATGGAGTGACCAAATGATGTTTTTGGTGGATAGATAAAATTCATGAGCACTTTATATTGTGTGTTTTGAATCATTGAGGAAAAATTTTGAAGAATTGATTTAAAAATTAAATCAATTAAATTAAATTTAGAAAGTGGAAGACCTCGTATGTTCAATTATTCCATGAGCTGAGTTTGATGTACTTTAGACTCAATCTAGGGATATTCAAGAAACTCTTGTTTCCATTGGGGATATTAAAGATTTTATTAGAAAATTAGCTGGTGAGATAATGATGTTAAAGGATTAATTTTATACTAAATCTCATTTTTATGGGATGAATAAATTATTAGGGTGTGTTTTTTAGTCTCTTAGAGAAATTCATAAAGTATAACATTCTACAGAACAAACGTCTCCATATCTAATTAAATTTTTTGACAAAATAACTCATGTTTTATAATATTGAAACGAAAAAAACACACTAAACTATTAATATAATACCTTCAATGTTCTTTTGGATAAATTAATAAGTATGATAAGTACAATGAACATCAATTAATCTTGGTTATGGTAACTTATTCATCAATTTATTGAAATTTATATACATTATATCTGATCGAATAACTAGTTAATGAATTTTTAAAACTATACTTGGTCGAATGTTTGAGGTTCTATTATAACTCAATGAAAACACTAAATTAATGAGAAAAGTATCAAAAATAAGTTTTATATTTTTTTTAGGATACAAGATTTACATGGTCTTGTTTTATCAACTCATTATCATGATACACCCATTCCCAGTGAATATTAGATCCAATGAACCTGCCTGACTGAATCCCCTCATTATAAAAACATTTCACAAGTTCAGGGAAGAATGTAATATTTTTAAAAATAAATATGATTGTAAATATATATTAAATTACATTATCTTTATATATATTTTTGTTTTATCTTGTTTTATACTTTTATTCCTTTATTATTTATGTCTAGTTTTACAACAAAAATTATAAATTTATTTATCATATAATAGTTTAATAACTATTCCTTTATATTTTAATGAAATTTTCACTATGGCATGTATAATTTTTAATTCAAAATTATTTCTATATCACAAAATGGGGGATAAAATTTCACAACCTCGAAATTAAATATTTTTAAAAAATAATGTATGAGAAATTAGAGAACATATAGTTTCTATAAATTTTTATGTTAGGATTTCTGAGAGAAATTTTGAAAAAAAATTAAATTCAAAAGTTATATATTATTATTTTTGATAATAATATCTTATTATAAATACTTTATTTAAAATTTTTACCTTATATAAATTATAAAATATATTCTTATGGGTTTTGTGATCATAAGAAGGGGGATAATTTTTGGCCTGAATATTCCCAATAATACTCTATGACATATGTTTATTCTGATGCCCACAATACCATTTTTTCAATTTATGTTGCTTTATATATATTTTTGAAATATATATATCAAGACTATATGTACCTTTTTGGGGAATAAAATGCTACGATATGAGTTCTGTAAACCCTATTCATACGATATGTTCGACGAATGAACCTCTGGATCTACATCCCAATGCTAAATAGTAAATGTATAGATTAATGAAGATATGATTGAATAAATTTATTTAATAAAAATCAAATAATGATTCCTGAAATCACTATCCATACCTTATGCTAGAAGGACAAACATATGAATTCTCATAGTTGTTTTATTTTTTAACATTGTGTTATGCAATGAAACCATACACTCGAAAAGCAACCCTTTACTACATATTTTAACCCAATGTTTGAAAAACCATCGATATAGATTTAAATTTAAAATTTTGTAGGTAATTTCTACAGTGGTCATGATAGAATAAAATTTATGTTCATAATTATTTCACATCTGATTCAATGTCCTTTTATGGTCGATTAAAAGGAGTAAATCACTCCTAATCTGAAAGAATGTTCGAAATAACATTAATGATTTATATTTTAATATCAATTGTCTAAAATAAACCTTTCATTGATCTTCTCAACAAGAAAGATATATATATGATCAAGATGTTGTCTCTGTCTACACCCGATACATATATTATCAAACAACATTTTTATTTTTAATCTAATATATATATTGGAAGAAAAAAATGAAGGACTATGTTATTTTCATAAAGATTCTACACTTTATAAATAGACATTTAAATCCTTTAAAGTTATCAGTACTGCTGATAATATTTTTATATTCTTATTGAATAACTTTTAAAACTAAAAACTATTTATAGTTTTTCATTTTTGAAGAATATTTAATCATTTAATAACATGATATGTATTCTATCAGTTTCTACTATAATATATGATGTTCAACCTGTACCATTCAACAAATCATACTCTTTTTATTTATTTGAGTTTCAACATCTCATACTAAATTGTGGTAAAGTGTCATCATATTTCTCCATGATGTTGATGTCAGGTTCACTATAGAAGAACTAGAAGCTTTTGTTTATCCTTATTATAATGTTGTGAACTACCTGTACACATTTTTGGATATAATGGCCTTGTGAATAGAAGAACATTCTAGTGAAAATCATTAATATCATAGAGAGAGAGTTGAGGGAGTTGATTAAGGGATCATTGTTCCCTGAAACAATATAAAAATTATTATGACCTTCTTTAATATTTATTCACTACTCAATTACTTATTTAATTAAACATTGAATATATAAATTAATTACATTGTGAGTAAAACAATAGAATATATGAATATTATTTGAAGACACAATTCACCACCTCTTGTGTATCTTTTTATTATTCTATCCTATCTATTGGTTGCGAGTCCACTTGAAATTTTTTTTTCATGGTGTATGTAGAAATTAAATTGAATTTAGTTCTCCAGATTATATATCTTTTGAGGTTCTATTTATGGAAAAAATGTATTTTTATTCCCCCTATTATGTTAGTTGTTCATGGTGGTGTTCAATATTTTTTGTGATGTGATAGAATATTGTGGATAACATGATGACATATTCATCCAATAAAAGGGTGGTCGTATTTTTGAAGAATTACAATTTTCTTTTGAAGAGTTATTTTCAATGATTAGTGGATTCCTATTATGAGGTAGTATATTATTTAGACCTTGGGGCTCCAAACATAGTCTCTGGATTGAATCACATGTTTTGTTAGAAATCCATATGGTTTTAGGGAACTTTCTATTTCTTTTTTCATCAGCATGGGAATAGAGATAATTTATGGTTCATTTTTACCATTTTCCTCATCGTAGTATAATTTCCACATATCTTGAGCTTCATTCTATAGGGGACCTTGGTTGGTTGTAGCTTTTCCATGTGGTAAAGTTATGTGTTACTTTTTTTTGAGTTTTCAATGAAATAATGTGTCATCAGATCTATATTGTTCATTATTAATAATGGGGAGGCCCACCATGGGTCTCATTGTGGTTTCTTCTAGAAATAATTGATTCTAGTTGTTTTATTTTTTGGATAGCCCTTTCTTGAATTTCATGTTGTGTATTTTTCCTGATATCGTATTTTAGTTTAATGGGATGTGGATTCTTTGGAGTTGTTGATTTTGATATCTTTTTTGTTTGGGTGTTAATTGGAATTTATTGGAATAGAACAAAATATCTCATTGTAAACATTATTTTGGGGATATTGATTGAGTTTCACAGTGCTACTTATGAAGTGGATTCAGTATGTTGTTTTGTTTTCAGAATGAGAAGAATGTTTTTTCGGTTAATGGTAAAAAAATTCTTGGTTTCTCATGTATGAAGAGTTTATATTTTGAGTTTAGTGTAGTGTTCACATAGAACATTATCAAATTATAGTTTGGGAAATCATGCATCATAGTCAGGAATCCATGAAATCCTTAGAGTTTATCTAGATGAGGGAACATGTCCCATGTATGGTTAGTCAAATTGTGGTTAAATCATTAAGGAAGACAATATAATAGGATAGAATAATCCACATGAATGGATCATGTTTTTTAAACAATTTGGAAAAACTATGTATGTGACCAATTTTGTCTAGTAAGGGTCATATAGTTGTAACATGCATTTTGAATCTATGGGGAAAAACTATGTGAGCAGCCCATATCTAAAAATTTTGGAAATTCCAATTGTACCCTTTGCAGTATTTTTTTAAAAACATCCCAATTTCTCTATCCCCTAGTTCTTGAAATCATGTTAGTTATATCCCTTATTATTAAATCTTCCTCCTACCTATTATTATATAGATCTACAGATTTATCAATGTTTCTAGATATATCTTCATGTTAAATCTCCTCCTTTGTTAACCATATTCATCTTTTCTTTATTTTCTCATGAGTTATTCTTCTTCATAGATCATTTGGATATGTTTTATTTATTTACCTTGGGTAATTATGTTTTTTTTTTGTGTTTAGTGTTCAACTTCATAAATATTTGATTTTTGAACCATTATGGTGCGTTTTCGGGTCTTTTTTGTTGAAGCGCCATGAGATTGAGGTAGCATTACCTTTAGAATGAATGTAAAAAAGGTGACATGAATGTTGAAAAGGTGATTAAAAAAGTGTTTTTGAGATGGTAAATGGTTTTTTGTATCCTTTAATAAGTGTGATTTTGTTCTATGAAAGGGGTGGGATCTTAAAGAATTTTAGGTCCATTTGGAACACTGTATCATTGGTGAAAATATTATTATGAAAACTCTAATTGGATAGTCATTTTCCATTTTTTATATAAATATTTAATGGGGGGAATTCACTAACTATGGAATCCAAGATACCGATTTTACTTCAATGTAATGTGATATCCTTGTTGTGGACTAACTTATGATCTATGAGTTCTATAGAAGGAGATTGATCCTTGGAGTGACCGGGTCATGCTTATTGTGTGAAATATTATTTATATGTCTATGTGATTAGATGCTCAACTTGAATTGGTTGGATCACCATGTTTATACACATAACATGGGGGACCTAGAATAGCTTGGGAAATTTCCTAGAATTATTGTTGAACTACTTATGTTATACAGTAGCTAGTTCCCCATAGAAGTTGAATATTTTTTATTACTTATTTGGGATTGGTCCCCTCATCCTATTCTATGGGGGTTTTGGCTGATCATGTTATGGAATTTTGATTTTATCGAGTGAGGTATGCCTTTTGGGATATGTCAACATGTAATATAATGTTATAGATTATAAACAATCTCCCCTGAATATCCAATTTCAATTTTTACACTATTATTTATGATGGATGATTGAGATACACGCTTTCATTATACTATTATAAGATATTTTCTAATTCCCTTATTGTATAATTTTATTTCATATTTCATTGAACAATGTGGGTTCCTACTAATAATGATAAATTAGTTTTCAATTGATTAAGTAAAATTTTTGGGAAAATTCATTACACATTCATTCATACATTTTATTTTAAATAATAATATTTTTTTCATGGAAAAATAATTTGGATTCTAATAAAAAACTGAAAAATAACAATGTTTTATTTCCATGTTGAAATTTGTATGTTAAAAATTAAAATGTTTATTTTTTTTATTTCAACACCATGGTTTATGTTTATTTTTTTTAAAATGATGTTGATTGAGGATTATATTGTTCTATCCCTCCTATAGAGTTTTTATACTAAATTCTGTATTTTTTTGTATTCTGAAGCTGGTTTCATCTTGATTCGATTGTCATGGGTGATTGTTATTCTTGGTATTGCAGATTGGCACTCCAAGTCATTATGAGGCATCATGGTCATCATGTCAAGTTTTGTTTTATTGTTCAGTTTTGTTTTATATAATGATTGTCTAAAACTTGTCTAATTGGGATATTTATATATTATTTTCAATTGTTTTTTACTTTTTGTTTTGTTATTATTAATTTGGGTGAAATAATTCCCTCAAATATTTTTTGTGGAATGGAACTTGTTGCCAGCCCATGGGGATTGGGAACAACTTTCTGGGATTGCCTCAGATCGGCTTACGTGACCAATTCAAGGTTGACCCCAGTAGGATCATAACAAGTATTCAGGTTTAACATCACCCTAATTAGGAGTATTAATGATGTTTCAGTGGTTAAATCCAATATTTTTCCAATTATTCATTTAGAGGAGGGTTGATATTCATTATTTCTTGAAATTTATGGTAGTTCCCCAGGAACCATAATTGGTGTATCATAATGGTTAAAATTTTATATATTGATGTTTGGTATGGGATCATTAGGTTAATATGATAGATTTTTAGACTTGGGAATGGTTTATGGGGGATCATAAAATTGTCTTCAAATATGATAAAGAGGATGGATATGGATGTTGTACTAGAGCATTCATTATTATTATGGATTAGGTTTTGTGAATCACATGGATAATAGTAGTTGGAATGTTGATATAGTGTTTTTATAAGAAATTCCATTGATAGATGGTGTATTGTATTGAAATTAGACATTTTAGGTTATTATTATGATGGGGTTCAACATGAGATGCATCAGTCGTTGGATGAAGACACTTTGGATATCTTATGGTAGATTATCATGTGTGATCATCATCTCATATTTTTAGTGATAGATGTAGTTGGATTCTTTTGTGTCAATGATATAATCAGTCATAATCCAATATTTGATAAAAAAAACTAAATTTTGATTATAGGGTTTTATTTTGGTCATTTAGAGGGAATTTGAGGAGTTAGATAGGCTAAAATATCTAATTGGATGAGCATTAGGGCTTCTCAAAGACGATACCTACTATGAAGGGGGTGTTTATAATTCCATATATATATATATATATTTTAATTTTCATGGTGAATTTGATCATCCATTTAGTGAAGTATTTTTTTGAGGATATGGATTTAGATTAATGATTTTATAATTTTTCCCATCATATGGTTACTTATTGGATGATGATTATGGCATCCCACATCATAGAGGTGTGATTTTTTGGTCACTGAAAGTGCTTATTTCTATGTTCCTTCATCTTTTGGTCTCACTTCCCTTCATCCATAACTCTATATAATTTATAAATCATTCGATTAAGTATTTGGAAGAAAATTACTTGGGGGGGATCATCCAATAATGATCGGGATTTTAGGTGTCTTATCTTGGGGTGTCCCGGGACAATACCATCATGCCATCACCAAGTGTTTTGAGGGAGGTATTTCACTAGGTGAAATTTTTATATATTCTATATTCAATTTTTATGAATTTAATTTTTTTTTCTGGTCATTATAGAGTTGGTTTATGTTATTTCCATCGGACTCACATGGATCTAAAAATTTGGGTTGGTCTCAATTATTATTTTATGAGTGCATCTTTGGGCTGAATTTGCATATATATCTAAATAGTATATTTTGAATAATTCTTTTTGTATTCCAAAATATTAATTATTTCGTTTTTATTTTTATTTTTTCAGTTTTTTATATGTGATATAAATTTTCATGTATTTAAATGTTGGGTTTTCATCATATTTGAACTGATGCATTGTGTTTTTGAGAGTATTATAAATTGGAAAATATATAAAACGAGGTTAGTAGTCTTTATAATCAACCCACAATTATTTTTTACATTTATATTTAAATTGTTGTGATTAATCATTCATTTCATATCTAATTACCCTGTAATATAATTAAATCAACACATTATGTATTTTCAATCATTAAATCCACATTTAAATGAGTTATTAACAACCATATAGGATAAAAAAACATGGGAGGTCATTCGGGATTTAACAAAAAAAATCTCCTTAAAAAATTTCCATAGAACATTCAAATGGATACATAATTATATGGTATAAATTAAAATTCATTTTAAAAATTTTATGACATTATTAAATGATACAATGATAATGGAAAATTTATTATTTTGGAAAAATTTTCTATGATGGGGACCCAATGAGACGCTTATTAAAATGAAAATTTAGAATGTAAAAGAAGGGATTAAATGTATCCTATTAAAAATAGTTAACATACTGGTTTATATTGAACTATGTTATATAGTGAATTAAATCATGGTAACTACTTTGGATATCATATTAAACTTGAAAATGGGAACTAAGGGACTAGTATTTCTAATTGAATAAGTGTTATAAAAGTAATGTCTTAAATTAATGTGGTGGTTTCATGGATTATAGAAATAATTGACTGATTGAATGTTATGTTAATAGAAATTAATTGTCGTTGTGGTTGAAATTGTGATAGTTTGAAAACTATATCACTCTTTCCATTATAATTTATGAATGGATCCCTATTTCATATGGCCATATAAACATGGTAATATTGATAGAATATAGAAATATTAATAAAAAATTATTTAATGTAATGAATAAATTATTTGAATGGATGATATGAATTAGTTTCTTTATTCACGATGTTCTTATAATTCCTTGGATATAATCCAGGGATTCCAAATGGACTAATTTTGTGTTCAATATATATAAACTAATCACCAAATTATAGTAGGAGACACATTTGAATTATATGGTGTGGCGATTCCAATGGATTATTTGGGGGATGACGCTATGGAATTATTTGAGCAATACATTAGGTTCCACATAAATTTATTACCATGAAATACTTTGGGTCAGTTCCTCTTGGAATTAATTAATATATTACTTGTTGAAATACAGATATTAAAATCATTAATTCTCACTGGGTTCCCTTTTTTAATGTTCTGGGATGAGTTCTCCATATTTGAAATTATATATTGGGTAGAAATCTTTTATTATACGATCTAGATTAGAATCAAGTCATGATTATGAATTATAATGATTGTTCCAGGAGATTATAATTTTATATAGGAGAATTTAATTCCATGGGTGGCCCCTCATGGTTTCCCTTGAAGATTTATTGAGAGGTAAATATTAGTTGACCAATGTGGGTTCTCTGAGGAAATAAATAATAATGTTCCGTGCATTTTATAACATGGATGATACTGATCCCTGGAATGGACCATGATTAATGGAATTTAGTAGTGAGATAATGAATGTATTGACCAGTTCTGAGTGTCACCACATATTTTTGACATAATTAGTTTTTTTTAAAATTCATTTCATTCAAACATTGAATCTATTGAATGATAAATTAATAAAATAGTAAACTATATAAAATGTGATTTATAACACTATTGAAAAAAATTATTAACAACTTTTTATTTTTGGATTTCCTTGGTGGCATCTTACTATATTATAGTCACACCCTCATAATACTATAAATGTAGTTGATCACCTAAAAAACTAGTATTATTGAATTTTATGTTTATTTATGGGAAAGAGAAATTTTTTATCATTTCATGGTTTCCCAGATGGAGCATGGAATATTTATACAATGATAAGACTCGACTATATTTTTGTTACATATCCAGTATTTAATCATTAGTCCATTGTATATTTTTTGTAACACCATGATATTATATTATAGATTTTTATATAATTTTTTATTTGATAACATTCTTATAATGTAATAATATGTTTAAAAAAACAATAATATACTATAAATAATTTATTATATATAGTTACAGTAATTTCATACTTTTTCAATTAATGGATATGAATATGAATATATGAATCATAAAAATTGTGTTTGGAACTATTATAAAACGAATTCACTGGTTAAAAATAAGTTAGAAATTAAAATAATAATCATTTTATAATAAAGGATATGTTTTCCTAAAAAACAATTTTTTGTGCACAAAGCATTATGATCACAATAAATTATTATTTTTATATATTTCACAATTATTAAAACTATATTTATCTGTTATATATTCAAATAAGTTTTTTAATATTTATATAATCTTTTTATATTTTTGAAATATGAATAAATTTGGTTTTATGCTTGAAAATGTGTTTTCTTGAAAAATTGTTTTTATCATGTTATATAGAATTTTTTAAAAATTAATATCTACCATGTATTGAAATTGAACAATGAGAAATGGATTATATATATATAATTTTGCTGATCAAATTTGGTAAAAACTTCTCTTTTATTTTTTCAGAATTTATATAATAACAGTTTTAAATTGATTTCAACTATGTGACTGTAAAACGAGTATAATAAAGTTAATACTTTATGGTAATGATTTAAAATTAATCTAAAACATGAAATAATTATTTTTAATTAGTGTATTTTATTATATAAACATCAATTGAATGATTATATAGCCACATGGTGGTATATTTATTTGATTATATTCTTTATATTAAATTAATAAATGAATAAAAAAACCACTCAATTAACAGTAATATATCTAGATTAATTACATAAAGACAAAAGGAAGATATGTTTAGTTTTAAATGTTTATTTTAAGATAATTTTTTTATCAAATTAATTTATTTCAAATATTTAGACAATGAATAATTACATTAAATGTTTATGTTATGCTGACACAATATAGATTCAATTATAGAAAAATTAAAGAAATGACATTAAAAATAATAAAATTTATAAAATTTATGTTATATATTATGATCCATGATTTTTTAAATAAATATTAGATAATAGGGTTATTATTAAATATATAGTCTAATAATTTCTTTTACTATGTGTATTTTATATGAAAATAATCAAAATTGTTTCAAAATTAAAATTAAATATATTTTATCATAAATATTAATTTATGGAATGTTTTCAAATTCAAATGGATATTGTCTATATCCACATTAATAAAATATAGTTTATAATATCAAACAGTGACCATTTAAGAGTTATTTTTCCATTTAAGATATCAATCACAACACTTTATTATTTAAATACATGTTATCATATTACAGTCAAATATGACTAAAAATGGGAAAATAAACTATATATGGTTTAAAATTACATAAAAAATAGTATAAATTTAATTAAATAATTTTATTTTCATCCAAAACATCATTTTATTCTAATTCAATTCCATTTTGAATAATTTTCTGTGATAATGAATTTATTATTGTTGGTTGGAGTGGACACTCAAGAGGGGGGGGGGGAATTGAGTACCTATTAAAAAAATTTCATTAAAAAAATTTCTATTAAAATTCACCAATTTAAATAACAAGTTAAACTATAGGGAATTTTTAATACATTAAAGGTTCAGTTATGTTCTCAAGAGATTGATTAGTTCTCAGTTAACATATTCTGAAGATTAGACCAGCTTTAAAAACTAACGCAATTTTTTACAATAAATTTAAACAATTTCTATTATAACTATCAGAGTAACATTACAATATATTTATATTTAATGAACTTAGTAGTGTAATTTTCAAAATAGTTTTAACTATAATTAAAATGAACAACATTTTTAAACAAGAGGTTCGGTCTCAAGAAGAGACT
Organism: Viscum album; assembly: GCA_963277665.1. NCBI lineage: Eukaryota > Viridiplantae > Streptophyta > Magnoliopsida > Santalales > Viscaceae > Viscum > Viscum album. The sequence continues at coordinate 1,945,129,702 of OY728121.1, read as the reverse complement.
TAGTCCTCTAAAACAGTTTTATTTCAACAATCATCCACACCTTGGATCACAATTTTACAACAGTGCACATACTATCCAGGTCCTCAGACCTCTACCACAGTTCTATATTAGAAAACTAAACTATATCTCATAGGTTTTCCAAGTCTCACATGAATACTACCACTATCCACAGTGGGATTCAAGAGTGTATGGGAAATATTGAGTGAGGATTTAGAAATTCTCTTGTTCAGCATATGAGACAGTGTGTCCTTAAAATACAGAGCACACACACTGCTCAAAATGTAAATAAATGAAAAACAATAGATCTAAACAAATAGAGATGAGTTTAAATTCTGTATATGTTTTCAGTGAAGCTCTGGACTCCATGGATTGATCATAATTTTCTCTGAGTCCTTCTCTTGTTTTTGTCAGAACAATGTCATTTTTCTTTGACTTTCAGTACTAGTTTTATCATGTATATTAGCTTGAGTGTAGGTGTAGTCATTGAAGCTCCTCACTCCTTGAATTTTCAGGTGCTATAGGTTAAGAATGTGTTCTTCCGTCTTCTTTTATGAATGTATATCCTCATATATATCCAGAATCTAGTTTTGTATATGTTTTTATAAAGACTTGTTCTCTAGTAGCTCGAGGTTCCTTTTTTATATTCCTTGAGCTCAGATAATAGGAATGATTTGTATGAGGTACGGTTCCTGACATGCCAACAACTACCATTAATTAATAGAAGATTCATTAAATTAGACAAATATGAACATTGTTTATAATAATCAATGTTACTGAAATGACACAGTGACGGGTGTCTGGTGGTATATGTAATTGTAGTTGTATGTAGCGGTATCTCCCTCTAGCGGTAGCTCTAAGTAATTGTGACTATATGTAGCAGTGAATTCCATTAGCGGTAGCTCTTAGTAGTGGTAGACTTATGTTCCAGTGACCCATACCATTGAGCTTGTAACGGTGGAATATATAATAGTAGTGGTCACTATGTATCAATCAACATGTGCAAACTGGTAGACATACACAATCTGTAGCTTAGGTGTAATGGTAATTGTCTGCATACCAAAGACCTTTCTATATAAGTAGCTCATCTGCATACTGGTTACCTTTATATATCAATATTTTTTTTCTGTTTTTGCAAAATAACCATAGATTAAGTTAGGATAAAACAATACAATGTAAATGAACATTTTATTAACTCATTTTATTGAATGAATGATGTATTATTTGAACATATTCAATAGTATTTATATTTTGAATTTAAGCACTAAAACAGTAACTAAAATAATGAAAGATTTAATCAATAAACATCATGTGTGATTATCAAAATATAATTAATCAAATTTGAGATTATCAAAATAGGTGTGTCCAACAATCTTCCTCTTTTTGATAATCACAAATTATGGAAGATAATCCAAATGTATCAAACTAAAATACAATTGTTCTTATTTCTCAATGTGTTCCAACAGTGGTGAAAAATGTTTCAGAGACAAATAGAAATTATCATGTTCAAATGTATCAGATAAAATTGATTAATAAAAAAAATTAAAATCCATTTTTAACATATATCCCTCTGTTTATAAATAATCCTCCCCATTTATCATTTCTCCCCCTTTATTATTTCTCCCCATTTGGTATTAGCAAAAATAAGGGAGGCAGAAGATAAATATGTACTGAATGTATCAGAGACTAGAAAATATGGGGAATCAGAGTTAATAGATAAGAGATAACGTTGTTTATCAAAGGGAAATTAGACAATACGAGTATGTACCAGAGGTAAAAACAATGTTAAAATGTGAAGGATATATAAATTAAGTATCTAGTATATGTAAAAACTAAGAGAAAGAGATTTCAGAAGAGGTATATATTAAGGAGTCAAAAGTACATACAGATTATAAGGAACAAATGATCCCTATAAAATTCATCTACACCCAATCAATCCACTTTCTAAATGTCCACGTTGGATTTTCATTTTGATTTGAGGTAGACTCAGGCAAGGTAAAATCAGTTGAAGGGTTGGGAACTCATGAAATGACCACTGTAGGTTGAGAAACTGAAACTGTTCATGGCCTGTAGTGGGTACTCCTTTGAGTAATCATTTGTGTCATGCTTCTGTTAACTTGAGTTGGTGTCATCTGAAGAGTAGAAGCAAAAGAGCCAAATGCAGGTAATGCTGGATGTACAATCACTTGATGTGCATCAACATGAAAAAATGGTATCAATAGATTTCTGGATTCCAAGATAATCCATCCTCCTATCTCCATAGATGAAATGAAGTCATCCTTATTTTCCCTGAATTTTTCAAAAGCCAGAGTCATCCCCTTTAGCTTACAAACTTTTTCTATGAAGGCCTGAGTCACAGGAGGTAATTTAAAATTTTCTAAAAAAATATTGAAGTGATTTTTCAACTGATGTTTTGTGTAGACCATTTGGAGATAGTAATCCACCTTGTCCTTTACATATTTCTGAGAAGCAGTGGCCTCCCTCATTAAATATTGAATATTTTTTCTTATATCCATAGTGGTAGTCACCACTTTTGTCAAGGCAGCAGAGTCTACAGAGCCACTGGTGGAAGACTGTCCAGTCTCTTCCCTCATAACAGCTCTAATCAGATCGACATCTAATAAAAGCCTATGAGAACTCAGTGGTTCAATTTAAAGACCCATAACAATCCGTGGAAGTTTTTTTCTTAAATACATGGGATTTTTACAAGTACAAAAATATTATGGCGCTTGATTCCGAGGTCCGGTGTTCCTGGAATCAATTTATGTGGTTTTGTTTAGGTACATTTAGTAAACGTACGAGCTGGATTTTATAACTCTTGAACCGATGCCTGGAACTGAAATCTGAGGGAACCATTGAACTTGCAGCACCAGTATTCTCTTAGGAAGACTTTCACCTCGACTACATATGGTCGAGAATAAAAATCAGTTTTTTGGGTTTTAAAAAAAAATTAAAGTGTACAATAGTTTATTTTATTTTAATCTCTCATGTCTGTTATTGTTGGTTAAATCCTCCACTTGGGAGTTGGAGGTGGGACCGCCACCCCATAACCTCCCATGAGAGGTTATGGTGGTGGAGCACACCAGAATATAAACTCCCAAGAGAGGACATGACATGGGGACAACCTGAGACCATAACCTCTCATTTAAATAATAGGGGTGGGGAACACCTGTCCCCTATTAATGGGAAGAGAGTATAATCTCTCAAATCTCCCTCGTTAATGAGGGAGAGCCTCTCCACCTCCCATAGTTTTTGAATTTGTGCCAACTCCAAAATTAATGTAGAAACCTAATGAATTAAATTCGAGGAGACTTTTCAATTAATTCACATTTTTGAATTTTGCGCCAATGATTAAAATAATAGACAAACTATAAATTTGGGCACTTTCATTTTGGTGGAACCATGGGATAGAAGGAGAACTTGGAGAATCTTTTCCTCTCCAATGAAGAATGCCCCTCCCAACGAAGAAAGAAAAGAACACCGATGACGATTCTTCTTCAAATTTCCTCCCCAGACACCTACCAATGTAGAGAATATTCCCTCCTCATCGTCGTCAACAAACCAACACACATGCTTGGATTGGAAGTGTGTGGAGGATGTGACGAATGACTGTCATCTCCATATTCCTTCCGCGACTCCGTCGATGAATGAAAAATGACGAAACACAGGTAGGGTTTTAGTTTCTTTTATATACCATGATCTTCCTTTATTTTAAAAATGAAGAACAATGATGATTATCTTTTGCAGGTGGAATTTTGTGCTACGTTCATGAAAACCAACTTTAACCACCCAAAACACAGAGGGTATGGCCTAAACAAAAATGGCACATACCCTTCGCTGATCTTGTTTTTTGATTGATAATCAGCTTGGTGATGAAGAAAGAGGCAATAGAGGCGGCAATGATGAATCCCACACTACCCGTGGACTTCGTGAACTATGTCGCCCCCACGGTGTTCCGCACAGCCCTGGCCGAACCCACACCGTCCCGTCATCCCGCCCATCCGGTTTCCCGCGCCACTCGTGCACCCAGGCAGAACCCCTCACCAGCCCGTGCCATGCCGAACACATGGCCCTCTTGGCCGCACGTCACCCTGAACCAGCCACCGACAAGCCACTCACCAGGTCCCCCGTGTAGCCGCCGCCTAGCCGCCTGCCTGGCCGTAGTAGGCCACACATGTCCTGCCTGGCCAAGCCTCCACTCGGCCACCCCCGAGCTGGCCTCTGCGTGAACTGCGTGCACCCGGCCTGTCGGCCTGCCGACCCCCTCTCGGCCACCCGACCTGCCGGCCTACCGGACCCCCTATCGGCCTTATGGCCGATCCGGCTTCCCGGCCCCCCTCGTGGCGCCCTGGACGAGCCTGCCCGGCAGCGCCCACTGGGCTGAGCCATGCCAAGCCACTCCAAGCCATGACCTCACGACGCTCTGTGCTGAACTCGCCCCAAGCCCGGGTCGAACCACTCTCATAGTCCACTGGGCCAGGCCCAGCAGACCGAGCTGAACATAACGGGCTGACCCACCCAACTGGACGGGTCAGACATAGAAAGTCGAAACGGGTGGGTCGGCCTAGACAGTGTTGGGCAGAGTCGGCCTGATAGGGTTGGACCGGACCCGGGCCCACTATTGACCCATTACATATTTTGGCCATAACATTGGCACTAGAAAACCATTTGAAGAACTGTTAGCATCACATTTATTATTTGAGAACGAATTCCTCTTTGAGTATACCCCATCATAGTATGGAGGAATTTTTGAGTTACGGTCATGTTGGTTCGTACACGAATCCAACCGGGCCGCCGGGACGAAAAGGCTAATAACTCACAGAACGTGCGTCTGATCTACCTTTGAGATACTTCTAAGTGTGACTTAATGATATAAGGAGTATTGAGTAGTAGCTTATAGAGCGGATCATCTGGAAATGAGAAGGAATTAGTGCGGGAACCTAGAAGCTGACTGAGACATGATGACTACTGACTGATTCGACTCGGAGTGATTCAACTAGCCCAATGGGAAGCGCCATGGTGTCACGATAGAACCATGGTGAGCAACACCTATATGTGAGCGTGGCAGATTCCTGGTACTCGACACGTGGAGTACCTCAACAGGCTATGAGGGGGAGCACCTCTGTGTGGGCGAAGCAGACCCACGATGGGGAGCGCCTCTGTGTGAGCACGTCATATCCACGGTACTCGATAGGAGGAGTACCTCAACAATCCAAGTTAGTGGGAACCACCTCTATGTGACGTGGAAATCCTACTTTACTTGATTGAGGAATAATTCTCCATTAGTCAAGGGTGCATATTGATAATATCAATAGAATAAAGTCCTGGTTGACCTGAGTCATTAAAATTTGTTTTTACCTCATGATTGAGATTGATTACTTGATAACTAATGTATATGTATGGGCATATACCTATGTGTGGTTATCTTTTGATTTATTACATTTTGGTTTATCCTTGTTGTATTTTGTGAGACCTTGAGGGTCTCGGGGTCCCTACTGAATATCGTTATACTCACCCCTGCAAGGTAAATACCCGAACATCATTGAGTAGCTTGCAGATGATGGACAACGCTGACTGAGGCTGAGTGGATAGGACTTGATGGTACCTGGAGGTGGACCACATAGCGTGATGGTACATGGAGGAAATTGACGTATGTGGAGTGTTGTGTTGGCTATCTGTACCTACCCATCAGGTAGGATCCATGGTGGACGATACAAGAGCCACTTTCACCTTTCAATTTTTGTCCCCTTTTAGTTGTACTTGAACTTCCTGTTGGGCTTGTATTCTGGCCTTTTTACTTTCCATCACTCATTTGTATAAATTTTATACTTAGTGTTTTTCTTCCAGCATACTCTGATTGTGTATGTTTATGATTTATAAAGGCAACACCATACTATATTAGGGATTTATTCCTTTGGTGCTAGTCGTCAGCCCCGGGACTATGGAAGGCGAGTGTGGGGTAGTCATGGCATGGTCCCCGAGGTATGGGTCATGACAGATTGGTATCAGAAGATTCAGTTCTACAGAAAAACATAGGTCACTAATCATCTTTTCTCTGAAGAAAAACTGTTAAGGGTACCGAGTGTGGTTTTTAGTTCATGGAATCCAGTGTTGGTGCGGTATCCGACATATCCATACACTAGGACCATGACTTCTGAATTCTGACTCAATGCATGAAAACACTGATTGCGTATGGGTTTTCAAAGGTTTTTCTTTCAGATATCTCAACCATGTCAGCTCACCAGGTATAATCTATTGACCACGTGGCATCTGTTTCTTTCAGGATTCCTCCACGCGAACGACCAGCTAGAGCCCCGAGAGTTGTACTTACAGATATCCCAACGAGCAATGATTTCGCGGTGTAGGGCCCGCTTCCAGTGGAGGCACCAGTAGTACCACTACCCGTTGGTCCATTGATACCACTAGCCCCAGTTGCAGACAATGCACACCACATGAGCGCGTTGAACGAGTTCCTGCACCAAAGGCCACCCAGGACCAGGGGAGAGATGGAAGCACATGCAACTGAGGATTGGTTGGAGGTTTGGTGAGAGTCCTTAGACTATTAGGGACACCAGAATACCTTAGGGTGATTCCTGACATGGGTCTCCTTTAGGATGAAATAGGAAGATGATGGAGCCTGATGCTCCAGGTGAATGACCAGATGATGCTACTATAGACAAACTTCAAGAGCCTATTTCGGGCGGAGTTTGTACCATCCACCTTTCATGTGGTGCAGATACAAGAGCTACTGCATCTACACTAGGCTATCATGTCAGTAGCTTAGTACTCAGTGAGGTTCACAGACCACTCATGATACTCTACAAATATGGTACATGAGCCAATATTCAGAGCTCAGACCATCGAGAAGGGGCTCATGGGATAGATTACGACTTCGATTATATTCTCTCAGCATCCCAACGCAGGCAGGGGTATTGGAAAGATCCCTCTAACTAGAGAGTTTCCTTGTTGAGCAGTCTCTAGTTGCGAGACCCACCACTAGTAGACATGTAGCGGAGACTTCTGAATCTGGCAGTAGACAGATGACATAGAGGTCCAAGAGAACCAGACCCATGGGTGGATGACCTCATGACTCAGGATTAGTTGTACGGGGAACCCATGGTAGAGACACTCATGCCAAGAGTGGGCAGTGTTACTCATGTGGCTGACATGGTCACATGTCTCGTGACAGTCTGAACCGTCATTCAGATGATCAGAAAACAGTCAAATGACCACCCAAGCAGTGACATAGAGTCGATCGAGGTGGTCTGCAGGGAGCAGGCGGATGTGGATGAGGATCTGGTCACACAATAGGCGGTGGGTGGCGATTCGAGGTGTTACCGCCACCACCACTAGAATTTCCACCCCGACCACAGCGAGCAGGTAGACAGGGGAGTGCTATGCTCCAGGTAGTTGAGTCCAACGATCATGGAGCTCCGGAGATGATTCGATGTACGATCTCTATCTATTCGACCATAGCTACATTTTTTATAGACACAGGATCCAGTCATTCATTCATTTCCACATCCCTCATTCGGAGCTCATAGATTTCAAAGGAGCTGTTAGTTCGATCCTTATGGCTAGAGACTCATACGGGAGTAGCTTCAATGATTACGTACTGGTACCGACAGTGTGAGCTTACTCTAGGAGGTGACAACTTCAGTTGAGATCTCCTCGTAGTGGCATCGAGGCCATATGACGTCATCATGGGTATGGACTGTTTAACTACAGTCTATGCTCAGATTGACTATATTAGGCACAATGTACGGTGTCTCCGAACGGATGGGACCACGTTCACCTTCACCGGCAATAAGGGAGCCTTTGCAGCACAATACAGACATACTCAGAGGATAGTGAAACCGATCCCTCATTTGTTGGCATGAATTACCCTCAGAGAAGTAGATGTGGAGAGTCCGACATATCCTGTAGTGGTGAACCAGTACACGAAGGTTTTCCCTGATGATGTTATAGGTCTAACTCATTGCAGAGAGGTGGACTTCTACATTGACCTATACCCCAGGACGACCCCGATATCTATGCTGGCATATCAAATGGCTCCCATTGGGATTCGTGAGCTGCATGTACAAATGGAGGACTTTCAGTGGAATGGATTCATCCATCCCAGTGTCTCTCCCTGGGAAGCCCTGATTCTATTCACCAAGAAGGCGGATGGAAACATGAGGATTTTTTTTGACTACCGTCACCTAAACTAGGTGAAAGTGAAGAACAAGTACCCACTCTCGACGATTGATGACCTCTTTGATAAGATGAAGGGAGCTTAGTGGTTCTTGAATATAGATCTCAGATCAGGCTATCACCAACTCATAGTTTGAGACAAGGATGTGAAAAAGACAACCTTCAGATGTCGGTACAACCACAACGAGTTCTTGGTTATGCCTTTTGGCATAACCAATGCTCCATCAGTGTTCATGGGACTCATGATCAAGATTTTCCAGGCTTACCTCGATTGCTTTGTCGTAGTCTTCATCGATGATAATATGATCTACTTGATTACTGAGGAGGAGAATTCCTACCATTTTCATGTAGTACATGACACACTCCAAGAGAACTAGCATTTTGGTAAGGTCTTGATGTGCCAGTTTTGGATTCAAGAGATTCACTTCGTGGGACATGTCATCTTGGAGGCTGGAGTTGTAGTAGATCCCACGAAGAATGAAGCAGTACTAGCTTGGGAGTCACCCATTAGAGTGACAGAGGTATGAATTTTCCTATGTTATGATGGGTACTATCAGAGGTTCATTCCAGACTTCACCAGAGTTACATCCCCACTATCAGCCTTGATGAAGAAGGGGAAACCCATTGTGTGGTCGGAGAGATACCTACAAAAATTTCAGGAACTAAGGCAGGGGCTGACTAGTTCCATCATTTTGAGGCTTCCAAAGGAGGGATTAGGGTATATAGTTTACTATGACTCAAAAGGGACCAGACATGGGTGTTTCCTAATGCATGAGCAAGAAACGATCACATATGGAACTCGTCAACTGAGAAAACATGAGTAGAACTACCGTACCCATGACATGGAGTTAGCAGCAGTGGTCTTCACCAAGAAGATGTGGCAGCACTATCTCATGGGTGAACGTTTTACTATGTACATTGATCAAAATACTCTCACGTATATATTCTCTCCGAAGGACCTGAAACTGAGATAGCGATGATGTATTGAGTTGCTCCAAGACATTGACTTTGAGATAGTCTATCTGATAAGGGGAATGTTGTTGTAGATGCACATAACAGGAGATCTGGTATACAACTGCTAGGAGGGGCGACAGAGCCGCTGGCCACTTTGCATATATCCTTTGTTGATAGAGATAGAGATACCATTCTACAGTATCTTACAGTCACTCCACCACTTCTTCAGCGAGTCCATGAAGCACAACACGAGGACGCTGACTATGAGATGTTATGTGCTCAGATATCCAGAGTACAGGAACCTGATGGATTTTATGAAGGTGGGGAGCACCTCATCCTCTTCAGAGGACGTACTATTTTACTATTGTCACTTTAGGGGGAAGTTTTGAGGGAGTTCTACACATATACTCAAGAGGTACATCCATGATTGCGAATATGTACCATGTCCTTCATCGTCAGCACTGGTGTCCTGGTATGAAGAAGGAAGTAGTAGAGATTTTCTATCGGTGCCTCATTTGTCACCAAGTGAAGGCAGAGAACCAGGTACATGCAGTCTTGGTCCATCCTTTAGAGGTTCCAAAGTGAATGTGGGATGGGTTAACCAAGGAATTTATGACGGATCTTCCATGTACAACCAAGGGTCACGACTCGATTTGGGTGATCATTGACCGACTCACCAAGTCATCTAACTTCCTACCATTCATAGAGCAGGGTTCAGTAGAGACCTTGTGAAGCCTTTATGTGCATGATATTCTAATTTTACATAGTGCACCTTATTCTATTGTATCAGACCGTGATGCACAATTTACTTATCGGCTACATAAGTGGTTGTAGGAGGATTTTGGGACACAGCTTCACTTGAGCAGTGCTTTCCATCCTCATACAGATGGTCAGACTGAGTGGACCATTCAGACCCTTGAGGAGATGCTATGTTCATGTGTCGTTGACTTTAGTCATAGCTGGGAGGGTCACTTGACTTTGATAGAGCTTGAAAAAAACAATATCTATCACTCCACCATCGGTATGGCCCCTTTCGAGAAGTTGTACGGGAGACCTTGAAAATCATCCTTGTGCTGGACTGACCCAGGGGAGTCAGCACGGGTGGGACCAGAGATGGTGAGAGATACCACTGAGAAGGTGCAGATCATCCAAGAGCGGATGAAGACTACGTAGAGCAGGCATAAGTCGTATGCTGACAGGAGACATAGGCCTATAGAATAAGAGGATGGAGACCATGTCTTTCTAAGGGTCTCACCTCAATGAGTACTATAGAGATTTGGACAAGGTGGAAAGTTATCTCTGTGATTAATCAGAAATTTATAGGTCCTCAGCAGAGTTTGTAAGGTTTCTTACCACCTATCTCTTCCACCTCAGTTGCACCAGGTGAACGACATCTTCCACATATCTCAGTTGAGGAGATATGTGCATGACTCTTCTCACATCATCGACCATGGGGAGATAGATATCGATGATGTGGTGACATTCATGGATGTTCCAAGGGTGGTTGAGGTTTGACCGGATATGGTCCTTTGTGGATGGTCGAAACATCTGGTGCACGTTCACTGGAAGAACGAGAACCTCCATGAGAGCACAAGGGAGATGGAGGCTCAATTTCATGCCCAGTACACTCATTTGTTCCTTTAGATCGAGTTGTAGCATATAGGTACGTAAACCTTAGAGGTGGGGAGAACATAAAGACCCTGAAAATAATGTGGAAATTTTTTCCTAAATATATGGGATTTATAAGAGTTCGCAAAAATTTACAGCACTTGATTATGAGGCCCGGTGTGCCCAAAATCTATTTATGAAGTTTTTTTTAGGTACACTCAGTAAACGTATGATCATGATTTTATAAATTTTGAATCGGTACTCGAAACTGAAATCCAAGGGAACCTTTGAACTCGCGGCACCGATATCCAATTATGATGACTTTCCCCTCGACAGAATATGTTCGAGAATAAAAGTTAGTTTTTGGTTTTTTTTAAGAAAATTCAATAAAATAATGTGTACGACACTTTATTTTATTTTATGCTGCCATGTGTGTGATTGTTGGTTAAATCATCCACTTGGGAGTTGGAGGTGGGACTAACACACCCTAACCTCCCATGAGAGGTTATGGATGTGGGGCCCACCCGAATATAACCTCCCGCAAGAGTTTAGGATGTGGGGACCACCCGATACCATAAACTCTCATTTAAATAGTAGGGGTGGGGACTAACTACCCCCTATTAATGGGAAGATAGTATAACCTCTCAACTCGCCCTCATTAATGAGTTAGAGCCTCTCCAACTCCCTTAGTTTTTTAATTTGTGCCAACTCCCCAATTAATGATCCAACATAATGAATTAAATTGGAGGAGCCTTTTCAAATAATTCACCTTTTTGAATTGTGTGGTAATGATTAAAATAATAGACAAACTATTATTTTGGGAACTTTTATTTTGGTGGGAAAATGGGAGAGGATGAGAACATGGAGAAAATTATCCTCTCCAACGAAGAACGCCCCTCCCAAAAAAGAACGTGAAGAACGCCGATGATGATTATTCTTTGACATTCATTCATAGACACCTACCAACATCGAGGATATTACCTCCTCATCATAAAGAACAAATCGACACATGAGTTTGGATTGGAAGTGTACGGCGGCCACGACGAACGACAGTCCTCTCTGTCTTCCTTCTGCGACTCCGTCGACAAATGATGAATGAAAAAACAATGGTAGGGTTTTAGTTTTTTTTAAGTTACATGTTCTTATTTTCTTTTTAAAACAATGAACTATGATGATTATATTTTCCAGGTGGAATGTTTTTCTTTGTTCTTGATAACCAAATGTCACTACCCTAAACGCAGAGGGCGCGGGAAATCCCAACACAGCCTGAACCCTCTTCCAATCTTGTTTTTGATTTAACATCATCTTGGCGATGAAGAAATATGAAAATAAGGGTGAATCAACGATGTCTGCGCTACCCGTGACCTCCAAGAACTGCGCCGCCCCAATGGCATTCTGCACTACCTCCAGCCAAACCCACACCGACAGGGCCTCTCGCCCGTTCGGCCTCCCGTGCCAAGAGGGTGCCCAGGCGGAACCTTGCATCGGCCCATGCCCTTCCAAACCCATGACCCGCCTGGTTGTGCGTCCCCCAGAACCAACCGCCTTCTAGCCGCCGCTAGGCCACCCGCCTAGCTGCCCTCTCAACCACCGGCCTGGCCTCATCCGGCCACCCGCGGCCTGCATGGCCGAGCCGCTGCCCAGTCGGCCGCATGTCAGCCTCTGCACGACCCGCACGCATCTGGCTTGCCAGCATACTCGGCCCCCTCGCGGCTACCCAGCCAGCCATCCTTCCTGACCCCCATGCGACCTCTTGGATGAGCCAGAATTCTGGCCCCCATCGTGGCGCCATGGATGAATCGGCCCGGCCGTGACCCCTGGGCGGAGCCACGCTACACCACAGCGGGCTGCGCCATCATGACGCATTGGGATGAACTTGCACTGATCATGGGATGAACCTCTCTCGCAGTCCGCTGGGCCGGGCCCAGTGGACCGAGCCGAACATAACGGGCTGACCCACCCAACGGGTCAGGTCAGACCCTGAAAGTCTGACTGGGTCAACCCAGACTCAGCTGGCCTAGACTGGGTTGGGCTGTGTTGGCCCAGCCTCCGGTGGAGTTCCACACCGCCTCTGGTTGAACCCGCGCCCACCCTATCACCCGGCTGTCCTGCAGCCCCCCCTGCGCGCCCCGACGGAAGCCCGCACCGGTCCGTTACCTTCCAAACCGGCATACACCTGGCCACACGTCCCCATTTTCTAGCCAATGCATGGCCGCACTCCTGGCTGCCCGCTAGGCCACTTCCCCGTTGCTCGCTTGGCCGCCCGACGGGCCGCCCGCCTGTCAGCCCGCCTCACTGCCCGCCTCGCCGCCCTCTGGGCCGCCCTCCTGGCCGCACCCCGCCCCCTGTGGCCCTCTTAGATGAGGAGCTTACTGGCCACCCTCGAGCTTTCCTCTACTTGAGTCGTGAGCACCCGTCCAGCCGGCCTGCCCGACCCCCTCATGTCCACCCGGCCAAGCCGGTGTCCCGACTCCATCGTGGTCACCGGGCCTGCCCACCCACCCATGCGACCTCCCGGCTGAGCTGGTGCCCCGATCCACTTGCAGTGCCCTGGCCAAACCGGCCCAGTCGCGCCCACTGGGCCGCGCTACACCAGGCCATGCCCTCGCGACGTTCCATGCCAAATTGGCCCCGAGCCTAGGCCAAACCACTCTCGCAGTCTGTTGGGCCGGGCCAAGCAGACCAGGCCGAACAAAACGGGCTGACCCGCCCAACGGGCCAGTTTAGACCAGGCATGTCTGATCGGGTAGACCCATACTGGGTCATCCTAGACTGGGTTGGATAGAGTGGGTCCATCCGGGTCGGACTGGACCCGAGCCCACTTGTGACCCATTACTTAATTTGGCCTTAACTTTGGAACCAGACGACCATTTTATGAAATGTCAGTGGTGCTGGTATTCTTGAAGCCCGATGGCCTCTTTGAGTATACCCCACTAGAGTTCATGGTATATTTTAGTTACATTCAGGTTGGGTTGTCCACGAATCCAACCGGGCCCCTAGACTAAAAGGCTAATAACTCACAAACCGGGCATCCACTCGACAAAACGTCTATTGCGTTGAGACCCCGATGACGAGGAAGAACTTTGAGATACTTCTATGTGGGACTTCATGATAGTTGGAGTATCGAAAAGTATCTTGTGGAGAAGATATTCAAGATATGATCATGAATTTGAGAGAGAACCTAGTAGCTGGCTGAGACTTGATGACTGCTGACCGATTCGACTTGGAGTGATTCGACTAGCACAGTGGGGATCACTTTAGTGTCGCGATAGACCCATGGTGGGGGAACCTCTATGTGAGCACAGAAGACACTCGGTACTTGACATGTGGAGTAACTCAGCACGCTACGAGGGGGAGCACCACTGTGTGAGGGCAGCAGACCCATGATGGGGAGTGCCTATGTGTGATCACGGAAGATCAACAGTACTCGATATAAAGAGTACCTCATCAGTCCATGTTAGTGGGAAGCACCTCTGTGTGATGCGGCAGGCCCACTTTACTTGATACAGGAGGAGTTATCTAGTAGCCGAGGGTTCATATTGTTACTATCAATAGAATAAATTCCTGGTTCAGCTGAGTCAGTAACTTTTTTGTTTACCTCATAATTAAGGTAGATGACATGATTACTTAGGTATATGTATGGGTATATACCTATGTTTGGTTATCTATTGATTTCTTACATTGTGGTTTATCCATGTCGGATTCTGTGAGACCATGAGGGTATCAGGGTCCCTACTGAGTATCGTTATACTAACCCCTGCACAGGCTATGCTTGTAACTCATTGTGTTGGTTGTAGACAACAGACATAACTAATTGAGGCTGAGTGGGCAGGACTGGATGGTACCCGAAGGTGGACTACACAACGTGACGGTACACATAGGAGATGGACAAATGTGGAGTGCTCTGGAGGCTATATGTACCTACCCTTTAGGATTGATCCATGGTGGATGATCCAGGAGACACTTTCACCTTTCATTTGTTGTCCTTTTTTAGTTGAACATGTACTTCATGTTGGGCATGTATTCCGACCCCTTTACATTCTAGCACTCATTTGTAAATAGTTTTTGTAACACCCCAAGATTTTAGGAGATATATTCTTTTTAATTTCTTTTGTGTCTTATATTGTACACTACACCTAGATTAGATTGTACTATACGTAACATCGTATTAGCTTGTTGTATACACAACACTATTCTTGGCTCGTGTTACACCCAATTTCATGTTCATTTTGTAGATATTATTCTACAAAACATTATGTATATTTTTTTTTAATGTATAAATGAAATATGTTTTTATTATGTAATACACAACACCAAAGGGAGCTTGCACTACATACTTCCCTGACCTGGCTTGCATTACATGCAATCACGACCTTCCTAGATAGCTTGTGTAGTACGCAATACCGAGTTTCACTAAACAATGATATATTATTATAATATTATGAACTAGTACTTATGAATAGTATTAACCTAATTTTGAATATTATAATATTATAATTCATCTTACACATTTTCTGGAATGAGATATGAAAACAAAATCAATTTTTCGATTAAAAAATTATTTTTAAAAAAATGCAGTTTTACCGCCTTTTAATGGCGCACCCATTTTAAATCAAATTTTTAACAAGTTTATAAGGTAAATTTCAGAAAAATAAAATTTTCTTTTGAATCAGGATATAAAAAATTACTTTGTATAATATTTTAATATTTTTCTGTTAACTTTCATATTTTGATGAAAAGTTAAAATACACTAAATTTTAATTAAAAACAAATATTTTCATCGAGATAATTTATATGGTTAAATTATAATATTTATTGGATTTAAATTATAAATAGAATATATTTTTACCATTTAATATAATTTACGTCATTAGCATTAATTTTACATTGAATTCACAGGTAAAAACATTTCAATCTTTGACAATGTTTTAACTTTTAAAACCTGTTTTCTTACCAACGAGATTGATTTTAAATTAATTACTTTAACTTCTGTGTTTTGAATTTTGAAGACCTGATTCCATATTTGGATTCAGTAGGTCCAAATTATGTTAATAGGTATCTTTTTTTAGATATTATGAATGTTACTATAGTAATTTTTATTTACTACCGTTAATGGTAAATCGGGTAATTAAGGGTAAAAATAAGATTATAAAATTACCCAAACACATTCCAAAATTATATTGGATGAATAAAAGTTGACCCATATCACCTAAGGGACGGAATAGATTCATTTCATTTAATTTGGATCCTGAAAATTATATAATTATTATTAAAACCAAAGAATGTTACAACATGTCACTCTCTTATATCTTTTAAGTGTAATAATTTTAATTTTGGGATAAACTTAACAAAACGTCGAACATGAATAGTATCAAGAAAGATAATAGAATTAAATACATCATGAGAATTTATTTATAATTTTTAGGGATTAAATAATTAACATTAAGGATGACGCAATAGTGATGTATAAATTATTTTATTGATTGAAATAAAAAATAATTGGATTTAAAAATATTAAAATAAATATTATATGAACTAATTAATATTCTACAAAACTTTTATGAATTAAGATGACATTTTAGGAGTCTATTAAACATTTTTTTTGGATATATCCTCTATGTAGATTTTATTTAAATTCAAATAAATGAATAGTGTCAAAATTGACACTATGGTTATTTTATAAAAATAACCTATTATAAAATTGTTTAAAAATAAAAAAAATATTTAAAAATTATAAATTGAAATTTATATGGTATAAAATTTTATAAAGTATCCAATTATAGACAATTAAAAACACTTTTGTAATAATTTATAATAATTTAAAATTTAGAATATTATTACCACAAATAAAATTAAAGAGATTAAATAAGGATAAATCAAGTTGATAAGGTTTAAAAGAAATTACCAACATGTATAATTCTTATTAGTTGATGAGATTAAAACCCAATATCTTCTTATATTCTTATTTGAATCATTTTTTGTGTTTTTAATGTGGGTTTTGAATTTATTATAAATTAATATTTCTTATGTATCCAAAGGTGACCCTCTCCTCCCATATAAAAGGGAACCTTCTCCCTCTCCTCCTCACACCATTTTGAGCCTTCAAACTCAGAAAAACCCTACCAATTTATCTTCTGAACTTCCCTAGAAACATACTGGAGGTCCGGTTCTACTTCAAATACCAACTTCAGTTATATAAGTGGATGTTTAGAAGAGGCGTGTCGATGAATAGGTAATCTCATCTACTGATTCTTTCAAATTTATTTCTTCATAAACATATTATTATTTACATGTTTCATTATAAATTAATAAAATATGTATTACTAATATACATATATGATATTATAAATATGAAACAACCCCATTTTACCTTATATCCATCCTATGGAAAATGAATTCACTGTGCATGCGTACGTACGGAATACCGTCTCCACGCCGTGATGTATTTTTTTTTCAACCACCACCATAGTTGGATCGGTATGATGGTGTAAGGAATAACTATATATTGTTATTATAACATGATACTAATTATGAGATATTATATCAACCACTCCAATTCCATACAATAATTATGGGAACAATATCATCGCTCGTGCGTACGAACGGATTACCGTCTCCACGACATGATGAGATTTGTTCTCCATGTTAACCATTCAAGAATGATTATAAATTATATATAATAAATAATCATGAATGATATGAAATAATAATGATACTAGATTTATTTAAATGTTTCATTTACTTTATTCCCTTCAATTAAATAAGTAAAAAAATATAGCGTTCATGCGTACGTACAACCGACCGTCTCCATGAACGGTGTATTTCATTCCATTTATCGATCTATCATATATATTTATATGCTGAATATTATATATATATATATTTCATATTTTAAATTCTAGAATTAATTAAATCAGGAAAAAAGTAATAATATCAAGAACAACATGTCCAAACACATACGATAAATGAAACGATTTTACCAAAAATGCTGCTTTAACATGGAATTGACAAAAGAACAGGTAATATAACGTCATTAGTGAATTATATATCACATCATAAATATTAATATGGTTCTGTTACAAGTTAATAATATGTCCAATCCCACTATTCAGGTGTTTCAGACATGTACGGAAAAAATTGGACCTAAGGTAAGGGATAATTATTCCAATCTCATTCTTATCCATGATTGGTTATTTGTAAGTATTTACTGGGGTTACATTTAACAACCATGTATATGTTTTATAAAAAAAGATTTCATTATGTTTTTACTATTCTTCCATGTATGTTTAAATTAGTGTTACATCCTTTTGACCATTACAGTGTGGTATGAAATGAATATTTCTTTTGTTTACCATACAGGGTACATTTTGACTTTTCCAACAAAAGTAAAGGAATTATTTTTTAACTTAGATGGGATTAATGGATTTTTATAGTTTCATAACATCTTATTTTCATGAATCTTACTCTAAAAGATTTCATGATTATTTTAAAAAAAATCCATTCCTCTTGAAATTTCATGTCATTTTAAGAAAATAAAATGATTTTAAAGAAAAAGGGATATTTTCCTCTCGAATTCATTTTAAGTGTTTTGTCAAAACTATTTTCAATCTACGTTGAAATTATTATGTATGTTTTTGTTTTGAGTATAATGTCTCTGTTATTTACATGGTTTTATTTTTATTATGATAAAATGGCATCCATTTGTTTTATATGGATTATGTTATGATGTGATGATGTTTATGACACCCATTTTATTTATTGGGTTATGATGGTTGATTTGTGTTTATTTTGTGGAACATAAAATAATGATTTCAATATGTGATGGGTGGAACCTATATCTCTCTCCAATGAATGAGGTAAAGATATAAATCTCATGAGATAGAAATGTCTAGAAAGGAAAGTGAATCTGTTTCAGTAATACAGGGCTGGAATGACATGTCAACTCGGTTCATTAATCGACTTTGTCCACTATGATGGTCTTAGAAACAATGCCTTTGGTATTATGGAAATCATATCACGTGCATAATGGTTTTCCACAGTTCCATGTTTTATTCCGATGATATTTTATCATGATTAATGTTATTGTATGATCTATTCCTTATGTACTATCAAGATTTTTGTCATTTCTAATTATTTTGATTTTATATGTTCATGTTTTTACATTCAACTGTTTTTGGATTGTTTTTATGTTCTCTATTTTTACCTGTACTAAGCATTTGACCTCACCCTTTTTATGTTTTCTTTTCCCCATGATATAAAGAAGGGTTTTACGTAAGAAAAAAAGGGGGAAGATATTTATGGGATATATTGAAGATATTTCACCATTACTAGAATATTATGTTCTCAATTTACAAAGACACAAAACTAACATGGTCTTTAGACATCTGTTTTTTTTCTGTATTATGTATTCTGTAAACATAATTAATGTCTATGTACTTCAATCTTTGGGTATCTAAATTTTTGACATATTTTTTTGCATCTATATTACTATGATTATGTGTGATTATGATTTATAAAGGCACTGCCTTCCTAGCATAAGGATTTATGCCTTTGGTGCTAGTCTCATGCCCCTGGCCTATGGAAGGTGGGCTTGGGGTAGTCACGACAGGGGCCCTGGGGGATGGTTTGTGACATGAAATAGTAAAATCTATTGTTTGGTTAAAATATTTAGTCATCCCAATAATGATATTGTTATCAACAAGGTCCTGGGTGCTGACATGCAACATCAGGGAATTCTTAAATTCCTAAAAAAATGTTACCATCTGGCCAACTACACTTTTCACAAATGTCAAATCCTTGTTTGCTTGAGATTTAAAACTAATATAAGACTCCATGGAGACAACTGATTTATTTAGAGATTCAACATCATCTTCCCAGTTTGAAACATGATTCTGGAAGGTCATGAATTCATCTAAAATACTAGATATAGATTCAGTCATAACAGATTGAAGGTATGGAATTAAATAGGTTTCCATTCTTCTCATTTCTTCTATAAAACAGGTATTGAGATCATATATAAACTGCTCTAGGTAATATTTTCTTACTAAATCTTCATGTAAATGCTCAGAAAGGATATTATAATGGATATGTGGTCTTCTGATGAGTGACCCATCTTCAGAATTAGGATTGTCTAACCCAAAAAACTACAAAACCATGGTCTTCTGCCCAGTCTTCAATCTCATGTGCTACTGATACAATACCATGTCTGGTGGGATGCTCCCTCTCAATTTTTTCATTATCTTGTACATGTACATAAATAGATTCCTCAATAAGAAGGTCTTCCTCAAAAGAATCATCCACAACCATCTCCATTACCACAAGAGGAGGCTCATCAGGGATAGGTGCAGGTTCTATCATCTCAAACCAAACAGCCTCTAAAGGCATTAAATAACTCCCAATTGCTGGAATCAAACTCAAAGTACTGTCATCTGAGCTATCAGACTCAAATTAGCTTCTGGGTAAAGTAGCTGGAGAACTATCCTCTCTATAAGAAATACTCTGAGGTTCAGGGCTGGGAGGTAGGTCTGGGTCTCCTCCTTCTTCCACTGAAGTCTCTTCATCCTCATCATCATCAACATCACTATAAGCAGGTTTATCTTCATCTAGTCCTAGACCTGGATCACTCTCATCCATAGGCATATAAGGATGGTCTATAGGATTTAATTTATCATACAATTTACCATCATCATTAACACGTTGTTTTTTCCAAGGGTTATAGATTACGTTCATATACTTTCAGATAATAATAGTAATGTATAAATTTTCTTTAACAACAATAGTTTCATCCCCAGATTCAAAAATACCTTTGACCATTATCATAATGGAAATTTTCTTAGCAAAAAAACACATTATTTGTCATTGATTTACATCTGGTCATATCCTTTATCTAAATAATCAATATTCGTCATAGATTTACCTTCAATCCATGGCTAAACAAGTAAATCAAATATATATCCTGAATCATTAGGGTTCCAAAATCACTCCTCCTTGAACTAGTCACATGTTTAATGAGCATAAACAAAAATATGTTTTCTCCTTCCATTTCAGCAGTAATCATTTTTATAGGTGATCCATTCCCAGTTATGTCAAGCCAAGCAGCCTCATACTAAAAATGGTCACTAGCTCTAGGTACTGATTTAGATAAAAAACCATAATCTCCTTCATGAGGTACTTTCAGACATTCATCCCATTTAGTAGATGAAAAGGATATCTTCTTATCATTTACCACAGAAATCATCTTGTTCTCATCTTCATTCATTTTAAATCTAACAAAATCATAAAATTATTTAAACATTTTCGGGTAATAAATACCATTGTTGATTGTAAAACAATATAGACATCCTTGCTCTTCTAAAATTGTCAAAATTAAAGGCTTTCTTGATATCATCCACTCTGTATAATGCCCTTTCACAATCACTATTTCCCTTTTTAATAAATGTGGATTATCAGAATTTCCCTTCCCTTTACCAGTAGTACTCTTACTTCCAGTGGCTCTAGAACCGACGTTTTTTCTCTTCGAACTCGACTCATTACCTTCATCAATAATCATTCACTTAGCTCCGGACATTTACAAATAAGGAAACTTTGGGTTCGCAAATTTCAGAGGCTTGGGTAGGTGAGGACTTGGAAGGGTGGAGTTCGTGTTTTATTGAATGTGATTTAGACTTTACTTATATCTTTTAGGAATCAAAACTTAATAAAAAATATATTCATTAAAACGATAATGAATCTCGGCATAAAATATAAAAATTTAAAACATCACAATATATCAGTAACCATTCTACTGGTGAGTATTATAATGGTAAGCACTACCGGTGAGGTATCCTAATGATGAGTTTTGTTTGATGGTGATGTTTCTCTAACGGAGAGGTGTTTCTAATGGTGAGGTTTGTCTAACCGGGAGGTTTGTCTAATGGTGAGGTTTTTCTAAGAGTGAGGTTTGTCTAATAGTGAGGTTTTTCTAATGACAAGACTTGTCTAATGGTGAGGGTTTTCTAACGGCGAGGTTTTTATAACGGTGATGATTGACTAATGGTGATATTTGTCTAATGGTGAGGTTTTTTCTAATGGTGAGGTTTGTCTAACGGTGAGGTTTGTCTAACGGTGATGTTTGTGGGAAGTTGATCATTCCTAATTCATGTCTAATGTAACTTAATCTCCTTGAACTTAAAGGGTTTGTAAATATATCATCTATTTGATGTTTAATGCCTATAAATTCAAGAGTTTTATCACCCTTTCGATAGACATCACTTAGAAAGTGGTGCCTTACATCAATGTTCTTAGTTATAGAGTGACATACAGGGTTCTTAGAGATATTGACTACACTATTGTTATCACAATTAATAGCAACATGTCTAAAATCAGATATATAGTCCAAAATAGTGTGTTTGATCCACAAAATCTATGCACAGAAACTACCAGTAGCTATATATTCTGCATCATTAGTAGATAATGCAACTAAATTATATTTTTTACTACACCAATATACTAAGTATTTTCCCAATAAATGACATGTTCTAGATGTGATTTCTCTATCTAACTTGGAACCATCAAAGTCAGCATCTGAATAACATATTAACTAAAAATATTGTCATTTTGGGTGAAATAAACTTAAAATAGTAGTTTGTTTAAGATATTTTAGGTTCCTTTTTTACATCAAATAAGTGTTATTCTATTGGATTAGCTTGAAACAATGCACACATGCATACACTAAGTATAATATCATGTCAACTAGAAGTAATGTAATGTAAGCTTCTAATCATACCTCTGTATTTGTTTTGATCTATTGGTTTCCCAGATTCATCAATATCTAACTTACAAGTTGTAGTCATAGGTGTATCACTTACCTTATTACTATCCAACCCAAATAATTTTAATATATCCTTTGTTTATTTAATTTTATTTATAATAATACCATCTCTATTTTGAAAATTTTTAAATCCGAGAAAATATTTGAGTTCTCCCATTAAGCCCATTTCAAATTCATTTTGAATTATCTTTGCAAAATTAGTATACAAATCATTTATAAAAGATTGAAAAATAATATCATCAACGTATATTTTTACTATAAATACATATTTAGAAATATTTTTGATAAAAATAGTGGGATCACAAATTCCATTAGAAAAACCATTTGAAATAATAAATCTATAAGTCTATCATACCTAGCTCTTGGAGCATGTTTTAAACAATATAAAGATTTTGAAAGTTTAAAAACATGATATTGAAAAAGGGGATTAGTAAATCCAAGTGGTTGTTCAAAAAAATCATCAATTATATAACAATTTAGAAAATCACTTTTAACATCCATTTGATATAAATTGAAATTTCGATGAGCTGCATAAGAATGTAAGATCCTAATGGCTTCTAATCTAGCTATAGGTGCAAAGGTTTTTTTATAATCAATTCCTTCTTCTTGAATGTATCCTTATTCAGCTAACCTAGCTTTGTTTCTAATGAGGATTCCAGATTCATCAACCTTATTTCTAAACACCCATTTTGTTCCTATGGTCAAAGTGTCCTTAGGTATTTCTACTAATTCCCATACATCATTTCTGTCAAATTTATTTAACTCTTCTTGCATATCCATTACCCAAAATTCATCATTGATAGAATCATTGATATTTTTAGGTTCTATTTGTGAATGAAAATCTTGATGATCAACCTGGTTTCTTATAGAATCTCTAGTATGTTTCCATCTATCAAGATTACCTACAACAACATATAAATGATGATTATTTAGAATCCAAGTTGATCAAGTAATGGTAGGACTAAAATTTTCAGGTTTATCTCTAGGATTCGATTCACCAGCACAAGAATCTGATATATTTCCAGAACTAGTTGTATTTACCAGAGGATCAATGATTTTATCATTAAGGTTCAGAACAAACAAATCTTCTTGATGATTTTCAAGAGACAGTTTATGTTCATGTGGCTCTATTTCATCAAATTTGATGTGAACAGCTTCTTCCACACATTTGGTTCTTTTTTTAAGAACTATATTTTCTTTTCTAGTTAATGAATAACCAAGAAAAATTACTTCATCAATTTTAGATGAAAATTTATCCAAATTATCATTAGTAATCAAAATAAAAACATTACAACCAAAAACACTAAAATAACTGACATTATGTTTTCTATTATTCCATAATTCATAAGGGGTATTCTTAAATACTGGTCTAATCAGAACACTATTTATAATGTAACAAGCTATATTTATAGGTTCATCCCAAAAAATAGGTAAATCATATTCATTATGTATAGTTCATTCAACTTTCTGAAGAGTTATATTTCTTCTTTTTACTACACCATTCTGATGAGGTGTCCTAGTGGAAGAGAAGTTGTGATTGTAGCCATTTTTTGAGTAGTATTATTCAAATTCATGATTTTCAAACTCACAACCACGATCACTTCTCAAGGATTTAATCTTACGTCCACTATGGGTTTCTACATATTTGGAGTATTTAAAAATGTAAGAGAAAGCTTCACTTTTGAATGATAGAAAATATTCCCATGTATATCTAGAAAATTCATCTACAAGGACATAGACATAGTGCTTCCCATTTAAACTAGAAACTCTAGATGGTCCAAAAAATCCATGTGATCCAACTAAAGAGGTTGGGATGTTGAAACATATTTCATTGATTTAAAATAAATATCATGTTTCTTTCCATTTTGACAGAGATTACAAATATTTCAGCTGGAAATTCAAGTTTAGGTAGGTCTGTAACTATTTTCATCCTAGTCAGTTTTTATGTGAGTGTATATTATAGTGTCCAAATCATCTGTGCCAATGCCAAGATTCGTTATGAAAAGCATTTAAACAAGTAATATTTTTCTTAGCAAAATACATAAAATCTAAGAAAACATTTTTATTTCATAATGTAGTAAATACAAAAATATTCTAAGAATAAAAAACATTACATGATTCATTTTAATAAATAACATTAAGTACATCATCAAACAACTAATAAATGCATAACATATTATACTCTAGTCCATCAATTAATAAATATTTAGAAATCAAAATTGAATCAATGCTACCAATCTGGCCTAAGTCGATGATCTTTCGTTTTGAGTTATCCCCAATGGCGACATATCCTCTATCAACATTATCTATGTTTTTAAAAAAAGAAAAGTCTCCTATCATATGTCTTGAACATCGACTGTCCATTTACCATGTCTACCTATAATAAATTTTTAAGTAGGTTTCCTATAAAGAAAATTTAGATAGAAAATGATTTTGGTACCTGGATTTTATTGGGTGTAGATAGGATATAAAGAAGAACTTTTGGTACACATATTTGTCTAATGGGTTTCATATAATCAGTAGATATAAATGATTATCAAAGATAAAATTTGTTTGGTCTATAACTATGTGGGTAGCTAGTTTAGACATAATAATTTCCATAACTAGAACTAGCATCGTACTATCCAGATTTAAGAATAAATCCATTCTATATAATATGTCTATGTCTAGGCTGATAGACTAAACTAGTAGTATAAGTTGGTGGTAATTTTTTTCCAAGAATTTGTATAAGAGTGTCCTTTCCATTTTTAATTCTTCTAAATCTTTCCTGAGTTTCTCATTAGACAATCTCAGTTCAGTATTCTTTTTGAGTAGTTGATAATTCTTTTCATTTTCAACTTTCAGTGCATATTTGGTTGTTCTAGTAAAATCATGATGTTTCTTTAAGGAATTACACTTGTCTTTTAGATCATTGCAGGTATCCTCTAGTATATTAAAATATTCAAGTAATTCATCACTAGATATGTTTTATGAATTAGAATCAGAATAATCTCGAAGATAATAAGATTTTAATGCAATAGTATCCAATGTTACCTCAGATGTGTTTTTCATGAAACACATATTATATTTTTCATAATTTTCATCCTGAGTGGAATGAGAATCACTAAAACTGTCCTCTAAAGCACTGATGTTTTTTTTCATAGATTTCTTATAATTTTTGTACTTGTACTCATATTTCCTCTTGTACATTGACTTTAGACAGTCAGCTTTCACATTTCCATTCCTCTTAAATTTGTTGTAGACTTTGTCATCACTTTTATCAGTCCTTTTCTAATCCTTATTCCACTGACTTTATTGTCATAATTTCCCTTGTAAATGTATTTTCTGAAAAAAAATAATTTTCCTTTAAAACTTCTTAAATTTTCAGGCTATCTGATCCATTTCAGCATCACTATCAGATTCACTCTCATCACTGCTTGAACTATCACTTGTTGCTTGAATTTTCTCTTTGTACTTGATTTTTGAAGAAGAGGTCTTGAAGGCTACTGATTTATTTATTGGTTCATCAGCATCTTCTTTGATTACTTTAAACTCCTCTTCATACATCATCAACTTACCAATCAACTCCTTGATAGATAGTGAACATATGTCACATGATTTTATTATTGAAACGAATGTGCCTCTCCATCTTTTGGGAAGACATTTGAGTATTCATTAGGATTTGCTCTTTTGCTGGAACAACTTTTCCCAGCGAGCCCATAGTGTTAACAATTTCATTGATCCTGACATACATGTCAAAAATAGATTCATCAAGATTCATTTAAAAATTATCATATTTAAAAGTGTGAATGTTTAATCTCATCTCTTTCACATTGTTTGTTACTTCAAGAGAAATAACCAAAAGTATCCCAGATTTCATATGCTGTCTTACAAGTAGATATTCGATTAAATTATTCATCTTCTAAAGCACAATACAAGGCATTCATTGATTTAAAATTATTATTGTAATCAGCTTTCATAGGTTTATCCCATGTTGTTCTAAGAGTTTTTGGAATCTTATACTAAGTCTCTATAGCAGTCCAGATGTCAAATCCCATACATTATATATGATTTTTAATATTTATTTTCCATTGGGTATAATTAACACAATTAATTATGGGTGGAATATTGGTAGAAACACCTTCTAATCTATTATCTATAATACCTATGTTATATAAATATATTAAAATTTATAATTAAGAGAAATTTTAAGATCTTCAATATACAACTAAAATCACAGTTTAAAACATTTCACAAATAAAGAGTTTTGAAAACCTTTTATCAACATCCTTTGATACCAAATGTTTGTCAGAGTGGATACTCAAGAGGGGGGGAATTGAGTTCCTATTCAAAATTTCTGATTTAAAAGAATTCTATTGAAATCCCCTAATTTAAATAACTAGCTAAACTGTAGTTAATTTGTAATATATTAAAGGATTAGTTATGTTCTAAAGATATTGATTAGTTCTCAGTTAATTTAATCAGAAGATTAGATTATATATTGAAACTAACCTACTCATTTACAATAAACACAAAAAATTTCTAGTTTATCTATCAGAGTAACTTTACAATAGATTTGTATATAAAGTACCTAGCTATAGAATATTCAAAATAGTTTTAACTAAAAAAATGTGCAAGAGTTTAAAAAATAATGTTTACTCTCAAGAAGAGACTTTGTCCACTAAAATAGTTTTATTCAAACTATGATCCACACCCTAGATCAGGGTTTTACAACAGAGCACAGACAATACAGGTCCTCATACCCCTACCACAGTTCTACGTGGGAAAACTAAACAATATCACACTGGTCGTCCAGGTCTCGCATGGCCTCTACCATTATCCACAATGGGATTCAAGAGTGTAATTTAATGATTGAGTGAGGATTTATAAATCCTTCAGTTATTCACTTGAGACATTGTGTGCTTAAAATACAGAGCACACAAACTTATCAAAATGTAAATAAATGTAACACCATAGATCTAAAAAAATATAGATGAGTTTATAATACTCTATGTGTTTTCAGTGAATCTCTGGAATCCTTGGATTGATCAGGATTTTCATTGAGTCCTTCTATTGTTTTTTCAGAACAGTGTCATTTTTATTTGACTTCCATGTCTTGTTTGATCAGCTTGATTAGTTCGAGTGTAGGTGTAGTCCTTTAAGCACTTCACTCCTTGAATGTTCTTTTCATACAGGTTAAACATGTGTTCATCCTTCTTCCTCTATGCCTGTATGTCCTCGTGTATATCCAGAAACATGTTTTTTATGTGAGTTCTTAATGACTTGTTTTCCAGTAGCTCGAGGTTCCCTTTTTATATTCCTTGAGCTTTGACAATAAGAATGATTTGTACGAGGTACAATTCCTAACATTCCAGAAACAATCAGTAATTAATAGTAGATTCATTAAATTATCTAAATATGACCGTTTATTATTTTACACAACGTTAAAATATGACATAGTATCGAGTTTTTGGTGGTCTCTATAACAATAGCTGTATGTAGCTGTAGCTCCTTCTATCTGTAGCTCCAGGTATCGATGACTCTATGTAGTGGTGACTTACTTTATCAGTAGCTCTCGGTAGCAGTATAATTATTTACCGTTGACCCATACCGGTGAGCTTGTAATGGGAGACTACATAATAGTAGTTGTCACTCTGTATCGGTCGACATATGCTTACCGGTAGAATTACTCTATCAATAGCTCAGGTGTAACGGTAACTGTGTGCATAACGATGAACTTTTTATATCGGTAGCTCATCTGCATACCGGTGAACTTTCTGTATCGACAGTTGTTTGTCTGTTTATGAAAACTATCCAAAGATTAAGTTAGGCTAAAACATTATAATGTAAATAAAAATTTTATTAACTGAATGTCCTTGAATGAAAGATATATCATTTGAACATATTCAACAGTATTTATATTTTGAATTTAAGCACTTAAATATTAATAAAAGTAATGAAAAATTTAATCAATAAACATCATATTGGATTATAAAAACATAATTATTCATAATTCAGATTATCAAATCAGGCGAGTCCAATAATTATATTTTAATGTTTTGGGAAATTCTAAATTTGTCATCTCCATCTGTTATAAAAGGAAACCATTCTATTATCATTATAACTTTATTTCGAGTCTTATATCATAACCAACCACTATAAAATTCTAATATCAACATGACTATCCATGTTATTTATATCATGGTGTTCCCAAAATACCATCCCAATGGCTATTAAGATAATATAAAAAAGAGTTATCTTAAAAAAGAGAATACATGAACATGTTTGATTAATGAAGATCCATGTTGTAAGGGATATATTGTTCAGTCCTCTTTTTATAACGATTTTTTCAGGAATAATTTAAATTAAGGAAATTATATGATCCTCATTTGATAATTCTCCTTTTCTCATATCCTCTAATTATATATATACATTACATGTTTTTCATTGTTTTCCTTCACATTATAGACTAAAGTGGAGGAATTAATAACTTTAGGAAAAAATATTATATTATATTATTTATTTGGGTATAATTTTTTTCCGATATCTAGGTTTTCATAAAAAGTTTTCAATAATGTTTTAAATAAATAACTATTATTATTGAATCTAATATTATATACTTGATTAAATTTTTACAAAAAAATAAAAGGAACCCTATTATATTTTTTATATCGTGATACTATAAGACTTTTTATGATAGTGTGAATCAAATTTTCAGTTTTAATTATATGATATGAATATAATTTTCCACCTCCATGAAAACCCAATGAATTGTGGATCACATTATGTGTTTTGAAGTTTCTAATCAAATTATATATATTTTTAATAATAGGGAAACATTATGTCATTAAATAATTCATTCTAAAGTGAAAAGGTAATTTTCATCAGGAAATACATTTCAAATCCTTTAAATGAATTTTCTTCTATCATAACATCCTTTGATATTAAATCATTCTTTAAAGATATTATAAAATGGTACCATCAATAATATATCTTAGGATGGATAAAAATTATGATCATTATATTCTTACAAAAAAAATTATTTTCTACGGGTTTGGATATGGATAACTGATGAAATTTTTATAAAACCATATTATTATCATCGGTTATGATATGATTATGTGATGAATTTTTATGATATAATGGAACACATCATTATAATTTTCATTATGTGATGGGTGATGTTTAAATTATATATCCCTATAAAGAATTTGATACTATTTTATAATTCATTAGATAACTATGGGAAATATGTCCATGTGCTTGATCCACTATGGGAAACAAAGAGATATTTTTGACCATCTAGGACGAAAAATTCAACGTTATTTATCCACTATAAAAAAAGTTGAATATTCTTGATAAATTATTATTTTGTAGACTCAAATTATTATTTTGAAATATGAAACAATTTCAGTAATTATGATCATTCCATACAATTATGACACAAATATGTGGTTCATTATTAATTTATGTTTATTTCACATTATTATGATTAATGTATTTTGTTTTGATAAATATTTTTATTCAAAGAATCATGTTTAAATACATGATTTTTTGAGAATGTTCATTCTATATTTTTTATCTAAAACCCATATATTTATATTAAGCTTTCATATGATAATATAATTATATACCTCTGGATTACCTTTACTCGGAATATGAGGAATACATTTCTTATCTTTCATTTCCCAAGATTTTGATAAATGGTATTGTAGGGAATTTATATGAATAATTATATATTGGTATATCATTTTTGGGAGATATTGAATATCACTCAAAATAATTGGTGATTTTTCATGAATCCTCTATTTATATTAAATCTGTATGGTCCTTAGGTGAATTTTCATGAATTTGTTTTAACATTCAATTAAAAATATTTAATATTGATGTTTAAAAATCTTGTGTCACTAGATTTTTTTTCATTGACTAGCTTTAGTAAATATTATTATATTTGTTTACTAAAATATATGTTACACACTTTTGGACAAATATCAATATAGGATAAAAATATAATGTTCTGGTATTGGTTATACATAGCCTAATTTAATCCTATAGTCCCATCGATTCCGTATAAGCTTCATTGATTTATCAAACCTATGAAAATTATTGTAGGATTATAAGATATTTTTATATAATTATAATATCATGGTGCTTACACTTCATATGGATTTAGACAATAGGTAGAACAAAAGGCAAAATTCTAAAAGTCAATCTAATGGAAAATGAAATGATAAAAACGAATGACACAAAATGATACCGTATCTAGAATATAGAAAATTCCATATATGAGCATGAAATATTCTCACACCATGATTCATGATGGGATTATAAATATGTTAATTAGGATTCATTGAATTTTTGAGTCATTAATGATGACAAATAAAACACCCATTATCGTATATTATAATTCACTAGTGGAGAGTGAAAAATCCACACAATTTTGAAAATATTTTTTCTGTCTAGTTCTTAGAACCGGAAAAAGTTTTCCTAGACATTTTCAATTTGTCTGTAAACAAAATTAGTGTCAGAAACTTATTAATAATATAGGATAATTGGGTGAAAATGAATCAATGTTATGAGTTGATTTAAATAGGTAAAAATATTTTGTATGTACATCCCATATATTCTTTATTTCATAATAGAGAAATATTTTAATGAGATCAAGAAAATGTTTTATTAAATTATGAATATTTATGAAGAAACATTTATATGAAATTCATAGTATGCTTTGAGGTTAATAATTATCCCTAAAATATATTTTCATCAATTCATTGGTGGAATTAAACTATGTATTAGAATGGTGATATATATAAGATATTTTAATACATATAATAAAAGAATTCAATTTTCACTCCAGGTTGATATGTAAATAAAATATTCCCACCATTAACATGGTTTTTTAAAAAGGAAGATCTTGTATCATGAAGAAGAAAATTAATTGTAACACCCCGAGATTTTATGAGATATATATTTTTTAATTTCTTTCACGTCTTCTATTTTACACTACTCCAAGATTATGTTGTACTATACACAACATCTTATTATCTTTCAGTATACACAACACTATTCTTTTCTCATGTTACAGACAATTTCAAGTTCGTTTTGTAAATATTATTCTACGCAATATTATGTATAGATCTTGTTTAATGTATAAAAGAAATAATTTTTTATTATGTTATACGCAATAACAAAGGGATAGTTCACTAGATGCATCCCTGACTTGGCTTGCATTACACGCAATCATGACCTTTCTCGATAGCATGTGTAGTACGCAATACCGGGTTTCACTAAACATTGATATATTGTTATAATTATATTATTAACTAGAAGTTATGAATAGTATTAACTAAATTTTAAATTTTATAACAGTATTATTCATCTTAAACTTTTTCTAGAACATGGTATGAGAACAAAAGAAATTTTTCTGGTAAAATAAGTATTTTCAAAAAATACAGTTTTCCACCTTTTGATGGTGCACCTACATTAAATCTTGATTATGACATTTGTATAAGTAAAATGTTACAATATAAAATTTTATTTGGAATCAAGATATAAAAATTTACTTTTTCTTAATTTTTCATATTATTCTGATAACATTCAAATTTTAATGAATAGTAAAAACACGCTATATTTTAATTAAAAATAAGTTTTTTCATCGTAATAATTTATATTGTTAAATTATAATATTTAATGGCTTTAAAGAACACATAGAATATATTTTTACCATTTAATATAATTTATGTCATTATAAATGATTTTACATTGATTTCATAGCTAGAATCATTTCAATCTTTTGTAATGTTTGAACTTTTAAAAACTCATTTTCGTAACAATAGGATTAATTTTAAATTAATTTCTGCAACTTCTATGATTTAAATTTGTAAAAATGGAATCCATATATGGAATCATTAGGTCCAAATTATGTTAATAGGCTACTTTTTATTTTTGGGAACTGTGAATAGTAACTATTGCAAATTTTATTTACCCTATTTAAAGGTAAATCATGTAATTAAGGGTAAATATAATATTATAAAATTACCCTAACACATGTATTAATATAATTGGATGATTATATTTTTTCCCAAGGAAGATTTGGGTTGAAATTGAATCCATTGGAACCCACTTGGATGTGATTAAGACCTTTAATTAATTTTATTTTAAAGAAAGGGAAATATTTCTCACTCAAACTTCAATAATTAAAGCATTTTTAAAATAAGGTTATACAAAATAAAAATACTATTATAAATACTCATTTTAAATATAATTTTTTTTATGGTAATTTATTTTTAATTTTTATGAAATATTTAATTACCTAAATAGCTTATACATTAATGATGCAGAATTTATTTACTAAGTGAAAAATCAATAATATATTTTTTATATAAATAATAATACACATTAAAAAGCTAAAAAACCAAGACAAAACTTATTTTTCTTATATATATAAACCATAATATTCCAATGGTCGAATGTTTGAACATTTGGAGCTTTATAAAAGCTATTATGACACTTATATTATTTTATTTTAAATGATGTCGAAGTAGTCACGTTCATAAATTAATAAATATAACAATTTATATGTTGTGATTTTAAGATGATAAATTCTATTAAAAGTATTATTTTGAAATATATTTGTTTTTAATAAACATAGTATTTTATTTTTAATTTTTATGAAAATAATAAGTATATTAAATGATTATACAAAAATGATGTAGTAATTGTTTTATT
This sequence comes from Viscum album, assembly GCA_963277665.1. Classification (NCBI taxonomy): domain Eukaryota; kingdom Viridiplantae; phylum Streptophyta; class Magnoliopsida; order Santalales; family Viscaceae; genus Viscum; species Viscum album. Next base: position 1,945,096,434 of record OY728121.1, on the reverse strand, counting down.
AAGAGAAATATCAAATAAATGGTTTTATAAATATTAAAATAAATATTATATGAACTAATTAATGTTCTAAAAAAATTTATAGATTAATATGACATGTTAGGAGCCTATTAAATATTTTTTTATCTAATATATCATCTTTTTGGATTTTATTCAAATTCAAATAAATGAAAATTGTCAAAATTTACACTTTTGTTATTTTATAAAAATAACATATTATAAAACTCTTTAAAAATCACAAAAATATAAAAAAATAATAAATTGATATATATATGGTCTAAAACGTCAATAAGTATCAAATTATGGACAATTAACAACACGTAAGTAATTATTTAAAACAATTTAAAATTTAGAATATTATTACCACAAATAAAATTAAATAGATTAAATAAAGATAATTCAAGTTGATAAGGTTTAAAATAATTGTCCAACAAGTCTAAATAGTATTGGTTGATTAGATTACAGACCTATATCATCTAATATTTTGATTTGTGTCATTTTTGGTTGTTTTTATGTTGATTTTAAATTTATTATAAATTAATATTTCTTAATTTTAAAATGGTGCCCCTCTCCTCCCTTATAAAAGTGAACCTCCTCCCTCTCTAACTCACACCACATTGAGCCTTCATTCTTGAATAAACCTGCACCATTTTTCTTCTAAAATTCTCTATAAACATACTAGAGGTCCTGGTTTTCTTCAAGGTCTAACTTTAGAGCCCTAAGAGGAGGTTTAGAAGAGGCTCGTCGAAGAAGAGGTAATATCCTTTACCGATTGTTTCAAATTCATTTCTTATTATACTTCCTCTTATTTTGTTGTTTCATAATAAAGTAATAAAATTAGTATCACTCATATACTGATATATTATTATAAATATGAAACAACCCTATTTCACCTTCTATCCATCCTACGGAAAACAAAATCACCGCACGTGCGTACGTACAGAATACTGTCTCCACGCCGTGGTGTAATCTGGTTTCCACCACCACCTTACTTGGATGGGTATAATTGTATAAACAATAACTATATATGGTTACTATAAAATTATTCTAATTTTTAGATATTCTATCATCCACTCCAATACTATTCAATAATTAGGGAAACGATATCATCACTCGTGTGTAGATACAAATTACCGTCTCCACAACACGATGAGATTCATTCTTCCTGTTAACTATTCAAGAATGATTATAAAGTATATATTTAATAATAATGAAATATATGACATAATAATGTTACATTACTCATGTATATATATATAATTGTGTGTGTGTGTTCCTGTGTGTCATCTACTTACTTCCATTTAAGTAAATTAGGAAAGAAAAACGACATTCATGCGTACGTACGACCTACCATCTCCATGAATGATGTATTTCGTTTCATTTATCTATGTATTATATATTTATATACAATGAATATATATGATATTTAAATAATGTTTTAAATTATGTATGTATTAAAATAATGATATAGGTAATAATGTCATTAACAAAAGCCCAACCACGTACGATACATGAAATGATTATACCCAAAATATTGCTTCAAAATGGAATTGACAAATGAATGGGTAATATATAGTCGTAAGTGAATCATATATGATATCATAAAAAGGACTATGATTCTTTAATAATGCAATGAAATTATTTAAATTATTATGCATGAGGTTTGGACACATACAGAATAAATTCGACTTCAGGTAAGGGATAATTTTGCAATCTCATTTTTTTTCTGAGATTGCTTATACGTAAGTATTTACGGGGGTTATAATTTTCAACCATGTACATAAAAATGATTTCATAAAGATTTTAAAATTATTCCATATATTTTTAATGTCATTATTACCCCTATTTGACTTTTACATTGTGTTATGGAAAGAATCTATCTTTTGTTTACAATACATGGTACTTTTTGACTTTTTCGGCAAAAGTACGAGGAGAATGTTTTTTAACTTATACGGAATGAAAGGAATTTTACGGTTTCATAACACCTTTTCTTCATGATTATTTCTCTACCATATTTCATGAAAATTTTCAATAAAATTATTTTCTTTAAAATTACATGGAATATTGTGAAAAGAAAATAATTTTGAAGATGAAAAGATATTTTCCTCAGGAATTCATTTCAAGTGTTTTATCCAAATTATTTTTCATCTATGATGTAATTGTTTAGAATATTTATGTTTCAAGTATATTTTTTCTATCATTTACATGGTTTGATTTTTATTATGATGAAATGATATCGATTTCTTTTATATGGATTATGTCACAATGGGATGATGTTTATGAAACCAATTTTATTCATTGGGGTATGATAAATGATTTTTGATTTTTTATGGAACATGTAATAAATTTTTCAATATGAGATGGGTGGGACCTATATCTCCCTCTAATGCATTGGGTAAAGATTTATATCTCATGAAATAAACATGGCTTGAATGTAAAGTAAATCTAGTTCAGTAATACAGGGATGGAACGACAAGTCAACTTGGTTCAGTAAGGGACTTTGTCTACTATGATGGTATTGGTAGTAATCCTTTGGATACTATGGAAATCATATCATGTGCATAATTGTTTAACACAATTACATGTTTTATTACCATATTTTTTTAATCATTATTGATGTTTCATTATGATTTATGCATTACATACTTCCATGTTTTACGTCATTGCTCAAGATTTTGATGTTTAAGCATCATGTTCATGTTTTTAAATTAAAATGTATATGGTTTGTTTTATTTTCTCCATGCTAACCCTTAATGATAATTTTAGATCACCCTTTATATGTTTTCTTTTCCCCAGGATATAATGGAAGGTTTTAGGTTAGAACATAAAAGTTGAAGCTCTTTATGAGAGATGTTGAAGATCTGTCCCCATGATTAGAATATTATGTCCCGAGTTTCCAAATACACTAAACTATTACGGTCCCTGGGTGTCTAATTTTGTTATGTATTATGTATTCTGAAAAAGTAATGTATTTCCCATGTATGTCATGTTTCGGTCTCTACAGTTGGTATAATAGAAAATGTTTAGTTATCCTTTGGAAACTAGGATGCAAAAACATTATTGAAATCCCTAGAAATATTTCTAAGGTATGTCTATGGATGACCCTAAGGATATGTATACGTATAGGTTATAGTTATAGAATTACAGTAATAATCATATAATTAAACCCAAGTTGTTATATATTGAAGGTACTTCCCCTTTATTATGTTGTTTTCCTAGCATGATTTTTGCCTCTCACACTGTTATTTTTGGGTTTTAGATGATGGCTGGAACCTGAAGGAACCGCGTTGATCAAGGTAATGGAAAATTCAATGATTATCCTCCCGAACTACCAAATGTGATTGGAGATGAAGGGAAAATCATATTTTTATACTTACACAGGCTATGAATCATTCTGGACATCCAAATGAGCAGAGAAAGAAACAATATTCTATTGAGTCCTTCATGAGGCAACATCCACCTTCTTTCAGTGGGTCTTCTGATCCACCTGTTGTTCAATAATGGATCATTTCCAATGAAAAGTTATTTTCAATACTTCATTGTATAGAACATGAAAAAGTCATTTTGTCTATTTACTGGTTAGAAGGTGAAGAAGACTAGTGGTTGAATCTTATTAAGCATACAAGGCCCCGAGATGAAATTGAATCCATGGAGTGGGATGAGTTCAAGAACCTGTTTTTTCAGTAAGTACTTACCTCGTATTCTTCGATCAATGATTGAAAAGGAATTCCATGAGATTGATAAAATTGTTGATGAATCTATTGGTATATATGATGCGAATTTTACAAGACATACAAGGTATTCATATGGCTTTATCATCCAACCTGAAAGTAAAGTTAATCGATTCTTCAGTGGCTTAAAACCACATCTTCTAATAGAAATAGATATAAGAGACTTCAGTACCTATGAATAAATTGTGTGTTTTTCTATCAAGGTAGATCTAGATCTTGGTGTTACATATCAATCTCACAGTTTTGACAAGAAATGAAAGATGGAGTTAAATGAAAAATCACAAAACAATTGTGAAAAGAAGGTGAATGTTTCTTTATGCTCAATGATTAGAAATAAGCATGGTGGAGAGTTTCTAAAAGGTACTAGAAAATGTTTCAAGTGTGGAAAAAAGGCCATCGAGTGGCTGGGTGCTGATGTAATGGGAAAAATCTTTCTAATGATGTGAATAGATAAAAGACTACAGAGAAAGATCCAACAAAACTTCAATGCTACAAGTGCATGGAAATGGGGCATTATGCTAACGAATTCCCTAATCCAAGGGTTAGTGATGATTGAAATCAACCACCACATAAGGCAATGGAAAAAGGGAAGTGACATGCAATCAATATTGGCGATGTTGAGTATGAAAACGATGTGGTGGAATGATTACGTGTTTATGTAATTGGAATCCAAAATAATGTTATGGTTTCTCATTTATTGTATTGTGGAATATTGGAATATCTATTTATTGGTTTATTGTGGTTATCAATAATATTATGGTACCGATAACCATGACAAGTGATGGTAATATTTTTTTAATGAAGATGATATGAGAATAATGAAGGGATAAGGAGAAAATAATATGTTTAATAGTATTCATGAGCTCATGACTGATAAAAGGATAAAGTGATATCATGATATTAGTATATAGATTTTTTGGGATTTTGGTATGTGGAAATAGTTAACTTTTGAAAGCATTCATTTTTTCACTAATGTTCAAGGGGTATTTATATTTTCAAGAGAATACCTGATTGAGGTATTCACATGTTCGAAATGAGACCAACATGATATATCTTATGATATATGGAGGATAAATGATGGTATTTAAATGATTTTTTGAATGAACTCTCTAGTAATCTTGTTCATTGGACAGAAGTATTTTGGATAAGCCTAAATATTGGAATGGATTAAGTTATACATTAGATATCATAGTTTAAGGCTATAACTTTATGATATTATTTCTGAAATGTAATAATAGTTTAGTTTTTGAAAAAGGACAATCTAAATGATGGGAGACAACCTGTTTAGTCATAAAGGGATGTAGGAATCGAACGCACAAATGAAGTGCGATATTCCATTATCACCAACCACGGGCCTACAGGAAGTCCCTGGTTAGTAGGAATTAGTTTTATTTTTTTATGAAGTATAATAGTTGACGTATAAGTCCATTTTTGGAATCATATACATTTATTCTGACCATAGATGGACTTATGTATATTTAATAACTTTTTCTAACATTTTGAGATAGATGGAATAACCTGTCATTATATCACATGATCTGCTAACATTTGAAGAAGTACAAATTCAACTTCATTTCTTTATATAAGATATGAAGTGGAAATATTCATGGAATGACCAACAACGACATTACAATAAAATCAAGTATGTATTTATCCTTATGAAAAAATTCATCAACTTTATGGAAATGATATTGAAAACCAAATATGTTGTCCTAGTACCCTCATATTCTTTGAATTAGAAGGTACCTTAGAACATCACAAATTTATGGCTTTATAATTGTTGGATTTTTTAAAACCATGTTCTCTACCACTCTCCATCAGAAATTGATGGTCAGATATATCTTCCTTTTCCAAATTTTCACCTATGTTATCTTATGTGGAAACCTAAGGATGAGTTAATTTGGGTAAGAATTACATTTCATAATTTATTTTTTAAAATTATTTTTTGGTATTTCTTTTTACGATGTGGGTTTCTATGAAGGAAACTTTCAAGTAGTAACCCATTTATAACCCCAGCAAATTTCGATGTTGAATTTCATTTTAAGGGGGGTAGAATGTAACACCATAAGATTTTATGAGATATATTACTTTTAATTTCTTTGATGTATTCTATTGTACACTACACCATGATTACATTTTAATATATGTAACACCGTATTGGCTTGCAATATACGCAACACTATTCTCGGCTCGGGTTACACACAATTTCATGTTCGTTTGTAGAAATTATTATACAAAACATTAAGTATAGAATTGTTTTAATGTATAAATTAAATAAGTTTTGATTGTGTTATATGAAACACCGAAATGATCTTTCACTACATGCAGCCCTGACTTGGCTTGCATTACACGCAATCGTAACCTTTATCGATTGTGTGTCTTGTATGAAATACTTAGTTTCACTAAACAACGATATATTGTTATAATATTATTATGAACATGGCGTTATGAATAGTATTAACTACATATTGAATTTTATAACATTATTATTCATCTTATACATTTTATAGAACATGGTATGATAACAAAATAAATTTTTCGGGTAAAATAAGTATTTTTCAAAAAATATAGTTTTGTCACCATTTGATGGTGCACCCACTTTAAATATAGTTTTTGACATGTTTATAAGTACAATTTGACAACATAAAATTCTTCTTTTTAATCAGGATATAAAAATTTACTTTTGATAAATTTTTCATATTATTCCCATAACTTTTATATTTTAATGAATATTAAAAACACGATATATTTTAATTAAAAACAAAATATTAAATCGTAATTATTTATATTGTTAAATTAAAATATTCAATGGTTTTATAGTATAAATAGAATAAATTTTTACCATTTAATATAATTTATGTCATTATTATTGATTTTACATTGAATTTATAGGTAAAATCATTTCAATCTTTATCAATGTTTGACCTTTTAAAAACACTTTTTATTAACCACATGATTAATTATAATTTTATTTATGCAACTTTTGTGATATGAATTTGAAAAAATGGATTCCATATTTGGAATCATTAGGTCAAAATTATGTTAATATGCTACTTTTTATTTTTGGGCACTATGAATAGTAACTAAGGTAAATTTTATTTACTATTGTTAAAGGTAAATCTGGTAATTAAGGTAAAATAAAATATTATAAAATTACCCCAAAACATGTATTAATATAATTGGATGATTATATTTCATCCTAAGGCATATTTGGATTGAAATGGAATCCATTAGAACCCACTTCGATTTTGTTAAGACATTTAATTTATTTTATTTTAAAGAATGTGAAATATGTCTCTCTCAAACATCAATAATTAAAGTATTTTTAATATAAAGTTATACAGAATATAAAATTGATTATAAATAATCATTTTAAATATAAAATGGTTTTATTTTTTATGTTAATTTATTTTTAATTGTTAAGAAATATTTAATTACCTTAATAGCTTATAAATTAATGATGCAGAAATTATTTACTTAGTGAAAAATAAATAATATAGTTTTTATTAATATAATAATACCCAATAAAAGGCCCAAATACCTGACCAAAATATATTTGTCGAATATTTATAAACCATAACCATCCAATGGTATAATGGTTTACCATTTGGTGCTTTATAAAAGAGATTATGACACACATATTATATTATTTTAAATGATGTCAAAGTTTTCACCTTCATAATTTAATAAATATAACAATTTATATGTTATTATTTTTAGATGATAAATTCTATTAAAAGTATTATTTTGAAATATATTATGTTTTTAATAATAATAGTATTTTATTTTTAATTTTTATGCAAATAATACGTATATTAAATGATTATACAACAATGATGTAGTAATTGTTTTGTTAATAGAAATATCAAATAAATGGTTTTATAAATATTAAAATAAATTTTTATTATCTAATAAATGTTTTCAACTGATTTTATAGATGAATATGACATGTTAGGAGTCTATTAAATATTTTGGTTTGAATATAACTTCTATGGGGATTTTATTTAAATTGAAATAAATAAATTCTGTCAAAATTGACACTATTGTAATTTTATAAAAATAACATATTATAATATTTTTTAAAAATAACAAAAACAATTAAAAATTAAAAAATTAAAATTTTATGGTCTAAAATGTTATAAAGTATCCAATTATATACATTTCAGAACACATAAGTAATTATTATTAACAATTTAAAATTTAGAATATTATTACCACAAATAAAATTAAATAGATTAAATAAGGATAAATATTGATGATAAGGTTTAGATTAATTTCCCAACATGTATAAATTATAATGGTTGATAAGATTACAACCCTATTTCATCTAATCTTTGGATATTTGTCATTTTTGGGGGTTTTTATGTGGGGTTTGAATTTATTATAAATTAATATTTCTTAAGATTCTAAAGGTGACCCTCTCTTCTCTTTTAAAAGGGCACCTTATCCCTCTCCTCCTCCCACCAAATTGAGAATTCATGCTCAGAAAAACCCTTCCCGTTTATCTTCTCCACTTACCTAGAATCATACTATAGGTCTTGGTTGTCTTCAAATACCAACATTAGATCCCTAATAGGAGGTTTAGGAGAGGCACGTCGAAGAAGAGGTAATATCCTTTACAGATTCATTCAAATTCATTTTTTCTTCTATATCCTATTATTTTTTTGTTTCATAATAAAGTAATAAAATAATTATAACACATATACTGATATGTTATTATAAATATGAAAAAACCCTATTTCACCTTCTATGCAAACTTCGGAAAATGAAATCACTGCTAGTACGTACGTACAGAATACCGTCTCCACGCCGTGGTGTAATCTGTTTTCCACCACAACCTTACATGGATGAGTATAATGGTATAAAGAATATCTATTTATGGTTATTATAACATGATTATAAATCATCAATATTCTATCATCCACTCCAATACCATTGAATAATTAGTGTAATGATATCCTTACTTGTGTGTACGTACGGATTCCCGTCTCCACGACACGATGAGATTCATTCTTTATGTTAACTATTCAAGAATTATTATAATGAATATAATGAATAATAATGAGATATATGACACAATAATGAAACTATATTCAGGTATATATATATATTTCATCTACTTACTTCCCTTCAAGTAAATAAGGAAATAAAAATAACGATCATGCGTACGTACGACCTACCATCTCTCTGAAAGGTGTATTTCATTTCATTTATCGTTCTATTATATTTGTATATATACTCAATATATATGATATTTAAATCATTTTTACATTCTGGAAGTAAGAAAATTATGATATATGTAATAATGTAATGAAAAAAAGTCCAAACCCATATGATATGTGAAATTATTATTAACCAAAACGTTGCTTCAACATGGAATTGGAAAATGAATGGGTAATAAAAAGTCGTAAGTGAATCATATATGATGTCATAAAAATGACTGTGATTATTTAATAAGTCAATGACATTATTTAAATCTTTACACAAGAGGATCAGACACATATAGAAGAAGATGGACATGAGGTAAGGGAAAATTTTTCAATCTCATTTTTATCCAAGATTGCTTATACATAAGTATTTACTGGGGTTATATTTTTCATCCATATACATAAAAATGTTTTTCATGACTTTTAATATTCTTCCATGTATATTTAAAGTAATTTTGACCCCTCTTTTACTTTTAATTTCAGGTATGTAAGGAATCTTTCTTTTGTTTACCATACGTGGTACTTTTTGGCTATTCCAGAAAAAGTACGAGGAGAATGTTTTTTACTTATACGGAATGAACAGAATTTTACAGTTTCATTCTGCCTATTCTTCATGAAGCTTATTGTACCATATTTCATTCTTATTTTCAATAAAATAATTTTCTTTTAAAATTTCGTGGAATTTTTTGTAAAGAAAATGATTTTGAAGAAGAAAGGATATTTTCCTAAAGATTTCATTTCAAGTGTTTTATCAAAAATTATTTTCCATCTAAGATGACATTATTTAGAACGTTTATGTTTCAAGGATAATGTCTCTATTATTTACATGGTATGATATTTATTATGGTGAAATGATATTGATTTGTTTTATATGGATTATGTCACGATGGGATGATATTTATGAAACCCATTTTATTCATTGAGTTATGATGAATTATTTATGATTGTTTTGGGGAACACGTAATAAGGATTTCAATATGATATCGGTGGGACCTATATATCCCTTCAATTCATGGGGTAAAGAATCATATCTCATGATATAAACATGGATGGAATGCCATGTATATCTGGTTCAGTAATAGAGGGTGGGAACGACATGTAAACCTGGTTCAGTAATGGACTTTGTCCACTATGATGGTCTTGGAAACAATTCCTTGGATAATATGGAAATCATATCATGCGCATAATGATTTGAAACAATTACATGTTTTATTATCATGTTATTTTATCATGATTTATGTTCCATTATGATCTATGACTTACGTACTCGAAAGTTTTATGTTATTGATCAAGATTTTGATGTTTAAACATTATGTTCATGTTTTTAAATTCAAATGTATTTGGTTTGTTTTATTTTCTACATGCATACCCTTACTGAGAATTTGAGCTCACCCTTTATATGTTTGGTTTTACCAAGGATATTAAAAAAGGTTTTAGGTAAGATAATAAAAGTAGAAGATCTTTATGGGAGATGTTAAAGATCTTTCACCATGATTAGAAGATTATGTCCTAAGTCACCAAAGATACTAAACTATTACAATCCTTGGGTGTCTATTTTGGTTATGTTTTATGTATTATGCCAAAGTAATATAATGTCCATGTGTGTCATGTTTTGGTCTCTACATAAATAACATGATTAAATGAAATTAAAACAATCAATATGATAAATTTTTTAAAATAAATATCAATATAATTTCGCGGATGGAACAATGAGGTTATTTAAATATTAAAAGGTATTATATATTTTTTTTTTGTCAAAATGTGATGAATTGGATAATTATTTAATTTTTGGGAAAGCTGATACCAAATAATTCCACACTAATTATTCAATTATTAAATTTAATTGATTATTTAAATTATTATACATAATTTATGAATATGTAATATTATTATAATAATCAGCATGAAAAGCATCATGAGCTCAATGAAATAGAGAAATGTAATAAAACCATGTCTCCCAATGTGGGTTACAATAATTTCTTGGTGAAAATTATTTCTATCATCCTGCATAAGATAACTATTCCAGTATTTATTATAGAATGAGCCACAATTTTATATTTGAGGAATTTGAAAAGGGAATAAAAGTACAAGCTCAATAATTTGATATTGTGTTAGAAGTGAAATATCCTATCGATACTATGGTCACATATAATGTCTATATTTACTCTATGATTAATTTTTTTTGGTATTTCTGTCATGAAAATATTTTTATCCTCCAATTAAATGAATTGGATTTTATTCTAGGTATGGATTTGATTTCATAATATGGATCCAATATAAATTTTCAAGTAAGGGATGTCACATTTAACTTTCATAATGTACATATGACCATTTATTAGTGTGGTGATGAATGAAAAAATATATTGGAAATTAATTATATCATGTAGGTATTAATTCATTTCCATTAAGTCTATTTTTCTGAAATGATTAAAAAACTACTCAAAAACAATGATACGACAAATATTTTAATTTTTTTGATGAAATTCCAATGGAATTTACTAACATTAATATAAATCATAATGTTTAATATTCAATAGAAACCATATATGTTTCCATACTAGTTTAGTGGTTTCCATATAAATCATCAAAAATTTATTATTAGTAATTTTAAAAATTGTCTTGCTGAATATTCATAGAGGAAGAAATCAGATATGTATGTCACCTTGGGGTGAACTAATTCTTCACATAAATAAAGGATCATCTATATTATACATTTATTATTTGGAATGGAAAATATAATATTAAAAAATAATGTTTCATATACCTTGTATATATGATTTTTTCAATTAACTATGAGGACATAATAATTTCCCTTATTTTCACTAAAATGGTTATTATATATTTAGGATGAATATTGAAAAAATACACAAGATAGCCTTACATTCTACGTGTGGACAATATGAATTTATCGTAATGCAATATTGGTATAAAAATAACCCTTTTATATTCAAGGTTTTAGTAAATATAGTCTTTAAAAATTAACATGATATACATTTTTTGTATTTGTAGTTGATATTGTTATATATGAAATGAGAAGGGATTATAAATGACATCATTCCAGAATTATTTTGAATATCACAAGGAATTCTATTTTTGATAAATAATTAACCACGTTTTCATTTTGGATTTAAAAGGTTTTATTTTTTTGTTTTATAATCTCATATTACGGTATATCATTAGACCCATAATTGATATAATTAACTAACATATGACCCAGACTAACCATGGTAACTAAAATCTATAACGTTTTAGGATGGAATAATATTACGAATGATTTTTGAGATATTTTTCATGACTTCCTAATCAACTCACAATTTTGAATTGAAATGGGGGTTTGTTCTTGAAGACTAATAAATTTGATGAGGATTTGAAAGAAATGATAGAAGGTTGATTAGTGCACCTGTTCTCATACTATGGTATAAAAGATAAGTATTTGTTCTCAATAATGATGTATTAAATAATAGTCAGTGTTGTGCTAACATGAAAAATGATATGGTTATATATTATGCCTTATTGAAATTGAATATTAATTAGAAAAATTAACCAACTCATGATTTGGAGCTAGCTTCTGAAATTTATAAATTAATGATTCGTAGGAATAACCATTATATATGAATTTATGAAATATATATGGATTATTAGAAATTGTATTATAAGTTCAGAATGAAATATTAAAATATGAAATTGAGAAGATGGTTGGATTTTATTAAACATTATTACTTGTCAATTAATAATAACCTAGACAAGGTGAACATGGTTGAAAATTATCAATGTCGGAATGATCATGATAGTTTTTCCATATTGAGGATTTAAATAGATCCAACCCATTTTTTTTGAATATTATACTAATAATATCATAGAATAGATATGTATCTTATCTTTCATTGATGAAATTACCACTATCTATACATGTGTGGATTAAAGGGGACTATAATGATTATGTTTATATATAAAAAAGACAATAAATGTTCATTAGTTAAATTATGATTATGATAGAATGATATGGTTCATGAACTATATATGTGTTCTATAATTACATGGATTAACAAAGGATTTTTTGATGAATATAATAGTTCATAATTCTCTATTCATCTTATATGTATGAATATATAAAAAAAATAAACATGTATTTTTTGTGGGAAAACATGAAGAGGGGTTTTCATCATATATACGTAAATTTTGTGCATATCAACATGTTAAGGTAGAGAAATGAAATTTAATTAGTGAAGTTACAACCATTACCCAAACTATAATGGAAATGGGAAATCATAATCCTGGATTTCATAGTTGGTCTACTCAGAAATAATAAAGGAAAGACTTATAGTTTTGTTGAAATTTATTTCCATATGAATTAAACAAACTTCATTTCAATTATCTATTACTTTTGCCTTAATCATTTATATAGGTTATAAATTAATTAATAATTTATATTTTATTTATTTTGACATTCAATTATATGTATTCATGATATGAGGATTAACTGGATAATCTAGAGAAGTTTCTTACATGATCTGGATTAAGAGTTATCTTTCTATACTATTTGAAATAATCATAATAATGTTCATCAGGAGAAAACCATTCAGACCATAGATGATAGTTTGAGGTCATGTTCTTTAAAATATAAAGTGTTTCTAGATCAATATCTTACACTCATTAAGTTTTCATATAACAAAATATTTCAATAAATATTTCAGATTGATCATTCTAAGGTCCTCTAGGGTAGGAACTGAAGAATTCTTACAAGTTGAGATGAAGTTAGAGAGATAATTACATTAGTATATGATACTGATGATGAAATATTTGAGAAAATAAGATCCATTTCATGTCATTAAGGAGTTACTCAAAGTCAATATAAAATCTACAATGATAATTGTCTTTGAGTTCAAGAGTTCATAGTAGATGAACAAGAAGTTTAAAGAATTCAACATCATAATAAATAATAAATTTTTAATCAATGTATTGAAAATACCTATGAATATTATGCCCTTTTATATTCACAATCGAGCAGGGGAAAAACACATCGCTTTGAACTTGTAGTGGACCTCTCTCAAGTTCCAGATATGGTCTATATATCTATTTAATAGAAGTAAATAATTTATCATTCAAATTTATTTTTGTTTGAGGTCATACTGCATGATCATGTTCATTAACATTAAAAAAAATTGTAAAAATATTTTTTATAGATATAATTTCATATATTACAGGATTACTCCACTAGATAATTTTCTTTAAAAGAATTTAAAATATGATTAATATAGAAGTGAACTTTAGGATTTGATGAAATAAATATATCATAATTTTAATGAGTTAGGAAGATAAAATTTTTAGGGTATCATTCAATTTAATTAGAGAATAATGTCACATCTTGATATTATAGGATATAGTTTTCCATATTTTTTTCATTTGATATATTTCATTTGACACAGCACCATGTTAAAAGGATCTAGAATACACTGTTAAAATATTATTATAAATATTTATATTTCATTTCAAAACATTGTATTGGTATGGAAGAAAATGAAATACTACATTATAAAAAATTCAAGTTTATATATATATATATTAATTGAATTATATGTTAATTATGATATTATAAAATATCATTATTTCATCTAAAAATAATTTACATGTTTTTCTGAAAAATGTTTGTTCCCACGAAATGTGTTTTAATCATAATAAATTATATTCAGTACTATTACTGAATTATTTTAATTTAATTTATATTTTTATATTAAATCACATTTTATAACATTCATGTAATTTTTTATAGTAATTGTATAAGAATAAACCCTATTTTATTCATTAAAATTAATATTTCAAAAACAATTTTCATTATGGTTTTGACACTTATTTAAAAGTAAATTTCATCCACATATAGATACTTATTATAAAAAATGGATTCTATAATTTGACTCATGATGATTAAATTTTGTAAATATGACATTTTTATTGTAAAATATGAAGAGTATAAAAACTAAATTCATGTCACCACATTTGGGGTAATAACAGTTACAAAAGGGTTAAAATATTGGTATAAGGCCTAAAAAACTTCTATCATTTATCCATTATCATATTATTTGAGTTAATATCATCCACTTTAATGAATTACGTTAATATATTTCCCTATTTTAAAATTGTTCTTTTAATATAACCATTGTATTAATTTATCAGATTAATTACTACAAAATATCACTATCATGAAATTGTTATCTCAATAAATAATACATAAGGATAAAAAGAGGTTATAATTTTTACTAATTGTTTATATGAGTTTTTAATTATTATATTTTATGATATTATTTTATATCAAAATTTTAGGTATTGAATAATTTTCTTAAAATCTTATGAAACATTGACTGAGTATTTATAAAATTAATTAGAAAAGTAAATAAAATATTTCAAAATTATTGAAATAATTTTATTTAATGAGAATTCATGTGGTTTATGTACATTTTAGATAATTATAAAATAATAGGGATGTTTGAAAATAATACATTTGAATTCCCACTTTTTCATAGTTTCATTAAAGTCAAATTAGTTTAATAGTTCTCGTAGTTACCTTAGTGATATCTTATATAATATAATACTTTATAAAAGGATTCAATATTCATTAAAATATTATATTTATCCAAGTGAATGTAATATTGTGAAATAAATTATCTATTTTATTTTATTGTTTCATTTTTTCTACTATGGTAACATTTTATACCCTTTATGTTTTCAATTTTTATTAGAGTGGTTATGTAAAAAAACTAATATATGGGTTAATAAATAATACATGGTTTACAATGATAATAAATGAAATAAAAATTTCATTAGTTAGAGTTATTCAATCTCTGGAATATTTTTCATTGAAATAATGTAAAATTAAGATAATTTTAAATAATAATTAATTTTATTTATTTTAGAAATTATATGTGATTCCATTCCCTCAATTAGAATTAGATTCCCCTCTATTTTCTTCATTGCATCACATTAATACATATAATTAAATAAAACCATAAAAAAATATTCTCAGAATTCCTATCCATGATCCTGAGGAGTTGGTATCCAAAAATGTTAATCCATAGTGTATTTAAGAGGATATCTACTCGAGTTCATTCGATATAGTGTAGGTTAGAATGTGTAAGAATAATATAACAACCTAGTGTAAGGGATTTATGATTCAACATTATTTTAGTAGTGATAACTTATTCTTGAATTAAATTAAGGTTAAAAAATGATCCATATTAGTTTAATCCCATTCATTTTTCTTCCCCCTCTTTATATATGGAGAATATATTTTTACATTCATTTCCATCACTTTATTTACATAAGAGGCTGATTGAATTCCATCATGGAAAACACACAATATTTTATTATTAAATCATGAATCAATTTATTCAACATAATTTTTTTGTAAATATTTTTTCAAGAATTATTTTCATTGACATTTATGATTGTTCATATTCAGTTTTTAACCATAATTACCTCTTCAAAAAATGGATTAAAAGGGTAATTTTTTTGTTTTCTAAATGATGTAATTTTTTATTTTTTCTAATAGTTTTAATTGAAATCGTTCTTTTAAATGTTAGTATATTTAAATAATTTCATTTCAACCTGAATTTATTTTGTTTAAGATTTATTTTCAAAAATAAAATGATATTTTTAAATGAAAATTTTTTTCTAATAATTTTTAAGTAATTTGTTTTTATATAAATTCTTTTTATATGAAAAATTTATTTCCCTCATGAAATATACCATTGTTTTCTTTAAAATAATTTTTTCAAGGATAGGATAAATTTTCGTTATTTATGATTTACTTGGGATATGATCAAATAATCACTTACTAATTCATTATATATATTTGTTGACTATGCTGATGTGATTTATACCAAAAAAATATATTTTACATTGGTTAGGATATGTTTATTGTATGAAATTTTAATAAAACCAATATTACTTTCAACAGTTACAGTATGATTAAATTATAAATATTTTAGGAAATTGTGTCACACATACATATGGTTTTCACTATGTGATGGGTAAGACTTTAATTTTTTAATTTTGAAATTCAATTTTTATTTTTTATACCTCCTGAGATCACTATGGGAAACATATTGATGTGCTAGATCCATTATGGGAAATAAGTATATTTTCTTCAACCACTATGGGTAAAAAGTTGTTCTCATTGATAAAATATAGGGAATATATATTTCTTCCTCATTAGATTTGTTTTTATTATCATTGTAGTCAACCTTGACATTTGAAATAGTTTATTTATTTCTGACGATGTCACAAAATTTTTACACAGAAATATTTCTCATGATGAATTTATGATTATTCCACACTTTTAAGATTAATGTATTTTTAAATGATAAATTTATATAAGTTGAATAGTTTTTTAGATCTATGAATGATTTGATATCAAATTTTTATGTTATGTTAATGATATCATACCCTTATTTTTATCATACTCTTTGATATGGTCATTAATTGATAACTTATGATTTTACCATCACTAAAAATACATGATAAATATATTTTTTGATTCATTTACCACATCTATGAAGAAAAGATTATGAATTGTATGAATATGATTACTAATAAATGAGAATGTTTTTAATGGCGGTGTTGAAGTTCAGTCTTGAAATGGGGTGATTGTTTATCTAGTATCCAAACGCAATTAAAAATTATGTTCCTTAAGGATATATTATGATATGAATTAAATATAAATTTGTATATGTTTAATATTTATGTATAAAAATAATTTGTTTTTATATTATATATTTTATTTTTATTCATTTTATTTGTAAAATTTATTTGTTACAATAAATATAAAATTTCATGATAATTGATTATTCATTGGTCCCTTCCTAAATATCATTCCACTAATTACTATTTATTGTGTGTGAATGTATATGATTGAATTGTTTTGTTCTTATTATATATATTTATTGTCTCCAAACTATATTAATATAGAATGAAGATCATATTTCGTAACCTCTAGTGTATGGGGAGTTGAACATGAGTTCATGCAGCATGCTATCCCGGAGTACTAGTTCTTTAGATACACAGGTGGGGAATTATTTAAAGGGACTAACTATGTGGCCCTATAGGCTATATTTACATTAAAATAATTGTTAAAATCTATATTTAATATATATATATATATAATGGTAATGCAATAGCGATGAATTAGTTCCAATCATGAATATAAAATATCTACTATAATGTCCATGAATTGTTTTTCAAATCTCTATTAAAATATTTCCAACAAAATTTGCATCATATACATCCTATAAAGAATTATTTAATTTTCTTATCAATTCCATAAAGTGAAAAATAAATAAAGAACAGGTTAATCTAGTGAATCTAGGTTTTTTATTTCTGATTTTATGGTAAGAGAACTACCAAGTGGATGAGTACATCACATGTCAATCATATCAAAGATGGGAATATTAATTTACCCTTATCTAAATTTCTAATCATGTCATATTTGTGAAATCAAAACATGTACATTAATTTCATTAATATAATTCATTAAAAAAGATACTCTTTTTAATTGTTAATCAATTGAAAAAGATACATTATTGGTTATTATCTAACCAGAAAAAATATTAATTGCATAACCAACCACCACAAAATTAGTTAACTTTTTATCAATGTTGCGTTAGTATGATATCAAATTTTCAAGGTTATCATGAAATTTATATTAAAATAAATAGGTAATAAAGAATAATAATTTGAATATATCCCTATTTATAAAAATTATCATATAAAAATCCCTATGAGATAATTTATTAGGTCATCCTATGAAATAATTCACTACAAATTACCATAAGAATTCATTATGTATACCCAATATAAAATTATTTTATAATGAGTATTAAATTATATTTATACATACATAATCATATCAGTAGTAGTTATAACACTCAATAGTGATTTGCAGTTCATAAAAACCAAAATTTAGAGATTATTGTGATAATATGAATTCATCTTTAAAGTAAAATACATTTTATTTGTCCTGAATGAATGAAAATTAGAGATTTAATTTTATAAAATAACTTGATATATTTTTCATCCATCAGATGCAATATATCATCTGTCTTACTAAATTGAATGTTTAATTACTCTAATGTTGTAGTTTTCTAAAATGTTTAATAAAAAAATCTGGAACATTCACCTATATAGCCACCAACTATATTTTTACACATCTCCTCTAAATGATCTCCCATGTGAAATATAACTTTAGATGGATCTATTTGATCTATTCATGTGATGAGGGTTCTTTATATTGGTAATCAACCCTAATTTTTATCATAGAATGGATTAATATATACCTAAATTAAATAAATGAATCAACGTTTTTTATTGATCTTCTTGACCATACAATCTTCCTTCATGGAATCCAATGTCCCAACTTATTCTTCCACTTTTTTCAAGTCTTCATTGGTGGACTGTTTTGAAATAATCAAACCAAAATGTCTATTTTTTTGGAAAAAACAAATCAAAATTATGATCATGGACCATATTCTCCAAATAAGAGACTGTCATATGTATAACCCCTTTCATAATGTATTTAATTTCATGTAATGACTACAAACATATTATTTTTACATCATATGTGTATAACAATATTCTACATAAAAATCCTTGTTCTATCTCCTAAAATAGATCATTACCAACTTTTAAATCACAAAAAATTATAAAATTTATATAAATTAAATACATAGAAAACATGAACAAAATTATAAAAGTTTAATATAGAATCATATCACTCAATTATATCACATTATAAGGTTCTAGAATCATATTATGATTTTTTCTATGTAGCAAAAACATTGCACTGTATTGATGTAATGCATACTAAATGATATCATCACATAACATACATATGTTTATTGAATCAGTATAGCTAAACTCATAGATTAATATCTATATATATTTATAATAATTAAAGTAGGATTATTCACCCATATATTTCATTGGTAGATTCAACACAAAAAATATTATTGTAATAACATTTAATTTGATAGAGTGTATGAAACGCTACAACAAGCACATAGTTGAATATAATATCCTAATACCTTAAAATATAATTAATACTATTAAAAAATAAAAAAATGATATATAATTTGATGAAAATAACCAAAAATATAGATTTCCCTACACACAACAACAAAATTTTCTGTTTCTTTCAATACATGTAAGAGAGTGTTTTACCGACAAAAATATTTTGTTAATTTATTTGAATAAATATAAATTATTTTAACATATATGTTATGTTAGTTGATATGAAATATATTTTATATATTATGAAAATTTCAGGATTAAAAAACATAAAATAAATTCATTGGTTCTAATCTAATTAGAAATGAATATAATAAATAATTCAGTAAAATGAGAATGTTTTTATATAAGTCTATATTAATGATAATAAAAGATGTATTATCCAAATAAATTACTATAAGTATTAATATTGGATTATAAAAATGATATATATATATATATATATATGTTAAATAATATATTTATTATGTTAATCCAATATATTTCATTGGCACAAAATAAAAATAAATCCAGTTTTACACATAAAAAAAATATTTTAATTACTGAATGTTCTCCTCCTTTTAGTGGATCTCAATTTTATAAAATAAAATTTGTCTATATAATAAATTTATAAAGAAAAAATAAATTTCATTCATAAATTAAAAAAAATGTTAGGGTTATCTTTTGGAATTTTTCTGCTATTATTCAACATTGATGATTAGATAAAAGAATTGAATTTTAATTCAAATTTACTTTTTAATCGAAAATATTAGTAATTAGAAGTTAAGTTTATTATTTTTTTAACATTTACATTAAAAGATTTTATTTTATTTTATCCAATTTATGAAATTAATTGTCAATTTCACTTTGAAATTAAATATAGATACATTGGTGCTTTTGAACATTTTTACATTAAATCCACATATTGTCATCCCACCTATGGGATTAAATTTAAATTAATTTCATCCAATTATGGGTTGTGAATAAGGAAAAAATTAATTAAATATTTGGAATACCAAAAATTTTTAATTGTTAATATGATAATAATAGATTTTGATATTAAAATATTATTGAAAGTGATCAGAATTCTTTGTACTGATTAAAAGGAAAATTAGCTTAATGAATGACTAAACCATAATCTTAGCAGCCAAAATGACATAAGAACTTATCAAAATTTTATTATATAGACATATTTATAGAATAACCTCCCTTCATAAATTATTTGTTATTATTGGGGCCAATTTTAAATGAAAAAACAAGGGTGGAATTCCCTTTTAATGAATTGAAAAGAATAACACTCCCCCTCCACTATAAAAGGGTATTCACCCATCCCTCTTCCTCAAACCTCTCAATCCATTTCTGCTCAACCATTAATGGAAAATATATCTACTAAATATCCCTCTTATTATTTAATAATACTCTCTTTTTGGATAAATCGATCCAAAGAATCTCATTGGTGAAAACCAAAGGACTTACCCAAATAAGATGTATTTTACTTCATCAATCACATTTGATTTATTTTCATTATAAAAAAATATTATTATTTAATGATTAAAAATAACCATAGTATAATAATTATTCTAATTTTTTAATGTTTATTCATAAAAAACACAGACATTCATATAATGGGTACTGAACATACAATTTCTGTTCATGGTGATTTACCACAACACAAAAAGATGTTATTCATTTTTAAAATTTTTGCCTCACACGGATTGTAATTATGATCGAAAATATATTTATAAATGATATTTAATATATTCATTATTTATTTATATTTACCTAATTTTTATACAATGCATACCTTTATTCATTCCATTATTGGGGAATACGATACCATCATTTGCGGAAGTGTGGACTACTACCTTCTCAAACTGATGTGATTCGTTAACATGATACATAGAATTTATAGAGGATAGGTTTATGATACATATAATAGACATATCAAATAAATATTATTCTAGAATTATAATAAACTTATACATGTATATCATTTACTTTTTATTCTTTTTTATATGGAAAAGATGTCAAAGTAGCGTTAATGCGTACGTACAGCCCGCCTTTCTCCTTGAATGGTGCAGTTCATTTTATATCTAAAATATTATGTATTATTTTAAATACATGTAATATATATGTATATAATTATAAAATCATGGTCTATATTTTTTTAATGTTGAAATCAATAACTGTGTAATAGGAATAATAAGGAACAGGTCAAAACAATCATGAGAAACTAGGCAATTAACACTTGAAATAGTAAAAATAATGAAACATCACCAACAACAGATCGATAAGAATTTATAATAAGTTAATACATAATATTATAAATATTATTATTGTTTTTTAATTTATTAACATGTTTTACACAAATATTCACTTGGTTAAATACTATACAACAAAAACGAAGGATAAAGTGTGAGATTCTTGTCTCACATTTCTTTTCGTGAGGATTTAGGAATTTTCATCACTTAAGTCGTTTATTGGGTATATCTGCTTCACATTTTGAAATATCATATAATTAATTCTTTTATATTGATTTTTTGAGTTTAATTTTTAATTATTTCAATAAGTTGATTTTAGTGAAAAGCTATCAATTGGTTATGATTTGCAAAGACATTAATATTTGTTTTTGTTATATTACTTTCTCGTTGTCATCAATATAATATAGTTATGAATTTAATTAATTTTTACTATATATTGTTGGATTTATAAATTTATTATATGGATATACATTTGAAACACATAAAGAAGTCATTTTTTTATTTTCACATGAATATTAACGCCATTTTAAGGGTTTATATTAAAATCTTATTTTGTTTGATATTGATTACAAATGAATTCCCATCAGATGAAATTATTGGATCATTGTCTAAGAAAACAGTTAATTTTTCTATCATATGGTTATTAATGAACTTTATCTTGTATTTGTACTATTTTAACATTAATTGATACTCACTATTTGTTTACTAAAATCGTGACTTTATTTACATTCTTATTGGTGAAACTTATCTTCAACAAAAGCCAGTTTTCTATGAAAATAAAAATTGTATTAGAAATCCATAATTTATTTAATAATTTTTTTTCAATTTTATTTATTTTACATATGTTCTCAAATAAATGAATATGTCTTCTTCTGAAAAGGTAACTTTTATATATTTTAACTATACAAAAGGAATGTTCTTTTTACCTTTATACAGATTTATTATCATCATCTCTTAAAATATTACATTAAAATATTAAATTTTTATGTTATAATGAAATAAAATTTTAATTCAACAATTTACAAAGATGTTTTTCTACGGTTTAAAAAATGATATTTTCATTTGGAATTTTTAAAAATATATTTTTAAATTATTTTTATTCCTCAATGAAAAAAACCGTTTGTCCTTACCAATATAAGGATATATTTTATTAAAATATTATATTGATTCATAGTATGGTTTATGATTTATTTGTACAAGGATAGTAATGATATTCATATCCTTGATACGATTTTTTGTTCCCATTGAAATAATCAATTTCTTATAACCATTTAACATAGAATTTTTGCCAAATATTCACATCATTTATCATGTATAAGATTATTTCCTAAATTTTAAATCATATTTACGTGTGGTGTTTACATGAATGTTATTTGATATACTAGGTAATTGTTGATACATATTTATATTCTACTCCATACTTATATTTATTAAGGCACATTCTTAAATTGATTGGTCATATTTTTTAGACCACTTTAGACAATTACAAAATCGATGGTGGCCGATAATAAATATATATTTGATGCATATTTAGAATCATTGGATGAATTAGTTTTCTAGTATAAGATTTTGAGTTTTTCATCTTTTATGTTATAAACCATATTAAGAATTATCTTGATGGTAATGGTACGATTTACCTGGGTAACATGGAGTCCAATCAATAGTAATTTCCATTATTTAGATTCATTTAATATTATCATAGATTTTTTTCAACATATATATGTTGATTCATTTTAATAACAATTAATTTTTTTATTATAATGTGTTTATTTTTCTTCAATTTCACATTTTTATTCCATTTCTAGTTCCATTAAATGTATGTGTTTTTAGTTTCAAATCGTACCATAATTTTTAGACACATACATCGTAGTTTATTGATTACATTTCATGTATCTTTAGTTATTACCATTACATTTTGACAATTTACATTGTATAATTATTGATTCAACTATTTTGTACACTTAATAAAATTTTTAGATTTCCCATATTTTATTTCCTCTGTCATGATTCCCATATATGTATTAGGAATGATATTGAAGGATAATCTTGATGGAATGATGTTATTATCGATAGAAAAAATTATATACTAATTAGTGTATTTATTTTCAATATAACTCTCATGTATGTATCTATTTAACTAAGACTAATAAACACTTCAGTCAGTTGAGATTTTATTACTTATAATAATTTCAATGTAATGGTATTATATACTAGATCTATCCTACTAGGGTTGGGTCCCTACTATTACTGTTAGAGTAATTTTCATTATAATGACAGAAAAATGTATTAAAAATTTATGATTAGGGAACATAAAACTAATATAGGTTATGAGGATTAGTTTAGTGGAACATAATATAATTTTGGAAAGGATTCATTGTGTCCTAAAAGTAATATTGTATCATCCTAGGTAAATAAAGAATATTACATTTTCATATTTATTAATATTTTTGAATAAAATATTAATATTACTTTAAAGGATATTCTATGTTTGATGGCGTACCCAATACGCAACAACACGTTTCTTTGAAATCTTACGTTCCACACTAATAATATTATTATTTTAAGTAGTTAATGCCTATATTTTGTAATGGAGTGAATGAATAGAACTAAATAAAAAAATGATTACATATGTTTGTTAAATATTTTTACATTTATCCAATAAATTAGTGAGACTTAAAATGCAAATGATGCCAATTTTAAGAATAAATACTGTAATATTTTTAAAAGATTATTTTACCTCCTTTTGATTGAGAACCTTTTTTAAATCCAACTTTTGAAAATCTTATAAGTTATATTATTCAAAATAAACCTATTCTTTAGAATTGGGATATTGAAATTTACATTGGATAAATTTTTGGTATATTTCTGACAAATGTTCATTTTTTTAATAGTGAAAAATACTGCATTTTACTTCAAAACTACTTTTTCATTAAATTTAATTTTATAGATAGATTATATTTTTTAATTGTTGTATATTTTAATTAGAATATATTTTTACCATTTAATTCAATTTTGGTCATTATAATTAATTTCACTTTTAAAATGGACATAAACAAGTGTAAATCTTTTGAAAAATATTGTTTCTTAAAAACACGCTATTTGTTTTGACAGTGGGAATTAAATATATGATTTATTAATGAAACTTCTACATTTCGAATTTGTTAAAATTTACATCATTTCTGAATTTGGAATATCAATTATATCTTTTGGTTAATGTTTTGTATTTTTCTGATAATGTCTTTTTTAATGAATAGTGAAAAATACTGCTTTTTAATTCAAAACTACCTTCTCAACCAATTTATTTATATATTTATATTGTCATTATAATTTTTTTTAATTTATAAATTAAATATTTTTTTATCACTTAATACAATTTTTTTCATTGGAAGTAATTTCACTTTTCAATTGGATGTAAAAACAAGTCAATCTTTTGATAAATTTAACTTCTTAAGAACCCATCTTCTGTTTTGACAATGGGATTTACTTTTAAATTAATTACAATAATTTCTATATTTTTAATTTGATTAAATGGATTCCATATTTTTAATGATAAGGTCCAAATTATGTAACTTAGACTCTTGTTTTTGGACATTATGAATAGTAACGACGGTAATTATCTTTAATTATCGTGATTAATTAGTAATCAGGTAGTTATGTGTAATAAAATAATATCATAATAATAAAAAAGGACCCCAAAATGTGTCCAAATGATACTGGTTGTGTCATGTCCGACCATGGTATGACTTTTTCCAATCTTTGGAACCCCATGGAATCACTTTTGTGGTGATAGTTACACTTTTTAATTTGATGTTTTTAAAAGGAAAGTATAACCAAAGTATGTATCACCCAAGTAAAGAATTTTAGTTTTGTCTGTGTAAATGATCTCTTCAACTATAAATAGTCCATGGAAAGATAAAAATATTTCTTACATCATATTATTTTTTTATAATTTTTATACATTAAATAAATGAGTTTATTTTTGACACAATGATGATGTAGCAATTATCTCATTAATAAACGATTTAAATAAAATGAAATGATAATATAAAATCTAAGACTTACAATTTCCTAAAACCTATTGTATTAGTATATTTATAAACCTTATCACATTTTCCTAGAAATATATCAATGTGGGACCTTTAAAATCCGAAACTCATTTTAGTATAATGTAATATTTCATGACTTTCCTAGAGTGCCCCTCTTCCATCTTATAAAAGGCCCGCACCACTACCTGTTTACCCACACATCTAAGGCCACTGTATCGACCAAAATCTACCCATTTTGTCTCTACACATCCCACTCTTCATCTTAGAAGCCTTAACTTAGTCATAATGCTCTTCAAGAAACCCTTTTGGTTCAAACCAAATAGAGTTACCCGATTTAAAGGTAATATTCTCTCTTATGTTCTTTTGTTTTATTTCGCTTCAACAATACCCTAAAAACTTTTTATTCCAATATTTTGTAACAAAACAAGTATCTTCAATATATACTAGGATGTTGTTATAATAAGTATTTGAGCTAAACTTACACACACCTCCGTCTAATGGTTACAGAATATACTGTTTTTGTGGATGGCGAAATACTCCCTCAAGAAAAGATGATTGTTCAATATTCATTTATCACCTTTAAAGGTGACCATTAATATGTTACAATATTTATATATTATATTTATTATATTTATTTCCTCTATATGGTTCTGTATTTTACATTTAAAACACACCTTTATTCTTTGCATGTTGTGAAAATGCGATAATTTCATTTGAGGATGTGTGGACTACTGCCCCCTCAAGTGATGTGACTCGTTCATGCAATACATGGAATGTATAAAGAATAAAATTAATGAACATACATGACCTAAATAACATATATATTATACTGGAATTATAATATATATATATATATATATCATTTAGTTTTAATTTCATTAAATATTAAAATAGAAATGAAAGTAGCGTTCATGCATACGTACGGCTTACCGTCTCCATGAACGGTGCATTTCATTTCTTACCTCTAAATGTTATGTAATATTATAAATGGAAGTATATACTGGGTATATATTATATATATGATATCTAAATCATAAAAATAATTCTGGATATAATGGATATTGCACCACATGAACCACTTGTAATTATAAAGAGTTTATTTTTGACTCAAGTACTAATGATTGAAAAAATGACTGTTATAAACTTAAATAATTACATAATGTTCATAACATGGTAATAGGTGATATTAAAGGAATATTGAACATGAAAACGGTTCTTATACAAGTATAAATTAACTCTAGTATATTATTTATGTATATAAAGAAATGAACAAGACAAGTCGTACTTGAGGTAAGGGATCCTACCTCTCTCTTTCTTTTTAAGTACTCTCTTTTATGTAATTTCTTTTAACATCATATTTATTATGATTGGGGATGTAATTTTATATTAATCATTTTGTAATTTATTTTTCATATTATGAGAGACCCTATTTGATCTCATAAATCCATTTTTGGAAGATTTAAGTGGCGCCTTAAGCTGCCGTTTTTTTGTAAGGGATTTTTCATCTCACTTTAATTACCGTGGGATTTATGCTACATTTTCCACCATTTCCATTGAGTGGTGTATGAACTGAAATTTATTATACTGTTTGTTTAATATAATTCTTTTTATGATTATTTACATTAATGTTGAATAGTTTTTCTTTCATGGGGTGTACGTTTCGAATGTTACCCAAGACGGTAAGGGAACCTTTCACCCTCCTCTTTTGAAAAGACATCTTTTGTTATCATTTTTAATTTACATATTATTATGTTGGGATATATTCTTCTATATATTTAATGATGTAAAATGTATTTCCAATTGATGAGATACCATTTTTGTTTCATCAACTCATTTTATGAATTCTAAAGTGACGTCGTTAGGCTGTCGAATTTTTACAAGGGAACTTCTTAACCCAATTTCGATTTCTTTGGGTTCAACTTGTAGTTATTGAATATGTAATACAATGAATATGTGTGAATGACAAATTATTTCTTTACACATAATTTCCACTTATATTGGGTTTATTTATATTAGTCACACAGAATTATGTGATTCATTTATCCTTAATTTAAGGATACCTTATTTATAAGGGATTTCATCTTATTTTACATTTCTATTGAGACTTTTTTGTTGTTATACACCAATTAACTATTATATGGTATATATACTATCCTTTGGCATATTATATCATTAATCCATTTATTCTAATGATATTATAATGTTCTGATTAAATGTTATTCCTAAATTATTTGCATTCAAGTGTCTCTCATTTTTCTAAAAACTTTTTAACTAAAATATCGTTTTAAATGTTTTAATGAATTATTCTTATTAATATTTCTCCATAATATCCATGTTTTAAAAATTGTTTTAAGGATTTATTTATATGGATATTAATGTTTTAAAATGTTAAAATCTTCAAAGTTATATGGGACACTTTGGTTCAAAAATCACTTTATTAAATGTTTTAAATACTTTTGAAAATGGTTTTTATAATGGATTTATTATTTCAATATCTTCAAATGTTATATAATTATTGAAATTTGGGAATGTTATATTTCCTTTATGCTTATGTTATGTGTTATGTTTATGTTATGGTTCTTGGGATTGTTTATGAAGACAGGTGGTTCCATGATAAACTATGGGTGGGTGAGCCCGTGATAGCTCTTCAATGCATTAGGTAACGCAAAGGGGTTAAAAACTAATGTTTCTCCAAGGAGATTTAGGGAATATACGGTGATGATTATTCCAAATGTAACCATGAGGGTTACTCCCTATGTAATAATGTTATGAATTCCTCAATATACCATTACGTCTTATGATTTCTAATGAGTTATGCCTAAATCTTATGATTTAATGAGGTTTGTTAAATTTCATATGTTTTCTGGGTAATGTATGATTTCATTGATTCTTTTGTATACATGGAATAATATTATTTTCCGTATTTTTATAACCCTTACAGAGATTTTTATGCTCATCCCATGTTTTTATGAAATGTTTTTCACATGACATAAAGTGGAATAGGGTCAATAATGGGATCATGGAAATGGAATGCTGTCTAAAACAAGGATATAGACATTACTCTTTTATTCAAGAGTTTTTATTTTGTGAAAAAAATGGAAACTGAGTAGATATGTCTACTTTCTAATCTTTGAGATATAATTGTTAAGTCCTAATTCTCAAAAACTCTAAACCTGAAGAGATCCTAAATTTGAATTGTTCAATTTAATTCAAGAATATATAA
The DNA here is from genome assembly GCA_963277665.1 of Viscum album. NCBI lineage: Eukaryota > Viridiplantae > Streptophyta > Magnoliopsida > Santalales > Viscaceae > Viscum > Viscum album. The sequence goes on along the minus strand of OY728121.1, from coordinate 1,945,066,935 downwards.
TTTTTTAACACCGGGTCCTTATAGTTGGTATCAAAGGACGGTTTAGATAACTTTAGAGGTTAGGGTATTCTTTAAGCATATGTGACATTACCATAATGGATAGGATTTCAGAAAGAGAAATATTTTTTAGATAATGTTAATGAGTAAGTATATCTTAGTGTTTATATTACTGGTTTTTAAATGATGATTGTGTTGATATACTCACACTGACATTTTTGGTTTTAGTAACTGGATGGATCTATTAGGAACCAAAGTGACAATGGCTTTGAAGGAAACTGTGATGGTTCTCTGATTAAGAGACATGATGAAATGGGGGATTCAATGAGGAATCTTGTGGTTATTCTAAACCAACTATGAAGGAGTCGTGATTAATGACTTGAACCTTGGTGAGTTCTCTGATGCATCATGTATGAGAGAACCAACATGATGTGTATGTTCAGGTAATAATTATAATGGTAACCATTAGGGTTTATATGATCCTTACTATTGAGGTAACTATGGGGTTCTATATGATATGATGGAATATGAAAGGCATGAGATAAACATGAGGTTAAATTATGTTATGGTTATTTTTTAAGATTTTATCTCTTTTTGGGGATTTTTTTAAGAATTATATAGTTTTGGAAAAAGGACAACACACAGACCGTGTGACAACCCGTTGTGTCCGACAAAGCTGTGAGAATCAAACCCACAACCAAAGTGTGACTGGTATTTATCGCTTAACACTAGAATACGTGAAGTCCCTGGTTATTATGAGAAATTATTTTTAGTTAGATGATCTTATGAATCAGGAATAAGTTTATTTTGGGTTATCTAGGAAACTATAGACCTATCATGGATGATATATGATTAGGTTAATAACTTTTAAATATGAGACTTTTAGAGAAACTGATGTTACATGGAGATAAATGTTAATTTTTACCTTGGAAGACTATGTGATTAATTCCTTAAAAGATTTGGGTTTCGATCATAGTTTGGTTTAGTTTGATGAATTTTATGGAAAAATTGTTTACCAAATTTTCTTCGTTGAACTTTGGGTTTCTTTGGACAAATTTTGGAGATTAAGAATAGATTTTCATTTTATAAAGGATTATCCTTTTGGAGATTATCGGATCTCGTACTGCCAATTTTGGTTTTGGTTTTGGTCTAAGCACATGGGTAGTATATAGTTCTCTTTTGTAGATTAGATGATTCTCTAAAAGTTCATTATAGTGCTCTTAATGTGAACAAGTTATCCTAAATACTCGTCTTTTAGAGAAAATATGAGTTTGTGTATGAAATCTAGCAAAAGTTGAAAGTCAACATGACTAATAAGTATGTTTCCCTATGTTTCAGTTAATAAAACAAATTAATTCCTCAATGAAAAGTAATTTAAATTAAAAATGTTGTCTGTTAATTTTTTCGACTGGGGAATCACATACCGTTTAACCCATCATATTTTTGTGATTTTCTTACGGTTAAACTTCTCCTAATAATGTTTTCTATCACTCTCCATCAGAACATGACTCCTTTTTTTCTCCTCCATATCCATTTTTTCATTGAATCCTGGTATGGGTTAACTCGGGTGACCGTTGTGCTTCTCTTTATTTATTTTAAAGAGATATTTTTTCTGACTCTAGTTCCAATGTGGGACTTTCAATGAAGTTTCTGAGCCTAATTTATTTTATTTTTATTTTTAAAAATTGTGAGGACACAATTCCCAAAAGGGGGGAAGGATGTAACATCCCAGATAAATAAAGAATATTACATTTTTTTTTATTTATTAATATTTGTCAATAATATATTAATATTAATTTAAGGGATATTCTATGTTCTATGGAGTACCCAATATGCAACAATGCATTTCTTTGAAATCTTACGTTTCACACTAAAAATATAATTATTTTAAGTAGTTAATTCATAGCTGTTGTAATGGAGGGATTGAACAGAACTAACAAAAATTGATTACAAATGTTTTTTAAATATTTTTACATTTACCCAATAAATTTTAGGGGCTTAAAATTCAAATGAATCCAATTTTAAGAATAAATACTCTAATATTTTTAAAAGATTGTTTTACTGCCTTTTGATGGTGAAACTTTTTTAAATCCAACTTTTGAAAACTTTATAAGAACTATTTGTCAAAATAAACTTATTATTTATAATGGGGATGTTGAAGTTTACATTGGATAAATTTGTGGTATATATCTGACAAATGTTCATTTTTTTAATAGTGAAAAATACTGCATTTTACGTCAAAACTACTTTTTCATATAATTTAATTATATGGATAGATTATATTTTTTAATTGTTTTAAAGTTTAATTAAAATATAGTTTTACAATTTAATTCAATGGTGATCATTATAATTAATTTCAGTTTGAAAATGGACATAAAAAAGTTTTAATCTTTTGATAGATATTATTTCTTAAAAACATGATATTTGTTTTGATAGCGAGAATTAACTATATGATTTTTTAATGAAACTTATATTTTTTGAATTTGGTAAAATGGAAATAATTTCTTAATTTTTAATATCAAATATATCTTAGGGTTAATTTTTTGTATTTTTCTGATAATGTCTTTTTTAATGACTAGTGAAAAATACATCCTTTTAATTCAAAAATGACTTTTTATCCAATTTATTTATATATTTAGATTGAAATTTTAATTTTTTTTCAAGTATAATTGAATTATGTTTTTATCACTTAATACAATGTTGTTCATTGGAAGTAATTTCACTTTTCAATTCGATTTAAAAACAAGTCAATCTTTTGAAAAATTTTACTTCTTCAAAACCCGTATTTTGTTTTGACAATGAGATTTACTATTAAATTAATTACAAAAATTTATGTGTTTTGAATTTTATTAAATGTATTCCATATTTGTAATCATAAGGTCCAAATTATGTAATTTAGACTCTTCTTTTTTGACATTATGAATTGTAACAATGATGATTATCTTTAATTATCGTGATTAATTAGTAATCGGGTAGTTAATGGTAATAAAATAATATCATAATAATAACAAATGCCCCCAAAATGTATCCTAATGCTAATGGTTGTGTCATGGAAGACCAAGGGATTCATTGTGCCAAACATTGGGACACCATGGAATAATGTTTGGGGTGATAGTGACACTTTTTAATTTCATGTTTTTAAAAGGAAAATATAACAAAATAATGTATCACCCAAGTAAAAAAAATTTAGTTTTGTCTGTGTAAATTATCTCTTTGACTATGAATAGTCATTGGAACGATAAAATTCGAAAATCATTTTAATATAAAGTAACATTTCTTGACTTTCCAAGAGTGCCCCTCCTCCCTCTTATAAAAGGCCTGCACCACTACCTCCTTACCCACACATCTCAAGACATTGTATCGACCAAAATATTCCCATTTTATCTCTCCACATCCCTCTCTTCATCCTAGAAGCCTTAACTTAGGCAGAAATCTCTTAAAGAAAACTTTTTGGTTCAAACCAAAGGGAGTTACCTGATTTAATGGTAATATCCTCTCTTATATTCTTTTGTTTTATTTTGTTTCTCCGACCCCTAAACTGTTTTTATTCCTTTCTTTTGTAACAAAACTAGTATATTCAATATACGACGATGTTTTTTTAATAAATATTCATGCTACACTTACACACACCTCCATCTAAGGGTTAAAGAACATACTGTTTTTGTGGATGGAGAATTACTGCCTCATGAAAAGATGATTGTTCAATATTCTTTTAACGCCTTTAAAGATGTCCATTATGATGTCACTATATTTATAAATGATATATATTATATTTAATTCCTCTCTATGATTCTGTATTTTAAATTTAAAACATACCTTTATGCTTTGGATGTTGTGCAAATGCGATAATTTCAATTTAGGATGTTTGGACTACTGCCCCCTCAAGTGATGTGTCTCGTTCATGCAATACATGGAATGTATAAATAATGAAATTAATGATCCTATGTGACCTATAAAAAATATATATTATAATGTAATTGTAGAATATATATATATCTCATTAATTTTAATTTCATTAAATATGAAATAGAAATTAAAGTAGCGTTCATGCGTACATACGTCTTACCGTGTCTATGAATGGTGCATTTCATTTTTTACCTCTAAATGTTATGTAATATTATAAATGAATGTATATACTAGTTATATATGATATATATTAGATCTAAATCATGAATATAATTCTGGATATAATGAATATATTACCACTTGAACCACGTGTTATTATAAGGAGTTCATTTTTGACTCAAGTACCAATGATCGACAAAACGACTGTTATAAACTAAAATAATTACATAATGTTAATAAAATGGTAATGAGTGGTATAAAAAGAATATTAAACTTGAAAAAGGTTCTTACAAATGTAGAAATTAACTCTAGTTAATTATTAAGGAATATAAAAAAATGAACAAGACATGTCAAACTTGAGGTAAGTGATCCTACCTCTCTATTTCTTTTTAAATACTCTCTTTTATGTAATTTCATTCAAATTAATCTTTCTTATGTTTGGGTATGTTCTTTTATATTACTCATTTTTTACTTTATATTTTAATATTATGAGAGACCCTATTTGATCTCATAAATCCATTTTTGGATTTTTTTAAGTGGCGCCTTTAGGCTGCTGAGTTTTCGTAGTAGATTTTTCATCTCACTTTTATTCACGTGGGATTTATACTACATTTTACACCATTTCCTTTGAGCGGTGTATGAACTTACCATTATTATACACTTTTTGTAACATAATTTGTTTATTATTATTTACATCAATGTTGAATATTCCTTCATTCATGGGGTGTACATTTCGAAATTTACCCAAGTCGGTAAGGGAACATTTCACACTCCTCTTTTTAAAAGACTTATTTTGTTATGTCTTTTAATATAGATCTTATTATGTTGGGATATGTTCTTATATATCTTTATTGATGTAAAATTTATTTCCAACTGATGAGATACCCTTTTTTCCTCATCATCTCATTTTATGAATTCTATAGGGACGTCGTTAGGCTACCAAATTTTTACAAGGGAACTTCTTACCCCAATTTCGATTTCTTTGGGTTCAACGTGTAGTTATTGAATATGTCATCCTATGAATATGTGTGAATGACCTATGATTTTTTTACACTTAATATCCACTTATATTGACTGTATTTATATTTTTCACACATAATTACGATATTGATTTATCCTTAATTTAAGGACACCTTCTTTATAAGGGATTTCTTCTCATTTTACATATATATTGAGACTTCATTGTTTTTATGCACAAATTAACTCCTATAAGGTGTATATACTATCCTTTGGAATATTATATCATGAATCCCTTTATTCTCATGATATTATAATGTTCTGATTAAATGTTATTCCTCAATTATTGGTATTCAAATGTCTCTCATTTTGTTAAAAACTCTCTAACTAAAATATCGTTTTAAATGTTTTAATGAATTATTCTTATAAATATTTCTCCTTAATATCCATGTTTTCAAAATGGTTTTATGGATTTATTTATATGGATATTAATGGTTTAAAATATTAAATGATTCAATGTGGTATGGGACACTTTGATTCAAAAATCTATTTATTAAATGTTTTAAATGGTTTTGAAAATGGTTTTTAGAATGGATTAATTATTTCAATATCATAAAATGTTATATCATTATTGCAATTTGGGAATGTTATATTTCTTTTATTATTATGTTATGTGTTATGTTAATGTTATGGTTCTTTGGTATTGTTTATGAAGACAGGTGGTTCCGTGATAAACTATGGGAGGGTGAGCCCGTGATAGCTCTCCAATGCATTGGGTAACACAAAGTGGTTAAACACTAAGGTTTCTCCAATAATATTTAGGGAATATACTGTGATGAGTATTCCATACGTAATCATGAGTGTTACTCCCAATGTTAGAATGTTCTGAATGCCTCACGTTACCTTTATGTCTTATGATTTCTATTGCGTTATGCATAAATCTTACGATTTAATGAGGTATGTTAAATTGCTTATGTTTTATGAGTAAATAATGATTTCATATTTTTATGTATTCATAGAATAATGTATTTTTCTATATTGTTATAACCCTTAATAAGCTTTTTATGCTCATCCCATGTTTTTTGAAATGTTTTTCACATGACATAAAGTGGAATAGCATCAAGGATGAGATCAAGGAAATGTCAAGCTATCTAAAACAAGGATCTAGACATGACCCTTGTGTTCAAGAGTTTTTATTTTGTGAAAAAATGGAAACTGAGTAGATGTGTCTACTTTCTAATCATTGAGATGTAATAGTTAAGTCCTAATTCTCTAAAATTCTAAACCGGTAAAGATCCTCAATGTGAATTATTAAATTTAATTCAATAATATGTAATGTTTTAACAGTAGGTTTTTATGGTTGGAATCAAAGGTCGGTTTAGATAACTTTAGAGGTTAGGGTATTCTTTAAGAATAACTGACATTACCATAATTGATAAGATTTCAGAAAGAGTCATAGTTTTTAGATAATGTGAATTAGTGAGTATATCTTACTATTTATATTCATCATTAGTACATGATGATTATGTTGATATACTCACACTGAGATTTTTGGTTTTAGTAAATGGATGGATCTATTAGGAACCAAAGTGACAATGGGTTTGAAAGAAACTGTAATGGTTCTCTGATTAAGAGACTGGATGAAATGGGGGATTCAATGAGGAATATCGTGGTTATTCAAAACCAACTATCAAGTAGTAATGATTAACCACTTGATCCTTGATGAGTTCTCTGATGCATCATGTATGAGAGAACCAACTCGATGTGGATATTCAAGTAATAATTATAACAGGAACCATTAGGATTTATAGGATCCTTACTTTTGAGGTAATTATTGGGTGCTATATGATATGATGTAATATGAAAGGCATGAGATAAACTTGAGGTTAAATTATGTTATGGTTATTTTTGAAGATTTTATCACTTTTTGGGGAATGTTTTAAGAATTATATAGTTTTGGAAAAAGGAAAACACGCAGACCGTGTGACAACCCGTCGTGTCAGACAAAGCTGTGAGAATCTAACCCACATCCAATGTGCGACTGGTATTTATCGCCTACCACTGGACTACGTAAAGTCCCTGGTTAGTATAAGAAATTATTTTTAGTTAGACGATCGTATGAATCAGGAATAAGTTTATATTGAGATATCTAGGAAAATATTGACCTATCATGGAGGATATATGATTAGGTTAATTACTTTTCAATATGAGACATTAAGAACAACTGATGTTAGTTGGAGATAAATGTTAATTTTTACATTGGAAGACTATGTGATTAAATCCGTCAAAGATTTGGGTTTCAATCTTATTTTGGTTTATTTTGAATAATTTTATGGACAATATGTTTATCAAATTGTCTTCCTTGAACTTTGGGTTTTGTTGGAAAAATTTTAGAGATTAATAATATATATTATTTTTATAAAGGATTCTCCTTTTGTGGATTATCTGATCTCGTACTACCAATTTTGGTTTTGGTTTTGGTATAAGGACATGAAAAGTATATAGTTCTCTTTTTTGGATTAGGTGAAGTTTATTATAGTGCTCTTAATGTGAACATGTTATCTTAAATACTCATCTTTGGGAGAAAATATGAGTTTGTGTAAGAAATCAAGAAAAAGTTGAAAGTCAACATGACTAGTAAGTATGTTTCCTTATATTTTAGTTAATCACACAAATAAATTCCTCAATGAAATGTAATTTAAAACAAAAATGTTGTCTGTTAATTTTTAGGACTGGGGAATCACATACCGTTTAACGCATCATATGTTTGTGATTTTCTAGTGGTTAACTTTCTCCTAATCTGGTTTTCTATCACTCTCCATCAGAACATGACTGTTTGTTTTATCCTCATTATCCATGTTTTCATGGAATCCTAGTATGGGTTAACTCGGGTGACCATTGTGCTTCTCATTATTTATTTTAAAGTGATAGTTTTTCTGACTCTTGTTCCAATGTGGGACTTTCAATGAAGTTTCTGAGCCCAATTTATTTTTTTTATTTTTAAAAATTCAAGGAGGCAATTCCCAAAAGGGGGGAAGGATGTAACATCCTAGATAAATAAAGAATATTACATTTTTGTACTTATTAATATTTGTGAATAAAATATTAATATTACCTTAAACGATATTATATGTTCGATGGAATACGCAATACGCAACAACGTGTTTCTTTGATATCTTACGTTGAAAACTAATAATATAATTATTTTAAGTAGTTAATACCTAGCCATTTTAATGGAGGGAATGAAAATAACTAACTAAAAAATTATTACATATGATTTTTATATATTTTTACATTTATCCAATAAATTTTAGAAGCTTAAAATTCAAATGAATCCAATTTTATGAATAAATACTCTAATATTTTTAAAACATTATTTTACCGCCTTTTGATGGAGAACCTTTTTTAAATCAAACTTTTGACAATTTTTTATGATATATTTTTCAAAATAAACTTATTATTTATAATGGGGATATTGATGTTTAAATTGGATAAATTTTTGGTATATTTCTGACAAATGTTCATTTTTTTAATAGTGAAAAATACTCCATTTTACTTCAAAACTACTTTTTCATATAATTTAATTATATGGATAGATTATATTTTTTAATGGATTTAAAGTGTAATTATAATATAGTTTTACAATTTAATTCAATGGTTATCATTATAATTAATTTCACTCTGAAAATTGACATAAACAAGTGTCAATATTTTGATAGATATTGTTTCTTAAAAACACGCTATTTGTTTTGACAGCGGGAATTAACTATATGAAATATTAATGAAACATATATATTTTAATTTGGTAAAATGGTCATAATTTCTGAATTTGGAATATAAAATATATCTTAGGGTTAATTTTTTGTATTTTTCGGATAATGTCTTTTTTTTAATGAATAGTGAAAAATACAGCTTTTTAATTCAAAACTGCCCCTCTATCCAATTTATTTATATATTTAGATTGAAATATTAATTTTTTTTATGTATAATTGAATTATTTTTCTATCAATTAATACAATGTTGTTCATTTTATGTAATTAAACTTTTCAATTGGATGTAAAAACAAGTCAATCTTTTGATAAATTTTACTTCTTAAAAACCCATCTTCTGTTTTGACAACGAGATTTACTCTTATATTAATTAAAAAAATTTCTATGATTTGAATTTGATTAAATTTATTCCATATTTGGAATCACAAGATCCATGTTATGTAATTTAGACTCTTTTTTTGGACATTATGAATAGTAACGACGGTAATTATCTTCAATTATCGTGAATAATTAGTAATCGGGTAGTTAAGGGTAATAAAATAATATCATAATAATATAAAATGACCCAAAAATGTGTCCTACTGCTACTGGTTGTGTCATGGACAACCATGGGATGCCTTGTGACAAACATTGGGACACCATGGAATCACGTTTGGGGTGAAAATGACACTTTTTAATTTTATGTTTTTAAAAGGAAAATATAACCAAAGTATGTATCACCCAAGTCAAACAATTTTAGTTTTGTCTGTGTAAATGATCTCTTGGACTATGAATAGTCATTGGAAAATTAAATAAATTTAGTACATTATATTATTTTTTTATAATTTTTAGACACTAAATAAATTAATTTATTTATGACACCATGATGATGCAGCGATTATCTCATTAATGAACGATTTAAATAAAATGAAAAGATAATGTAAAATATAAGACTTACACTTGCATAAAACCAATTTTATCAGTATATTTCGAGCCCTTATCACCTTATCCTTGAAATATATCAATGTGGGACCTTTAAAATCCGAAACTCATTTTAATATAAAGTAACATTTCTTGACTTTCCAAGAGTGCCCCTACTCCCTCTTATAAAAGTCATACACCACTACCTCCTTACCCACACATCGTAATCCAACATCGTAATCCATTGGATCGACCAAAATATTCCCATTTTATATCTCCACAACCCTATATTCATCCTAGAAGCCTTAACTTTTGCATAATTCTCTTCAAGAAACCCTTTTGGTTCAAACCAAAGGAAGTTACCCGATTTAAAGGTCATATCCTCTCTTATATTCTTTTGTTCTATTTTGCTTCTCCAACCCCATAAACTCTTTTTATTCATTTATTTTGTAAAAAAACAAGAATATTAAATATTTTAGGACGTTATTTTAATAAGGATTCTAGCTACACTTACACACACGTCTTTCTAATGGTTAATGAACATACTATTTTTGTGGATGGTGAATTACTGTCTCACGAAAAGATGATTGTTCAATATTCTTTTAACACATTTAATGGTGGCCATTAAGATGTAACTATATTTATATAAGATATATATTATATTTATTTCCTCTAACTTCTTATATATTTTACATATAAAACATACCATTATGTTTTTGATGTTGTGCAAATGCGATAATTTCATTTGAGGAAGTGTGGACTACTGCCCCCTCAAGTGATTTGACTTGTTCATGCAATACATGGAATTTATAAAGAATGAAAATATGAACATATGTGACATATAAAACATTTATATTAAAATTTAATTATAACATATATATATATATATAAATATATATCTCCCATTTAGTTTTAATTTCATTTAATATGAAATAGAAATGAAAGTAGCGTTCATGCGTACGTACGCCTTACCGTCTCCATGAATGGTGCATTTCATTTCTTACATCTAAATGTTATGTAATATTATAAATGAATGTATATACTGGGTATATATGATATATATGATATCTAAATCAATAATATAATTCTGTATATAATGGATATTTTACCACATGAACCACTTGTAATTATAAGGAGTTTATTTTTGACTCAAGTACCAATGATCGACAAAATGACTGTTATAAACATAAATAATTACATAATGTTCATAACATGGTAATAAGTTATATAAAATAAATATTTAACTTCAAAAGGGTTCTTAAGAAATTATAAATTATGTCTATTTTATTATTCAGGAATAAAAAGAATGAACAAGACAAGTCGAACTTGAGGTAAGGGATCCTACCTCTCTCTTTCTTTTTAAATAATCTCTTTTATGTAATTTCTTTTAAGTTCATATTTATTCTGTTTGGGGATGTTATTTTATATTACCCATTATATAATTTCTATGTTCATATTATGAGAGACCCTATTTGATCTCATAAATCCATTTTTGGATATTTTATGTGGCGCCGTTAGGCTGCCGAGTTTTCGTAAGAGATTTTTCATCTCACTTTTATTCCCAATGGGATTTATGCCACATTTGTCACCATTTCCTTTGAGTGGTGTATGAACTGAACATTATTATACTCATTTTATAACATTCTTTTGTTTATGAGTATTTACATAAATTTTGAATAGTCCTTCTTTCATGGGGTGTACGTTTAAAACGTTACCCAAGTCGATAAGGGAACCTTTCACACTCCTCTTTTTAAAAGACTTCTTTTGTTATGTCTTTTAATTTACCTATTATTATGTTGGGATATGTTCTTATATATCTTTATTGATGTAAAATTTATTTCCAAGTGATGAGATAGCTTTTTTTTCTCATCAACTCATTTTCTGAATTCTATAGTGACGTCGTTAGGCTGTCAAATTTTTACAAGTTAACTTCTTAACCAAATTTTGATTTCTTTGGGTTCAACTTGTAGTTGTTGAATATGTCATCCTATGAATATGTTTGAATTAACTCTGATTGTTTTACACTTAATATCCACTTATATTGGGTGTATTTATATTTTTCACACATAAATACGAGATTGATTTATCCTTAATTTAAGGATACCTTCGTTATAACGGTTTTCATCTCATTTTATATTTCTATTTAGACTTCATTGTTGTTATGAACCAATTCACTCTTATATGGTGTATATACTATACTTTGGCATATTATATCATGAATTCATTTATTCTCATGATATTATGACGTTCTAATTAAATGTTATTCCTCAATTATTGGTATTCAAGTGTATCATTTTGTTAAAAACTCTTTAACTAAAATGCCATTTTAAATGTTTTAATGAATTATTCGTATAAATATTTCACCCTAATATCCATGTTTTTAAAATGGTTTTAAGGATTTATTTATATGGATATTAATGGATTAAAATTTTAAAAGATTCAATGTCGTAAGGGAAAACTTGATTAAAAATATCTTTATTAAATGTTTTAAATGGTTTTGAAAATGGTTTTTAGAATGGATTAATTATTTCAATATCTTAAAATGTTATCTTATTATTTAAATGTGGGAATGTTATCTTTACATTATTCTTATGTTATGTGTTATGTTTATGTTATGGTTATTGGGGATTATTTATGAAGACGGGTGGTTCTGTGATAAACTATGGGCAGGTGAGCCCGTGATAGCTCTCTAATGCATTGGGTAACACGAAGGTGTTAAACACTAAGGTTTCTCCAAGGAGATTAAGGGAATATACTATGATGTGTATTCCAAACTTAACCATGAGGGTTACTCCCTACGTAAGAATATTATGAATTCCTCATGTTGCCTTTATGTCTTATGATTTCTATTGAGTTATGCATAAATCTTATGATTTAATTAGTTATGTTAAATTTCTTTTTTTTATGAGTAAATTATGATTTCATTGATTATTATGTATACATGGACTAATGTTTGCTTTATGTATTGTTATAACCCTTACTGAGATTTTTATGCTCATCCTATGTTTTTTTGAAATGTTTTTCTCATGACATAAAGTGGAATATGGTCAAGGATGGGATCAAGGAAATGTCATGCTATCTAAAACAAGGATCTTGACATGAGTATTTTGTTTAAGAGATATTATTTGGTGAACAAATGGAAACTGAGTAGATGGTTATACTTTGTAATCTTTGAGATATAATAGTTAAGTCCTAATTCTCTAAAACTCTAAACTTGAAAAGATCTTCAATGTGAATTATTCAATTTAATTCAAGAATATGTAATGTTTTAACATGGGGTCTTTATTGTTACTATCAATGGTCAGATTAGATAACTTTAGAGGTTATGGTATTTTTTAAACATAACTGACATTACCATAATGGCTATGATTTCATAAATAGTCATATTTTTTAGATAATTTAAATGAGTACGTATATATTAGTGTTTATATACCTCATTAGTACATGATGATTATGTTGATATACTCACACTGACATTTTTGGTTTTAGTAAATGGATGAATCTAGTAGGAACCAATGTGACAATGGGATTGAAGGAAACTGTGATGGTTCTCTGATTAAGAGACCGAATGAAATGTGAAATTCAATAAGGAATCTCGTGGTTATTCTAAACCAACTATCAAAGGATTCATGATTAACCACTTGAACCTTGGTGAGTTCTCTAACGCATCATGTATGAGAGAATAATATCAATGTTGATGTTTAGGTAATAATTAAAATGGTAACCATTAGAGTTTATATGATCCTTAATTTTGAGGTAATTATGGGGTGCTAAATGATATGATCGAATATGAAAGGCATGATATAAACATGAGGTTAAATTATGTTATTGTAATTTTTGAGGATTTTATCTCTTTTTGGTGAATGTTTTAAGAATTATATAGTTTTGGAAAATGGACAACACGCAAACCATGTGACAACCCATCACGTCGAACTAAGCTGTGAGAATCGAACCCACAACCAAAGTGTGACTGGTATTTAACGCACACCACTGGACTACGTGAAGTCCCTGGTTCATAAGAAAAATTATTTTTAGTTAGATAATCTTATTAATCATGAATAAGTTGATTTTGGGTTATCTAGGAATATATTTACCTATCATGAAAGATATATGATTAGGTTAATTAATTTTTAATATGAGACTTTAAGAGAAACTGATGTTACTTGGAGATAAATGTTAATTTTTTCCTTTGAAGACAATGTAATTAAATTCTTCAAAGATTTGGGTTACAATATTAGTTTGGTTTACTTTGAAGAATTTTATGTACTAATTATTTATCGAATTGTCTTCTTTGAAATTTGGGTTTTGGTGGACAAATTTTGGAGATTAAGAATAGATTTTCTTTTTATAAAGGGTTATCATTTTGTGGATTATCTGATCTTGTACTAACAATTTTGGTTTTGGTTTTGGTATAAGGATATGGGAAGTATATATCTCTCTTTTGTGGATAAGGGGATTCTATAGAAGTTGATTATAGTCCTCTTAATGTGAACAAGTTATCCTAAATACTTGTCTTTTGGAGAAAATATCAGTTTGTGTAAGAAATATAGCAAAAGTTGAAAGTCAACATGACAAGTAAGTATGTTTCCTTATGTTTTAGTTAAGCACACAAATAAATTCCTCAGTGAAAAGTAATTTGAAACAAAATTGTTTTCTGTTAATTTTTCCGACTAGGGAATCACATTCAGTTTAACCCATCATAAGATTGTGATTTCTTGGGGTTAACTTTCTCATTATCATGTTTTCTATCACTCTCCATTAGAGAATTACCCTTTGTTTTCCCCTCTATATCCATGTTTTCATGGAATCCTATTATGGGTTAACTCGGGTGACCTTTTTACTTATCTTTCTTTATTTTAATGTGATATTTTTACTAACTGTTGTTCCGATGTGGGACTTTCAATGAAGTTTCTGAGCCCAATTTTTTTTTTAAAAAAAATTGCGAGGATGCAATTCCCAAAAGTGGGGAAGGATGAAACATCCCAGGTAAATAAAAAATATTACCTTTTCATATTTATTAATATTTGTGAATAGAATATTAATATTACATTAATGGATATTCTCTGTTCGATGGCTTACCCAATATGCAACAACGCGTTTCTTTGAAATCGTATGTTCCACACTAATAATATAATTATTTTAAGTAGTTAATTCCTAGTCGTTGTATTGGCGGGAATAATCAGGACTAACTAAAAAATGATTACATATTTTTGTTAAATATTTTTACATTTATCAAATAAATTTAAGAGTCTTAAAATGCAAATGAATCTAATTTTAAGAATTAATACTCTAATATTTTTAAAAGATTTTTTTACCGCCTTTTGGTGGAGAAACATTTCTAAATACAACTTTTGAAAATTTTAAAAGATCTATTTTCAAAAATAAACCCATTATTTTGAATTAGGATATTGAAATTTACATTGGATAAATTTTTGCTATATTTCTGACAAATGCTCAATTTTTTAATAGTGAAAATTACTGCATTTTACTTCAAAACTGCTTTTTCATCTAAATCGATTATATATATAGATTATCTTTTTTAATTGTTTTAAAGTTCAATTAGAATATGTTTTTTCCTTTTAATTCAATTGTGGTAATTAAAATTTATTTAAATTTTAAAATGGAAATAAACAAGTGTCATCTTTTTGAAAGATATTGTTTCCTAAAAACATGCTATTTGTTTTGACAACGTGAATTAACTATATGATTTATTAGTGAAACATCTAGATTTTGAATTTGTTAAAATGAACATAATTTCTTAATTTTTAATATCAAATATATCCTAGGGTTAATTTTTGGTGTTTTTCTAATAATGACTTTTTTTTAATGAATAGTGAAAAATATAGCTTTTTAATTCAAAACTGCCTTTTCATCCAATTTATTTATATATTTAGATTATAATTTTATATATTTTTAAAGTATAATTAAATTATGTTTTTATCAATTAATAAAATGTTTTTCATTGGATGTAATTTCACTTTTCAATTGGATGTAAAAATTTTCCAGTCTTTTATTAAATTTTACTTCTTAGAAACCCATATTTTGTTTTAACAACGGGATTTACATTTAAATTAATTACCACAATTTATGTGTTTTGAATATGATAAAATAGATTCCATATTTGGAATCAGAAGGTCCAAATTATGTAATTAATATTCTTTTGTTTTTGTACATTATGAATTGTAACGACGGTAATTATCTTTAATTATCGTGATTAATTAGTAATATTGTAGTTAAGGGTAATAAAATAATATCCTAATAATAACAAATGACCCAAAAATGTGTCTTAATACTACTGGTTGCGTCTTTTCCGACCATGGGATGCATTGTTCCAAACTTTGCGACCCCATGGAATCACTTTTGGGGTGATAGTGACACGTTTTAATTTTATGTTTTTAAAAGGAAAGTATAACCAAAGTATGTATCACCCAAGTAAAACAATTTTAGTTTTGTCTATGTAAACGTCCTATTAGACTATAAATAGTCATTTTAAAGATAAAAATATTTCTTACATAATAGTATTTTTTTATAATTTTTAGAAATAAAATAAAATAATTTATTTATGACACCGTGATGATGCATCGATTATCTCATTAATGAACGATTTAAATAAAATGAAAAGATAATGTAAAATAGAAGACATAAACTTGCCTAAAACCTATTTTATGAGTATATTTTGAACCCTAATCACCTTATTCTAGAAATATATCATTGTGGGACCTTTAAAATCCGAAAATCATTTTAATATAAAGTATCTTTTCTTTGCTTTCCAAGAGTTCCCCTCCTCCCTCTTATAAAAGGCCCCCACCACTACCTCTTTACCCACACCTCTCAAGCCATTGGATCGTCCAAAGTCTGCTCATTTTATCTCTCCACATCCCTATATTAATCCTAGAATAATTACCTTAGGCATAAATCTCTTAAAAAAACCCTTTTGGTTCAAACCAAAGGGATTTACCCGATTTAAAGGTGATATCATCTCTCATGTTCTTTTATTTTATTTTGCTTCTCCAACCCCCTAAACTCTTTTTATTCCTTTATTTTGTAACAAAATAAGTATCTTAAATATATTATGATGTTTTTATAAGAAGTATTCGAGATACACTTACACACACCTCCGTCTAATGGTTAAAAAACACATTGTTTTTTGTGGATGGCGAATTACTGCCTCACGTAATGATGATTGTTCAAAATTCTTTTAACACCTTTAATGGTGGCCATTAATATGTCACTATATTTATATATGATATATATTATATTTATTTCCTCTTTATTCTTCTGTATTTTACATTTAAAACATACTTTTATGCTTTTCATGTTCTGCAAATACGATAATTTCATTTGAGGAACTGTGGACTACCGCCCCCTCAATTTATGTGACTCGTTCATGCAATACATGGAATGTATAAAAAATGAAATTAATGAAATTTTGTGACCTATATAACATATATATTATACATGAATTATAATTTATATATATATATATATCATTCAGTTTTAATTTCATTAGATACGAAATAGAAATGAAAGTAGCGTTCATGCGTACGTACGACTTACCGTCTCAATGAACGGTGCATTTCATTTATTAACTCTAAATGTTATGTAATATTATAAATGAATGTATATACTGGGTATATAAGATATATATGATATCTAAATCATGAATGTAATTCTATATATAATGGATATTTTACCACATGGACCACTTTTAATTATAAGAAATTTATGACTCAAGTACCAATGATCGACAAAATAACCGTTATAAACTTAAATAATTTTATAATGTTCATAAAATGGTATTAAGTGATATAAAAGGAATAATGAACTTGAAAAAGGTTCTTAATCCGTTAGAAATTAACTATGGTTTATTATTCCGGAATATAAATAAACGAACAAGACATGTCGGACTTGAAGTAAGGGATCCTACCTCTCTCTATCTTTTTAAGTACTCTCTTTTATGTAATTTCTTTTAAGCTCATATTTATTATGTTTGGGGATGTTTATTATATTAATAATTATGTAATTTTTATTTTAATAATATCAGAGACCTTATTTGATCTCATAGATCCATTTTTGGATGTTTTAAGTGGAGCTGTTAGGCTGTCGAGTTTTCATAAGGGTTTTTTCATCTCACTTTTATTCTCGTGGGATTTATGGTACATTTACCCCCATTTCCATTGAGTGGTGTATGTACTGCCCATTATTCAAATATTTGTTTAATATATTTTTGTTTATGAGTATTTAAATCAATGTTGAATAATTTTTCTTTCATGGGGTGTATGTTTCGAATGTTACCGATGTCGGTGAGGGAACCATTCACCCTAATCTTTTTAAAAGACTTATTTAGTTATGTCATTTAATTTACATATAATTATGGTGGGATATGATATTATATATATTTATTGATTTAAAATTTATTTCCATGTGATGATATACCCTTTTTGTCTCATCAAATCATTTTCTGAATTCTAATGTGACGTCGTTAGGCTGTCAAATGTTTACAAGGGAGCTTCTTAATCCAATTTCGATATCTTTGGGTTCAACGTGTATTTATTGAATATGTAATCCTATGAATACGTGTGAATGACATATGATTGTTTTACACTTAATATCCGCTTATATTGGGTGTATTTATATTTTACACATGTAATTATGAGACTGATTTATCCTTAATTTAATGATATCTTCTTTATAAGGGATTTCATATCATTTTACATTTCTATTCAGACTTCATTGTTGTTATGAACCAATTGACTCTTATATGGTGTATATACTGTCCTTTAGCATATTATAACATGAATCACTTTATTATCATGATATTATAAATTTATTATTAAAAGTTATTCCTTAATTATTGGAATTCAAGTGTCTCTCATTTTGTTAAAAACTCTTTAACTAAAATATCATTTTAAATGTTTTATTGACTTATTATTATGAATATTTGTCCTTAATATCCATGTTTTCAAAATGGTTTTAAATATTATATTATATGGATATTAATGGTATAAAATGTTTAAATATTCAAAGTGGTATGAAAAACTTTGATTCAAATATCTCTTTATTAAATGATTTAAATGGTTTTGAAAATGGTTTTTTTTTGAATGGATTCATTGTTTCAATATATTAAAATGTTATATTAATATTGAAATGTGGGAATTGTATCATTCCGTTATTCTTAAGTTATGTTTTATGTTTATGTTATGGTTCTTGGGAATTTTTTATGACGACAGGTGGTTTCGTGATAAACTATGGGCGGGTGAGCCCGTGATAACTATCCAATGAATTGGGTAACGCGAAGGGGTTAAACGCTAAGGTTTATATGAGGAGATTTCAGAAATATACTATGATGGGTATTCCAAGCATAACCATGAGGGTTACACCTACGTAAGAATGTTATGAATGCCTCAAGTTACCTTTATGTCTTATTATTTCTATTGAGTTATGCATAAATCATATGATTTAATAAGGTACGTTAAATTGCTTATGTTTTATGAGTAAAGTATGATTTCATTTATTCTTATGTATTCATGGACTAATTATTTCATTCCATATTATTATAACCCTTACTGTGCTTTTTATGCTCATCCTATGTTTTTTTGAAATTTATTTCATATGACATATTGTGGAATATGGTCAAGGATGGGATCAAGGAAATGTCATGCTGTCTAAAACAAGGATCTAGACATGACTATTTTTCAAGAGTATTTATTTTGTAAAAAAAATGGAAACTGAGTAGATGTGTCTACTTTGTAATCTTTGAGATGTAATAGTTGAGTCTTAATTCTCTAAAACCCTAAACCTGAAAAGATCCTCTATATGAATTATTCAATTTAATTTAAGAAAATATTAATGTTTTAAGGATGGGTCCTTATATTTACATCCATATCTCGGTATTAAGTGTTGATCTGGTTCTAGAACAGATGTACTAGGGGGTATAAACTATAATAATGTGGGTCTGGTCTTACTCATTGTGACTTATTACAGGACAATGGGCCGTATAATGCCCCTGAATTCTCACTCAAAGGGGATATGATTATTATATTTCACATTCTCTATACAACCCATTATGGAGGATTTTAATAGATAATGGAAATGAATGACCTATATTAAACCAATGTTATCATATATTGAAAATAAAGTTTCATGATTTAGAAATCGGTTAAATGATTATATGGTTTTTCTAATATTATTATTAATTCTCACACTAAAGTTACTAATTTTATAAAATTCCCTATTCTAAAGGATAAAACCACAAAATGGTCCTCTTCAGAACTAAATTGTTGCAATATTAATGTATTTAGGTTCTATTAAAATCATTTGTTTAAATTCAATTTAAAGACAAAATTTACAATATTTCCGTCATTTTTAAATTTTATTATATTTTTAAAAAATGAAAAAATGAATTCAAGGTGAAATCCCATAAAATTCATCAAGTCCATGGGACAAGAAGCCATGGTCGAATGATGATAAAGTATTAATGTTTAATACTTACCTATGAAATGTCCTTGTTATAATGTAATTGTTTTAAGCTGAACAATTTAATTAGTAATTATTAATAATGAACTAGTAGTATCACTTTTTTGGTTTATAAATTAATTTATTATGAATATTGAATGTGAATATTTTTTATAGAAAATTTTAAATACATTTTTCTCATTTATAAGATTTATGATCCAGTGAAATTGTATTTTAGTGTTTCATGAATCAATGTTACTTTTAAGATGTCCATTTAATGAGGTAATTGAAGAAATGGAAATGGATCCATGCACAAAATGATGAAAATTGTGTTTCTAGAAATATATAATGAACGTAAATTTACTTATATAGTTTTTAGTAAAAAATTTAATATAAGATATGTAAATAATCAATCAAATGTTATCATAATACCTTAACTTTGTTGAACTAATTGTTTATATAATCTCTATGCATTTCTGTATTTGAGGCCTTCAAATTTACAACGATCATTCAAAGAATTGTGATTGATGAAATAAATCACACCAAATAAATATTTACACTTTTCCATTATTTTAATAGCTATATATTCCACTAATGTTCTCATATATATATATATATATAGTTAAATGTTTGTTTGTGTTACATCTGTACATCACATTAACTCTTTTAAATAGGATGTAATAATACCCTTCTCAGGATGTGGGATGTAAAAATTATAAATATAAAACCATATAAAAACAATATCGACTTTAAATTTGGAGGAAACAATTTATTAATTGTTGGAAAAATGTAACGACCCAAAATTATATTGTAAAAATATTGAATTCGACAACCAAATGTGTAAGTGAATATAACAACGCATGAAATTAAAAAATAAATAATATTTTAAACAAATAAAATATTGGATAAAGATTTAAATGTAGAAAAATAATAATCTGTCATTCCTTAAATTCAATAATTTCATTGTTCGATATATTGTGTTTCAAATAATGTCGAGTTTTCCAAAACAAAAATATATTATTATTTAATGTAATAAGATATAATCAAGATGTACAATTAGTGGTTTCAATAGTAATTTATTATCTATGAAAATATATGTTTTAAACAAATATAAATTGAATCCACTGGTTAATGGTTAGTTAGATAATAATATAAACACAAACTAAATATAATTTGAATGTTTTATCGAAATAAATTTTTATTCCTAGAAAGATGTTTAATACTAATACATTACATTAATTAAATATAATGAGTGATATTAATCTAATAAATATTATCTAATAAATAAATAATTTTTTTATATTCTTCCAATATATTTGATAAGAATAACATAGAAACAAAAAATATATTACTCAAAAGTCACCATTATTTTTATGAAGGAATTTTCAATTCCTTTTATGGGCACACCTATTTGAAATATGAATTTTAAAAAAGTTAAAATAAAAATACGACAAAATATAATAAATTTTTGAAATATAGAAATCAAAATTATAATAGGGAAAATTTATGTAATTTTTCATTAATTTTTTTTTATTTTGAATATTGTTGAAAAATACTGAATATTAATTTTAAACTCATTTTTTTCTAATTAATTTATAAGTGTAATTATATTTTTTATTATGTTTAATGTCTAGTTAATTAAATTTTATAAAAATTAATCCATATATGAGATTGGAATAGATTTCCATTTGAAATGTATTTTAAAAAAAATTGCAATCATTTGAACATTATTTCATAGAGATCCCCCATTTTTTTCCCTTCAGCAGTATTAAATTTAGATTAATTTAACCCAATTATATGTTTTGAATTTGGAAAAATGTATTCCCTATATTTAATAATAATAATTGATAATTAATAAAAATTTAAACATTTATTTATATAATAATTTATTGGAAAAGTGGTAAAAATTAATTACACTGATTAATAGGAAGATTATCTTAATACTGAACTAAACCATAAACTTAAGATCCAAAATGACATATGAAAATTTCCAAATTCCATTGTATGGACATATATCCACCCTATAATCTCATGTATCCAATTTTTTTATTTTTATAATCACTTTTAAAAAGAAAAAAATATGTGTAATTCCCTTTTCAAAACATTACATGAATGCCCTCCTCCTCCATTATTAAAAGTTAAACACCATCCTCATCACACATATGAATGAAAATTTTTATTTCTAATATCTACCCAAATATATCCTAAAAATCCACCCCATCATATAATTCTACATTTTTTCAGATATCGATACTTGTTTTCGCTTTGAGGAAAACCAAGATGAGTTACCAGAATAAGAGGTAACATCTTTCCTCAAGATATTTTGTTCTAATTTCCTTATCCACCACTAATTTTTTTTTATTAAATAAATTTATAATAACATAATTATTAAAAGGATATTTATATGTAATTCTTGTAAGGATTCATAAAACACTTTAACACAATTACTTCTAATTGGTAAAAAAATACCATTTATGTGTACGGTGAACTACCTTGTCATAGAACAATGTTGTTCATTTTTCCAGTAACATATATCATGGTTGGGAAATATGATAGAAAAAATCATAATATATGATATATATATATATTATATTTATTATTTCTTTATGAATGTAAAATATTTATTGATCACATACCATTAGGCTTACCATTTTGTGGGAATACGATATCATCGTCTATGGAAGTGTGGACTACAACCTCCTAAAGGTTTTGTGACTAATTGACATTCTATCTATATTGTATAATGGTTGGTTTCATAAACACTATTAGAATAAAAGACATAAATATGACTATGAAATTATAATATACAAATAAATATATATCATTTAACATTCATTGTATTATATACATTAATGAAATTAATGTAGCGTTCATGTGTACATATGACATACCATCCCCATGATTGATGCATTTAATTTTCTATCTCCATACATTATGGGTTTTTATAAATAAATATATACTAGATATATATTATAATTAAATCTTGGCCTTCAATATTTATATGATTAAATCATGATATAAGTAATAGGAACATCATGTAACATGTAAAAACATACATGAGAAACCTGAAAATTAATACCCAAAATAGTGAAAACAATTAAATATTAAAAACAAATGAGTAATAATATATTATAAGAAGATAATATATAATATTATAAATATTATTATTATTTATTATTAATTTTTTAAGACTTTAAAATCCACTATACAAGTGTTTAAAGACCACATAATAATAAGAAAGGATTAGGTAATGGATTCTTGTGGCAAAATTAATTCAATGAGGCTTACGCCGGTTTAACCACTTACTTATTTTGTGTTGTGTATATAAAACCAATATTGATTAATTATATGATTAATTTATTTATATTAATGTTATTTTGATTTTCAATTTTAGTTATTAATGTTAAGTGGTTTTATGTTAAATTATTCTATGTTATAATAAATTTTATAATCCAGTTTCATTTCATTGGGATATATTACATCCTTGTTGTCATTAATAATATATGAATTATGTATGTAATCACTTTTTTACTATATATTTTTTTATTCTTACTTTTCATCATTATAAATTTGACACGCATGTTCTATTCATTAATTTATTTTCACATAAATGTTTTGGTCATTTCAAGGGTTTACATCACAATATCATTTTTCATGGGATTTTATACACTAGAATTTACATAAGAGGAAATTATTTTATCATTATATATTAAAATCCACAATATTATTCTCCTCTGGTTATTCCTGCAATTTTTCTATTATTAATACCATTTTTTATTAATTATTACTCAATATTTTTATAAATTTTTTATAATAACCCTACATAATTTAACCTTTTAAGTAGGATTACATTTTTTCATTTAAATACCCAATTTTCTAAAAAATCATAAAAAATATTTAATATTACATAAATTATGTATGAAATATTTTTTACCCTTTTTCCTTTAAAACATTTAAAATTAATCTTTTTCCTCTTTCCAATCAAGGAACATTTCTAAACTTTTATCCATAAAAAAGTTTTTTTATTTGTACATTGCAATACATGTATCAATTCACTACCTATATTTATCGGATGAATCTTTTGGATATATAAAATGATGTTTTTAATTAAAATTTTTCTAAAATTGGATTTTAATTAAATTTTATTCAAAAGGAAATTTTTTAAAAAATAAATATTTTCCACAATAATGTTTTTATAATATTTTTTTAGTATTTAAATTAATCAATGAACAAAACGTTAACCATGCTATAAATGAGATATTTTGTGTTGATATATACCTTATTCATTCCCATGATGGTTTATGATTGATATTTCGAAGGATATTATTTGTATTCACTTTAATGAATCAATTTTGTATTTCCATAAAAATATTTAACATCTAATGACCATTAAATATTAAATTTCACCTAAATATTCACATCATTTGTCATGGAAATTATTTCTTCCTAAACCATAGACATCATAAAAAATTAGTGTTTACCAAATATTTATTTTATTAATTAGAGAAATATTTTTAAATATGTATCTTCTACTCAACGTATATACTTGATAAGGGTATTTATTAAATCGATTATCAGATATAAGAGGAATTCTATAGAAAGGTAAGACATAGGTACGACCTAGTTATGGTAAGAACCTCGAGGAATTAGTAGTCTTTTGGGATGAATCAGTTTTCTACCATAGTTAAATGACTTTTTCACTATGTATGTTATAATGCACCTTGTAAATGATCAAAATGGTAATGGTACCACATAGATATGAATCATAGAATCAATAATTAAGTATCCCCCCATTTAGATTCATTTTTTTATCCATTAGATTATGTGTCGACATATCTATAGATGTATTCCATTCATTGTTCATAATTTTAATGAAGTCTATTTATATTATTGTCATTACATTTTTTTATAGCCTTTAATTATTTTTAATGGAATTTTTATTCAGTTTCATACCTTTTCATAGTTTTTGTTAACTTCATTCATAGTTTATTAATTACCTGGAATTTTTATATTGATGTTATATTGCCATATTGAATTTTTAATTGATTTATTATTAATTATTCAATTCTTTTCCCTTGTTGAGAAATTGAGGACCCATTTTTTATTGACATTCATCATGATTCCCAAAAGTGTTCTTCGGAATATTTCCAATGATACACTAAATGGAATAATGTAATTATACAAGAAATAAGAATGTAATATTGGTATTAGTGAATTTATTTTCAATACCAGACTTGTGTATGAATCTAGTGTACCAATAAGGCTAAAATTCTCAGGTCTTCTAGATTTGAATCCCTGCAATAATTCAAATATTATTGTAGTAGACATTATCTCTAGGATAGTGGGGTATAGTCACTACAGGAAACATTTACCCATCCAACCATTCAAACAAATGAATTTTAATGATGGAAATTATCATAATATTTATGAAATATACATAAAATATCACAAATAAAACTAAAACCCCATTAAAAGAGTCATATACACATGAATCATGCAAGTTATTATTAAAAAACACATAGAGTTCATCATAAAACTAGATATTACATCTATGAGAGTCTTTTATAATTTTATGAATTTATGATTTAAATGTAAATATATTAGGACATTCATTTGGAATAAAAAAATATGGGTTATATTATATATATCATTGGATAAAATCCTTTTATGTAATATTTTTCTTATATAGATATAATATATCTTATAATTATAAGGATATACTACATTTTTAAAATACCCTAACAATTTTTACATCACTATAGTAGAAATGTTATCTTAATAGTCAATACTATGAACATGATTATTATACTTTTCCTTGATGAATGACTTATCAGTTAATAACGGTATCATAAATTTCATATTTTTAATTGAATGTATCATTTCACACTATATGTCATATACCTTCATTTATACGTAGCATTTTCAAAACATGGTTACGGTAAATTGATTATATATTAGATTCCATTGATTATAAAAACTTCTCAGTATACAGATACACAATTAATTCCCTATAGGTTATACATGCTGCTTTTGTAACTAATTATTTCTCATTATTATATAGAAGAAATACGTATCTTTAGTGTTATTAATGAATCATACCAAACCATCATGGTTGTTTTGTAACTTCAATAAGTTATTGTAACATAAATAATTATATAATTGGAATAAATAAAATCTTATGAAAACATTCATTTTTTAATCATCTCCATGTTTAGTTTTCCAACCACTAAAACCAATACTTATAAAAATATTTTCATTTGAAATATCAATACATTTCATAAACACATTCACATATGTATAATTACAGAAATGAAATTACTTTTTATTTATAATTATAACCAAAAAATTATCTCTTTATATACATGAGTTGTAGTTAATTATATGAGAAATTACATAAATACCTTTCAAAATAGAAAATATTCATAAAATAAAAACTAGTACATTTCCAAACTATATCTTATATAATTTCATCATAAATACGTTATATGGAATTTAGTTTAGTTTAAATGTAACATTTAATAAACATAACTGAAAAATGATATAAGAAGTTCATGTTATGTTATCATATTAATCCATTTCAATTAGGTCATGATTTCTCCCATCAGAAAAACCATTCTATTTTATTGTTCTCTTATGAGTGATTATTTAAAAACTAAAAATTACCCAAAGGAATAATATGTACGTAAATCAGGTATTATCCCACACATCTAATAAATTAATATAAATAATTTTTCCCAGTTACATCTTTACATATTTATTAAAATCATTATACTTTTCAAAATCATTTCTACTCATTCTACATAAAAAATAGATACTATCTAAAGTGAATCTATATAAACCCACTATATTCTTATGGTCCCACTAGACCATATGCATCACTATGGGGATTTATAATAATAATCTATCCCATTTAAATATTTCCCAATGTGAGTTCTTTGTCACATTTAATAATAAATAATACTGATATGTACTGAAAAATTCATAATTGAATGAGTTTAAAAATATATATTTTTAGCCGTTTAAATACATTTCTTATTAATATTCTCAATAAAATCATTATAAATGATAGGGATATTATAATCACCCCTAACCATAAAATTTAGGTTATTATAAACATGATTAACCATATATAAATTATGTAATCCAATATTTATATTCCAAAATTTCCCATATAATGTTTTATTATATAATGATCTTCTATTATTCTTCATAGTGGATGAAAATAATAACAATTTTAAACATGATAATGAAATAAAATCCCTATTTTTCTAATAAATATTATAACTTTCATTCAATTATAGGACTAATCTATAGAATACTCATTGATCATATGCCTCTCATTAAAACAAACAATCATTTTTCCACTGTCTACATAATGATATACTTAACCCTTTACAAATTACGTCATATCTTGTTGTATATGTTTTTAGAAATAAATTCCATGCACACCAAGTCACTAATATAAATGAGTGAGACATTTTAGAGTTAATCAATATAAAATTCATATTTTAGTACCCAAATTATTTCCCAAATTTGAATAGTACTCAATCATTGATACCCATCTTTATTCATTTCATCACTCATGTCATTTTGTGATATCAATATGATTTTTACTAAATACTCCATAATCTATAAGGAAGATGTAATGGTGTGTGAGTATCATGCCTGATATATTGTTTCATTATGGAATAAAAAAAATATACTACTATAATTGATAATCCCATTCATCAAAAAACTTTGTGACATGATCATCATTTCATTATTTTTTTATAATTTATGTCACCAATTAATTATATTTTTAGTGAATCACCACAATCAAAATAGATTTGACAATAGTATATTTGATCAAATAACACTTTTTTAACCCTATCATATGGATTAAAATAACTATATTCTTATGGTATCCTAAGAATTATGATTTTCTTATTAATTCTCCCCCAAATAAAATTCCAAAAAAAAAATCTAACACTGTACAATTATGGGTAACTAAGAGTAGCATGATTATACCCATTTAGAAAATCCAAAATTAATTAATTATTATTTTAAATAGACAATATAATCCATAGAAAACTATATATTCTGTTAAAATACCAGATTTGATGATTAAATAATTGACTATTTTCACATTAGATTGAATATCACACTTAGTATATCATGCTTTTCTAATCTAGTAATGTAAATATACCACAAATCAATTTTATATTTATAATTATTTATTATTATTTAGTAATTATCATCATATCATTTTCCCTTTTATGTAATAATGATTAATTTTATTCTAGAATCAATATTATAAAAAATAATAAATGTGTTCAATCCACATCTAGGTGTAAGTCATTACAAATCCTATAGGATTTCGATACACACAAAAATAAAATTAAAAAAATCATACACATCCAAAGAATAAAATGAATAACGTACATGTAATTTTAATTTAGTGTTTTATTGTATCATGAAAATAAAAATATTTACATTATTATGTAAATAACTAAAATGGACAACCCCCTTTATCATTTTTTTAATGGGATAACCACTAGGTAAAAAGTAGTCTAACCACTAGTCTTCCAACCCAATGGAAGATTACCAATGATATAATTCATTTAATAATAATAATAATAATATCTAATATTCACATACTATATATAATGAAAATTCTCTATATCATTACATATATGAAAAAATGATTTAATTGAAGAAAAAAACCTAATTTTTTGAGTCATTCCAATCATTTAATGAAGGCATCTAACTCGTAGAATTAGTTTTAACAATTGAAAATAAATATTGATAATATTAACATTTCCTAAATAATTTATTTCATGTAAATATTAATGAGAAGTATTAAATAAAAAAATAATTTATTTATTATCCAAAACAACAGATCGCTATTTAGGATCATTTTAGAATTAACATCTATTTAAAAATACTTTATTAATTTGAAATATTAAAACATTTTTATAACTATACCTATTATAAATCATTTATATTTCTTCTTATATGGAATTTAAAATATATTTTATAAATTATGGAAAATTTTGAAATATAATTTCTATTTTAAAAACTCATTTAATATAAAAAAATTTATTATTATGTGATTTATATTGAATTTATAAATTTCCCACTATGATTAAATAGCATACTATATTTTTTCTAATTCAGAAGAATAAAATATAATTTTCTTCATTGTAAATGTATTTTATATATTAGTATATTATAATTATTTCATTAAAAATTAAATAATTCTAAAAAAATTAAAATTATATAATTTTAAAAAGATTTATAAAAAATTATTTTTAGTAATATTTTATAATTTTTTAAAAACATTTTATATAAATTTTCTATTAAAATTTTAAAAAAAATATTTAATAATTTTAAGGTGGAACTACGTATTTCTAGTCCCATGGCCCTAAAATGGATTATTTTTTACATGCATCATGTAAAAGAATCATATGGATTACATTAACATAATAATTTTGTAAAAAGATAATCTATAGAGATCAGGCCTGTCAAAAATGTCAAAAAATTTGTTTTACCCTCTATGGTGTAGGATATCATTATGTAATGTCTCAAATAATGTTATGTGGTCAACATATTTATTTTTAATATTTATCAGTTCCCATTATTTTTTCACTATTTCATGGTTCTTTTGATTATTCATGTTTAATGATCAACGATGACAACTACCTTATGGTGCTGATTATAGTTCATGAAGTATCCTATAAATAAACCACTATTAGGATTTATATTCAATGATAATGGATATATATATTAAAAACCAAGAATAGACCTATTTAATTATTGATGATACAATATCTAATAACTATTATAGTATTTTTATGAAAATTTAATGGTCGTTTCTTATAGAAGAAAACCCCAAACATATAGATATGTCTCTATGGAATAAAATATATGTGTGTATTAAAAAAATATCTCCTAAAAAGTCGTAAATTGGAATAATTTACCATCATTTAATTCCATCCATATCCTTCAAAAATATTCAATCTTTTATGATTATAGGGAGAACAAGATAATTTCATTATTATTTCGATATAAAAACATAGACCAGTGGTTCCATGAACAATTTACATGGAATAATTAATTCTCAATGTGTAATAGATCAAACCAATCCAACTTGACACATCAACCATGATTTCTCACCACATGATAGAGAAAAAAATATCTACAAAATCAAGACATAGGTAAATCAAAAAAAAGATATAAACTATCATGGTATAATATGGACCAAATAATAGATAACAACGTGACATAAAATCCAATAAATAAACACTAACCTTATTAAAAAACATAGTTATGATAAAACCAAAAGAATAATTTCTTCATATGAATATCCTTTTGTTCTAACCCAACCCAATACGATGGAAACACCAAACTAGAAAATCATTTGAGATATATGACACCCATTACATTTCCTATATTATAAAAAATGAAATAAAAATATCCTTAAATTCATATCCATGTTGTGAGGAATCACACCATATGGTACCCCAATAAATCTAGAGTGGTCATGTCACCTTGAAACTATTAGTTGTTAATTTTAAAGAAAACTAGTTCCATAAATATATTTTGATTTTTTATATAAATCCCAATATAGATTTCCTTTCAAAACAAGATATACCGAAATCCATAATAATATGAAGAAAACATGAATAATAATAAGGTGTAAAATATTAATATAATTCAAACAACATTAATTGAAAATTTTGTTTCAATTAAAACACTATACAAATTGAAAAAATGAGCATGAAACGTAATTTGAATCTATGATATGATAATATATAAATAGTACACACCGAGAACTATAACCAATCGTAAATGAAATCCTAATTATATTTAGTTCTACAACACATAATATCGATATCACAACCATTTTTATATACCAATGGTTCCCAAAATATCTCTATGTGACATGATTTCACAAAAAAAGCCATCAATTTCAAAATACATTATCATTTGAAAATAATCACTTTTCCAAGGATTTGAAATCCTTTTTTCATTTGAAAACATCTATTAGTAATTTCATCAATCACATGGGGTTCAAAATCTATTTTCAATGATAAAAAATATAATACATTTTCTCAAGCCACACAATATGAAGTTTAAATAAAATGATTCTCATATATCACATAATGGAATTCCATAAACTATCTAATGGAAATTAAAACAACACATTGTAAATTTTGTTATAGATCAATTGAATTGAAACAACTACCGTTACAGTTAATAAAATATATTCAACATTGAAAATAGTGATTTAAAACATATAAATTAGGTCCTAAAATACTACATGTATATGAAAAATCATTAATTCAACATATACAACTATTGATACATATTTCATATCCCAAAATGATTATAATAGCATAAGAGTAGGAGATATGGGTAAGGGATATAGAAAAAGGTGATGAGATTCTGAGGAAATCTGAACATATATCTAGGGGATACAACAAAATCAATATATAAAAACAAAAGAAACAACTAGTTAACACTCAATATTATAATAGAGAATATGGTTCAATCAATTAATAGTTTAATTAAGTATTATATTGAAAAAAATATATTTTATAAGGAACATTTGAATTTTTATAAGTTCATATCAGGTCATATAGTTTGTAAATATACCTAGATAAACCATGTGATAACCATGCTATTGGAAATATCCCTCAAAATAAAAACATCATATTTTCTAGTGAACAAAATCATTTATGGGTAAACCATGACCAAATATAAATGATAGAATCATAACAAAACCCATCCTATCATATATCATTTATTTTTACTTTCATATTTCGACAAACTATGCCCAGTCAATGAAAATGTCAAATAGAACCCATAAATCTAATTCACATGGTTACCATATGGTATCTCATAATATTTTACAAACCATAAAACTAGAAAATTGTCTCCAAAATTAAAAATTTATATCATAAAATACCAAAATACTCTGAATCATATTGTATATTCTTTGATATAAAACAAATATACATGTGAATCAGATAGAATATCAATTATTTACACCACAAAAATTTATTATACAATAATGTGGTCAAGGTTTTTAAATCACAAAAATATAATGTGCCATTTTCATTATTAATTATTCATGCTCCCATATATTTTCAATATCTAAAAAGATCTACCATATTATAAAAACAAAAGGAATTATGTTAACATTAATCTACTATCATTTACATATAGGATATCATTAATTTACTAAACCACTACGGTGTTAGGATCATAATAAAAACATTTAATTCAATGAGATGGAGAGTACATTGTTGATACCTCTATAATTGGGGAAAATTAAACATTTCATGAATCAATTCCAATATAAGAAGTATGTATAAATGAAAAGAGACTATCCTATTTCATTCAATGATCATTAATTTTTTTTTGAAAATTATTTTTCCATCTAGCATTGTCTAATAAAAAAAATTCGAAACTAAAAAAATGATAAAACTATATTAACTAACCTTAAACTCCAAAGGGAACATGGATATGCCACTTATGATTTTAGGAAACTCAAAAATTTTTCTATTTATGATTATTTCCTCTTCATGATATCCATCATAACATGAATAAGATAGTATATAAACTTTGATTATTGATTTCTACAGATTTTGGTTACATTATAACAATGGTACTAGATACAATAAATTATACCCCAAATGATAAAATATTTTATAAGTGATTGTAAACTAGAAAAATATTATAATACAATATTACATTATAATTACCGAAACAAGGAATAATGACCATTATTGCATCCTTTATATTTTTCGTAATATCATTTATTATTTCCATGGGAAACAAAACAAATAAATGGTGATCACATATTCTATGTAACATATTGAGAAGAAAAAATTATATAATGAAATAAATAAGGAATAATAAATATGAAAAATATGATAACTGATTTTGGAGATTGATATGGAATGAATAAATGATGATATAATAATTAAATATAAATAATCCGAATATCATGAATCTAAGACATGGATATCATAACTATTTAGATAATAAAATGGGCATTGATAACAAATTTCATAATGACATAATTCATTTTGTCGAAAAACATAAAATTAATGTCAAGACCTCATTCCAATACATATATATAAATGGTTAATTTCTATGTCAGGTTACCATTATTTTTTATCTGTTTAAACCTACTGATTCATCAATGAGAGATAAAATATCAGGACCCATCATTATCTTAATTTGCGTAATTGGTTGATCATTTTAATAACTAATAAAAAATAATCAATGGTCAATAAATATATATTTTTTTCAGAAGAACTAACATCTATAACTTCAATACATTCCCATGTAAAATTGGACATAAAATTTCCAAATAAATACAGTTGATGGTATCATAGTGTATACCATCATAAAAAAATTCCCACCTTTAAAGGATGTTGACATATTTTAAAATACATTAAATTAGACCCTAAAAAATTTGATGTGGAAAATATAATTTTCACTTTTAATATGTAATATTTTAAAAAAATACATGATATTATTTAATTATTTTTCATCCAATGGTTCATTTCAAAATTTTCATCGGTGCTTCATATCTTTGGTTAGTGATGATATTGAGAAATTTTGTTCATGCCATTTACGTTATAACAATGATTCCATTAACATTATGAATAAAAGTCAAAATATCATACTTTAGAAAAATAAAAGAATAATCCATTTATAAAATTTTGTAAAAAATAAATACTTTTTAAAAATATTGTAAATAAATCATTGGATAATATTAAAAAAATTCAGAAAAACATTTTATGAAAAACAAGGACATGGATGAAAATTATTCGTGACTGAGTAGAAAACATCAGATATCCTTGAAATCCTTTTTTATGTATCATGGGTACATAAAGAGAGAAACATAAATAGAAAAATAAAATTTCACATAAGTAACTATTAGATAGGATATGTTATTTTCTTTAATATATAGTTATCAAATAATTCCCCTCTGAGAGTCTAAAACAAATATAATCTTGAATAATGATGAGATTCGGAAAAAACAACTTACCACATTATTAACATTGAAATTAAACCCCCATGGATGAATTAATTTATGTTTTATGATGAAAATTTTAAAAAATATTTATCAAGGATATATCTTGCCATATTATCAATATATACACATTAGAAAGTAAAATAGGTCACTAACATCAAACAAGTCTCAAAAAAAATATTGAGATGAAGATCGCATACCCCTGGTCTGACATCCGTCATATGTGTTTGAATTTCATATATAATAAATATATCTTAGTTATTTGTATATTACCTAACCATTACCATATATATCATGCCATATATTATTTATTTATAAATATATCATCATTTAATTAGTAATTTATTACTAAAATCATTATTTTAGGTGATACCTACATTTTTTATTATTTGTCATAGTTTAGTAGTTCTAGAACATTTATATTATTGATAACTCAATAAAATTTATTGTTTTATTATTTATATACATATATTTATCATATATATTCATCATATTAAAATTTATAATTAACCACACAAGTAGAGATAAAAAATGAATAAAATAATTATTGGAGATGGTTGGTTTTACGTAGTCACGAACTACGTTTTCTATATCTGAACACTAGAATGAAATATAGTTAAATTAAAATTAACCATTGTATTATCATATTTATTTAATACATTTAATATAGTATCGTTACATACAGAATTATTAATGATATTTTATCAACTAAATAAAAAAATAGATCACATCGCTTCCAAGTTGTGGTATCCCAAATATACACTTGATTAACGTTATAATATTCCAATGGTATTGAATGTAAGAGGATATATATAATATATATATATACAAATAAATATTTCATAAATATCATTAATATTAAATTTTTCCAACTTTATATCAATAAATTTAATGTGTTGATGAATGATGAATTACAATTATATGTGTGGAGGGTAGGTCATATGTATGAATTAGAGATGTTTTAATATTCAATAAGATAAATATGAGAATGAAAATGGATCCCCCAATATCATAATAACATATTATTATATTAATTATAATCTATTAATTACATTATTATGTATAGAAAAAAATATTATTTTATATATAATAAGAATAAAATCGGAATGATTCAATAATGATGATTATATTTTCTTCGGCAGAAAAATTTTATTTTTGTTTTCAAGAACCCTTATATTGATCATTATGAATACCATATGCTCCAAATAGATTCAATGTATTTTGAAAAAATATATTTATATCCATTGGTTAATATATATGTCTCAACATAATATGAAAATTTGAATAAAAATGGGGTCCCTTGAAAATTGAGGGATATGAATCACCGAGATAATTATAAATAGAATAAAAATTTTAAATCCAATTTCGAAATAAAATCTTCCAAAGGGATAAATATTCATATAAAAAGAGTTTATAGACAAAA
Source organism: Viscum album (assembly GCA_963277665.1). Lineage (NCBI taxonomy): Eukaryota > Viridiplantae > Streptophyta > Magnoliopsida > Santalales > Viscaceae > Viscum > Viscum album. Next base: position 1,945,031,336 of record OY728121.1, on the reverse strand, counting down.
TATTTAAATACAATGAAATTTAGATAGGTTTTGTGTCATTTTAATAATCGTATTTTAGTTTATCCACATGAATACACCTTCTAATATTACTTTCAGTAATGAATTTCAAATATTAAATGTTTAAAAAATTATCTAACATAATAAAATTGGATCATAAAAAATTGTGAAATTGTAGACCATTTCCCATCAAAATTATAATTTTTCATTTTTTTATAATTATAAAATCTTTATTATAAAATGATATTAATCTAATTATAAGAAAAAATTATGGAATTTGACATATAAAACCACAAGATAATAATGAAATTAAAATCTAAATATTAATTCCCTAAACCCACACTCCTAGATCATGGGATAAAATAATATTATACAATCTGGTCATTGATACCAATAATTGTTCTCCAATATTTTTTCATACAAACCATAAAACAAAAAAAATATCACTTATTATCTGAAGGATATTTTAGGCTTATATTTTTAGTGAATAATGATTGTATTATACATAAAAGATAATGATGATCATAATTAATTATTTACACATCATAACCAAATATTTATTATTTCTTGTTATGTCATCATCAGCATCCATATTAATTCTGTTATAAGAATAATTCATTCATTCACATTATTTACAATAGATTTAAATGAAAACAATTTAAGGGTGATATCAAATTATGATAAAGGATAAACATAATAGTTATAAATTAAATATAATTAATGATTAGAATAAGTTTATAACATTAACATCCATTGTTTCTATGAATTTTTTTTTGAATAGATAAAAATTATATGATGGCTTGCATTATACAATACACCATGATAATCCTTATTTATAAAATACAAAAATATTATTTTTTGCTAAATGAAACACATATATTATATATTGGTATATGTACCACTAATTTTTTCCTTTTAAAAACAATTATTGGTTCTTCTGAAAGCTTTCATTACATATATGACTGAGTTTTACCAAAAAAATATACAATTTCTGATAATAAAATATTATTAAGGTTATCTCCTTTTTGTTGATATAGTGGGTATGATATGGATTAGATAAATTATTTAAATAATTAATATTAATTATTAGAAATTTAATTTTTTTAGAAAAAAATTAAATATATTTGAAGGTACGAAAAATTTTACAATAAATAAATTCATTATTTGAAAAACATTTTTTATGTACATTCATTATTTTCCTCAACAAATAAAAAAACAACATTTTATAAATTATTTTAATTGAATGTTTGGATTATATATTTAATCAACTATTTATAATTCATTTTATTTATTTTCTAGATATGAGATATGAATTAATCCAATTTTACGTATAAGAGGAGTATTTTTATCAGGGGATGTTTTACCACCATTTAAGGGAATATTTTTTTTATAACTAATTTTTTATATATTTTATATTGGAAATAAAAAAATAAAAATCAATTTTTATATAGTATTTTAAAAAATTATATTTCATTTATTTTATATTTCTTTATGAGACGTATTATTTTTTTAATAATTAAAAACACCTAATTAAAAATAAAAGACATCATTTACATATAATTTATTTTTATTGTAAATTAATATTTTAAATTGTTTTTAATTTATATTTAAATCAAATATAAATCTATTAATATATTTTAATTCATTATAATCAATATTACATTGAAATTGGACATATTAAAATTTCAAACGTTTAAACATTTTCACATTAAAAAATAATTTTGTTATACCTTCTACGAGATGAATTTAAAATAAAATTTTGCAAATATCATATTGGAATTTGAAAAAATGGATTAAAAATTTTAAATTAACATAATTTATAATTTATATTAGGTTAATCATAGTTATGATAAAAAAAATAGATAATGAAATAAAAATAAATTTATAAAAATAAGGAAAAAAAATTTACATAGACATTAAACATTATCTTAAGGAAATAAATAACTTGTGATAATTTCAAAAATCCATTGGATAAAAATATTTTGACCATATAAAAAATTTTATAGAAAATTAATCACAATTTGAGGATCATTATGTATTATTGAACTCCCAATAATGGTCAATGATTTATATTTCAATGAATACCACTCTTCCTGCACTTTAAAATGACACTATGGAATCCCCACTTATTCAAACCTACCCAGACCTTTGGATCATGAAAAAAATAAATCATAATCTTCAAAATTAACTCCCTTAATCCAACAATCATACATTTGGAATTAAATACAACCATGAAATACCTTTGGTGGAAACTGACAAAGAGTTACCCAAATTAAAGATAACCTCCTTCAATAATAACTTTTGATTTACATATTTCTCCACATCATAAATTATTATTATTCCATGAATATTTAATATAACATATATCCGTAAAATGTGGATACTTTCTATGGATATAACATAAACTCAGTCAAATTTCTAACAAATGGGATACACAATCATCATTCGTGTGTACGATGGACTACCGCGTCACAAATCGATTTCATCTATTCTTGTGTCACCACATATCATGACTGGGAATAATGATATAAATTATTTTTTATTTTTTATATTTTTTAGTTATTATTTATTTATTATTTATTAGTTATAATATAACACATACCGTTATTCTTTCACATTTTACGACATCTTTGATTCTTTATGTGTGGATTATCACCTCCTAAAAAACGTTATTTGTCCTTGATATATATGGAATATATAAAAATGTATTTACTAAATAAATGTGGAATATATTAAAAATTATTTATACTTTAATGATAATATATATACATATATTTCATTTAGTTTATTTTATTCATTATGAAATGAAATCGAAAACATTGTTCATACATACATATGGTCTACCACCTCCTTAAACTGTGTATCAAATTTTATAATTCTCTATATTAAATATAGTTATATAATTATATATATAATATAAATTATATTTATTTATTTTTTTATATTATGTATAAAAGGAAATATTTATCACATAAAAAGGACTTGAAAAAACAAGTCAAAACATATTCGGAAAACAAATCAGTTATTACCCAAAACATAACTTCAAAATGGAATTGTTAATAAACGACTAATATAAATTAATTATAAAATAATATAAGGGTTTAAATATAATATTATTGTTCTTTTGAGGATTTATAATTAACATAATTTTATTATACATGAGGTTTTATAGTGTACAATGAATGTCTATACTTTCAGTAATGGGTTTCTCATCTCACATTTATTTGTGTGAGATATATGATATTTTTACCAATTTTTCTAGAATTTTGGTGAATATACATCCCTATAACGTGTTATATAATGAATTTCATATATTTAATCACATAATTATTCTTAATTGATGTTATTATTTCATTTCTCTCATCATTAAAATCTTACTCATGTATTAGTGGGATTTCAAGTCTTTATGTTATTTCTATGAGACTTTTTCCTTATTCTCCTTTTTTTATATTGTGTTGTTTATATACTTCCCATTAATTTATTTTATTAATATTATAATAATGTTTATTTTTATTTACATATCCATTTTATTATATATATTTAACAAGGTTTTTCATTTCAATGCTTAATAAATCGGTTTAGTAATTTGGTCTCAATATTCCTTATTTAAGTCACAAGTTCTATTTCACACCTATATTCATATATATGTTTATATCCCTCAATTTTAAATTTTATATAATGAAATTAATTATTTAAATGATATTTTCTACTTCTTGTAATTTTATTCATTCACAGTGAATTTTATTCTATGTTTTCATAGTTGTAAGAGTTAATATTTATAATCTCGTTCCTTTTTAAGATTAATTATGATTACGATTCAATTGATTAAATATTATGATCCAACTCTCACGAATTATTATTACGATTCATATATACTAGTTATTAATGATATATTCATGTAATAAAACCATTTTACACTATTTGGTACTTATCATAATTAAGAAAATGTTTTTAAGAAAATATGAATTTATTTTTATATTCGGGAGGAAATATGTGTTCTTCCATAATATAGTTTTGTAAAAAAAATTAAATTATTATTAAATTATCTTATTATTTTTAATATAAATATCTTTAAAATGTTTAATCATTTTATCAAAATCTATATTAAGAAGGAAATTTCTTTTTCATTTTCTGACTGAGGAACATTTCAAAAAATAATATGTCTTCAAAGTATTATTTTTCGTGTATGGATATATCTACCATCATGTCCATAATTTCTCTTAGGATTAATTAAAATTTTATGAAGAATATATTTTTTTAGAAAATTTTACAGAAAATTTTATAAATTACATAATTTTAACGACGTTTTAAAAATATCATATGTAAAAATGTTTTTTTATTAAGGAATATATTAAAATTATTTTCAAATCATCTTTTTTATATATTTTTAATTATTTGTTCATAGAAAAACACTTTAAAATCATTTTATGCTCAAAAAACAATTTTTTAAATACAAATTGGAACTTCATCAAAAAATGTTTTTTTTTGTAATTCAATCTTACTTTTTCAAAGAGGATTTTAATGAAATAGGATTTTGGATATTATTTATTTATAAAATTTTTCTTTTTAATGAATGGTTATTTCCAATAAAAAATGATTCAATAGATATTTTTAAATATTAATCCATCTAATTAGATATAATTTGATAAATTATATGATTTAGTATTGACAGTTTCCAATTACACCATTATTATTCATAAATTTAGTGGTTTATGATTAAGATGAAATGTTTTTATGAAACCCATATCTATTCCATGGGTTATACCATGATAAAAGGTTTTTTGAAACAAAAATCTTTTAATGGGTTATAATATTATTAAGAATCTTGTATCATTTTAGTAGGTTTTTATATGATTATGTTTTTATAACACGGATTTCATTTCATGGGATATGATATGATGTTTAAGAAATCGATCTATTTTTATGGGTCATGATATAATGAATGTTTTATTATCTTGTGGAATATATATCTTTTATTTTATTATGTGATGTGTGAGGACTATGTTTGAATCGAAGGTATTGGGTAATTATTTATATTCATGAGATATACATGTGTGGAACATTATGTGAACTCAGTTGAATAGTGTTTTGTTTTCTAAAATGGTCTTGGGAGTGAACTGTTCCTACTATACTGGTTTGGGGTGTAGCGAGAACCTCCCCTCAATGTATACCACTATTAGGCTAGAAATGGGAGAAGATATATAGTGAATCCGATGTCCTACCTCCAGTAGGACTCAGATTGATGACTAGCACTGAGGGTTCAGTAAACACACCAATGGGATGCATTACCCTATGAAAGAACTCATACAAAAGTGAGAGATAAGAAATACACCAACCAACTCCTACACATACTACAATTTTAATGAAAACCAAAGTACAAAAATTCAATGCCATTCAAAACTACTAAAACTCAAAAGGTCAAACTGCAATATCAAAAAGGTAAGTAATGACATAAGAGACCATGAAGCCCAAAAAACACTTCCAACCCACTGGTTTGTAGTAACCATCTTGATATCCATCATTTGAAAGATGAAATGAAAATTATTTTATATATATATAGTGAGTATAACCGTATATTCCTTATGATATTCCATGGAACCTATTGAGTAAAGAATGTAGGCTAAAGCATAGTGTATAACAAGTGAAAATAAATCTTCACATGAAGAGGTATAATATGTTCCCAGACTCACCATGGATACCATAACCAAGTATCACATATGATATAATATAATATAATAATGAATATTAAGGTTATCCCGCCACCCGTTAACCAGGATTTCTACATTTCCCCAATATCGCACATCCTGATTATCTCTCCCTAAAAAGGATATCCTGTAGAAACATTATTGAAGCATGAAATCTAGAACCTAATGAAATAAGAATCCATTTCCAAATAACAAAAAGTAACCACATAGATTTTAGTAGCCACAATTTCTCATATTACTTGTATAATAAATTGGGTATTATACCTCAAGCTATCATAGCCAAAACTCTATGTATTGATCCTTGAGCCATGAAATCCTATAAACATTACAACAATTGTAGAGCATAGGAAACAGTATCAAGAATATTTTTTGTGTGAAATAACGACAAGCAATTATATCCCTCTACACACATATATCTGAAAAAATAACCAGCATTCCTACCATCACAAGTAACTATCATGATAAGTGAGTGTGGTTAATGGGGTAGTCTATCATCTGTCCATCCATAGAGATATTTGGGTAGAACCCATGGTCTTAGCATCCCCTAAGGTGTCATTTGACCAAACAGGTAGGGCAGAGTATCCTATAGACCCAAAAAATTACATGATATAATATATATCAAAACCACAATATAGGAATAAAATATTCATGGAATCAACTCCATCAAATTTCTCTCCGACTCCTGGGTATAGTTACTATGTCCAGATATCTTGTATGAATATAAGAATTTAATGATCTTTACTAAGTAATTTATCTGTTTTTATCAGTATCACATTATGTAAATTCATTATTAAACATTAAAAATTTCCACATTTCATTACCTTAGCATCACAACATAGTTCCATTCTCTATAGGGAAAACAGAACCAGGTGTACAACTTCTTAGGAATTATAACCTCAGTATTATGTCACAAAAAGCTCCAACCACATAGGTTAATCTTTTATTCATTCATTTATTGAAAAATTTTACATTTTCCATAATTAGAGGTATTATAAGAAGTCACTATAAGCTACCAAACACTAGGGGAAAACATGATGAGTAGATGAACTAGCAGTCTAGTATTTTACACATATCATAAGATTGTACCCTCACCCCACCATGAGAGGATAAACACAGAAATATAATAAAATACCTCAGGAATCTTCTCCTGTATTGGAAGGATTGTATTAAAAACCAGCTACATTAACCAGTGTGGAATGTAATTATGGTTAAAAAACAATAGATTGAATAATCATCCAAAATTCCCATCAATAGGTAAGACCATGTTCAACCTCTTCCATCATCCCTAGTGTCCTCCACAACACCGACATGCATAAACGATGTGTCTCACCACTCAATCCATCAACTAATGGCATAAAAACTGGGCATACCTACCCCACATACCACAATAGCCCTCCAGGAATAGCCATATAAGATCAAAACACATAATAAGAAGTATAATTAAAACATTGCAACTAGCCTCCTGGTCCTAAACATGGTATTAGGAAAGCATCAATGAACAAGGAACTATTCTTTTAGAACAAGTGGGAAACTAATTCCCCACAAAAGAATTATCTTTTATTCATACAACAGGTTCGTAAAAAATTTAATTAAACATACATATTTGCCTCTATTTAATAAATATATAATAAAAATTATATTAATTAACATGACTCATTAACTATTTTTCCAAATGATTATCAATTAGTTATGGAATTATGTTATTTATCAATTTCCATGATGATTGAAATAATTATAAACAAATATATAGAAATAACACTATCTGGAAATTAAGAGGTGAACTTTAATCCTCATAAAAAGCAACAAAATCACTATAAAATCTATAATAATTATTTTATCTTGTAAAAAAAGTCATTATGTAAAATTAATTGAATTCCAAAGTGATAAATCCAAATTCTACTTGATTTCATGTAGATAAATAATGAATTAATTAACCCCCATTCATGAATGGTCACAAAAATTGTTTCCATGAGAACATACCACATAAGGATCATGATAACCTCTTCTACAATGATTGTATCCACTAGAAGATACTAGACACAAATAAAACAACCTAAAAAGAAGAAAAATACATAAGAAACATAAAGATCACATTTAAACACATTAAAGGTTAAACATGAGAAAAAATATCGAATAACCCTCAATAATTGAGGTAGAACAACCATATATCAAATATGTATCTACAAATCTAGGTTTCCCAAAAATAGGGGGCGCAGATGAAGTAGGAAGACACTACAAGGATAACATAATCCATGGTCTAAAACATTATCAAATGACACATTTGAAATAAATGTTTTTTGTAATCCCATACTAATGATAAATAATTAATTATGAAAAGGTTATAAGATATCTAATCCCTTTTTAAAATTTATATAGATAATATTTTTAGATAAGCTTAGAATTTCCCATTAATGGTAGATATATTCATGGTAGGTTATTTTGACAAACTAATTATTCCCGATATCCTTATAAATTTAATGATATTAATCATATCCCTTTAAAAGGCTTAAAATACATTTAAATATGGTATCATACTCATTTCATGTAAGAAAAGTTGTTAAATGATCAAAACCGGAAAACAAGGAAAAATAAAAAACTATTGGAAATGACATTCTTTTAGATGAGTCTCTACTATGAGTCACGTGTGAGAGTAATCTATCTGAGTCACAGGTGTGAGTCATGATTTGGTTATCTACCTGTGTGATTCACCATTGTGAGATACTAGTTTGAGTCACCATTGTGAGCTACCATTGCGAGTCACTATTGTGACTCCCCATTATGAATCACTGGCCTAACTCACCTATCCCGACCCTACATTCTGACCCATCAATACAGTCTTACAATCACAATCTAGAAGTTTGATTTACCACTATTATCTTCTAGTGTGAGTCATTATTGTGAGCTATTATTTCAAGTCAATATTGCGAGCTACCAGTGTTTTTCACCATTGCAAATCACTATGGAGAACTACAATTATCGACCATCCTTTCGAGAAGCCAAAAAATGAAAAAATTTCAATGTGTTGGAATAATCATCCATGACCTCCCAAAAAAACTCAAACATCATATTTTATCAAAGTAATATACCATTGAGGCTCGATCCACAACATTTGATTCCTCTCAAATTATTCACACACTTGAGAATCGACGACCAACCTAGAGAGGAGCCAAAAAAATGGGTCATCTGAAAGGACACCATGTGAGATACATTTCAAGGATCTCTCCACCATAGGATATAAATTTCATAATCAAAGTAGAAAAAAGTAGTAATAAATAAAACAAGGCCCTAAAACCTCTCCCATGGTATATAACACTCAAAAGAAAGAGCATGACACAAGAAGAAACTAAAGAAAACTATTACATAAATATAAAGGGTTTACAACAACCGAATAAATAACATTCCAAAGAAGATATAATCATAAAATAGATGAGGGTAATAAGAACATATCTATTTGTAACATTTTTAGGTACTATCTTCCACTCCACTATGATCCCATTAGACATGAACAATGCGGATAGAACACATGTGGAACACTTTCCACTGGTAGTCCATGATCTCCAAAGGCTGATTCTCAAATATTCCATCATAATCAATGTTGATATCTCCATAATATATGTGTTGAGATTCATCGTGATGTTAAAAATATTTCTAAAACTTGTGAAAAACATTGTGTATCCATCTCATCTATTGGGGTAATGCTACCCAATATGCGACAACACCAACACTTTCCAATACATCAAATGTCTTAAAAAATATAATGAAATATGACTCCCATGTCCAAACATTCACTTCCCTCAATGTGGAGTCACCTTCAAAAACATGTGATCCACAAATCTAAACCCCATATATCTCCTAATATGATTATTATAGTATTTATTAGGATCCAATATTGATTTCAACCTCTTTCAAATCACATGAACCATCACGATCAAATCTTGTACCAGTTCCCACCCATTATTTGATGACCACACAAAACCTTTTCAGATCAACAGAAAATGGAAAGGTCATCCATATAGGGCATCAAATAGTTCCATACCAATGGTGGTGTTAAAATTATTATTTTAAGAGGACTCTACCAAGGGATGGTGCCTCATCCATGAACCTACAAAATATAGGACACAAGATAACAACATATATTCATTATTCTGGATGGTCCGCTATTTCTGAATATTCTTCTAAGGATGAAATAATGTGCTAAGTCATAGTTAAGAACCAAAATCATGTTGGATTCCACTCTACACCCTATAGATAAAACATGTATCTCAATCAGAAATGATCATCCTATGGACTCTACGGAGCCTCACCACCTCATCCAAAAACTACAATGATAAAACCTCAACTAAGATTGACTCGTTGATTACTATGATGTCGGATAATTTCATTATGTGATCCACTACTAACCATATATCTTCATAGCCTTATTGATCTAGAGGTACACTGGTACAAAATTCCATCAATATGTCCTCCCACGTCCATAGTGAAAGAGCTAATAGCTGGAGAATACCACTACCATTCATCATCTTCTAGAAGACCAATTAGTGAGACACAAACATTGCAACGTCATTCATCAATCTAGGTCACCAAAAATAACTCATAAAATATCAATACATATTTTTCACACAAACATGTACGACTATGGGAGAACATTCGATATATCTTATATCATTCACACACATCACTAAAGGAATGAAAAGACATGCATAAAACAACACCCAATGTGGTTCAACTTGAGTGAATCCATCAAGGGGCTTACAATAAACAAATCATTCTATGCATACATCTATATGAAGATCCCCCAAATTGAGAGACCTATACCTACTACACCATATGACTACACTGTCATTTCAAAAATACAACATCTACCCCAAATTCCCCCATATATAGATTTAATGATGAAATCTCTTACATTACTCTTGAAGAATCACCTGACTCATAGAATTCATTAATTAATGACTTACTACTCATAAAATTGGCTACAATATTTCCCATTATAGGAGTATATCAAATTCCAATGTTTCTAAACTATTGGAACATCGTCGATCAATGATGATTCATGTTCAGGTCATAGAGGGAGAAAACATATTTTGGGATTTTATTAACAATGAAGTCCAATAAAAGATCACTAATGATTTAATGTGTCCAAAAATATAGAGAAAGCAACATGGACACCAACTCAATATCATGGGTTCATAGTTATGTTTTTGGGGATGAAACTTCCAAAACATATAAGAAAAAACAGATATTTTCTACATCAGAACAGTACCCAACAACATATAAGAAACATTATCGAAAACAAGAAACTAAACTCCATCTACTAGAAAATAAGAACTAGAGTACTGAAAGACATATCTTTCATATACTAAATTGTTTTCTGATCTTGATCAATCCACAAGAAATCCTTATACATTCTAGTCAACACTACTTGAGGAGTTTCAACCTGAGATAAATCGGTTACAAACCATTAGTAATAGCCTGTAAGACAACGAAATCTTCAAACCCCTTCCATTATCATGGGTGCTTCCCAAGACACAAAAATTCAACCTTCTATTTATCCACAACATATCTATGTAGGGATACAAAATTCCATAATAAATAGACTTACTTTCCCCAAAACACACACATAGACAACATCCCAAATTTCTTCTCATGAAGAATAACTTTAAAAATCACACTCATATTGTCTACATATCTTCCTTAGACATGGAGTAAACTTGGATTTTATTAATAAAAACCACCATGAACTTATTTAGGAACTCATAGAATAGATCCTATATTAAACCCATGAACATAGATGGAGAATTCATCCCATAAAACAATATCACAAAAAACACAAAATGCCCATGAAGAAAATTGAAATCAGTCTTTGGGTTATCCTCAACCTTTACATGAAACTAATGATATCATAACTACAAATCGATCATCGAGAACCTAATTACACCACTTGGTTGATCAAATAAAGTATGAAGCCATGGAATAGGATAATGTTTCTTCACATTCACTTAGTTTTAGTGATGATAATTGATAAACACCCACAAAATTCTCATAGCCTTCTTCACAAAAAAAACTAGTGCACCCCATGGTGACACACTCAGATGAACGAAAAAGAACTTAAAAAGATCATTGAGATGCATATTTAGCTCTCATAGATATGATGATATCATATTATATGGAGACAGCGAGATAAGAGACATTCTGACTATTACCATAATCCAGAAATCAATAACCCTTTGAGGTGGTAACACTAAAACCACATCAAGAAATCCATTCGGGAACTCCTCCATAACACTGGGGAATGATGACAAATGAAGCTATTACAATATCAGCATCAATTCAACTATCATGGATGATAAGGACAGAACATAATTCTGACCCTTACAAGGGTCTCACTCACTAACAAAAACTACTCGCTCTCCATCTTCATTGAAGAACCCAACCATACACTTAAAGAAATTCAAGATATCCCGCACAAAATATTGACAAACCATACTGATGATGGCATCATATGGACGTATCCATAAACATATGAAATTTATTCAAGAGAGGTGATACCCCATCACCATGTCATAGTTACAACACACTTCAAACAAGTATACTCAACCTCCCACTATAGTAGTAAATTCCATGGTCACTGAATGACTCTCTACCTCGTGTACGAAAACATGGTCAAGGGCAGGTGATATGAATGAGTGTTTCACTCAGGGACCAAAAAATGCATTCAAATGAGAATAAAACAAGTTAAGGGTACCTTGAACGAAATTTGCCACAACCAAAGATGGAAATGCTAATGCATGAAGATGAGAACAAACTTGTCCATAACCTCTCTGAATATGCTAATGACCTCCTCGATGGTCTCACTCTGATCTCTAAGGATGTAGAGAAACCATGTGTTATACTATTCATGGACCATATATTCTCAACTAATCCCAAACATGATCAACCTACTACTGATTCCTCGTATTGAACTGCCTCAAAGGAGGAACCTAATGTGGAACAATTGGTGCACAGTTACTACTCTACAAGGTCAAGGAATCTCTATACTAATGAACATATTCTGCATAAAAAACAAGATTATGATGCCTGAAAATATGTTTGGGAGCCACCTACCAAAGAGGAACTAGATACTAAGTGCTAGAACCTACCCTTGTCTAATAAGAAAATCTTCTGCCCTAAAAAATTGGAAACATGGAGTATAGATCAACATCATGATGAATCCTGATGAGCCTCTCCTTGTAACAATAGAGATCTGGATAATTTACACTCAACATCATCTTCCCTGTTAGAACCTAGATATAAATCCTTAGTATAAACAGGGTGACCTTCGGTTAGATCATTTGACATAAATCCTTTTCCAAATGACTCACCCTAGCATCCTCATCATGAAATAGTTTCAACTAATATAAATAATGGTGCTTGAATCAAACCAAAATTCTCAAACACAGGACCATCCCTGCCAATGGGAAAAAACTCTTATCAACTGGTTACCTTCAAAGTTGATCAACGAAACTCGACTCTAAAATAGATTCCTCATATATCTTTAGACCGTTCCAATGAAACTCTTGGAGGTTCCTCCTCTAATTTGGTCATTTACAATCTATAATCTATCGTTATCTACTAGATCAACCTACTAAACATATTATATACGATCAAGATGAGTATGTAGACCAAGATCCATACCTATTAAAGAAAAAAAAAGACCTCCTAAATCTAAAATATGGAATACATTTACATCCATTAATTTCTTTTTTTACTCACATTATGTTAACTTATCCCAAGGAATAACCATTCAAAGATAGGAACAAATAAGAATTATTCATGATATATTCCTAGGGGTCTACCCTACAAATAATATCACCTAATTTTGTATCCATAATAATCTTAATGATCTATGCATCGAATCACAGGGGGCCTAACTATACATGTATAATCTGGTCTCCTATGTTTACAAAACATTCTAAACATAGCTGACACCATTTTCCTAACAATCCATCCAACATCATCTATGACCAACTCAAAACACCATCTTATCCCTCAAAAAGACCACTAAAACAACTTTTCTAGGACTCCTACACAAAAAGTGTACTCTTCGTAGAATGAAAAAGTTAAAATATTGATAGTGACACCGATGTCCCGCCCTCAGTAGGCCTCGAGTTAGAGACTACCAGAAATGGTATATTAAACACAAAAATGGGAGGAATTATCCTCTAAAAACACATAACAATGTGAGAGATAAGGAAAAAACCAACCAAATACTTATTAGAATAAAATATAAATGAATCCCAAGTACAAAAATTTAATGTCATGTAAGAAAATCTTCAACTAAAAGAAAAAATTTATGTACCATAAAATAATTTAAAGCATACATTGATCACAAATCCCAAATAGCTCATACAAAACACAATCTAGTTGTAAGAAGAATAGTCTTTAACCTCCTCCAACTGACCTGGAAATATTTAATCTATAATTAACGTGATTACAATAGTATACTTAGTTGGATCCTCCCCAGAACCTCTTGTGTAGATGTAAAGAATGTATACTAAATAAAATTTGACAACAATTGAAACTAACTTGTCACCTAGACAAGTATACTATGTTCCCAGCCTCACCATGGATACTCTCACCAAGTATCGCATACATGAGAAATTATTATAATAATCAAATTCAATCATACCCTGCTACCACATTCGCCACTAGTTTTCCGCTTTCCCCATCATCACCTGTCCTGATCATATCTATCAAAAAATTCTAGCTCGCAGACGTCTAGGAGAAGTTCCACAACATGCACCTCATGAAACACACAACCATGTTCACATAACCAATTATAACCAGATAATTTCAGGGCACCAACACAACTCACATTAATTATATCATATGTTGGATATTATGTCAGAATATATTAAAACATGTACTCCGAGTAGGGATCCAAAAGACATCACAACATATACATGTTATACAAATAATAATCCTTAAGAAACTATATCCAGAATATATGTGTCTAATATAATGAAATGAAATAGTATGCCTATATATACATATATGAGGAAAAGTAACTAGAATTTATACTAGAACATGTAACAACCATGAGAAGAGTGTAGGGAAAAAGGGGGTAGTTATTTATCGATCGTCCCACTAAGATATTGTGGAGAACACCCCAGAGGTTAATAATCCCTAGGGTGTATGTTTCCCTAAACGAAAGGGTGGTGCAGCATATAGAAAAAAAATTAAATGATATGATATAGCTCAAAACCACACTATGGAAGTAACCTATTCTTATACTCAACTACATCTGATGTCTCTCAAACTATTAGTTACAACTACTAAGAGTAGATATCCTATATGAACACAACCTATTAAAGAGGCACATTATGTTACGTTATTCATTTTAAAAAATTTCAATTTTTGTAAATTTATTCTTAACCTTTAATTAAACATTAATAATTTCCATATTTCATTACCATATAATAAAAACACAATTCCACACCCTTCGGGGATAACAAAACTAAGTCCACGACTTCTTTGGAATTATATCTTCATCTTGGCATCCTGGCAAGCACCAAGCCCAAGGGTTGAGTATTTAATCATTCATTTATTTACAATATTAACAAATTCAACAATTCTATGTATTCTATGAAAAAATTATATGCAAAAAAGTACAAGGGGATAAACATGATGTGTAGATGAAATTCCGGTATTGTAATTTCCACCTATCACTGGTTCATAGACAAATCCCACCAAAAAAGGTTAAAAATGGAAAGCACGTGGCATACCCTACATTTCATAGCCTCTCTGGGATGGAGAGTAAGAAAACTGATATTCCTCAAGAAGTGGGAATTTATAAGAATGAAAAAATTAAGATATTCAAGAAGCATCCAACTTTAATATCAATGAAAATCACATCATCATCCCATTCCATCATCACTGACTTCCTCTCTGACACATGCATGTATATCCAATGAAACTAGCCCCTCTTGGTGTCAACTATTGCAGCAAAATTGGTCCTCCGAACCCCACATACCACAATAACCCTCTAGAATCATCCATACCAACTCACAACACATCACAAGCAGTTAAAAAAATAGTGAAATACAGATCTTGGAACTAAACAAGGATGTCATCCTTCACATGAAATGATCTCTCATGAATCCAATACACAAGGAAATAGTCTTTTATAACTAGCAGGATACTAAGGCCCCATAATATAATTATCTTATTTTCATAAAACTAGTTCTATTCCAAATAATTTATATATAAATATCATCCATTATTTGTTCAAAATAAAATTAAAACAAGATTCATTAACATTCCTATCTAACTATTTATTCAAATAATTACCAACTAATTCGAGATTTATGTTTTTTTACCAATTTCAATCATGTAAAAAATTATTACCAATAAATGAATAGATATTATAATATCAGGAAATTATGAGGAAAACATTATCATGCTATAATAAAACTTTCTCACTACGTGATCGATAACAATTTTTTAATCCATCTCAAATAGTTATTATCTAAATATCATTGAATCGAAATGGATAAATCTTTTTATATCTTTAATTTCACATAAATAATTAAATAATAAATAAATAACCTACAACGAAAGGTCAATAGAATTATTCTCCTGAGAATGGACCACACAATGACTCACGATCAAATCTCCTGTAATGATTACATCCACATGAGGATGTCGTGACACGATCCAAATAACCAAATCACAAGAAAACACCATTATAAACATGGAGATCCCACTATACAACCTTGAAAAGAGAAATATGAGTAAATATATCAAATAATCCACACAAATATTGGTAAAGCATAACATATGTTGAAAATGGATAAATACTTCTTGGTTTAACCAAAATAGGGGGTGAACATGTAGTATGAAAAACTCTTGGGAAACACGATGTATGGTCTAATGAAGAATCGTACAAATCCTCTTAAAAGAAAGGTATCTGGAATATCATAGCTAGGGAAAATAATAATGATGAATAATAATGGAATATGTCTCATTTTGTTTAAAATATATACGAAGTAGTAGTTCAGATAAGTTTGGATTTCCCATTACAGTAAGATATGATCAAGATAGCATGTATTCATTGAGTAAAATTCCACTAAATCTTTAATAATTTAATGATTTGACTTATTTCCCATGAAATAGATTAAAAAATAATTATATTTGGTATAATACTCATTTCTCCTCAATGAAAAACATCATTAGGTTTATACTTGAAAACATTGAAAAAAAGAAAACTATTGAAAATAAATCACTATAAGATGAGTAACTGTAGTGAGTCTCTAGTGAAAGTCAACAATGAGAGTAATCATTCATTTAGTAACCAATGTGATTCACCATTGATATCTACCATTGTGATTCACCATTTTGAGTCACCATAATGATACACCATTCTGAAACACAGTTCTAACTCACATGTCTTAACCCAAAAGTCCTTCTCAATGATCCAACTAACTGATCATGACCTACTGTTTGGACTCACCAATAATGACTAACTATCACGACCAATTGGTGTGGGCCACCACTGTAAGATACTAGTGCAAGTAACTGTTGTGACTCACCATCGAGGCCTACCATCATAAATCTTCCATTAGAGATAAAAAACTATACTTTTTTCAATGTGTTTGAATATGGCAACTTCAACATTAATAACACCTCAAAAACTGGATTTTTATATAGTAATATATAGGATTGGTCCAACCCATTACATGTTGAGTGAACATATTGCACTATATATTAGGGGATTCACCATGTGATGGTGGTGTGTTCCATGATGTTGGTGTATTCCCCTTGTAGTTCCCTAATAGGTTTTAATAATGATACTTTACATATAAGGAATGGTTTTATAAGCTTATGATAATGTCAAAATCTCATGTTATATTCATATAATATTATTTCATTGCTTATTACATTGATTCCCTTATGATTCATGTCTTATGATATACTTTCATGTTTTGTTCTCTTGATTACTTTATGAATCATGCCTAATGAACAAACAATATATATTCCACCACCCTTGATTATGATCTATGATATATAGGGTATGATCTTATTATGTTGTGAAATTTCTCTCATTACCAGATGTTCATGATCATGCTTACATACATACCTTATTTAATCTTAATTAGAATACAAGATCATTATTTCTTATAATTAATTAAAAATTTTATAAATAATTGTTTCGAGTGGGAGTAATAAATTGGATAATTTTTTTAGAAAATTGAATGTCTTTCCAAAAATTAGATGATTATGTTATATTTTTTCAAATACAGTAAAAAATTATAGTCCTCCATTATTGAATTTTATAATGTGATGATTATTCATCTAAAATAATTTAATATCTATGTATGTTTAATACCGGGGTGCTAAAGTTGGTATTAATATAAAAGTTAAGATATCATTTAGAGACTAGTTGGAGAAACATTTTATGATATACCTAGGTATATTTATAAGTATACATATAGGTATTTATTTATGGATAATTATAACGATTCAATGATGTCAGAATTTTAATATATAGACATCCAATATTGATTTTTCATGAATATGTTGTTTTCTCTATGATATGTTTTACACACTCTATGATTTTTTGTCTTAATAAATAGAGGGAAAAATAATTAACTCTGTAAATGATGATTGTGCTTCACAATTTGATAATGAGTAGTGAAACAGGATGATCACTAGAGTGAATGATATTTTGATAATTATCAATCAGTTATCATGTAACATGATTAACAATAATTAATATAATCAACTATAAAACTCACCAAATAATAACAGGAAATACATCTTTGAGAATTTAGGTAACAAATACATAATGTAAGGAAGATTAGTTTTCATACATGCTGAAAATGATGTAAGAATAATCAAAGTGAATGTTTTAAAAGAATATGGAGATGGAATGATTGTGAAAAAAAGAACATAAAACAAGTAACTAAAAATGAAAAAAAGAATTAATTTAACACAATGAATGATAATAATGAAGTAACAATGAAAATAGTTATGGTTGAGTACCATATATTAAGAATGAATGGTAATTTTGGAAAATTGATGACCTATTAAGAATGATCCTGATGAGAATTAGTAAGGTTGTATGAGTAGTTGTCAAAATGTTGATGGTGGTGTGACTATAGGTGAAATGATAATGTATTGAGGTATTATGTAACATTATGAGGTATAATTATTAATGAAATTTTTATGAGGTTGAATAATCTATGTTTTTATGTATTTTGTTTCATAAATTATGTAATAAGAACTGTCAAAAAAATAAGTATTGTTTAGATAATTTTTTCGTAAGGATTATCTGGTATGTGTTGTCTTATTCTGATAGACGAGGTAATTGATTAAATGGTTTGATGATATTTTTATTAAAAAATATTATTATTGTAAAGATAATCCATTATATGCACATAATGTTTAGTGAAAGTTGTTTTGACAGAGAGAATTTAAATTGGAGAGCACTAATTACCCTGGAATATATTAAACAATTGTTGAAAAAGTGGATATTTAATTACTAATGGCGTTTACAGTATTTATGGATGTATGGAATATATAGAGTAATATTTTGAATAATAAATATACTGTTATTTTGATATTGATTTATGAAAACAATGGGTATTACAATGTTTATAGAGAATACATAATGAATGAATTCACATATTTGGAATTAGTGATCTTAATCAATATCTATATTTATATTTTCCCTCCATGACCATGTTTTCTATTACAAACCATGTTATCCTATGTGGAAACCTAGATAAGAGTTACTCTGGGTAACCATTTTCTTTCCAAAATTTCATATTTATTGTTATTTTGTTATTAATGTCTATGATGTGGGTTTCAATTAATATAACATTCATGCAATAAACCTTTGATAATATAGATTATTTTGTTGGAAAAACTAATTTAATGTATTGTATAATGTTACAACCTGAGTTTTTATGATTTTTTTGAATGAATAAAAATTATTTAACAGATTTAATTGTACACTACATCATGGTATACTTGATTTATAAAAAACAATAATATTTTATTACTCTATAAAAAACACATAGATTATCAGTTATTACATGAGACACCATTTGTTTCTTATGTTACGCACAATTCTATGTTACATAAAAAACATTCATTAAAAACTAGAATGAATTATATTGAAAAACAATATATGATTAATATTATTGAATAATTATTAATGAAATCATAGAGGTATTGGGATACCTTGTATAAATGGTATTAAATAAATTATAAAAATATATTTTAAGAATGTATATAAAACTAAATAATTGGTCAATAATTAATTGTGAATTTGAGTATGAACTATTTGAAAATAAATACATTCCTTTTCTGAAAACTAGTTTCTATATAGAAAATTTTTAACTCAATAAATTAATGAATCCCCTTCATATGAGTTATTTTAATGTAATTTTTTATTATATATTCAATAAAATAGTTATCACTAATCTTATTTATTTTCATCATAAGAGATATCAATCGAAATAAATTTCAAGAAAGGAATTATTTTCCAAAGAGGATGTTTAAAAAAAAATAATTAAAGACATTTTTTAAAAATAATTTTTGGCCCTTTAATAATATTTATTTAATAAAATAAAATAAATTTTTTGATACTAGAATATAAAAAATTTCTTTGGGTAAATATTTGGTACTTTTGATAGATATTTTTTATGGATAGTGAAAAATAATAATAATTGAAATTTTTTAATTTCATCTAATCTATGTATATAGTTACAAAATACTTTATATTATAGTTAATGCATATCTTGATAAATTATACATTTATTAAAAAAAATTAGATCATTTTTATCAATTTCGCAATAAAATTTTATATAATATGATTTTAGGCTTTTGAGCACTGTCACTTTAAAAACCCATATCCTTACCCCATATGTGGGGTTAATTTTAATTTAATTTTTTAGCATAAGTTATAAAAATATAGGAAAATAGATTTAATATTTTTAATAAGAATAATCTATAATTTCTAGTATAGGAATCATTATTTTATATCTGAATAATAGTGGAGGTTATAAAAATTAATTACACTGATTAAGGTAAATATAACTAAACATAGTGGTTAAACAATATCTTATTAGAAAAAATATCCTAGAAAACATCAAAAAAATCAATGAATAGAAATATCATGAATATTTAATCAAAATTATAAATAATATTAATTATTTTAGGCACATTATTTAATAGAGACCACCCAATAATGATTACCTTTTTAATTTAGATTAATTTTCCTCCTCCTCCACTATAAATGGACACTCACCACGCATAAAGCTTGACACATCAAAAGATCTTCGGCTGAATCCAAAACTTCACAAATACAATACTAACCTTCCCAACCAAAATCATGTCATCCTCACTTATGGATTATATCCAACAATATAAACCTTTTATTGAAAACAAAAATGTTTTACCTAATGAAGAGTTAATATTCTAAAATAAGAACATTAGTTTTACATAATTCTCCAGCACTAAATTATTCTCATTCCAAGATTATATAATATATTAAGTGTAATAAATATAGAGAGTTGTTTTTTTGTTATGGTTTCAACCTAAAATCACACACACATCCATTGAATGATATATTCAATCACCGTTCATGTTTATTTTGTACTACTACCTCGTGAACATGTATAATTTATTCTTACATTACCACCACTCTTCCATGGGAATATTAATGTTCATATTATTTTTTATGATATTTATAATTTATTTATAAATTTATATTTATTATATAACACATAACATTATGATTTCCAATTTTTTTGAATATGGTAACTTATTTTGTGGAAGTGTGGACCACCACCTCTTCAAATCAACATGATTCATTCATGTATTACATAGAATGTATTAATGATATATTTTATAAAAATATATGATATATATAAAATATTAATTAAAATATAATTATAATATATATATATATATATATATTTAATTTCCATTTATTATTTAAATATGACATGAAATCAAAAATAGTTTCCATAAGCAAATACATCCTTCTGGGTCCTTGGACGCTATATCTCAATTTTATTTGGATATTTTCAAGAATATTATAAATTTATATATAATGATTATATATTAAATGAAAATAATATTATAAATTTTGGATACAATGAAGTCATGATCTAAGAAAAATGACCAAAAATTAGAAGTCAAAACATATAAAAAAACAAAGCATATATTACCTAAAACATAAATTTAACATGGAATTGTTAATCAATCATTAATATAAAGTCATAATAAAATAATATATTCAATAATATATAACAACATGGATAATTTTCAACTATATAACACACTTATTTATTTATTTGGAGGATTTAATGTGTATAATGAAAGTCAATACATAGTGTATGGGGTTTCTCATCAATATTTTAATTTTGTGATATTCAAGTTATATTTTCCCCATTATCTAATCAGATAGTGTAAATACTGAAATATTTCATGTAATATATTTAACATACTTCATAAAATTATACTAAACGTTTTAATTGATTTTAATCTTTTATATATGGAATGATTCAAAAGCCACACATGTTGTAAAATGATTTCTTGTTCCACATTTATTTCTTCAAGACTTATGCATTAATCACCACTCATTTATTTTGTGGTGGGTATATAGAACCCACGACTGTGTAACATGATTATTAAAAATTAATTTATCTTTATTTACATATCCATTTTAGGATCATTATTTCATTGGTTTTATCATTAAAATGATACAAAATCAGTACAATATTTTGGTTTTAATTTACATTTAATGAGAAACATGTATTTTTATCCATCTATATTATATTACAAGGAGTATATAATAAAATTTTAAATGATAGATCATGAATATAATTTTTTAATAATAATTTAATAATAATTTAATGTTATTATTTTATCCGGATTCTAATTCTAACATACCAATGTTGTACGATTTTATTCCAATAATCTCATTGTTAAATAAGATTTCCTATTATTTTGATTCTATTGATGAAATATAATGGTATATATATCAATAATTCACATTAATATAATTCTACTTCAGTTTTTAATGACATATTCAAGTAATGGTACCATTTATCCTCTATTTGGATCATAAAATAATTAATAAAATGTCTTCTATAAAATATTAGTTTACTTATCTTATCAGTCAAAATTTTTAGTTCATTCAAATCCATGTTTTCTAAAAGTAATTTAAAAAATTATATTCAAATATCCTAGGATCTATAATATAATTTTTTATTCATGGTTTTCCATTTAATAATTTCATTTAAAAGGAATCTTCTTTCCTTTTTCAATCGAGGAATATGTTTAAACATTTTATTGGGAAAAAGTAACATTCAACTTGTACTGATTTGTCCACTTACATGACCATAAATTAATTGAATACTTCTTGTTATGTTTAAATAATTATTTATTAATAAAACTTTTCCAAAATATTTTTAAAATTATTTATTTTTAATTTGGGGTTCAATAAAAATGATTTCAATATTTTTATGTTCCTCAAGTGTTATAAATTATATTTAAATTTTACATTATATTCTATAAAATCTATTTTTAAGGTAATTTTTTCTAAAAATGTTTTGTGATATTCGTTGTTTTGAAATATAAAAAGAAATTTTTTCCAAGAAATTTATTTAATTATTTTTAATCTAATTTTTTATTTTTTTCAAAGTGTTTTTAAAAGAAAATTATATTGAAACTGTTTTCTTTTTGAATAATTTATTTTCAATGAATTTTTGTTTCCATTAAGATATTTTCCATGTGACCATTCAAAATAATTGTCAATATATGATTATTTCCATTGATATTTCTCACTATTTATTAGTTATATGAAATTATTACACTAATAATATTCATTTGTTGACTGTTTTACGATGAAGATAAATTTTTTTTAATAGAACCTTCTTTACTTCCACGGGTTATAAAATAATAAAAAGATTATAAAGAACACATAATTTCATGGTTTATACAATCAATATTAATCCTATCACATTTTCATAGGTTATTAAACTATTAAATTTATATTATAAGAATTTATATTCATGGGAAATCATACGAGGTTTATGAAAAAAACATATATTTATCATTCATGATATGATGAATATTTTATTTTCTAATTGGACACATATATGTTATTCCATACGCTAATGGTGGTACTTATATCTCCATAAAATTAATTGGGTAATTAATTATATATCTGGAGATATACCTTTCATGAATTAGGAGTGAACATGGCTCAGAAAATGATTTTTGGTACTAATATGGTTTTTGGTGTGATCAATGACTCTTACAATGGAATGGGAGTGATCCATGTCTAATAATATGGTTTGGGGTGTGAACATGTTCCATTATAAGGGATGTTCTATGCTTGGGTATGGTGGTGTGTCCCTCCCAAAATATGTGTCCCCCATGAACATTTTTGAAATGCCTTCCAATGAATCATTGACATAAATGGAATGATTTCCTTTGATTATGCATATTCCAAAATTAAATTCCTAATTCCTACTATAATATATAATGGATTTTTATTTTGATTCCATTTTATTCATTTATTATAATATTCCAATACTTATTCCCCGATTCATGATTATGATCTTTGATATGAAGGTTATGATTTTGTAATGTTATGATTTTGTTTTCAATCCCTTATACTCATGATTATGAATATAAATCTCTCTTGTTCATAGTTATTATCCATTTGAGATCACCCTTACCTTTTTTTCCATTACCTAGGCTATTAATAATGGTTTTGAGTAGGTGTAATATAGATTATGATATTATTTTGAAACAATAGGTATCATTAACCAAGATAAAATATAGTGTTCGATGATATTGAAGAAACTAATATATTACAGTCCCCATGAATTTAAATTTATATTGTGCTGAATATTTAGAAAAAATGTTTTAATATGAATATATGTTAATCACAAGTATCTACAATAAGTGTATAATGTGAAAATTATATTGCATGAAAAAAATTAAATAACTCATACACATGAAGACCCAAATCATTAATCATGAATCATAGAATAAGGCTTTAAAATAGGTAGATCCATAGAAATCAATAACTAGGTTGTTGCCTAAGATAATGGATAATTTAAAACACAAGAGGGGGTGAATTGGGTTCCAATAAATTATGGTTCTTAGAATATCAATGCATTATGGTTAGATTTTTCAAAAAAATTACCTAATAAGAATAATATATATATATATATATATATTAATGGAAGGATATTGAAAAAATGAGATTAATAGTCGTCAGGGGAACAAAATATCCTAGTCCAATCCATGATCACTCTACTCCAATGTTTGGTGATTTACATTATAACAACCATTTTATCATGGGCTCTAAACTGAGTACAAGTAGAATTAAATGAATAAAAATTTATAACATATTTCAACCAGTATATCACATTACATGAAAAATCCACTATCTCAACAAATAGTCTTTCAACAATTGTTAAAAAAATATTGTTGAATCATTTGAAATTTTGATTCTATATTACAGTTTCAAATAACAATGGACAAGAGTTTATGATTCAATAATAAAATATGAGATTATTTATGGTGGATCATTGAATGGTGTTAAGTGAAACGTATAAAAATTTAATCACAACCTGAGAATTTCAGTTTTTTATCCTCTATATACATGTTTTTCGTGTATTCATATGTTTGTACGTAAATTCTATTGGTTAATTTTTCCAATTCCTCTTGTTCATGAAGTATACAACTCTTCATTTCATATATATTTTTTATATTGAACATAATAATGATATAATTATAATGGTATCAATGATAATACATTCAAAATATTAATTTATTTTCCATTAAAGGAATGTTTCCATTATATTCATATATAGAATAATATTCTATAACTTCATCATAAGATATCTTCAACTTTGGAATTTTCAATTCATTGAAACATTCAAATTTTTTCTGGTCGATCATTTAATTAAAAAGGGTTTCCTGTTTATAAAATTCCCAAAATATATTAAATTCCTTATCAAAAGTTTATAAAGTTAATAATTATATTATGCATAATGGATAAATAATTCATATGATATTTATAAGTAAATACTGTCTCTAATAAGATAAAATTTTAAGGATCTTTATATGATAAAATAGAACATTTCCTTATCTACATCAGAATATAAATATAATTCAATATTGGATAGGACATTTCATAATTTGAAGTTAAATATGTTACGACAATATGATTATTTTCATTCACAGTTATTTCTTTATTTTGTATGAAAATATTTTACCAATATCCTTTTCTTATGATATCAATATATCATAACTTTATTCTGTGTGAAATATCTAACACTGATCAAACAAAATCTCAACCATATTATTCTTAAGATAGTATCTTATGTAGTAAAATAAAATTCTAACATTGACTTTTTAATTCAAATTACATATAAGATAGTACGTTATTCTAGTAAGAAGAAATACTTTTCATAAAATAGATACTACACAAATGGTCATATAATAATTTATAGTGGAAAAAGAGATAAAATAATTTTATAGATTTAATTTTAATCACTCAATAAAAACTTATTAAAATTAAAATATTTAATACATTAATATTCAAAAAACACAATGACTAATGTATGTTGGAACCAAATAATCCTAACTAAAAATGTCCTAGTTTTTTTTCTGATAAAAAATCCATAAAATATAAAAGAAAAATATCTCAATATTTTAAACTTTTATTTTAAATACTTCTCCAAACAAGTAAAATCAATTAAAATATTTTCTTTTATATTAATTTCACCTATTGAAAAAAATTTATAATGGAATCATTCATATTCCCCTTCATTAAAATATTTTTTTAAATCCTTTTATTCCCATTTTCATCTTCACATAATGAATATTTTAAATTATATTGTATTTTATTATCATTTTATTATCCCAAATTTTTTATATCAAATTATTTTTAAAAATGAATACAATAAATTTTTCACAAGAGAAATATTAAATTGTTAGTTCTATAGATTGTGATAATAATTTTGAAGAATGTTTTTATGTTTTTAATGAATAATAAATCATATACACATGACGTGAAAACTAAACACAAGGAAATATATAAAAAATATTAATTTATCTATAAATAGATTCTTAAAAATATTATACAAAAAATTGAATAAGGTTATAGGACAATAAAAATAATTAACTACATATAGAATTATATTTTAATCTAAATAATTTTTATATATATTCATTATTATCACAAAAAAAATGAAACATAATAAAATAAAAATTTTATTTTTTTAAGATAATATAATAAAAATAAAAATATTTATGAAAAACTCATTCAAATTATAAAAAATAGTGTTATATAAGAAATAAAATTTTTATTTCTTTAAACTTCCTTTTCATTCAGTATCCATAATGAAAACCTTGAAAGATGCATCGAATCTATAATGTGAATCAAGTCCTTGGAGGGGGTTTCTTGGATGATTGATGCTATGCTATGTGGAAAGATGGTGAAGGCATAAGAGCATCATCCTTATACTTAAAAACATATATAAAAGTAGTTAAGGATGATCTAAGCACCACCATATTTACAAAAGTAATACATATAGAGGTAAATTTGATATTTAAAACTACTTGGTAATGTATATCAATATCAGAACAATCTACGATTAACAAATTTAGTTTAGGAAAATGGTTTAGGATTGTGAAAATATATTTCATCATAAAACAATAAAATTATCCATTTATTAAATATCATACATAAAAATTAATTATTGTATTATTTACCAATAGAATTTTTGGAAATTAATTATGGGAGGAATTTTAAGATGTTTACTAATATTTTTAATTAATGAAACTGTGCATGAAATGAGCCTTTTCAAAAAAAATATTATATTCGTATAAATTTTTTGTAAATCAATTCTATATCCTCATTCATTAATTTTAAAAAAATTTCTGAAAATTTCTTATATTTTCCCAATTGACTATGAACTTTTATCAAGGATTAAAATATATTATACAATATTCCTATTGTTTGATCAAATGAAACAACCTATTTTCCGATAACTAAATATTATTTTTCATAAGGATATATAAAATAGTCAACCATATCTTCTTATTCATTATCTATCAATTTTGGATTTAAACTAGTTACAACCATTTGGGGTAAATATTCAAATTTATTCTCCAATACTTTAATGTTATTATTTAGTGATCCAACTATCTTATACAATACATTATTAATGAAATAAAAATATTATTTCTAACATTTAATCTATGATTAAACTATATGTAAATTCACATATTAGAAGGTGATTATTTTAGTCCTAGACTGATCAACTATCACAACTGAATTCCAAGGAAACAAAAGTAATCTTCTATAGAAGACTATTATACCCATTTGACGATACATGGTTATGTCATGTGGTATTAGCTCACACTTCATAGAGAATTCTTTTGACTCCATTATTTATATATCTATAAAAACTCTTTATAGTGTTAAAAAACATCTTTTTTATCCAATGATTCTAAATAGGATTCAACTAACATATTATCAACCACACATAGAACTAACATCTTCTCATCTTTGAAATCATCTTGTGAAAAAATATTATCATGAAGAGACCGAACATTAATTATTGATTCTAGAAACTGAATTTTTAAATATTTTTCATCAAACATCAACATCAAATAGAATTTTATAGTTGTTTCATTATATTTATACAACATTGTCATAGGTATTTTTGATCTAGAATATTGTCCAAAAATTAGATAAAATGTGTATTGGGGGAATATATATGTATCACAACATCAGTTATTTTATTTTCATCAAATATATGTCTATTAATAGAATAAGGTACATTATAAATTGATATAAATCCTTCACATGAAAATAGATTATTTTCGTTTCCTTATTTCTATTCATCGCCATCACCAATGAAATCCTGAATATGATGGTTAATAGATTCTATTCGGATTATCTTACACATCTCACTGGAAATATATTTTTCAATTAAGTATTTTTTAACTAATTGAGTGGGTATCATTCCTTGAAAAACATTTACAAATCATAGGGTTTTTGAGAAAAGAAATTTCTATTTGTAAGAAACATGGATTTTATCAGGTAATATTTTTGTAGGTGTAGAGATTGAAGTAAATTCAAAATAATCTACTCCTCTGAACTAAAAAACTATTTTAACATGTATTTTTATTCCAACGAGGTCCTCTTTGTCGAGTGAATAACATATATAAAGATAATGGATTGACCTCTCTACAAAAAAAATGAGCAATTTGAAGAACATATAAGCCATTGGAAAACTCAATTCTAGATGACATCCCTATGTCAATGAATTTCATATTACAAAATATTATAATGATGTTATTGGAAAAAAAACTTGTTCAACAAGTAATTTCAATGGAGAATAATTCTTCTAAAAAACAACTACTAAATTTTGTCTTCCCATGACATTGTGTGGAAATATTCTCATCCAAAAAAAATAAAAAAAATTGTAAGACCAATTTTAACATTCCTAAAAAAGAATAAATTCAAATGATTATTTTTAACATGAACCTTTTTCTTCATAAAATACAATTATATATTAATATTAATTTCCTTCAAAAAAATATAAAATTGAATCATTAATAAATAAATTTTTTTCAAACTTATAATTACATTGAGATATAAAATATTAAATGGACTTAAGGATGAATTTTCAATCTAGTCAAAGATCTATTACTAAAATACTTTGTAAATAAATATAACACAATATATATTTAATAAAATATATTTCACAAACATCATCTATCACATGAAACGATGTACGTAAACTTGTATTCCATTATTTTGGGAACTTGAATGATTATCCCATTTCCAAATAGGTTAAAAGAACATTTCTATTTAATTGTTTGGGTGATGAGATCATCATTATCACATAAATTAAACATTCAAGTTTCATAAAAATCACACAATTTTTTTCACACACAATCCAGTTGATGTTATATTAATCAAATATTCCAATATTTTATGATTGACTAATTTTTTGAGCTACATATCAGTTTCATCCGTCCATGAAATATAGATTTCTTATCCACTAAGAAATATTAATGATGTTCCTTTATACTTGAGGTTAATAAATTACTTATTTTAATATTCTCAATTACATACAATATTCATAATAAAAAAGGGTTTGGTAAAACAAATTTGGGTAGCATTGAGAAATTGAGGGAGCAATGGAATGTTAAATGTTTCACACATAAAAGTGACAATCATACTTTAATTTTGTAGTAATCAAGGGGTCACACAGTAATATAGAGGGTAATAATTACAATTTATTATCTACATGTCTTATTTTGATATTAATATGATTCAAAATATAGATGAGAAAACTAAATTTACAAAATAAAAATGAGTATTTATTATAATAGAAACATTTTTATTTATAATAATTGTAAAATAATATCATGTAAAATTAAACAAACATAATTCAAATGTTCAAAAACAAATATATTACTAGTATTATATTTAGTAAAAATATATAATATTTTTTTAAAAGAAAACAAATTCAAATGATATATCATTATTTTGAACATTTTTTTCTATGAAATGTTGTCTTATTTCATTATTATTTTTTCACGAATGGTTAATTAGATTCAATAAAATTTTAGTATCACTTTTTTATCATATTTTTTTAACACAATTGAAATTAAATCCAAATACCATTATTTTATGTTTCAGAAGAAATACATGATAAAACCTAGATTACTACACTATATTCTTCTTTAGTAGTTTGTTTTGTTATAGATGGTGGTATTTTTCTAGGAAAGACTATATATGTACCAAAAAATTATAGTTTCTTATTGTTATTTTCATATCTAATTCAAATCATAAAAAATAATCGACTAAATTTGATGTGGAATTAATATAATACATTTTTAGAAACTCAATAGGAAGGGACAAAAAACTTTTTTAATAATGCAACGTTCATTTGGTATGATTTAATTAAGATTAAAATGTGTTGGATTGAAATATTTCACAAACAAACATTAAAAACATAATACCTAGTGTACATGGTGTATGCTATTGTAAACCTCCAATGATTCTAATATACAACTTGTTCTGAACCGATTTTCCAATTTTACTAATATCACATTTATTATTGGAGCTTATAGGAATTGAGTAATTCTTATTGTTTTCATGTCCAACAAATCTTATGTAAATCATGAATGTATTTTAGAGAGTTTAAATCATTTCCAAAATATTTTTGGTAAGTATCAAATCCATGAAAATAATTTTACTCACTTATATGACTTGTTTCAAATCAATTATTAATTTTTTTGAAAAATAATTGTACAATATTTTATTTTTTTGATCTAAAATAACATCAATGAAAATGATTTTGGCTAATAAAATTAATTTTGTTGATGACTTATTTAATAATATAGTTTCTTATATTGATACCGAAAAACTATTTGATAAACTAAAATATTTTATTAATTAATTTCATTCTTTTACTTCATATTTACGTATATATAAGGATTTAGTATGACTAAATACATAATATTTAATGTGTGGGTCCTCCAATCTTGGAGGTTGTTCTTAATATACATCATCCATTTAAAATCATTTTAAAATGTAATTTTTTACATCCATATGATTTAAATTAAAATTAATATAATATACATATGATAGAGGAATCCAACTTTCTTATAATATAGCCACAATAACAAAAGTTTGGTCATAATATGTTCTTTCTTTTTGAATGTTCCATTTCGACAAATATATTTCATTATTTTTATTTATTATTCTAGAAAATAATTATTTTTTATAAATACCCATTTCATTCCAATAACATGATAATTAGTGGGACATTTACCTAATACCAATACATTGGTCCTCATGAATGGATTTAACTCTTCTTTCATTTTTAATAACCAAATTTAATCAGATATATCTTTTCCACTGTATTAATAATTTATTGGGAAAGAATGGTAGATAATTATTTAATTTTTCTTATTATATTTGTATTTATAACTCATTTATCAAGGATTCCTAGAACCATTATTTCAGGATGGTCATTAATGTTTTTAAATAATCTCGAAAATACATTTTCTGTTTCTCTAGTATCAACTATTACCTGGTTAGGTTTATATTATTCATGTTCGTGATCATCATCCTTATTATAGATATTAAATAAAGGATTAAGTGTTATCTACTTTATTAAATAACATTTTTCATTAGTTTATGTCATTTTTAAACAAAAAAGTTCACATTCATCAAAAATAACATGAGTTGATTTTACCAAAATCCTGGAATTTTTGGTGAAAAATATATATGACTTGCATGTAGTACAATATCTTTGGAAGATACCTTGATTATCCTTTGAATAAATTTTACCAATATTATCCATGGTTTTCATGATATAAACATTTCATTCAAATAATTTAAATTATCCTATTTAGTTTTTGTTATTCCATAAATCATAGGGTGATTTATTTATGATATAACTTTATAGAAAATTTTATTGAAATAACATGTTTTTTAATAGACTCATCCAAAGATTTATAGGGCATGTTACATTAAAATTACATAGTTTTAGAAAATTCATAAAATGTCTGAATTCTCTAATTAACAACTCTACTTTTTGAGTTATTTTAGGGAATGTAATGTCTGTCTAATTCCATGATTTTATAAATACAAATTATATTCATAAACCTCAATATAACCTCCCTGATCACTTCTCTAAGTCACAATTTTAGTATCCATTTCATTTTGAAAAGATTATAAAAATTAATAAAATCAAAATAAGATTCATTATTATGTCTTAAAATCTAAACACATGTAAATATTGAATAATCATTGAATATCACATAAATAAGGATTTCCCAACATGGAATGAGGTTTTAGTAGGTTGGAATTGATCCATATGGGTAAAATAAATTGTTATAGATGTTAATTTTTTTATTTATATTAAAATACGAATTTTTATTAATTCCAAGTTTACATGCATTACAAATCATAATTTCTACCAATTTAAGGCTAGGAATTTCACAAATAAGGTGTGTTTTTTATAATTTTTTTGTAGACTGAACATTGTAATATCAAATCCTTATAATTAAAATCTAGGATTCCTCAATTTATTCAATAAAAAATATTACATTATTTCTATACAAGTAATTAATTCATTATGTATAGACATTAACTATTTTAGGTACATTAAACATAAGGGGATTATCTTTAAAAATTTAACATGTATTATCAAAAAAGTAAAATGAAAAACCATAATCAAAATGTTGAGAGATGCTTATCAGGTCCTGACTCAACCCTTCAAAATAGAATAATTTTTTAGATAATTGATTGAGGATTTAATATAGATAAAATTCCATATATTATTACTTTTTCATTGTTGAAAAATGTTACACATCCTCCATCAAACCAGGATAGTGAGTAAATGTTTGATAATTATCCACTCATATGCATTGAACAACCAAAATCCCAAAACCAATTTTCATGGAGGTGCATGTGGTTTTTTAAGAATAATTCATATATTAAGACAACATAATTGTTGGTACCCAAACAAAATTTCATCATGAAATTTTAGCTACGATAGAATTAAGAATAAATTTTTGTTTTTTATAAAATTTAATAACATTTTTGGAATAAAAATTTTCAACAAATTAATTTATGATTTCCTTTAATTTATGAGTTTCCAAATCAATTATAATATGATAATGTAATATTTACCCCCAATTTAAAAATATTTCTTTATAAAGGATATTATTTTAGATGTAGGTACAAAATGTTTTTTATAAAATTTTATCTTTTCACCCAAACATCATATTCAAATCATATATTTCATATTTTGATTTTGACCAAGAATATTGTTTAGAAAATCATTCCCTTTTATAAAAATATTTGCATCATCTTTAATGTATTGAACTTCCTTCTACAACGTTTTAATTATAATATTTTTTTTAGTTCATTACATAGAATAATTTTATATTTTATTTGTCACCTCTATAATTTTTTTATTTATATCATCATATATATTAAAAATTTTATGTTATTAGTTTCTAATGAACATATTTTTCCTTTTCATTATTTTATAATATGTTTCTACTATGGTATAATATTTATTAAATTAATCATAAGAGAAACATTCATTCCCTGATTATTTATTAAAATCAAAATAATAATAATAATAATAATTATAATAATAGTTTACAATGTATAAATGTACCAAAAAGAATATACTTTCCTTTTGATTATGATATTATGCTTTTGATTCAGATGATGAGTATTTATAAAATATTTAGAACCAATCATATATTTTTTATAGGTTTCTTCAATTTATTCATATATCAATTCTTCTCAAAATATTTCTTATAATTTTTTTATTATCTTATAGTTATTTTCATTTTGTCTTCATTTGTACTGTATTATTACACTAATAACATCGTAGTTCTATAGAGTTATTATAATTATTTTTTTATGATTTAAATTAATTTTTGAAGAACCTAATCATGTTTTATAATTTTTTAATATTTCGATCTAACTATGAGAGATCACCATTTCATCTTGTTTCACTTTTGGAGACATCATCTTTTGATGTTTCGGAATTTTTTTTTCTTTTTTCTTTATTTAATCAATATATATTGAAACCATCATGGTGTCATTTTAATTCATGGAAATTATAATATGTATAGCATTATATTTTATTTTGTCTTCTTATATAATAAGAGATACAATGAGAATCATTATCATGAAACTATTGAACTCTGCAGATTTTCTGGCGGCATATGAGATTACACTCCACATGGGATGTAAAACCATAAGGACATCTAGTGCCACTTCAGGCTCAATGATAAGTTCTATTAGAGAAAAATATTATTAAAAAAATTAGTGAGCCTTCCATTTAGTGATGTAATTCATCACCATTCATCCATAATGAATGCTTCAAACATAATCTTGGTTATATCATATTGAAGAGGTTTTAAATTGTTGGTACCTTCATTTTGAACTGCTTTAGTTGTCTAAATTTCAAGATATGTTTGATATTGAGAAACTCTATTTAATTAATATGTTCGTAATGCAGAGATTGTAGACTTCATTTCCTTCATATTTAGATCATATTCTACATCATTTGTAGAATCCCATGTTTATGTTTCTATCTTTATAATTTCCTAGTGATTTACTATATTTAGATAAATTTTCCAGAAATGATTCTTCAAATAGATCGTAATTTGAACCTTACATAAAACATAGTTTTTACCATTAATATTTTTATATATAATTATTTTTATACCATCTCAAGTTTTATCTGTAGCATCCATTTGAAAATATTTGGATAGAATTCCAATTTTGAAATCATTAAACTCAATATTCAAAAGATAAAATACCAATTTTGTCCTAAATAACACCTAACTAAATACTGATGAGCTAGTTTAATTTGTATCCTAAAAATATTATTTACATAGAACCTCCCAATTCAAGTGTGATTATTCAATACATTTCATTAATAATATTTAATAGTGAAAAACATAAAATAGTAAATAATGTAGATTGAACATAGTTGATTTACAATGTTATGGGGGAATAAAATCCCATATACCATCCAACAACACTATACACCAAAATTTAGGGTATTTTCACTATAACAACCCATTTAATGGAGATCCTATTTGTTAATAATTAGTTTTCATGTAATATAAAATTGTATTATATTTCAACTATAATATCATTTTATAAGACCCATCAATAGTCTTAACAGACACTCATACAATAATATTAATAAAATATAATGATTAAACATTTAAAAAATTGATTGAAGAATATATTTGCATAAAGAAAATTATAGTAGTGGAAGATATGTTATAATAAGATAACATTCATTATGATATATATTAGAATGAACATTATTGAAACTAATAACCACACAACCACTTCCATAGAGTTTCTTTTTGAATTATAATATGTACAATCATCAAAACTATTCATTATATGTACATGAGTTATATTCAATATTCTTCCCCATTCCACATATCAATGCAGTGCCTAACTCTTCCTTTTATTTCCCTTAAATGATTTTGAATTAAATAATGATACAATCATAATGGGGAAGTTGATAATCAACAAATAAGATAGAATTACAGACTATTGATGGCATGTATCCATTATTTCTATATATATATTTATCTTCTAAGACATAATATTATTGAACATATTTATTAAATATTTATATTCAAGGAGAAATGATAGATTTTAGTGTTTCACAAATGGTTAATCGATTTTATTTTATTCTCTAATTTCATTAAATAATTTATCAATAGATCAGGAAGTAATCAGTACAATATGCCTAATAGGAAATTTCTTAGAATTACATTTAGAGGTAAATATTGGTCCTAGTAAGATAAACATTTTTATTTAATTAATGTTAATATAGATATCTTTCTCCTCTACATGTAAGATGACATGACTACAGTATTCTATATGATATTTAATCAACATATGATAAATATTTTATTAGGATATCATATTTATCTATTACAATTTCATCTAGATTTTGTATGAAATACTGTTTTAAATATTCATTTTAAATATAATTTTTTCTCATATATTAATTCATTATGAAATATATGTCCCAAATCTACGAGAAACACAACTATACTCAACATATGATAATATCTTATCTATAAGTATATACATTCAAAACTGAATAATTGGATTATGATTTAATAGAAGATAATATATTATTTTCATAAGATAAAATAAATTTTTTAAACAATATACACCATACATCGTATGATAGAGATGATCACTGATCCATCTAAGTTGTCGGACCCACAAAGGATGGATAGGTACTAACCCCCGCAAAGACCCACACAAGATCGGGCCCACACAGGACCTGTAGGCGCTGGCCCACACAGGACCGCTGAGTGCTGACCCACACAGGATCAGACCCACACCGGATCGATAGCACTGACCCATAAAGGATCGCTGATTGTGGTAGTCGTCGTCGTCAAATCCACTAAGGATCTCTGCACAGTCGTCGTCGTCACAGTAGCAGTCGCAGCCAGCTCTAGGATTCCCGCAACAGCAAGCTCGTTCGGTAGGGTCTGCTCCACGAGCTGAGAGGCTGATATATCAACTGACACATAATCCAGAGTTGATGTATCCATAAGTTCTGTATCGACAACAGGAGCTCAACGTCGCAAATGGCACGTCAATCAGATGCCCGGTCTGAGAGTTATTGGCTTTTTCGTCCCAGGGGCCCGGTTGGTTTTTAAGGAAAAACCAACCCGACCGTACTCCACCTGTGTCCAAAACTCGGGCAGAGTATGCCAAAAGATCCGTCTCACTTAGAGGAAAATAACAATGTCGACGGCATGTCAAACGGGTGTCTGAAGCTCAAGATATGAGTGTTTCCGCTCCGAAGGCCCGGGTGGTTTCGTGTATGAACCAACCCGGACGAACCAAAAGTATTCAGAAACCTTGAGTGCGATATACCAAAACGACAGTCTCGATCCAAGGATCGCATATCCGCTGACGGCATGTCGTTCAGAGGCCCGTAGCTCATGTTATGAGTAAAAGACCGAAAACGTCCGGGGACGGGGGGTCTGGGCCCGGACCGACCCGGCCCAACCCCCCTGGGTCGGCCCGAACAGGGTGACCCGACCCGGGTCTGGGTCCGACCAGGTTTGGCGCGGCGCGGTCCGGCCAAGGCAGCCCGACCCATCCTGGGTGTGACCCGGCCGGCGGGTCGTGAAGTCCCCACGGGAAGAGATGATGCGGCCCACGTGGGGACGCGCCGGATCAGCGGACGTGGCAAAGCCGTGTCCCGTGTATGCCGGACCCGCGCAGCCGCGGGTCCGCTGGCTGCCTCCGCCGTGGCCTCAGCCGCGTCGGCCCAGTCTGGCAGTGCGCCAGGGTGCCGCCAGCGCTGCCGCGCCGGCGACCCACGCCGCCGGTGGGTTCCGCCGGCCACCAGAGTTTCTCCGAGGGTCTGATTTCGTTTACGTCTATGCCGTAGCTCCTCTCGGGTCCCGTACTTCACTCCAGAAACAACTAATCACCTCTACGGCATGTTTTTTCACCGCCCGCCAATCCTCACATCAACGAAGAACTGCAAGGGGTTGTCGGGCCATGTTTGTTTAGCCCGCACCCTCCGCGTTAGGTGATAACAATCGAGTTGAATAAATTATCATATGAAAATGTATCAAGATAAAATTTAATAAATTAAAATTGCACTTGATCCGGGTTATTTGTTTTAGGAGGAACATCCACGGAAATATAAATTATTTCACAAAAAAACCCCTACCTCGCCGTAGTCGTCGAGCGTGTGTTCTTCACGGAATTGATCGTCGCAGAAGGAGGCGATCATCGCGTCGCGGAAGGGCGCCGCGTCGTCGCGGAAGGGCGTCACGTCGTCACGGAATGCGGTGTCGCGTCGACGAACTCCGAGGTTCAAGAACATGTAGATTTAATTTTATTAATTAAATCCATCATGTTGTTATAACACACAAAGAGATTTAAAAGAAGAATCCCGAAATATCCTACCTCAAGCAGTTGGTGATCGGAGATCTTTGCGGGGAAGAACGTCTCGGAAGAAGCGTCGTCGATCTCCGAGGGTGACATCGTTCTTTGCGTTTTTCGTGTTCTTCACGTTCTTCGCGAAGGAGGATGAAGGCACGAAATTTCTGTCAAAAGCCTCTCAACGAGAAATCCTCAAGAAGTCGTGTGTTGGTCTTATTTTATTATTACTCCAACGGATTGTAAAGAGGTTAAGAAATTATTAAATTAATTCATAGAATTAATTTA
Organism: Viscum album; assembly: GCA_963277665.1. Taxonomy (NCBI): domain Eukaryota; kingdom Viridiplantae; phylum Streptophyta; class Magnoliopsida; order Santalales; family Viscaceae; genus Viscum; species Viscum album. The sequence goes on along the minus strand of OY728121.1, from coordinate 1,944,992,816 downwards.
ACGAAGTTAAACGCACAATTAATTGGTGCGTTAAGAATTTAAGAAAACGCATCAGTTGACCTTCATAATGACGGGTTTTAGAGGGGGCGTTACATAGTGGAAAAGAAACGGTGGGGCTCGTGTGGGCCCCACCTCACAAATATACTACCATGGGGTTAGTATATTATTGGATAGCACCCTATCCGCATCAACTCAGCCTAAGCTGCTTTAAGTTCCTTTCAAGTGGCCTTAAGTGAAATAAAAATAATGTTTTCGCACACTTTATTTTATTTCTTAACTTAACCCCAAAAATTTAAAAACCACACCCGAGAAAACGCAACTCTGGAAGAGGAGTTTCTAAGCAAGTACTGGCACTACGATTTCATCGGTGCCCTCAGAATTTGATTCCGAGCACCGGTTCAAAAGTTATAAAAACCTGCTCGTCCGTTCACTGAACATACCTGAGACAAACTTCCGAAAATGATTTCGGGCACACCAGGCCTTGGAATCAGGCATTGTCAGAAACTGCATTCTTGTAAGAATCTAAAGAAAATTAAGAAAAAAAAATTCCTTGAATTTTTCGGGTCTTTACAACATAAATATCCATTAACCAAAATTAGATGAGAACGAACCCATATTATTGGAAAATATAATCCGATGGAGTTTTTTTTCAAACTATATGTTTCACATCATAAAATATATCCAATGTTGACCCAACTAATGTTTTAAACTATTTTGTTATTTAATATGAATTAGACTAATCAAATTTCATATCCCACAAAAATTTAAATAATTTTTTTTCTATGTTTAATATAATATATATTACGTTAAATACTACATATATCATATTGAGCATCATGATGTCATCTTCCATATGATAAATTAACCCAATTATTTTGATCATATCATTAAATACAGTAGGAATTTTTATGTGGACCCTCTTAAAATGGATGTGGTTGTTGAACTCATAGTGGAATATTTTTCCACCACATTACATTAATATCATGTTAAATAACTTTATTGTTTTTCTATTAAGATTGATTATGAATATTTCCCAAAAATAGGAGAATATCCACAGCCATTTTAGGAAATTTACCCACGGATACTTTGTCTGATGGTATATAAGGAACTAAAAGATTTGATCAGAACTCTGATGGATTCTCATAATGGTTGATGTACACTGGTACAACTAACGATCAATTGAAATCCCTAGAGTTAGTATTTGAATCATCTTCTATGTAAAGTCATTTATCCGTAATTATTGACATTTTATGGAATAAATGATTTAATGTAGTATCTCAAAATAATTTCAACTTGATATAACAATTTTTTTGGAAAATTAGAATAAAATAGGATTCCATGCTTAGAATTTTTGTAATTCCTTAAATGGACTGTGATATTCTAGGTATAATATCTTTTCCTTTAGGTTTATTATGTTATAGTAATTTATTCATTAATAATTCCTATAATAGTTATGTACTTTATTGGGAAATTATATTTAAATTAACATTAATTATTTCTTAACTAATAATATTTACAACAGATATATATAAATATATGAGGATTATTTTTCGACTACACTATACAACATAAACTATTCCATTGAACCCTGATATTTTTCACCTATTGAATAATATACATGGAATGATATTTTAAAAATGATGGAAACATCACCTCAAGAATAACTATTGTGAATAATGAATTTTGATAAATTGTAAATAGATTTAGTCACATTGATAACCTAAAATATGGGATAAGGTGAACATTAGTGAAATAAGAATAGAATATTTTCTATCAATAGTGACCATATTATAGAGTAATATATCATTTCTATTGTGAAACAAACAAGTTACATTTCATTATGTCAAAAATATATAGGTGGTATGTCAGATTTATCAACTAAATTAAGATCATTACCTTTATATGTTGGGTAATATGATCTCGGAATTCATTATCATGAAATATATACTAAAAAATGATGTATGACTAGAAAATAACATTGAAATTCCCATAGAGCCGATCAAATATGATTCATTGATTACTCCTAAAGAATAATAGAAATTGGGAAATTCCAAGTATGGAAATACATGATAGTTTGATGAATCTATGATCCCAAAATTACAAGGTAATTTTCTTAATAAAATAATGTAATTAATGGTCATCCAATAATTAAATTGACTTCAACCACATCTTAGAATACTCTATCATATAATATTTGTTACTTAATAATATGATGTAATAAGTATTAAAATGATTATATGGAGGGTATTTAATTATTTCCATACTATTCCATGGTCATGTAAACCAAATTCCATAAATATTCATTGAATGGGAAGATCCCAAAAAAACAATCCAATGGAAACCATCCTAATAATGGAGAAAAGGGTGTTATTCCCCCAAATGATCCATTTTCAACACCTGATGAATTAAAATAATTAGATCTATCCCACCAAAAAACAAAATGGGTACGGGCACGTCAATTCTTTATTTTTGAACTATACATTAAAAAATATGCTTTTTAGATGATGTAATTTGGATCCCGTTTATTCCCATAATTTTTTATTTTTTTACAAGTATAAATAATATTATCCTTATTATAAAAACTATTCTCTTCAAGGAATAACAACATTCTAAAATAATTTTTTTTAATGCCAACTGATTTTTATAATACACTACGATTTGGAAATGATGAATAATGGTTTGGTGCTATGGTACTTTATATTAAAAATAGGGTCGCTAAACATATTGAAAATTAAAATTCCATTTGATAGATAATGTGCAAGGATTCAAAAGTAAATCTAGTACGTATAGTCTATAATGTGATTCCCATAATCAACCCACAATTGTGTTACACAAAAATGATATGGAGTCCTCATAACTTCTTCTTATCTACTCAACGTGGTTATATGGATACTTTTATTGAAAAAAACATCACCCTTTTGTATAGTGAAAATAATTTTTTTGATTAATTATAATTATATCGAATCATATATGTTTTCCATATTGGGAAATTCCAGTATCACATAGAAGATATCATTCATGTAAGGGAGTACACAAACCAAAATGGAAATGTGGATTTTAAAAATTCTCACCATATCGTCAGCTATATTATAAATTTTCTTTGAACAAAATAATATTCACACAGTACCTATAATAGTTATAGTTCCCTAATCAAGTCACGTAACTATAAATTTGTCAATCATCAATATCATTTTTCATAATTCAAGAATTTATCATTGTTTAGTAATGAACTCATGACATCGCAATTAATAAATGTTCTCAAGGAAATAGTGCCTCATGGGTAATATGATAAATGATGGAGAGGTTTAAACCACTCAATAATTGGCCAATCAAGGTTTATTCAATCAAATATCAAAATAATTTTTAGAACTTCATATAACACAATGATATTTTAAAATAACACTTTGTTAGGTACTATATACGATATACAACACTGATCTTAGATGAAGTATGAAATATTATTATTTAAATATGATTTTTTATGACATATACATTTAATAAGTGGTTATAAATATAATTAATCACATTATAAAATTTATAAATAGTTCTAACTTAATAAAACTGTATAGATCAATTATTTAGAAAGAAGCATTCAATATTAATTAAATACCTTTGATTCTTCAAAATGATTTCTTAAAAAATTTAATACATATATGTGAATAATATAATTATTTCATAGAATAATAAGTATTTTAGTTCAAAAAACAATATCATTTTTTAATTTATCTCTTTAAAATTACCATATAGTTAACCTTTGGGATTTTTTGAGTAGATTTATTTTCAAGTGAAGAGTGATAAATACTCCATCTTATTGAAAAAAATATATTTGTTTCAAAAACATTTAATGGAACAAGTCATTTAAAAATTAAATAATGAAAATTTACCTCTTAAATTATGAATATTCTTATTGTTTCCATCCATGAAATAAATTATTATAATTATATATAGAAATATTTTTATACATAAAATTAATTTTTTTTAAATTCTTTTTGTTTTTCATTTTAATAAAAAATTAATTTCTTCCACTTCTAGAAATATAATCTTGAATAATAAATTCCATGTTATTAATTTGGTAGTAAAATATATCAAAATACCTTCAATTTACTTGTGTTTATTTTTATTAGTAACCATAATTAATAATTAACAATATGTTAAAGGTAAATTATGTATTTAAGATTAATATTAATTTGATAAGAATAAATAGTAATTATAAAACATTCCCTTTTCATATTTTATGAGTTTACATTTTAAACATCTATCCATATTTCATAAATATGCAATTCTAGTTCAGTATATCGTTTATATGGACCTAAAAAATATTTAATTAAATGTGAATGTAAAAAATTTAATTTTCATTTTTATAATATGTTTTAAAATTTTAAAGTGAAAACATCTTAATTTTACATATAAATACATATTTTAAATATTATTTTTTTAATGGTATTTTTTAAATTTTACATAATAATATAATTACATTAAATTTATTAGTAACATCAAAAATATATTTTTCAATTTACTGAAAAAATAAGGTAAATGATTTCCAAAACAAAAAAGGTAATATTATATTTGTTAGTAAAATTTTATTAAAAATAATAAATATATGAATTTCATATTAAAAATAATTGAAATATTATAATATAAATTCCATTTATATAATGATGTCTCAAATGTTAAATAAATCAATGATAGTCGAAATTAATATAATAAATAGTTGAGGTTATATATATATTATTAAGTTATAATAATATTATAAAAAACCTAGAATCATACAATTAGCATGGGTATTGGTAGAAATTTGTTTCATTACCCATTTTATCATAAATTCACATTATATGTTAAATTATAACCCTTTCATATTGAAAATGTCATTATGAAATTTAAATATAAAATTTATTATACATGGGGGTAATAAACAATTAATTTATAAATTATATTTAAACATGATAAAAAAAATTATATGATTATTTTTAGAAAATATCATTATTATCATCAAATATATGTCATTTTTGAACAAATTTATTTGATTTAGAATTATATTAGAATATAATATTTCATGTATTTATTAAAATGAAATTAATGATATTATATGATAAATAATATTTTATTAAATGATTAATATTATTGAAAAATTATTTAGTAAATCGGATAGGATATTATTGAAATTATAAATTGTGTTCTTTTTATGAGTCATGTTTTATTTTATAATATATTTAATTATCCATAATGATATAAGTTGTTGTTAAAATCGCAATATTCCAATGGTTTTATAGGGAATAAAAAAATAAATGTTAAAATATCACATAAAATTTTCCAAATTGTATTGGATGAGATTATTTAGACTCAGAATCATATTATATTATTATGTTATGAATTTGGAACCATTTTCTCTGAATTTTTATTTGAAATTAATATGATAATTTATAAATTCCAAGAATTTCATTCCCCTAATTATAAATACTCACCCAATGTAAACATATATTCAATATTCAAGATCCATTTGTTCTAATAAATAAGAATATAAATAAATTCCTGAAATCCCTTCACACAATTATGAGGACTTATTTTTTAGAGAATAAAAACATTTTAGCACTAAATTATTAATCAAATGGATGTTTTTTGAAAAAGTGGAATAGGATTTAACAGACCAGTTTAGATATATTTCATCTTCTACTCCATCAAATATAAATTAAAAAATTATCATATATGAATATATGTTTGTGTGTGTGTGTGTTAATATAATACCATATATACCCCCATTCATGAGTATGATAAAATACCGCCTTCTGAAAAGATTTAATTCATTTAATATCACCACCATTCCATGATAGAGATAATGATGGATTAAATGTTCATATATGTTATTCAGAACATATTTATCATAATATATGGTAATAAATCATCTAATTTTTTCCATCCAATCCATTAAAATATGGTAGCGTCATTTGTGTGAACATGTGGAGAACCATGTCCACATAAGGTATGTGATTCTTTTTCCATAATAATATAACAAGATTAATACATATAAATTTATTCAACAAAAAATAGTGTTTTATGATAAAAGTAATAATAATTCCCAGTAATATAAAAATTACATTAATTACATAATTATCATTTAAAAACATGAAACACTAGTCAATCTAACATATGTATTACCATATTATTGATTGTAAAATATAAAGTTATTCATAAGAATATATAATAATTGGTTGATATATAAAAATTATGATAATGTAAAAAAATAACTTTAGAGATGATGGAACAATGACCACTTTTAAAATAGTCAACATCCACAAGTCATTTTGGAAATGTGAACTAAATACCATGGAAAGATAGATCTGAACATAACCGATTATGTAATTTAATAAGAAAATATAATAACTATTATAAAATGAGTAATAAACATTAAATTTTTTTAAGAGTGTTTATAAGAAATTTTAATTATAATTTTATAGTGATGAATGATATCCAAAATTTCATATCTAAGTTAATGGATTTAAAAACATAATTATTTTTCATTGAGATATATTTTATTGTTACTATCATTAATATTATATAATTATTTTTGAAATGAAATATTATTATCTTATGTTTTATTTCAATTTTTATGTCGAATTAAATGTTTAATGGATAATCACTTAATTTCTAAATTTATCACTCCAATGATATGATGTTTTTACAGGTTATCGCCTCTCAATTTTGTTTCTGTGAGACATATTCCATATTCAAAACAACTTTCATTCATGGGGGATATATGTTAACAAATTTATATTATATAAAATGATTATATATAAATTACTATTTTTTATTATAATTTTATGTTATTAAATTCATGGTGTATATATTTAAAAATAAATAAAATTGGTACGGGTTTATTTCACAATCCAATAATTCTTTAAGATTATTTATGATTAAGTATATTTTTTTGAGTTATTTGGTATTTATTTCATAAAAACATATATTTTATTCTATAGTGGTTATTATTATATGAAACTTGTTCTAGTTTCATTTTCCTCAACATATTTCCCCAGGACACTAAAATAATGGTTTTAAAGAAGACAAACACCATTTTAAAAAAAATGATTCATTTTCATGAACATCCTTATCTTCCAAAAAATTAATTATAGAATTTTCTATTGATCATTTTATGATATTTTTATTTATAAAATACAAAAACCAATTATTTAATTTTTGAACTAATGGGGATATTTTTTAATGATAGAGTACATATTTTTTATTATTATGGTTTGTGATCTATTTGACATGAGATTATTAAATAATTATATATTTTATTTCTTCCAATATGGAAATTTTTTTATTTTTATTTAATGTTTAATATGTTTTATTATTTATTAATGAAAAAAATTAATTATAATTATTATGCTATTAGAGAATTCTAGTTTAATCCATCGATGCATTTGTAGGCCTATTGAGATAAACATCTTTCTCTATTGGTATATGGAGATACCAAATTGTTTTTAGGATCTCTTAGAATGAGGCCCTGATGTTATGTTAATGTTGTTTGTAATTATAAAGTAATTCATTATGAAATAAATAATTTATTTTCATGTCATTAATTGAATAGCTATGATATCAATTTAAATGTTTTAATAATATTTTTTTATTTATATGAAATTATTTGATCATCATTGATTCTTATTAAATTTTTAATAATGCTCAATTTAAGGATTAAGTGGTGTTTCTTTTTTAGTTATTTACATTTTCATCGTAATTATATAATATTTAATTTGGACAGATTAATATTTAATTTACCCTTAATAATAATTTTATATCATCCGTATATTGTTTCTAATTGCAATTATCTGAAGAATAAATATTTCTACGAGCTCATTGATTTTGAATATCTATAATCCCATTGTTTTATATTAATATTCTAATATGTAATGTGCGATTCAAGTATGTATGTAGACTACCATGACTATTAAAATATTTTCTCTTATGGTATGTGATGACTTTTATCATACTATGATGACATAAATTTAATAATGGATTTATAAAATTGGGGGTACTGAATTTAAATTTGGTATCAAAGATACTTTTATATAATCCTTTGGCTTAAATGAATTAAAACATCATTTAGGGAACATAACAATATGAATGAAATTGAGGATAATTACCAGTATTCAATAATTTCATAAATTTTTATTAATGTGATGATATTTTTTGGCATAAATAGATGATTGATATTAATGAGTTAAATTTTTTTATTGGAATGGTAGAAGATTATATAGTGATTTAATAAAGAAGTTATTTAGACCATCCTGGAAAAAGATTATATTTATGGATACAGTTTATGATTTATGTGTGGAATTAGGATTATATAATTGATTTTATGAATTTATTGTTTATTTTGTGTTACAAATAAGATTTATGGATACTATCAAGATTGTGGGGACATTTTTTGTTGTAATTTGTTTTGGATACTTATTTTTTTATGATTGTTTTTAAATTTTTTTCATTATAAAAAAGAATTCACATTGTAAATTTTTGTTAATGAGATGATAGGAATGAATATTTATATTATAAAAACAAGATCAAATATAGTTCTCATATGAAATTTCAATAGTTTGGATTCTCTATTAGGACGTTGTTTATTTGAGTAATGGGTATTCAATCTCACATTATGATGGAAATGAATTTTTTTAATCGATATGAGGAAGTATATCTGAGTATCAATTTCTCCATACTAAATCTAATTTTTTTTGTTGTTTTATTAGTTTTCAAATATTATATGTTTTCAAAAAATACTTTTGATTCATGAATAATAAGAGAAATTGGGAAATGATATATTTTTTTCTTTATGTCAGTGGGTGTTATATTGATCTTTATGTTCTATAAGTCTAGATTTCATCATGATATAAGAAGGAGTTTCAGGAAGAAGAAATGAAATAGTATTTTGATGATTATTATGTATTGATCAACTAATCCAATGGTAATGCCTACTTATTGGACTATTTTATCCACCAAATAAAACAGTTAACAAGATCAATCATAAAATTGAACGTGTAGATGAAAAGAATTCATTGTTCACACAAGTCTATTGGACACAATGTGCCACCAATACAGCTTAAATTGATCAAATAATATTACTTTGAATTGATTAGTACAAAGAGATTTTAGGGAATCGTAATTGAAAATAGTACCTGACACAAATAAACCACCATATAATCAATAATGTATCCAAAAAAATTTTCTAGGTATATTTTTTTCATTAAAATTAATTGAAGATAAAAAGAAATTAAATATTGATTTTTTGTCAAGTAGTTCAATAGACATCAAAAATTGTTTTCTACCAATTAATTATAATTAACCAAACACTAATACATCATAATGATATATAAACTAATCCATCAAATGATGGCCAACAATGATATATCATCAGATGTTGTATATCATAAAATGGAAAATAAGGATGTATAAAACAATTGAATAAAATGATTCATGAATTTATAACATTTTCACTGTATTTTCAAGTTGTATTTAATTCATTGAAAGGATATATCTAGGGGTGATTGTGTCATTAAATGTTTCACTTATGTTTATGGATAAATGATGAAAAACATACCCCTACGTAAATTAATAAAAATTCATAAAAAATGGTATGATGGTTATTGTATTGTAGTTGGTAAAAAGATTTTAAATAAATATTCATTCATCACTCAGCTTATATAAATCAAAATAATTAGTGGTTCTATTTAAGAATGCTATGGATCAATTTAATGTGTTTTTTATATGCATGTATTTCTTCACAATTAAACCATAATAGAAATATAAAATTTTTTCATATTAATGAATGCTTACTAATAGAACTCCTTGATGAACTTGTTAAATGTTTTTAGAAGTAAGGGGATGAATAATGATGTTTCATAAAGCACTTGAAAGATTCTATGATGAAATATAAATGATAATGAAATTCACATTTAAGTGAATTTGGTTTAATTGGAATGATTTTTTAGATTCCCACCAAAAGCATTATTGGATCTCATAAAAATATATGAATTTGCACTCTATATTATTAAAATTGTAGTATACACATGTTAATAGAGAGAGAGAATGATAATTTTCAAGAGTTTTAAGGAATTTGTTTTAGGACTATGTATCCTTTAGGAACATTTCTAGCTAGAATAAAAATAAGAATGGTTTAATGTATCAAAATGAGGAATACTACACAAATTTCAAAGGATAGTTTGATATTGTTAAAAATTGATTCCATAGTATTGTGTCTTAATCTACTTTAATGGAATAGCTTTCAGATATAGGAATTAGAAAATGAAATCACACAGAGTTTTTTATGATGTTCATAATGAGTTTTTTTACATGGATTGTTTAGGAAATTAAAGAAGTTTGTTGTGAAGAATCACTAATGTAGATGTTCATAAGGAATCACAAAAAAAAATTTAGATCAAACTAGTGATGTTTTCGAAACATGATACAAAAACATTTTTCATATCATTAGTGCTAGAATATGTACATGAAATTTATTATTTTTCCTAGTGCTACACATGTTTAAGTGAATATCGTACAATTGGAAATATAGAAAATCATAATTTTTGGTTGATTGTGTGGTATATGATTATTTCAGAACCATTAATAGTTTGAATCTACTATTATTAAGTAGTGAACCTTATAAATTCACGTGTTCGTATGAATGGGTGATTGTTTTTTCACCAAAATGATTGATCATTAACTATAGTTGATGGGTTTTATGGAATAATGTTAACAAGAAGGTAAAATTTATCACTAATCCAGCCATGTCTATCTTAATGAAACCCCCATCATTGCTAATGTTATATATATATAATCATATAGATGGTTCCATTTTTTTTACACATTACTAATGTTACTGAAGAGATGATCTTATGGAGAATAATAATTCTGTGCAAATTAATGGGATTCCGATATTCAACATTAAGAACTATCATATCTCGAATGATGTAATTTTTCATTATCAAATCATCTTTCAGTAAGAAATTCTATAAGTATTTATAGATTAATTTCTTTCTCTTCAAAAAAGTATCTCCAATATCTTTCGATATGAGGATAAATGATAATTATATAAGAAATTGGAATTATTAACTTTTATCACTTTCTAAATGTGAGTTTATAAGAGTGAAGAGTGTTACATATGCTAAACAAATCTCCAAATAGTAGAAAAAAATAATGAAAGGAATACTAATGTAAAAAATGTAAAGGCACAAAACTAGAGGATGAATTATAAAGATCTAAAAAAGGATGAGATTGAAAATATTTGTGAATTCTTTATAAGAGTTAATTGTACAATGAGGAATGTAATATGTCTTAGTGAGTATCTATATTTATAATCTATTTTATTAAATTTCCCTTGATTTATTCCTTGTAATTTTAATGCCAATGTTTCATATTTGAAAGATAGAGGTCATGAAACACTATCACTTGATGCCCTTAACAATACTTTCATTACATATAAAATTAGAAAGGATAAATACTATAATTAAAAGAAAGTTAATCAAGAAATTTTATGTTCAAAAATAATTCAAGCAATTTATAATCTTATTCTTGAAATGAAGCAGGTGGTTACATAGAATCATAAAAAAATGTATGTATCAATATTGGTTAATTTTTATCCTTGTATATTTATAATGTGACAGTATAGGCATGAATGTTTGTAGGAATCCTGCAATGAAATATTTTTAATTTGTATCCACTAGGATGATTGCTACGAACATTCATTTAAGAAATAATGAAAAAGATAGTGATTAAGACGATATAACAAAAAAAATATTTTCGATGAAACATAGTGATATTTATAAATCCACATTAATGGGAAATGATTAAAAGGACTCCAAATACGTTAAGAGATGTTATTTTCTAAATATGATAAAGATGAATACACTTATGTTAATGATTAAAGACATATATATATTTCAATGGAAAATTCCTTCATTTTAATAGTCCAAGATGATGACATTCTTAGTAGTTCTTCTATAGAATAAGAGACTGGGAACGAATTTCATCTACAGATTAAATTGAATGATTGTGTGATAAATATTTTATATAATGAAAGATACAACATGAAGTTAACAAGGTAAATTCATATATAAACTAGTAAATAATCTCTTCGTAAATAAAAATATATGTAACATGAAGAAGTAGATTTTCTTTACAATCCAATTGAGAAATAAAAGAATATGAATTAACAACTTTTTTTATTGTTAAAATAAATGGAATAAGGATTGGGAATTATTCAATAAATGTTTTGAAGTTATGATTCAATAATTAAATAGTTTATAAACTCTATATTTGATGTGGACTAATTTTTTGGAATGGGCCATCTTAAGAAAGATAAAAAGTTACATTCAACGGTCGGAAAGAAATGTTAAAATGTTCTTATGAATAAGAATGTTGATAAAATATTGTATGTTCCAAAAACTAGAATTTTCTTGTTCAAAAGTTCCTAAACATTTTGAGGGTAAAATTAATTTTTTCACATCTAATACATATATTATTTTATAGAAATTTTAGATGATGAAGATGATTCTGAGAAATTAAAAATGATTCAGGGCATAAAAAAGTTCTAATTTTATCGATAAGAAGGATACTTAGAAATTGATTCACAATTATAGATAGTATAAAAGTTATATAATAATATATTATTTTATATGGACACTATGTTATTATGTTTTATTTTGGAATTAAACATATATATTTTGGCTCATCGAATAATATTAATATTGTTTCATGTGATATATAATGAACAACTCATGGGGGATTCGATCATCATAAGTAATGAAATATTATAATGATATGTTGAAAATTGGAAATAGTTTCAATCGTTGGGATATATTTTCTAAAACTATAGTAAAAAATGAAATTAAATAAAAGTTTGTCCTTTTTTTCACTGTAATAATATCATTTTTAAAAATTATCAGAATCTGAAAGTGAATAAATATAAAGGGAAATAAATTTCTCTTTTTGTGGAAACTGCTCTCAAATAAACAAAAGCGGTTTGACCTTGGAGCTTTGATCGTGGGTGTTCTTCCAAAATTACAAGAGACTCAAAAATATTTAATAATGTTAAATATGTAATTCACCTACCCCAGTTACCCAGAGTCGGTGCATTATTACATAATATTGGCAAGATCACAAAAGATCATGTCTCGAAAGACAGATTAGTTTAGTATCCTTGGAATCACTAGATACATTTATAATGTTTACATTAAATCATAAAATGAACACTAAAACAACGTATTCTCCATAGTCCACACACATATCCCCTCATACTGTCCCAGAAGGTCAGTCATAAAATACATATTCACATCCTATGAAAAATAAAACATAGAAAGGGGTGAGCTCAGATGCTCAGTAAGGATAACAATATAGCGGAAACATTCATAAATAATCATTAACATTTAAGGGAATGTATAACTAAAACAAAAGACTTTTAAACTTGAACTAAAAAATAATATGACAAGAAAAATCTGAAATAATTCCATTTACATAATCACATGGATATTCTACTAGTTGAATAATACCATTAAATATCAATAACCAATTTTATAATAATGGAATGCATAATGCAAGACTATCATAACCATGTAGCCAAGGCCTCATTCCATGAATACAAATAATATTTTGTCATCGACTTGTTCCAAGACACTAGTTTGTCTCATGAGTCCAACTGATGCATGATGGAGCTATAGAGGGATCCACCCGTCACTTATTAAGTCTAATGCATTCCTCATATGAATAGGTTTAAACATAACATAAACATTCATATTAAAACTAGCATACGAAATGTCAATACTTTCTCCATAAAACATGAATCGTTTAAAAATAACACATCCACAGTCAAACATATCACAAAACATTTAATACAATATGGATGTTTTGTATCATAATAAATCAACTTCAAATAAGCTTAATATCCATCAAAAGATGTTGACATAGATAAAATCAAAACTATTGGAGAGAAATATCTCTTTTTTAAAATCATTGAAAAGTCACACATTTATAAAGGATTTAATTTAAAAGAGATTTAAGAATAAAAGTGTCCAATATCACTTTGAAACTTTTGAAAAGAATTATCATTTCAAAACATTCATGTCCATATAAATAAATCCTTAAAATCATTTTGAAAACATAAACATTAATTAGAAGTATTTAGAAAGATATATCTTTAAAACATTTAAAAGCTACATAATTCTAAAATAAAACATTTACTTTGAAAATATTCTTATTATCTTGTAAAGGAACTTTTAATGATTTTATAATGGAGAAAAATAGTCGCACCTTCCGTATAAGTTAAAAAAACATTTTTACCTTAATTCTGTCGAAAAGGTTAAAAATGACCTTGTTTGGAAAACGACGGAAAGATTCCTTTATAAATATATTATAAAAAGTCAACAAATGTATAAGTCACTTTAACCCATAGTCTGTAAAACAATAAGAATGATTTGAAATACATTTTAAAAAATGGATGTGGATGATAGAGAGGTCCTAGTAGATAATTACATAAAAACAACCTCGGATAATGAAAAGAGTGTGAAATAAACCATTACCTTGTAATTATTGTTGGATGAGTGTAGGTTAAACTATTTTATAATGATGAAATAATTGATATTAAATTATTCAATAATCATATACATTAATATGATATCATATATGATCTTTTAACATTTCTTTGTTAATAATATATTAGTATTATCGTTGTTTCGGGTGTTAACATACTCGTTTCATTTATATGTTTTGTTACATAAGTCATGTTTGTTATGGATATTTTGTATCTTATTAATATCCAGAATGATATAAAGTTCTTACTCATTAATTTTTATCATCAAATGAGAATTAGTCTCGAATGGATACGATGGAGAATGAATCACATCGCGTTTGTGGAGACGGTAGTCCGTACGTACGTACGAGCGAAAATATCATTCTTTTGATATTAAAATAATACATAATTGGATGTTATATCATATATACTGAATCATTATCATGTTATATATATTATTTACATGAATTAGACATCATTATTATACCCATCCAAATAATAATGTTTTGAATAACAATTACACCACGACATGGAGACGGTAAGCTGTACGTACGCACGTATGGTGACATGTCATTCAATGGATGGATAGAATACTGAATATGGTTGTACCATATTTTTAATAACCTCACAGTATATGTAATATACTATAGTTATTATTTTATAATGGTAATAGAAAAGAAAGAAGAAGTTGAATAAGAAAGGAACTTGAAAGAGGGTGGTGAAAACATTACCTCTTAATCAGGTTCTTCTTTTTGATTTGATCAAAAAGGCTTATTAAGTTGCCTTTATGATCAAACTAAGCCCACTATGTTGAAGTGATGGACGTTGAGAGAGTATTTGGGTAGGTTTTGGACGATCCAAACGGCTTTGAATGTGTGAATTAGTGAGAAGGGTGAGTGCCCTTTAATAACAGGGGTGAGGGGCACCATTGGAAAAGGTAGAAATATTATTTTATAATAAATGCATATTCAGTTTCTAATGGCTCCAAAGTAGATTATTTAAATTTTAATGTGGTAATGGGTCGAAATAATTTCATCCAATATATTTTATATAGGTTTGGGTCATTATATTAACCTTATCTTTTAGTTTAACTCTTAGTTAATTAGTTGGACATTTACCATGTCATTTTTTATTTTTATATAATATAGTAAATAGGAAAACTATATACATCCAAGAGACCCCCAAGTGTTCCATTAATAAGACACCTATGATGATATAATTCCTTTGGCCAAACCTTAGATTTTTAGGAATATAATATCAATTAATAATATAATATTTGTTTTCAAAACTCTTTTATGTCAATTTTATCACTATTGGGTATTTTGTTTTTGATAATTTCCTAACATCATTATTACTTCGAAAAAAATTTATATAACAAATCCAAACATGTAATATTAACCTATAAAATTATTGTAATTCCTAAAATGTCTTATATTACATTCATTTTAATATTTATAATATCAATTATTTTAATATTTCATTAATTGCGTAATTACTTCATCACCATTGTCTCATAAATAAATTAAATTATTTAATGTCTAAAAATAATAAATAATATAACATTATGTACGAAATATTTTTATCTTTCTAATTAATATTTATAATCTAATTTATATTATGTATAACCCTATATTAAAAATGTTTTAGTTTTTAAACATTGATTTAATCTCTTTTAAATCATCTTTGAATTAAACAATATTAAATTTCATAATCTAATTCTAGTGGACCTAAATGATAATATTTTATTCCTAACGGTGTTTCTGGTCGATATACACTTGTCCAATAGAATTAGGACATGTGTTACAGTAATAATAATATCAATTTTACCCTTAATTACCCTATTTACTTTTAACCGTGGTAAATAAATGTAAAAAGTTACTATTCAACAAAAAATATTTTTTCCTTATTGAACCACATTTTACTCCGTGATATTAACCATGTTTCTCGGATTTTAGAAATTCCACTCACAGAAGCGGTAAAATTATGTTTTATTTGAATTTGTAAATTCTCCTAGGAGGTGGGTAAAAGACGGTGAAAAGTTCAATAAAATTTTTATATATCTAAAATTATTCTAAACTAACTCCATTGAATTACATTGAAAATATATAGGTAATATATATCTATTTTTATCTTAACTAAATTTAAATAAAATAAATATTTATTTAAATAAAAATATGTTTTTAAACTATAACTCAGTGTTTTTTCACTATTCCTCAAAAATTGAATGTTTTCAGAAAAATACAAAAAATTCACCAAAAGCTAATATCGATATTCTGAATCAAAAAATGAATCTATTTTAACAAATTCAAAACATAGATGTTGCATTTATTAATTTAAAATTAATTCTCGTTGTTAAAATAAAAAGCATGTTTTTATGAGATAATAACAATCAAAAGATTGACACTTGTTTATGTCTAGTTTAAATGTGAAATTACATTCAATGACCATTATTGTATAAAATGGTAATAATATATTCTAAATATAATTTAAAGCCACTTAAATTAATTATCTATAACTATTAATTATTTCTATAAAAAAGTTGTTTTTAATTAAAATGTAGTGATTTTCACTAGTCATCAAAATATGAAAGTTATCTGAAAAAGTTCCAAAACCTTATAGAAACTAAACTCTTAGGTCCCGATAATAATGAAGATGTTTATTTTGTCAAATTGAATATATAAAAGTTTCAAATATTGGATTTAAAACAGATTCACCATTAAAAGGCGGTAAAATTGCATTTTTTTAAAAATAATTCTTTTAACTGAAAAAATGTATTTTTTTCTGAAATTATAACTAAAAACTCCAAATATGGATTCTAAAATTATAAGGATTATATAAGGTTCAAAATTTAGTTAATACTATCCATACCCACTTTTTAACAGCTTGTTTGGTAAGTCATGGTGTGCTAGAACTCGGTATTACGTGTAGTGAAAGATATTGAATTACTTTGAATAAAAAACGTACTATGAAATTTTGGGGTGTTACATTCTTCCCTCCTACAATAAATTGTGTCCTCGTAATTGGAAATTATTTTTCAAAAATAAGAGGTTGAAAATAGAAAATACCTTTAGGAAAACTGACATTGAAAATTAGGGTAATAAAATTTAGTATTAATAAAAGGAATATAGAAATGAAAGGGTCACCAGCAAATTATGAACTCGATTAGGAGAACATTGGTGGAAATTAGAGACATATAAATGGAGGAAAAATGTAAATATTTATAGGTAGTGATTGAGGTCATCAATCACAAACAAGTGTAAAATTGAGGGCCTTAAATTCCTCAATCTATGATGATTTAAAATACCATCAGTTCAACAAAACATATGGTATTAGTATAACACGTTTTTTTTATGATCCCTTCACTAAAGTATACGAATTAATTTCTTTATTGAATAAGAGAAGAAGAAAAATATATTCTTGAAAATTAGAGTCCCACCCTTTAACTATGTTCTACCACAAACTCATCTTTCACTCTAAATGATAATTAAACATTAAAATAATATTCTATTTATCCTTTTCGTATAGGGTTAAAAAATAAATTTATAATTCATCTAGAAAACCATTAAAAAATTATATATTATTCAATTCAGGGAATCACGTGGGTCAGTGGTAGGTGATAAACCCTTGTCGCCCATCGGTTGTGGGTTCAAGTCTTGCGGCCTTACCGGACGCAACAGGTTGCCGCCCAACCTTCGGGTTGTCCTTTTATCATAATCCAAAAATAAATCAAACAAGAATTATCCAAATTACTTCTGTCCAAACTCATAGTCCATGATTTATAAGGAAGGTAAACACAATTAATATTCTTTTTTTCCACGTAATAACATGTGAACACCATCATCATGTATTATTTTAAAACACTGTAAAATCCTGAAATACAATAAAACCTTTTTGATTACATAGATGATAACTTATTCCATATAAAATATTGGATATACTCCTTCTATCCAAAAATTTTGTAAACTCCAACAATGATGGAATATAAAATTCATTAATCAATTTCAAGGTAATCAAGAATATCCAATATAATTTATCCAAATCAATCATGTATTTTTCCAAAATAACTACCTTGCTATCAGAACCATATTATGGTTTATCTATCTCTCAACCATATATATTTTCCAAAAACATAACCTGCAACTGAGTCACTTTTCTTGGTTTCCAGATTCTCAATTCCTTAATGAAATAGTACTGAAGTACAATCCTTATATACTCTATAAAAATTATAACCAGTACATTGTTGATACAACACTCAAATGACATAATTCTCTAATAACAACATAAGAACTCTAATAATTCCACCTCATAGGTGGTACTATAATAACTTGATTATTATCCAAAAACATCATTTGGGGAATACTCTAATGAATTGGACATTGGTTCGCATAGTGTCCCAACTCCTTGTAGATGAACCATTTTACATTTGAAACATTTTTCTTACCCTTGCAGCCACGTACATCGTGTCCTTTTTCTCGACAATTATAAAAAACATCCATTCCCTTCAGGCATGTTCCAGGGTGTTTCTTCCCACAGTTATCAAATATGGGAAAATTTTACTTTCCCCTCTTCCCTTTATCTATCTTTATCTCTTTCATCCATTTCTTTTCTTGCTTCCCTTCAAAGCCATAGTACATAGAGAATTCACTACATAAATTATTAACACATGATACTATTTCATCATATGTTGAGAATACATGGGAGACTACTTCCCTTCTAAATGTTGTATTAATACCGTAAAAGATTATATACTTCTTACTCTTTGGATGAAATGTATTGCTGGAGTTCACAATATTTCTACTGGGTTCCATTTCTATACAATATCATAAACTAGGTCAGTTTATGAATTGGAATGAGTAATTAGAAACTTGTAAAATACCTAAAATAAATTGAACATTTTATGGATATATTACATTATCATAAAAAAAATTTCATTGAGTAATTATATACTCATAATCCCTTCATAATGGTTTGTAAAGAAAATGAGAATTATCCTAACCATATCCCCCGGGAGTGTCATAACCAAGAGTGTAGCAAGGCCCATTGTCGTGCACCAATTACCGTTTGAGACTAAATCAAAGAGGTTTTTTTGGGTTTTACCCCTAGGTACGTCTATGCCAGAGCCTCCTCTACCTACTCATATCCAGACAGGGATGTATTTCTCAGAAAACTCATAAAATCTTTGAAAAACCAAAATTCTAGGAAGTTTTTCTATACTAATCTTCAATGTCCATCTTAG
This sequence comes from Viscum album, assembly GCA_963277665.1. Taxonomy (NCBI): domain Eukaryota; kingdom Viridiplantae; phylum Streptophyta; class Magnoliopsida; order Santalales; family Viscaceae; genus Viscum; species Viscum album. The sequence continues at coordinate 1,944,973,035 of OY728121.1, read as the reverse complement.
TTCTATGTTCTCTAATGAGGGTTTATCTAAATCTAACTTCCAAGGTTTGTAATAACCTTCCAATGATACCAACTGTAACACCCTGAATCTAGTTACCCATAGTCGGTGCATTATTACATAACATTGGAATGATAACAAAAGATAATGTCTCAAAATACTCATTAGTTTAGTAGTCTTGGAATCACTAGATACATTCATAAAGTTTAAATTACATCATATAATGAAATGTACAACAACATAGTCTCCATAGTCTACACTCATATCCCCTTATACTATCCCAGCAGGTCATTAATAAAATACTTCTTCAAATCCTGGGAAATATAAAACATAGAAAGGGGTGAGCTCAGATGCTCAGTAAGGATAACAATACAACAGAAAATTTAATAAATAAACATAAATATTTAAGGAAATGTATAAATAAAAAAATACTTTTAATCATGATCATAACCATAATATGGAATGAATAAAATGAAATAATTCTATTTACTTAATCACATGGTTATTCTACTAGTCGAATAATCAAATGAAATATCATTAACGACATTCATAATGATGGAATGCATAATGCCAGACTATCATAACCAAGTAGCCAAGGCCTCATGCCAAGACAAAAAACAATATTTTGTCAAGGCCTCATTCCAAGACACTAGTTTGTCTCATGAGACCTACCGTTGCATCGAAGAGCTATAGTGGGCTCCACCCATCAATTATTAAGTCCAATTCATTCCTCATATAAATAGGTTTAAACATAACAAAAACAATCGTATTAAAACTAGCATACGAAATTTCAATACTTTCTCTATAAACCATGAATGGTATAAAAATATCACATATACAGTCAAACATATCACAAATCCTTCAATACAATATAGAAGTTTTGTACCATAATAAATCAACTTCAAATTATCTTAAAATCCATCAAAGGGTGTTGACATAGATTAAATCAAAACCTTTTGAGAGAAATATCTCTTTTTTGAAATCATTAAAAAGTAACTCATTTATAAAGGAACTAATTTAAAAGATATTTTTGAATAAAAGTGTCCCATGCCACTTTTAAACTTTTGAAAATTATTATCTTTTCAAAACATTCATGTCCATATAAATAAATCCATAAAATCATTTTGAAAACAAGGATATTAATTAAAAGTATATAGACTGATAAATCTTTAAAACATTTATAAGTCACATAATTTTAAAAGAATAAATTTACATTAAAAATATTTTTATTATCTTGTAAGGGGTGCTTCAAAAATTCTATAACGGCAGAAAATAGCCTCACCCTCCGTATAAGTTAAAAAAACATTCTTACCTTAATTCTGTCGAAATGGTTAAAAATGACCTTGTTTGGAAAACGACGGAAAGATTCTTTTAGAAAAATCATAGAAAATGTAAAAAATGGTATATGTTAATTTAACCCATAGTCTATAATATATTAAGAATTATTTTAAATAAATTTTTATGAAAAATGGATGTGGATGATAAAGAGGCCCGGGTAGATAATTATGTAAAAACTACATCGGATAATGAAGAGATTGTGAAATAAACCCTTACCTTGTAATTTTCCTTGGTTGAGAGTAGGTTAACCTCTTGTATAATCATGAAATAATTGTTATTAAATTATTCAGGAATCATATACATTAATATGATATCATATGTGATCTTTTAACATTGCTTTGTTAATAATATCTTAGTATTATCGTCGTTTCAGGTGTTAACATAGTCGTTTTATTTTATATGTTTTGTTACATAAGCCGTGTTTGTTTTGGATAGGTGGTATCATATTCATACCCAGAATGATATAAAGTCCTTAAAAATTAATTTTAATCATAAAATCAGAATTAGTTTTGAATAGATACAATGGAGAATGAATCTCATCGTGTTCGTGGAGACGGTAGTCCGTACGTACGCATGAGCGACAATATCATTCTTTTGATATTAAAATAATTTATAATTGGATGTTATATCATATATACTTAATCATTATCATTTTATATTTCTTATTTAAATGAATTACACATCATTATTATACCAATCCAAATAATAATATTTTGAATAACAATTACACCACGACGTGGAGACGGTAAGTCGTACGTACACACGTATGGTGAAATGTCATTGAAAGGATGGATAGAATAATGAATATGGTTGTCCTGTATTTATAATAACATCACAGTATATATATGATACTGAAGATAATATTTTTGAATAGGAATAGGAAAGAAAGAAGAAGTTGAAGAATAAAGGAACTTGAAAGAGGGCGATGAAAACATTATCTCTTAATCGGGTTCTTTCTTTTCATTTGATCAAAAGGTCTCCATAAGATGGCTTTATGATAAAACTAATTCCCCTAGGTTGAAGAAATAGAAGTTTAGAGAGTATTTGGGTATGGTTTGGCCGAGCCAAAAGGCTTTGAATTTGTTAATTATTGAGAAGGGGGAGTGTCCATTTATAAGAGGGGTGAGGGGAACCATTGGATAAGCTATAAATATTATTTTATAATAAATTCATATTCGGTTTCTAATGGATCCAAAGTAGATTATTTAAATTTATAGTGGGTATGGGTTGAAATCATTTCAACCAAAATATTTTAGATAGGTTTGGGTCATTATATTAACCTTATCTTTTAGTTTTAACTCTTAGTTAATTAGTTTGACATTTACCATGTCACTTTGTATTTTTATATTATATAGTTAATAAACATACTATATACATCCATGTGGTCCCCATGTGGTCCATTAATGAGACACCTATCATGATATAATTCCGTTGGCTAAAACATAGTTTTTTAAGAATATAATATAAATTAATAATATAATATTTGTTTTAAAAACTATTTTCTGTTAATTTTGACACTATTGGGTATTTTGTTTTTGATAATTTCCTAACTGCATTATTACTTCGAAAACAATTTATATAACAAATACTAATATGTCATATTAATCTATAATTATTGTGGAATTCATAAAAAGTCTCAAATTACATTCATTTTTATATTTATAATATCAATTATTTTAATATTTCATTAATTAGGTAATTACAGCATCACCATTGTGTCATAAATAAATTAAATTATTTAATGTCTAAAAATTAAAAATAAAATATAATTATGTATTAAATATTTTTCACTTTCTAATGAATATTTATAATTGAACTTATATTATGTGTAAACCTATATTAAAAATGTTATAGTTATTAAACATTGATTTATCTCTTTTAAATCTTCTTTGAATTAAATAATAATAAATGACCATATCTAATCCAGGTGGACCTAAATGATAATATTTTACACCAATGATTGTTTTTTATTGAGATACACTTGTACAATAGCATTAGGAAATGTGTTATGGTAATATTAAAATCATTTTGACCTTTAATTACCCTTTTACTTTTAACTGTGGTAAATAATATTAAAAAGTTACTATTCACCAAAAAATATTTTAATCTTATTGGCCAAATTTTACTTCTTTATATTAACCATGTCTCTCGGATTATCGAAATTCCACTCACAGAAGCGGGAAAATTATGTTTTATGTGAATTTTCAAATTCTCCAAGGAGGTGGGTAAAAGACTGTGAAAAGTTCAATAAAATTTTTATATATCTAAAATTATTCTTAAATAACTCTAATGAATTACATAGAACATATATCGTTATTATGTATCAATTTTCACCTTAATTAAATTTAAATAAAATAAATAACTATTTAAATAAAAATTCGGTTTTAAACTACAACTGAGTGTTTTTTCACTATTCATCAAAAATTGAATGTTTTTAAATAAATACCAAAACATCACCCTAAGGTATTTTTGATATTCCAAATCCAAAAATGTAGAAAATTTTAAAAAATTAAAAACATAGAAGTTGCATTTATTAATATAAAATTAATTCTTGTTGTTAAAATAGAAAGCGTGTTTTTAAGAGATAATAACTATCAAAAGATTGACACTTATTTATGTCCAGTTTAAATGTGAAATTACATCCAATGACCAAAATTGTATAAAATGGTAAAAATATATTCTAAATATACTTTAAAACCACTCAAATTCATAATTTATCACTATTAATTATTTCTATAAAAATTATGTTTTTAATTAAAATTTATTAATTTTCACTATTCATCAAAATATGAAAGTTATCCGAAAAGTTCCAAAACAGTATAGAAACTAAATTAATATGTCCTGATTCTAAATAAGATTTTTATTTTGTCAAATTTAATATATAAAAGTTTCAAATATTGGATTTAAAAAGGCTTCGCCATTAAAAGGCGATAAACTTGCATTTTTTGAAAAATATTTCTTTTAACTGAAAAAATGTATTTGATCTTAAATTATGTCTAAGAAGCTCATAATATGGATTATAAAATTATAAAGAATATATAAGGTTCAAATTTCATTTATTACTATTCATAAAAGCTTTTGAACGTCTTGTTTGGTAAGTCATGGTTTGTTAGAACTCGGTGTTGCGTGTAGTGAAAGTTATTGAATTACTCTGAATAAATAACATACTATGAATTCTTAGGGAGTTACAAAATATATCCAAGAAGTAAATGTGACATCTATAAATGATGAATCTCTCATGATCAAAGGTGTTTTAACAACTACTATTGGAGACGAAAATTGAAATAAATGAAATTATTATTTTTTGATAGATTAAAAGGACATGATGACTGTTTTAGAATTGTACTATGAAGGAAATAAACATTATTGATAAATATTGTGTCTTTTTTTGGTAAAAATATAGGATGATGGAATGTTTTTACTAGAGGCTAACACAAGAAAGGAAACGTGTTTCATGTTTGTGAAGTTCATAATTCATGTTAATTAAAAATAAACAAAAAAGTCAATTCTAGTATAAAAGTATGGGACATGTGTGTTAGAGAAACATGAGAGTGTTATCCAAGAGAGGTATATTCAGATATATTCATAATATTAAAAGAATAAGGTAATTGTTTTGTTTTATTTCATCAGAAGGGAATATAAGAAAATATGTACCTATGATTGATGGTATTAATTCTACTACAACTTTCGACCCTACACAAGAATGTGATGAAAAAATCAAAATTTGAAGATAAATAATTCATTTATTTCCTTGAAAATTTTACATGAACTACTTATGAAATGTATTTGAAATAACATTTATATGTTTTGAATATATTTATATCTTTCCAGAGAATAGATGAAATGTAATGTGGCTATTTTGTAAAGATGTTGACAATTATTAATAATGGTGAGTGAAAGAATGATGTTCATTAAGTTATCTTTATAATAATACAAAACATTATGAGTTAAGTTTCATATATACACCTCCAAAACTAATTTCACATATCATAATTCTAGATGATTTGTTGAAATAGGGTGTACCATGTTACTTAGCCCAATATTTTTCATTACTTTTACATGCTTGTAATATTCCCAACTATTTGTATTAAAAATAAACGTTTCAATGGGCCATGTTCTGATATAAAACATTATGAAACTTTTTATTATAAAAAACAATGTTTTGGAACACTTAAAAGTTTTTGGGAGTCCCTCCATTATAATGAACAAATATATAATCCTTGTGAATTTTGATCATAGAGGTGAAGATGGAATCATTCACAGATATTCTCTAGAATAAAGTGGAAATAATAATTTCAAAAAAAGATGAGGAATATTTTTAAAACATTTGATATAAATGATGTTGAGTTATATAAATAATATTTTATTAATACATATTCATATGGAGAAAGTGATTTAGATAAATAAATTTTTGTTAAAAAATGATAAAGATTCTATCACTTGAAATATTATATAAATGGAAGAATAAAAATGAGCTATTTCTAATGATGAGGATGAATGTAATACAACTCATTTTTGTTTTAGTAAATAGGGGGAAGCTCAAATCATATTTGGTGATCAATAACACAATGTTCAGATTTGAGGAAAATAGAAATTTATTACATCAATTTTTTATTCAAAATATGCATTGAAAAATGATAGTGATGCTTGTGAAAAACATTAATGGTTTCAATCTATGAATGATGTGTTTTATTAGATTGTGGATAATTTTCATTCAGAAATTTTATCTACACCATTTGAAAAAATTACAATTTTACTAATTTTGTATTCATGGTAAATTTATATGAATATGGTTAAGTAAAAAAATCAAAGATATATCTGTGAGCAATGGTTACTTCTAGATTGATGGAATTTTTGTTTGATTTCAAATACTCTTCAACAGAATTTTTAGAAACAATTATAATATTTCTGCCTATTTCTAAATATTGAAGTTATAAAATATTTTAGGTGGTTTTGATTTTATAAGTTTTGAATTGATAAATTGATGAAGAAGTTATTTTGGATCACAATTGTGAGCTTTTTATTTAGGAGGATGAAATTTCTGTGTAAAAAATAAAAAAAATTATAGGGTAAAACAATCACTAAATGGTTAGTATACCAAATTGGATACCCTCTAAATATAGATTAAATTAAAAAATGTAAGGATTGATACTAATCATTATATAAAATATTTTTTTGGATATACGTTGCATTATAATTGTATATGTTGATGAAATTTTCATTTCATATAATGATGAATGATATATCGAAAAAAATTTAGATGAATTGAAAATAATGATTTAGAAGTTCATGATTTGAGAAATGAAATATTTATTAGATAAAAAGTGTAATAAATTATGAAAAGAATATTTCATTCCCATGAAAATTATCTAAATGAACTTAAAAATGTGTTTTTTGTGGAAAATTATAATCTTGTTTCCATATGAATTTTATCGGGAACCATGTTGAATAATGATTGAGATAGAAAGTGTGATTACACTAAAGAGTTTTAGAATCTGATTGGATGTTTTTTGTATTTCACTAGCTAGAGATAATAAATTTTTTAGGATGATACCTTATGAGATGGATTCCTTTGATTGTTTAAGGAATCATATATGTTATCTTGAAAATTAATTTTATGGTATATCAAATGCATAAAAAAATTGGGAATCTTGTATTAGGGATCATAAAGAAATATTTTTTACACAAAAGTTAATTCATCAAGAAGTGTTGGTGAATAGATATCCACATCTCGTGGAGTTTTAATTCAAGGGAAATTTGAGATAGTTTGAATACAATGAAAAATATTCAGCATATATTAGCGCAAATGATGATGGGTTTGTTTTTCCCCCTCAAGACGCCACACAAATCTTGTGGATGAGACACAGCTAGAAGAATTACTTTTTAAAGTCAGGCTACCCTATCTCAATGGTTCTGATAATAATATATCAATCAACTTTAAATAAATTCTTTTAAAACATTATCATTACAAAAAAATTAATGAAAAATATCATTCCATCAAAGAGGATGACGAGAAGAATTAACTCAATCCAATGTATGTACATATATCAGAACGTGTTTCTAATATTTTCACAAAACCATTATTAAAAGACACTGTTTAAAAATTAGTTGTGAACATGGGAATATAAGATCATTATATTAAATTTTTCGGAATGATTTCCTCTTTATCATATATTCATTATATAATGTAATCAATGAGGGAGAAATGTTTCGTAAATATATCCATTAGTATATCCTATAAATTTTCTGAATGTTAGTATTTATGGGGGTTCTATATATGATTTTATTTCAACATATATGTGTGTGGAAATTTCTAATAGTTTTATGGAATAGTTGTTGGAAAATTTAAAAGAAACATGTATGTTTTGATGAGATGGATGTTGGATAGATTTTCATGTTTTAAAAAGAAATTTTTTTCCACCAATACATTTAGACAATATTGTTTTACAATAAATTATTATTGTTTTCTATATAGAGATAACTCATGTATTTTGATAATTTTTGACAAGTAATATATCAATTGATGTTAGAATGTTAGGTGATTTATGATCCTTGGTTTCCAACAAAATCTAAATGGGGATATTATTAGGACTAAATTTCAATATGTTTTTTGGATACTGAAATAAGCTTGTAATGATTATTTTTTATTTTGTTGTCATTTATAAAAAAATAATTTAATTTTTTAAGTTTTCATGATTTTATTATAGGAATAAAATGGTTCATTATAATCATGAAATCATATGTTGTTTTGATAATAATGTTTAGCTATTTCAATCTCATGTTCTGAAAAAAATTTATGGGTAGAGGGTTTTTTCAGACTTACATTGGGTCAGGAATGACTATTCCAATTAGTGTTATAAAATGTAGTGGATTATATATATCTCTATAAATAATATGATGATTCATTTATATTTTATTTGTTCTTAAATATGTTATATTTTATAAAACACAGCTACATAAATCTTTGTGAATGAAAGGGGGATAATTTTTTTATGTTTTATGTCAGATGACTCTATGATGATCCTTATGTTCTCAAAGTCTTTAATTAATCACGATAGAAGAAATACATTCTCACAGAATAAAGGAAGTGTTGTTTGGATGATTCTAATGTATAGGTTGATAAATCCATCAGACAAACTAACTCATCAAATTGTTAAATAAACCAAATTATATAGTTTATAGGAATAATCATTTCATGGAATATTTGGAATATTAAAAGTCATTTCTGACATCGATCCATTAGAAAGGGTGTTTTATAGATCCATTATAATTTGTTCAGGATTAATATTATGTTAATAATTTTTATAAGTAGATTGTTGGGACCAATTATTGTGAATAATAATATAAAATGATCAACCATATGATTTTCAAAATCTTACAAATATATTTTCCCCAAATTTATTTGTTTTGATCAATTATGATAATATCCAAATAAAAAAATTGGTGACAATTTCTCAGGAGATGAAGATAAGTCATAAAATAAGTGGTACCAATTCATCAGACATGAACTAAAACTGATACATCAAAGATATAATGAAACACATAAATCAGATGCTAGATCACCATGAATTTTCTTAAAATGATTTAATTCATCAGATGAATTATGATGAGGTATTGAAAATTACATGAAAATTTAAAATGATATTAAATTTTCTCAATGTTTTTTCTTAGGGGTTTGAAAAAGTTGCTAAAGTGTTTACAATGGGTGTTAGTATCATTATAATTTATGACGATAGTTATGGTAAAATCAAAATAAAAAAGATTAAAAAAAATTCTACAATATTAATGGAATTATTTTTTCAATGTTTAATGCTCATATGTTTGTCCAAAATCTAGAATAAAAATTCATTCATCTATCAAATGGGAAAGATCATCGCAATGAGTACTTTTTTCAAATGAAATGAAGCGATGTAATGATATTGTTCGATTTCAATATGTTTTAATCATAATGAGGGAATTATTAGAAAGGAAGATGGAATTTTATAGGATAATGAGATGAATTTGAACATATAGCTGATGTTGAGATATGTTTTATGTTGTTTGGTGAAGATCTAAGAAGAGATGAGAATCACTGAAGGAGAAAAATACATAATCAAAATGAATGTGAAATTTGAGTTTAAAGAAATCTGGAATAGTTGGAAACAATTTTTAGATTCTCACCCAAACAACATTTGTATCTATAATAAATACATATATGTACATGTTACATTATAAAAAAAGTATTTTTCTTGTGGGAATAGAAAGAGATGAAGTTCATGTTTTTTATATATTTTTATTTATGAATATGGTTCCCTGTAAATGTTTTCTAGAAAGAAGAACAATAAGAAAGGGTTACCAGATTAGGAAAACCAATTTGATGTATATTTATAATGAAATTATGATATTGTGCAGATTTTTTACTAGAGTATTTGCTTCCATTTAAATTTTTTGTTTTGAGGTATTGGACATAGGATCAGACATAGCCATCCAGCAATTATTTTTATATTGTATAGAAAATGTGTTCATATATACTACTCGGTTGGAATGTGAATATTTGTGTTTTTAAGAATCCATTATGTGGAAGATAATAATGTATCATAGTAACTTTTTTTAAATTAACTAGTGAAGGTCTCTGGAAATTTATCAAGAAAATCATTTATATCATTTGTGCTATAATAAATACATACACAATTTTATTTATCACAACGTTATATAAATGTAAGAGTATATACTATGTGTTCTATCGAAACAAAAGGATTTTTTATTGTTGAATTTTTGGTTATAGATTCATTAAAATTCATTAATATGAAATATATACTATTATTAAATTTTAAAACATGTAAATATGTGTGTTTATATAGAAGTATGAATGTTTTTTCCTAAAAATTTATTGATCATTAATCAGATGCTATGTTTTTTATTAATGAATGATTATATAAATCACAAAGCTATCACTGATTAATCATCCCCTCTCAATGATATAAAAATCATTATTGGTCCTTCAAAATGGTTTTATAAATTTAATTTAGTCATATTTTTCACATTCATTGATTTTTTATTTCATGTGTTATGTCATGGGATTTTTTGATGAATTCAAATATTAAATATATTATTGGGAGGAAAATCTATTATTATTTAAATAACCGCCTGAGTTAGAATATTTTATATAGTTATGTTAAATTTTATAGTATGATAAAATTAATCATTGTGGATAAAATTTATTCTTTGAAAATTATATATTTTCAGAGATATTCTTATCCATGGTAAAATTTACAATTAATGATATTGTGAAAATTTAATTCATTTTATTTTTTCTAATGTAGAACACCTTATAAAATTATATTGTATCTTACCATTGTGTTTATTGATATTTGATTAATATATGATAAATGGTAATATAAAATTTGAGTATTAAAAATTTAGTAATTTTGAGAATTTTTAATCTAATTTAGAGGGAGGGTTATTTATTTATGTAACAAATAAAAGATGAAATTTTTTTATTATTGAAATTTTGAAGTAATACATATTTTTTATTTATGTGAGGGATTATAAATTTTGGATATTAACATATATTATAGTAATAATTTAATTTTTCAGGAAAATTTAATTATAGGGGGTCAAATTTTTATCATTATATAAATTATTTAATGTGTTACAAGTTGATTTTATTGATTAATCTAGGAAAAAATAAACATGAATAGTTGTTTTTTGATAGAAACATTGGGATTATGGTGTTAATATAGTAATGGATGATATTTTACATATAATGGTAATTTATTTCCTTATGTATTATCTCGATGTGATATATTAATACACTATCAATATGAAAATAATATTAAATCAAAAATACTATTCTATTACATTCATAAAAAATTAATCTATGGTATTTTAACACAATATTTATTAATGTTGTTTTACTGTTAAATAATAATCATTCGTAATATTTTGACAAACAATCTGTAATAATTCCCATCACAGGACAATTATTTTTTCATCAATTTACATATATTCACATACAACTAAAATTTTACCATTTGGAAAACTAATTATATGTTATTTTATATGACCTTCATATTTATATTTCCCTCTTGTATGAGGATGTTATATTAAACATTTTTAAAAATTGTGTTTTAAATAACATTATTTTGATATAAAAAGCACATTATTACCAATAATAGGTCTATACTTATCGGGTTCAATTTATTATATTTGGAGAATGTGAAACATTGTAATTTAAAAATAACAGTACTTTGGATAGAATTTACCACACACAACACCAGTAATAAACTAATGATGAAATATTATTATTCCCATATGACTATTATAACCTATTTGATGAATTTATTAGTATAAATAAGATTAATTTAATTATGAAATATATAAAAAAAGACTTATAAATTTAAATGAATTGAATAAATATTAGTGAATTGGATCTCAATATTGGGTAAATAAACTTTATTATTCAAAACATGTTTTCATAAAAAAAAAATTATTGCTTCCAGTAGTTTAATATTATAAATAAATTCATGACCATAATAAAATTTAATTTAAAAAATAGATATAATTTTCTCAATTACACATCAAAATTTTATTATAATGATTTTTTCAGATTTATTTTGGAAAATATTGATTTTCTAGTGGGTTGTGAAAACATTTTCATCCTATTGAAAAATATATGTTTGTTTAAACCATTAAAAATGTATAATTTCAATTTATCATGGTTTCAATGTAAAATTGGTTTTATTATATTATGAATAATCTAATAATGTCCTTATAATAAATTTTATGATTGAATTTGTTATAAAATTTTTTATACAAATAATGTAATTTCATGAAACACTTTTTTATTTACTTATTTTTGTAATGATAAATTATTTTATAACAAATATTGAAATTATATCAGGAAAACTACTTTTAATATTGGTATTTAGGATATAAAAATTCAGAATATTGGCCCATTTTACTTTTGTTCTTTATGGAAATTAACCATACTATATTATTTTGACCATCGATTGGGTAAATCTAGTAATTTAGTTTATCAATAATAAGAAAACGAATAAAAAATAACCCTCAATCAAAAATTTTATCAAAATGAATGAGTTTATATCATACATGTCCATCCTTGTGTCTAAATTATTTCAAGATGGTAATTATTTCTTTTTTTATATTTATAATATTCATGTAAAACATATTATAAAAAACGTCACATTAATACATTCAATATATAAAACATTATTTCATAGGAATAATTATATTAAATTTTAAAATAAGAACATTATATTCGATAGTGTGTATGAAACACTACACAAAGCATGTAAGGGAATATAAAATCCAATGAATTTAAAATATAATTACTATTTATGTATGTTAAATACATCTTGAAATGAAATTAATAATGAGCGAGCATGTGTCACGTGAAAAAATGAGTATATTTAGTGTCATTCATTACATGAAAGATTTAGTTTTACCAAACAATAATATTGTTGACCTCACCTGTTTTGATAATCTCAATCATGTATTTATTTGTGTTGAAAATCCCAATTATGTCTTCATCCTCTATGATATTGTTAAGTATTGTTGATCTATACTTTAATTCTTTCCAATCTGTGATCAATCCAATAACATCTTTTTTAAATAGTCTTTGGAATATGTTAATCATCTTTTATCCATGTTCATACAAGTTCTAAATTGATTCAAACACAATCGGATGTGTTCTTCCTAAAACAGATAAGTAATCTGCCTATAGCTACTGATAAAGAGCTACCGGTAACCAGTCTACCGATAGACTTAGTCTACCGACAGACAGCTACCGATAGACTTAACACAGAGTTACCGATGTACTTATAAATACAGCTACCGATACAAACGTAGAGCTACCGGTGTAAGTAAAAATAGCTACCGATGGAATAAGTCACCGATGGACGAAGCTACCGATAGACTCGCAGCCACCGACGCATGGAGCTACCGATGCATGTACCTACCGACGCATGGAGCTACCGATGCATGTACCTACCGACGCATGGAGCTACCGATGCATGTACCTACCGACGCATGGAGCTACCGATGCATGTACCAACCGACGCATAGAGCCACCGATAGAGTCAAAGCAACTAATGACTTCAAGCTACCGATGTTCAAGCTACCGATGTTCAAGCTACCGATGCTGATTACCTACCGATCACTCAACTCACTGTTTGAATTTCTTTATTTCTTATATTTAATCTATCTAACGGTCATATCATACATTTTAATGATCTGTCAAATATCTGATAAAGGTTTTCGGATGTCAGGAACCCGTACCTCGTACCTGCTGAAAAGAAATCTTTTCTGTCCCCTGATGGGAGATAAATACGAGAAGACTACATACCAGAAACAGAAGAGATGCGAACGCGAACGTGTGAAGAAAACAAGTGAACCAGAAAAGTGTGGTGCATCCAATATACCAAAAACGACACAAAGCAAGAGAAGAACACAGAGAAGTTTATAGACAATCAAGCATACTCGAGGAGTGTTCTGTGCTTACAAGAAGAACTTCATCGACTACATTCTCACCACCTGTGAACCTGGAGCATACGACACTCTGTTTTTCAACAGAAACAAGAAGAGGACTCAGACTCACTTCTAATCGAATCCAAAGGAGTCCAGTGCTATACTGAAATCACCAGAACCATCTCTAAACTCTACATCTCTTGTTCTGTGATTTATTACCATTCATTTCGAGCAGTGTGTGTTATCTGTTATATCTAACACATACACTGTCTCCTGTACTCAAACTGAAGGATCTGTAAATCCTTACAAAACTCTTTCATTCTTTCTTTCCCACAAAGAACTGTGGTAGAGGTCGTGTGTGACCTGGACAGCTGGTTACTGTTGTACTGTTTCCCACGAAGAACAGTGGTAGAGGTCTTGGACCTGGACAGTTGTAAACTGTTGAACCCCGATCCAGGGTGTGGATCATTTTTTATATAAACTTTTGAGAGGACTAAGTCTCGGCTTGAGACTGAACCTCTTGGTTACATTGTTGTGCCATCTATTTCAAAGTTTTATTCCGCTGCTAATCACTTTAAAACCAATACTGTTTTTAAAGTTACTTTGATAATTAAATTAGCAAGTGTTTATGTTAAGTGTAGATTAGTAAGTTAGTTTAAAAAGATAATCACACACTCCTGTGTTGATTAACTGGGAATTAATCAATCCCTTGAGAACCTAACAGAATCTCTACATTAATATAAATTCACTACAGTTTAATTTATTATTTTATTTGGGGGTCTTCAAGACACTGCTTTTAAATATAGAAATTTTTATTGGTACTCAATTCACCCCCCTCTTGAGTAAACCACTCCGACCAACACTTGGTATCAGAGGTTGAAAATACTTTCTAAAAGTACTCTGCTTTTGAAGTGTGATTTTAGTTGTATTTTAAAGTTCTTAAAATTTCTGTTATTTCTAAATTTTTATCTCTTTAAAATTTTCTCATCATGGACAATAGACTTGAGGGTGCTGCTACTAACCGGCCACCTTTCTTCAATGGAACTAATTATGCTCAGTGGAAACTGAAAATGAAAATCCATCTAGAAAGCATAGGTTTTGATATTTGGACTGCTATTGAATCAGAATACAAAATTCCTACTACTGCTAGATCTACTTGGGATGAACCTACAAAGACTGCCTACAATAACAACTGTAAAGCTATGAATGCCTTATACTGTGCTCTAGGAGATGAAGAGTTTAATAGAATTTCTGCATGTAAAACTGCATATGAAATTTGGGATACCTTAGCTGTTTCTCATGAAGGAACAACTAATGTTAAAGAAATGAGATTGAACACCTATACTATCAAGTATGATAATTTTAAAATGAAGCCTGATGAACCCATTTCTGACATGTATCTCAGGTTCAACGAAATTGTCAATACAATGATCTCACTGGGAAAGGATGTCTCATCGAAGGAACAAATTATGAGAATTTTGAGATGTCTACCTGATAGATGGAGAGGCACGTCTGTCTCAATCAGAGAATCCTGTGACATAGTAGCTCTACCTGTCAAGGAACTAATTGGCAAGCTGATGATGTATGAAGAAGAGCTTAAAGTGAACAAAGAGGAAGACAATGAACCTGCAAGAAAGTCTGTTGCTTTCAAATCCTCAACCTCAAAGAATAAGGACAAGGAAAAGCTTCAAGCTGTAGTTGAAAGTTCAAGCTGTGAAGAAAGTGGAAGTGATTCTGACAGTGATGCTGAGATGGCTCACATTGCTAGAAGATTTAAGAAATTTTATAGGAAAAATAAGTTCTTCAGAAAAACAAATTATAAGGGTAAGTATGATCACCAAGGCAAATGGAAAAGGGACTGGAAGAAGAATGACAAGTCAGATGATGTTGTCTGCTATGAGTGCAAGAGAAAAGGACACATTAAAGCCGACTGTCCAAAGATGAAATATAAAAAGAAATATGAATATAAGGACAATAAGTTTAAGAAAGCTATGAAGGCTACTTGGAGTGCTTCAGAAGACAGCACAAGTGAATCTGAATCTTCAGACTCTGAAAGGAATCGAGCCAACATGTGCTTTATGGCAAACACTTCTGAGGTAACTGCTGAAACTCCTGCTTCAAAGTCATATTATTCTGGAGATGATTCTGAAGGTGATAACATGTCTAAATCTGAACTGTTTGAATACTGTGATATGCTGGAAGAGACATGTAATGAACTTAAGGATAAATACAAGTCATTAAAGAAACAGCATGCTCTCACCACTACAGTTAAAACCGAACTTACTATTGAAAAAGAGAAAAATGCTCAACTGTTAAAAGAAAATACAGAACTGAAACTGTCAAATGAGCAACTTAGAAAAGACTTAGAGAAGTTCACCAATGGCAAGAATACTCTAACACAGATGCTAGGAAAGCAAGTAGCACCTAAATATACTACTGGTATAGGATACCAACCTGGACAAAGGAAAATTGCTAAAACTAGATTCATTTCTAAATCTGGACAGAATGAAGGTAATTCTGGAACTTCATATGCTTCAACCAGTTATATACATAGCTATGGATCTAATAAAGTTTATCTTTCAAAGCATGTCAATTCTACAAATTATATGAGATCCATTAGACAGATATGGGTACCTAAAGTGTTATTGGCTAACCTGTCTGGACCCAAGAAGATCTGGGTACCAAAATCATCTCCCATCTAAATCTGTTTTGTAGGGAACTTGCTTAAAGAGCTCCTGTAAAGAGACATGGTATTTGGACAGTGGATGTTCAAGACATATGTCAGGAGACTTCTCTTGTTTCAAGAGTTTAATAAAAGTTGATGGAGGCTTTGTCACCTTTGGTGATAACTCAAAAGGGAAAATCATCGGCCTAGGCCAGATTGGTAACACTGATTCAATTTTGATTTCTAAAGTTTTATTTGTTGATGGCCTTAAATACAATTTATTAAGTATTTCTCAGTTATGTGATGATGGTTTTCATGTTAAATTTGAAAATGATTCTTGCAAAGTTTTTGATTCTAAGAATGTTTTGGTATTTTCTGCCTTAAGAAATGAAAATGTTTATGCTGTTAATCTGAATTCTTTAGCTAAGCAGAATATTAATTGTTTGAATGCTTTTCATAAAGAATCTTGGCTATGGCACAGAAGATTAGGACATTGCAACATTCACTCACTTAGAAAACTTTCTAGGAAAAACCTAGTTAGAGACCTACCTAAGTTAGAATTCCCAAATGATAGAGTGTGTAACCCCTGTCAAAAGGGAAAACAACACAAAGTTTCTTTTAAATCAAAGAAAGAAGTTTCAACTTCTCAACCACTTGAATTGGTTCACATGGATTTGTTTGGACCATCAAGAGTTTCTAGTTTAAATGGGAAGCACTATGTTTATGTTCTTGTAGATGACTTTTCTAGATATACTTGGGTATATTTTCTAGCTCACAAAAGTGAAGCTTGTTCTTACTTTGTTAAATACTCCAAGTCTGTAGAAAATCTTAGTGGACTCAAGATAAAGACCCTGAGAAGTGATCATGGTCGTGAGTTTGAAAATCAAGATTTTGAATCTTATTGCTCACACAATGGCTATACTCATAACTTCTCTGCCCCTAGAACACCCCAACAGAATGGTGTAGTAGAAAGAAGAAACCGAACTCTTCAAGAAATTGCTAGAACCATGCTCAATGAATATGACCTGCCTATTTATTTTTGGGCTGAAGCTGTAAATACAGCTTGTTATGTTATTAATAGAGTCTTGATTAGACCTGTTCTTAAGAAAACCCCTTATGAATTGTGGAACAATAGAAAGCCTAAGGTTAATTACTTTAAAGTTTTTGGTTGCAAAGTATTTATTCTGAATACTAAAGATAATCTGGATAAGTTTGCTTCCAAAAGTGACGAAGGAATTTTTCTGGGTTACTCTATTTCAAGTAAAGCCTATAGAGTGTTCAATAAGAAAACCAAATGTGTGGAAGAATCTGTTCACATCAAGTTTGATGAAACTGATCCACATGAGCCTAAAACCTCACTTGAAAATCTTGAAGAAGACTTATCTATTCTGGACCTTAATGATAAATCTAAAGAACCTGTTATAAAAGTATCCAGTTCTGGACTTTCTCCAGAATCTGCTTCTGTTGAACCCGAACCTATAGATGAACCTGAAATTTCTAGTCCAACCTTTACTAGATCAACGAGGATTATAAAGAATCATCCTTTAGAAGCTGTTGTTGGTAATCTAGACAGAGGAACACAAACTAGAGCTTCTCTAAGAAACCAGGTTGAACATCAAGCCTTTCTTTCACAGCTGGAACCCAAAAATATCAATGATGCTATCAATGATGAATTCTGGGTAATAGCTATGCAGGAAGAATTAAATCAGTTTGAAAGAAACAAAGTCTGGGAATTAGTTGACAGACCCAAGGACACTTTGACAATAGGCACAAAATGGGTGTTTAGAAATAAAGTAGATGAATCTGGAAATATAGTTAGAAATAAAGCTAGACTAGTTGCACAAGGATATAGTCAAGAAGAAGGCATAGACTATGAGGAAACTTTTGCACCTGTAGCTAGACTAGAAGCCATTAGGATCTTACTTGCATATGCTGCACATCTGGATTTCAAGTTATATCAAATGGATGTAAAAAGTGCATTTCTAAATGGTTTTATAATTGAAGATGTTTTTGTAGAACAACCACCTGGATTTGCTAACCCCCATTTTCCAAATCATGTTTTTAAACTTTCTAAATCCTTGTATGGTTTAAAACAAGCACCAAGAGCTTGGTATGATAGACTTAGCAATTTCCTTATTTCAAAAGGTTTTACTAAAGGGATTGCTGATCCAACTCTTTTCATTAAAAGAATTTCTAAAGATGTTTTAGTTGTACAAATATATGTTGATGATATTATTTTTGGATCTTCTAAACACTCTTTATGTACTGATTTTTCAAAAAGTATGCAAAATTAATTTGAAATGAGCTTAATGGGAGAGCTTAAGTACTTTCTTGGATTTCAAGTATTTCAAAATGAAAATGGTATTATTTTGAATCAAAGTAAATATACAAAGGATCTTTTAAAACGTTTTGGTCTGGATAGTATCAAGGAAAGTGAAACTCCTATGAGTACTACCTGTAAATTGGACACAGATGAAACTGGGAAACCAGTTGATCAAACAAATTACAGAGGTATGATTGGTAGTTTACTTTATCTTACTGCTAGTCGACCTGATATTATGTTTAGTGTGTGTATGTGTGCTAGATTTCAAGCTAACCCAAAAGAATCTCATTTGCTTGCTGTTAAAAGAATTTTTAAATATCTCAAACACACGGTTAACTTAGGTCTGTTTTACCCAAAAGGACAATCCTTTGAGTTAATGAGTTATTCAGATGCTGACTTTGCTGGTTGTAAGCTAGATAGAAAAAGCACATCAGGAACATGTCATTTGCTTGGAAAATCCTTAGTTTCCTGGTGTAGTAAGAAACAGAACTCGGTTGCATTATCTACTGCTGAAGCAGAATATATAGCTGCTGGTAGTTGCTGTGCACAAATTCTGTGGATGAAACACACTCTTTTGGACTATGGATACGTTTTTAAACATGTTTCAATCATCTGTGATAACACCAGTGCAATAAACATTTCTAAGAATCCTGTATCTCACTCTAGAACCAAACACATAGATGTAAGACACCATTTCCTAAGAGATCACTATCAAAAAGGTGATATTTCTCTTGAATTTATTGGCACTGAACATCAATTGGCTGATATTTTCACTAAACCTTTAAGTTCGGATAGGCTAAGTTTCATAAGACATGAACTGGGAATGTTTAATCACAACCGGTGTGAAAATTCTCACCGATGTGAAAATCCTCACTGATGTGAAATTCTCACCGATGTGAAAATCCTCACTGATGTGAAAATTCTCATCGATGTGAAAATTCCCACCGATGTAAGTTTCTCACCGACGTAGAAATTCTCACCGATGTACAACACTCACCGATTTGTTTTTCTCACCGATGATTAACTCACACCGATGCAAAGTTTAAAGCTTCTGTCTGCCGCCAAGAATACGAATCGTTTTATTTTTTTTTATTACTCTATTTTAATCGTTTATTTGGAATTCCTAAATGATAAAACTACGTCTAAGCCACTTCTTACCTCACCGAGCTCAAAATCTCTCACCTTCGAACCTTAGCATCCAAATCGACCAAGAACCCTAAACCCGCGATGGCAAAAACCATGCTTCCTATCGTCAGAGATGAAAGTGCAGAACCAAATGCCAAGAAGCAGAAGACACAGCTTAAAGCCAGTGTTAGTGAAGTCAAAACTAGATCGGGAAGGCGACCCGTGAATCCTCACTTGCAGAATAGAGATATAGTAATCGAGAAGGAACTGTGCGTGGAATGGCTACTGCCTAGCAAATCCTTAGTGCTCGAGATTCTGGAAGACCAGAAATGGGTGGATTGTTTCTCGAATAACAATGGCCCATACTACCCGAAATTGGTAAAGCAGTTCTATGAGTTTGTAACCTTTGAGAAGTCTGAGAATGAGAATCGGGTAAGCTCTTTTGTAAATGGAAAAGAGATGTCTTTTTCTTCAGCAGAGTGGGCTGAATGTTTAAAAGTACCGCATGAAGGTGTCTCTGGGTATATGTCAAGAGCAATGCCACCTAGTAGTGAAATTTTTGATTATGAGACCGCCTTACAAGAGCTGACTGGGAATGGAAATCAAAGGCAAGTGGTAGCTGCTGAAATGGATGGAGAGAATCGACTTCTTTTCAAATTTGTTCAGCATGTGTTGATACCGAGGAGAGGAGATTTTGCAAATCTGAGATATCAAGATATCTATCTTCTTCATTTGCTAAGACATGGTGTAAAAGTCAATCTGTGCAGATTGTTGATGCTTCAAATGGAAGACATGATTAGACCAAAGTCAAAGACCAATGCCTTGTTCTTTGCCAAGCTGATTTCAGTGATGATAAAAGTGAAAGAAATAGCTGAGTCTCAGGATGAGACAGTTGTAGTCAAGAACAATTTCTGCATCACCTCGACTGTTTGCAAGTATATGAAAATTAACTGGAACCCATGGAAGGGAGAATGGGTCAGTGATGATCAGAAAATCTATGATAGGATTAATCCTGTGGATTATCCCTCAAGACCAAAGGATATGAGAGATCCGAGTCTAAGACCTGATGAAGAGGAACCTGCTTATAGTGATGAGACAGAAGAAGAAGAAGAAGAAGAAACTCCTATGGATGTTGGAGGAGATCCAGAATTGCCCCCAAGTCCTGTTGCAGAACTGGTTTATTCTAGGAAGGGAAAAGTAGAGGAAGTTTTGCCTACTTATGAGGAAGACCAGTCTGTACCTCACCAAGAAGAAGAGGAAAAGGAGAATGCAGTTGAATCGCCTGCTTCTGGTAGGTTAAGTATGAGTCCCTTAATTGGAAACTCAGCTATACCTGCTGCTGAAGAAGAAAGAGATAGAGAAGAAGCTGTACCTGTATCAGAAGATCTTCTAAATGCTGCTCCTGTAGAACTTGTGGTAGAAGATTCTGATGAAGAACGGCCAGCAGAAAAGGCAGTTGTGATACATGAGAATGCACCCATTGAGGGGGAGCATCGGTCTGTGCTTGGGAATGTAACAGTAGCTGTTGAGATTGGAGACTGGGTAGAAGACCCAGGGTTTATAGTCTGTGGATTAGATTATCCAGATTCTGACAATGAGATGTCTGTGGATAGACCAAAGACCAATTATGATCTTGCTGCTGAGTTGTTGCCAGACGATGTGGTCAGATTTCATGATTTGACTAAGCTGAAAGAGGACCTCAAATCCAGTTTTGTTGAAGAAGTAAAGCTAATGGAAACCTCTCTTGCATCCTCAATTAATTCAATAATGACTACTTCGGTAGTTAATTTGGCCTCAGCAAGGGGATCTGCTGCAGTTGTCTCAAGTGATTTTGTCTCCAAATCAGATCTTGAATCCATGAAGGATGAGATAAAAGAATCATTCAGTGCTTCAGTTGCTGAGATGAAGGAAAGCTTTTATGAAGAAATGAAAGTGCTAGAGAGATCCTTCGAGCTATCTCTAGCTTGTAATTTATCTTCCTTTATGTCTGAGCTTATGGAAGAAGTGAAAGAATGCCAGACTCAGTCTTCAAGAATCGAAGCTGATCTGGAAGCTCTCAAGACATCAGTGGTTGCTTTGGATTCCTATATGAGCTCCAAGTCTCAAGCTGACAAGGATCTAGCCTATGTGAAGAGTGTAGTTAGCCAGTTTGTCTCAGTGTTTGAAAGTTTCAAAACCTCAGTGAAGGATCATGTTCAATTACAAAACTCTCAAGTTCAAAGCCTAATCAGTGGTTTGTCAAAGAGTTTTAAAGAAACTGTTTCTTTCTCTCTTGGCCCTCTCACATCCAAACCATCAGTTGATATGAACTCAGTTCGAGCAATATTGAAGGAGGAGATTGGTTCTATTCCTACCAGTGGCTCTGGGGACTCATCGGAGTTAAGCCGAGTGGTGCTTTCTACAAGGGATTCTGCCAGAGAAATCATGAAGATAGTTCAAGATTTTATGCGAGAAGCCTCTGCCTCTCAAGAAGCCATAAAAAGCAAAGTGGACTACTACTTCTCCAAGATCTTCACCAAGCATCAACTCGAACACCACTTCAAGCTAATGTTGGAACACATGAAGCTCCCTCCAGTCACTCAAGCCTTCAAAGAACAAGTGAGCAAGCTCAGAGAATTGACTCCTGCCTTAGAGAAATTCATGGAGAACAAAGATGATTTCCTCTCTGCTATGGAAAGAGGAGGAGGAATTATTATGGATTTCAGAAATCTGCTACTGCCCTTCTTGCATGTTGATGCTAGACCAGTCATCATCCCTCCTGCTTTGCCTGCTTCTGCCTCAGCTGCTCCTTCAGTCCAGCTGACTCCTGCTCAAGCCATTCAAAGCCTCAAACCAATGATCACCCAAAAATCTTCAACCTACAAGCCTGACTCTGTGTCAGTGGCCCAGCCTCCTTTAATCTTTTCTGGCATTCCCAAACCGTCACCTGAATCCTCACCACCCGAGCATCCTTCTGATCCTAAAGGAAAATCTCACATTGCAGATGCGGAGTGAACCAGTGGCCAAGCTTTTTGATAGGAATTCCTGTGTAATCTGTATTTGTTGTACTTTTTTGACTAACTATAATACAGACCACTTTTTACTTCTCTTTGTTTTATTTCTCTCCTCTATATATATCTATATATATGCTTTCCCCATTTTTGATTATCACAAAGGGGGAGAACAATAAGAGAGGGGGAGAAACTTTTTATGCGAGAATAAGGAGGAGAACAAAATGAGAAATATTTTCAATGGAGAAAAATAAGGCATATGGGGAAACACATTATCCTTTGTTTTGTTTCCATTTTTATCTCTGATACCTTATGTCTATATAGCACCTTTTTTTTTATCTCTGATAACTTATGTCTATATCATACTATTTCTAGTATCTATGATGCTGTTTTCTCTGAGAAAATTGAATTCAATACTATACTCTTTACTATTATATGTTCACTATGTTAAATGCCAATATCATAAATTGTGATTATCAAAAAGGGGGAGATTGTTGACCTCACCTGTTTTGATAATCTCAATCATGTATTTATTTGTGTTGAAAATCCCAATTATGTCTTCATCCTCTATGATATTGTTAAGTATTGTTGATCTATACTTTAATTCTTTCCAATCTGTGATCAATCCAATAACATCTTTTTTAAATAGTCTTTGGAATATGTTAATCATCTTTTATCCATGTTCATACAAGTTCTAAATTGATTCAAACACAATCGGATGTGTTCTGCCTAAAACAGATAAGTAATCTGCCTATAGCTACTGATAAAGAGCTACCGGTAACCAGTCTACCGATAGACTTAGTCTACCGACAGACAGCTACCGATAGACTTAACACAGAGTTACCGATGTACTTATAAATACAGCTACCGATACAAACGTAGAGCTACCGGTGTAAGTAAAAATAGCTACCGATGGAATAAGTCACCGATGGACGAAGCTACCGATAGACTCGCAGCCACCGACGCATGGAGCTACCGATGCATGTACCTACCGACGCATGGAGCTACCGATGCATGTACCTACCGACGCATGGAGCTACCGATGCATGTACCTACCGACGCATGGAGCTACCGATGCATGTACCAACCGACGCATAGAGCCACCGATAGAGTCAAAGCAACTAATGACTTCAAGCTACCGATGTTCAAGCTACCGATGTTCAAGCTACCGATGCTGATTACCTACCGATCACTCAACTCACTGTTTGAATTTCTTTATTTCTTTTATTTAATCTATCTAACGGTCATATCATACATTTTAATGATCTGTCAAATATCTGATAAAGGTTGTCGGATGTCAGGAACCCGTACCTCGTACCTGCTGAAAAGAAATCTTTTCTGTCCCCTGATGGGAGATAAATACGAGAAGACTACATACCAGAAACAGAAGAGATGCGAACGCGAACGTGTGAAGAAAACAAGTGAACCAGAAAAGTGTGGTGCATCCAATATACCAAAAACGACACAAAGTAAGAGAAGAACACAGAGAAGTTTATAGACAATCAAGCATACTCGAGGAGTGTTCTGTGCTTACAAGAAGAACTTCATCGACTACATTCTCACCACCTGTGAACCTGGAGCATACGACACTCTGTTTTTCAACAGAAACAAGAAGAGGACTCAGACTCACTTCTAATCGAATCCAAAGGAGTCCAGTGCTATACTGAAATCACCAGAACCATCTCTAAACTCTACATCTCTTGTTCTGTGATTTATTACCATTCATTTCGAGCAGTGTGTGTTATCTGCTATATCTAACACATACACTGTCTCCTGTACTCAAACTGAAGGATCTGTAAATCCTTACAAAACTCTTTCATTCTTTCTTTCCCACGAAGAACTGTGGTAGAGGTCGTGTGTGACCTGGACAGCTGGTTGCTGTTGTACTATTTCCCACGAAGAACAGTGGTAGAGGTCTTGGACCTGGACAGTTGTAAACTGTTGAACCCCGATCCAGGGTGTGGATCATTTTTTATATAAACTTTTGAGAGGACTAAGTCTCGGCTTGAGACTGAACCTCTTGGTTACATTGTTGTGCCATCTATTTCAAAGTTTTATTCCGCTGCTAATCACTTTAAAACCAATACTGTTTTTAAAGTTACTTTGATAATTAAATTAGCAAGTGTTTATGTTAAGTGTAGATTAGTAAGTTAGTTTCAAAAGATAATCACACACTCCTGTGTTGATTAACTGGGAATTAATCAATCCCTTGAGAACCTAACAGAATCTCTACATTAATATAAATTCACTACAGTTTAATTTATTATTTTATTTGGGGGTCTTCAAGACACTGCTTTTAAATATAGAAATTTTTATTGGTACTCAATTCACCCCCCTCTTGAGTAAACCACTCCGACCAACAAATATATTTATTCAATATTATTATTTAATTTAATAAGATATAACCAAGCCGTTGAAATAGTAGTTATGAAATTGATTCAATTAATTATAAAAACAATGTTTTAAAAAATAAAAAATTATTTCACTAGTTAATAATTATCTATATATGAAAATAAGAATAAAATTAATATAAACAGAATATTTTTTTAGATAACTATTTTTTGATAACAATGTTGTTTTATCCTAATAAATAAAAATTGTTCATTGATATTTATGTAATAGTAATATATATATATATATATATATATTGTTCGGTCCACTAGGTTAAATACCCTGAGGGGGGGGGATTTGGGTATATAAGATTAACAAACATCCCTTTCAATCTAGTTTCATTGTTAAAAAATATATATTCTTTATAATTCCCATAAAAATGTATGAATAGAAGTTAAAACCTTTATGAGACACAAATATTTTTACTTTTTTCACTCTCACAGGGATATATCCAAGGAGAATACAACAGTAATGCACTGATGTACTGAATCCACTAAAAGTGTACTGATGATTAAAATGATTGTAATTGACTTAATATTGCTACTAGTTTACAACCAATATTAATATAAATTCTCACTGCTCTCTCAGCTGAAGTGTACTCACTACTTCTTCCAAAGATCCACTCAATGTTTCTAGACATGTAGGAATCTTCAGTACCACTAATGAATTCCAATTCTGTTGTATATTGATGCTCTATTGATTTATAATTTTCATCCACTAATGTATACTAATTTTAAACTAATCAATAGAAAATAAGTTTTAACACACTTTCTCATAGAACACTACCTTTCGCAGATACTTTTTCACAAAGCTCAATGCTTTATGTATCATCATATTTCTCAATTCTCATAGAATCCTTCATGAAGTTCCAACCATTTTCAATGTTCAACACAACCTTCATGAATTTCACCACTTTTATGGAGATTAACATTGCTACCAAGAAGCTACTTCGATCGGAATATTTTAACACACCTTTGAGAATTCCCTTTAATTTCGTGAAGCTAAACATAGCCATATTGAAGCAACTTCACAATCCACCTTTACGAAACATCTTCTTAAATCTAGAGACTTAATAATTTTTAGGATAACTACTTAATCTTCCCTAAGTGGTCGAGCCCTATTTATAAGTGTCTCCATCCACTCTAACACCATCCACCCTAGGTCAGTTCCAAATATACCGAATAATCTACCCCTTTCGTTTTTTGAAAATTCCTTCATAAAATGATACCACTATAAATCTGCATTCATATTAAACCACAATTCTCTTCATGTGATTCAAATAGAAATCAAAGACTTACTCAAAACATACCCTATGTCCACATGAGAAATGGTTAGTGTGAGAAACACTACTATAATGTAATGCTCATCAATGAATCATTTTATTCTTGACAGCTTCCATGAAACCAAACAACTTCTTTTATCATGAACCTCAATGGTTTTGAGATGAATCCTAAAATCAATCATGTGTACCATCATCAAATTTAATCCTCCTACAACCCCAATAATTTTATCTATCCTATCACATGGATCCTCATGTTAGCTTCTCCCCATGTCATGAAGAAGACATTTTCTCTCCTTGAATAGTATAACATTAACACCCTCTGTCAATGAAACCAATGGTCACACCATTGTGGTTTACAACATTCTAAAGAATATGAATCAAAACATTTGGAAGAAGAACACCCTACCATGGGGAGATGGGGAGATCCACATAAATTATTTTTCAAGTGTGAGGAGTCAACATGACTCCCAGAGCCATTCAATGCCTTGAAAATTCATTGTTTTGTAAGGCCATTTTTTGAATGTCTATAAGATGTATTTATATAGGCACATACTCTGACAGGAAATGATCTTTATACATAATCTACATTATAAAATAATATTTTATTTCAATGTGACTTGTCTTTTGGTGATGGAATAGAAGTTATCCAAGGTTTATAGAACATGAATTATCACATTGATTTCTGATTAGAGACATCACTTCAACATATATATCTTCATGTTGCTTATTCATCCCACATAACTTCTTGCATGCTATAGTTCACACAATATATTATGCTTTTGTAGTGATCATCAAAATTTTATCTTGATTCATGCTAAACCTTGAAATACAAAATCCACTATGATAAAAGGCACCTCCTAACATTGAAATCATATCATCTACTGAACCATCCTAATCAACATTTGTATATCCCAATAGATCTAGATGAGACTTTTTATTATACATCAATCCAAACTAAAAAATTCCCATGATATATGTAATTATTATTTTCACTCTAATCATGTTTCATTCCATGGTATTTCTTTTACATATCGCTTCATGGAATGCGGAAAGAAATATTTTTTCTTCGTATATTCTATGTATAGTATACTTCCTATAATTATTCTATATTAAGTGATAATAACTACCTTTCCATCATCATATTTTGGTATTTTTTCCCAGGTAACCAATAGATTTATCACCTCCTTGTCATTTTCTATTCCATTTCTTCTCATAAACACCTTGTCATTTCTGGATTGAGAAATTAATTATTCATTCATTACCTGTGTCACCTACAAACAAAGTAAAAACACCTTCTCAGCAATCATTGTCATTTCAATCTCACTTTTCTAGAATTCAGAAAAATATCTCCATCGAAACCACCAAATATTATTTCATTAATATAAAACTACTCCATCATCATTTGATTAGTATCATTGTTGAAATATAGATTGTGACCAACACCATTTTGCTGAAAACTGACCTTCATCAAATATGTATCATGTCTTCAATACCATGCTCTTGGTGCTTATATCAAATTTTATAATTCAATCA
Source organism: Viscum album (assembly GCA_963277665.1). NCBI lineage: Eukaryota > Viridiplantae > Streptophyta > Magnoliopsida > Santalales > Viscaceae > Viscum > Viscum album. Next base: position 1,944,944,923 of record OY728121.1, on the reverse strand, counting down.
TCTGCTGAAAACATTTTTTTATCTTTATGAATAAGAAAAAAATCTGGGATCTCAATATACACCTATTCTTCTAAAACCCCATTAAAAATTGTAGACTTGAAATCCATTAAGAAAACATTGAACTTCTGTTGCACTAAAATGGCCAAGAATTATTTAAATATCTCCAACATTGTAATAGGTGAAAATATATAATCGATGTTGATACACTCAATATTTGAGTAACCTTTGCACAATAGTCGTTATTTGTTACAAATCATAACATCATCACCATTAAACATTTTATAAAAGACCAATTTAGTCTAGATGACATTCTTATCTGTGGTCCTTGAAACAATCTGAAATTTCTAATTCATCTCAATTTGCAACAACTCTAATATTATTACCTAAACCTAGTTTTCATCATCAGCTACATAAGAAAAAATATTTACAATCTACCTAAGATATGATTGATGTTTGTTGTAGTGAATTCATTATTGTTTTCTAAACTAGTGTTCTCTGATCACCAATGATATTCCTCCTATCAATTTCACCTCACCACTTTTGTTTCTTCATTTATATATACATTAATTATTATAGTTCATCATCTGTATCTTCTTCATAATCATAACATTCCACTTCTTCTCCCCATGTGCTTCATTCCTCTTCATCACATTAATCATAAAAATATTAATTGTATTGTTGAATATTCACATTATTTTTAACTAAAGTGACATAATTTCTTCCAACTACATTTCCATGCATCTTATTGAATCATTTGTATGATTTTATTTTTCCTGAGTAGATATGTAATATCCCCTCAACTCCACATATATCAAATTTCTCGTGTTATTATTTGTTTAGTATAAATCACTTAAATCTAAATATTTGAATGTATTTTAGAATGGACTTATTTTTGTCCCACATATCATATGATGTTTTTAATTCCTTCGGAAACAACAAATCCCTTCTAGAAATGTAGACCAATGTCAGGACTACATCATTCCAAAAATTCTCTGGTAGTTTTTTTAATATGCATTGTTATTGCCATGTTGTTGATGATCTGATTTATCCTTTTGACCATTCCATTATGTTGATGATTTCTCACTGAAGAAACATGATTCCTTATCATATTTTTCTCGAGAAATTACTACAATTAATAGTTTTATAATTATGTACCATTAGCAGTACAAAAAATTATAACATTATATCCAATCATCTATTTAGATTCTCATCGATTCTCTTTTATGAAATTTACCAAATGGAAATTTTTTGAAACGAAAAATACACATACCATTCTACCCTAATCTTAAATTAATTGAACATAAAACCTCCTTCTGTTAATGTATCATGGTGAGATAGGTCCAAATAAATTAGTACACACTAATTAAATAATTATTGGTGTATTCTGTTCTTGGGGCTTGTATGTCTTTTTGATGATTTTACCTAGTTCCCTTGAATTACTTGTATGTTTATGATCATATGATAGATTCGGAGGATCTCAACATACATCACACATAACTATATATTTTATTTATAATTGGAATTGATGAAAAAGTTGTTTATGTCACAACTTGTTTTATTTTTATTTGGATAGAAAGAACATATCATCCTCCCCACTTATAACATATAGATTTACCTTTTTTCCCTTTTCCGTTTAGAACAACTACACCATATATTACATTGATAATCCACATCTTCTTAGAAAAATGTATAGAGTTCCCTAAGTCATATAGTTGATTGAATTTAAGTACCTTGCAACATGGACCTTCTACAATCAAGGAATCTGCCCGTATATTTTATTTTCCCAAAAACATGGACATTCTTAAGAAAACTATCTTCAGACATCCATCTTTTCAAATCATAAAAAACAACATATTTTTGATATTTTATCCCTATTACAAGATCCATAATTCTTGTCATATGGGATGTGAAATTGTATTCATGGATCCATACAACAAAATGAAATGATTATTTGTGTTGAATTTCTACAACCACTTCATTCTCATCTCCATTATTTTTTATCCATATTTTCTAATTCATACATGGTAAAGATTGGAAACCCTAAACTTCGTCATAATATAATGGATCAACGTCATCCTATAAGGTTTCATATCTATTTTGTAGTTTGAAGTCCCCTACTGATTAACTAATTTGATGCCCTTGACTACTTTGATTTTTCATTGGAACACTCCTATTAATGGTTGATATATAATATATATCCATGTGCACAAATCCTCCACACTAATAACAAAGAATCTCTAAAGATATTCTATAGTATTGATCTCTATCTGTCTTCCACTATTTTTCTTGTTCCCTTTGATATCTACGTGATATGGAACAAAACTTTTGTGAATATATCGTATTTCCACAGCAATAACACCTAATATAAGGTTCATTCATGTTTTCTAATTCTGCACTGCTAGTTGTTTCTTTGGTTCATTAAATATTCTGAGTTTTCTTCAATCCAAAATTAAAATTCTATCTTGGTGTGAGTTATCACAATATGAAATCAACCATTAATAAATTTTGTTTATGATCATGTCTCATACCAACCTTATCACATAGATTTGGTTGCTGGTTTCGTTATGGTGGAGCACCATGGTCCACTTACATGTTTTTTGTCTTATGAATGATCTTTTTTCTAGATGTCATATGATGGGTCATGATTTTTTTGTGATCCTTAACCTTTTATCGAAGAATAATGAATTATTATTCATGTTCTTCAATGTATTTCATTTTATGTTTCAAAATATTATTCAAACCATAAATCACCCATCCCTATCCTCATCCTTGAATATGTGATCACTAACTATTATTATGTCCACTAGAAATGATGACTTTAGATTCTCAATTTCTTCCATTAACTCAGAAATCTCCTCATCCTTCTATTTCATATATAGTATGGAATCACAAACCCCTATATTGTAATTCTTCATTTTGGCTCTTCAAAAATATGTCTCCACAATAGATGCTTCTAAATCAGTCCCCATAACAATGATTCCTTCACCTTCTTCTTCCATAATGTCAGTTTATTGTTTTTCCTCATTATTATCAATAATATCCACCATACAGTTTTCTCCATAATCTTTACAGTTCTCTATCTCTTTAAAAATTTATACGTATCATTCATCTGAATTGTCTCATTCTTATGGAAGATGATTCATTTCATGAGTAAATTTCTATTAATGTTTTTCATCCCTTTCAAATAGGTTGAATTATTCTTCTTAAGGATTTAATCTTAATCCTCACCATCTTCTTGGTTTGTCATGGGTATCCTTCCAGCAATATGTCCAACCATTCCACATCTAAATCTATAAATTTGATGTTTCCCCTTAAACATTCCTTTTCCTCTTTGTATATTTGAGGAAAGGAATGAAATCCCCACATGTTTGTCTTTTTATTATTAATAATCTTCAATATTGAGATTCTTCATGTATTTTAATTACATATATTTATATTTATCTTATTCCATAGCATCATTAAAATCATTTCTCATTTCATATGATACAATGGAACATTGTAGGTTATCTAGTGTTAGCTCATTCCGAATCGTGTTTTCCAATTCTAAAACATTTGGATTAAAACTGAGGTGGGGAAATTTTAATGATACACTTCACAATATTTATATCTTCAATTAATTCTCCAAGACCTTATATTTCTTCCAATAAAACATTTACAATGTACAAGAATGAATCCACATACTCATTAGGATTAATTCTCAAATCATTATAAATGTTCTAGAAAACTTACAGCTTTGCCACTCTGACCATTGAATCTTCCTTCATAAATATTCAATAGCATTTCTCATGATGTTTTTTTTTCATAACATCACATTTGAATATATTTCATTATATATGGATATCCCTAAAGCATTGATTCCCTTAGTTTCTACATAGAATTACTTTATTTTATCTAGTTATAAATCACCACTATAGATATCAGCTAACATACTACCCATCGCTTCTGTAAACAAATCCATTACCAAAGATCAGAAGTAAAATTGCATATGATTCCTCAATAGATGAATATTATTCCTATTAGATATCTAAATCCCATTTTGATTTGATGATATCTACATAGAGAGAAACAATGGTATTAACATTTTCCTTTGATACCAATCGATAGGACCTCTTGGGTAAATATCCTGAGCAGGGGGTGGGGGTGTCATGTTATGACATATTAAAACTACTACCCTTTGTGATGTTGGTTCATTGTTATAAAACACTATTCTCTCTCTTTCTTGTAGAAAAGTATGAAACAAATAACGTATGGATGAGACACATAAACTTTTACATAGTTCACCCTCATATGGATACGGCTAAGGAGAATACAGTGACAATGTGCTGATGTAACAAATCTACTAAAAGTGCACTATTTTTTAACATATTATGAATGGAATCTATATCCCTCTTGGTTTAAAACCAATCACAATATGAATGATCACTACTCTCCTATCTAATTTATTCTCACTACTTCTTCATAAGTTCCAATAACTATTTATAGAAATTTATGTCTCTTCATTTTGACTAATGAATGCATCCTCCAATATTTATAGATTCTCTATTTATGTCCCTATTTGATGAACTAATGAATACCAATTTTACACTAAACACTAGGCAATACCTTTTCAAACACTTTTTCACATAACACTTCTTTGAGAAGCCCCTTATTTCTCAAAGATCACTACTTCGCAAATCAATATATTTCCACAAGCATATACAATCCTTCATGAAGTTAATTCCTTTCACAATGATCAATATAGCCTTTTAAAAGATAACATATTTCGTTGAACTCAAATTAGACACTGGGAAGCTCTTTCATTTGACCAAGCTCAAATATCCTAGGTGAAATATCTTTATTTTCATGAATATAAACATAGATATCATCAACCAACTTCATAATCCAACTTCATAAACTATCTTCTTGAATCGAGAGACTAATGGATTTTATGAAAACACTCTACTCTTCTCAAGCAGGTCAAGCCCAATTTATAGGTGTTTCCACTAACTATAGAACCGTCCAAGCCATGTAAGTGCCACATCATCCCATTGCCCAAACCACTAATCTGTGAATCGAAATTCCTTATGGTTCTCAAGTCTCTATAACAATTTTCCATGTTCACAAATCTCGTTGTAACTGTAGATCCTTCCGTATAACACTTTTCACAATGCTGGTTCTCATTAATAATGCTCTTCACCACAGCCATTTGTGAAACATGTCATAATTGTAGAGACCACTGTCAAATTTCTACACATATTTGTGAAATCCACATCATTAATCTCGTCTTCTTGAAATTTATCCCTTTTCTATATCCTGAAGAGTTATTCAAGGATGTAATTTTTTTCAATTCCACCCATCTCTAAATTTTGGACACAAAAATGTGGAAAACACTAAAAAACAATATCAACTTGTATAAATTATTTTTTATAGCCTCCACATCTTCCTTTCCTTTTTTCATGGTTCTTTGTCAGTATGGTTTTTAACAATATCTATGGAACATGACAAATCACCACAGAATTCCCCCTTTTCAACAATGACAACCAACCCAAATATTCATCAATGATACCTTAAGGTAATTTTTCAGAAAATATTACATTATTAAAATTAATTTTTTTTATAGGTACAAAATATTAGATATGTATAATATTTGAAAAAATTCAAGAATTATATATTAAAACCTATATTTATATAAAGGCGTCTTTTCCACCATTTAATAAAAACTCATTTTAAATACAATTTTTTGAAATATTATAATATTTATATTTCAAAAAAAATTAAATTTTTAATTATAAACTTCAGTATCATTTTTTCTTTATTTTTTTAGTTGTATGTGAATGTTCATTATTTGATGAATAGTGACAAATATTGAATTATAATTCAAAACGTAAATTTTTCCAAATCTATTTATAAGGTAAAATTATATTATAAATTGGTTCTAATGTCAAATAATATAATTTATTCAAAAATAAATACAATTTATTTCATTTTAATAAATATCACTTTGAAATTAGATATAAAAATATCTCAAACATTTGAAAATTTTACTTTAAAAATCCATGTTGTTTCCATATATCTAGAATTGGATTTAAATTAATTTCTACAAATTATATTATTGGAAATTGATAAATTTATACCATAATTTTAATCAAATTAATATATCATTTATAATAAGGTAAAATTATTTTTTGAAAAATAATATTTTTAAATGTGGTTAAAATCAATTACATCGATTATGAGAAAAATTAACTTAATATACGACTAAACATTAGAGTAATGAGACCAAATAACATTTAAACTTGTCCAAAATCCATTAAATAGAAAAATTTATTATTTATCCTCCATTTTCTATATTTTATTTAATTTCTAGGTTCATTTTTTATAGGATAAAAATTGGTAGAATTCCTATTTAAACAATTTACAAGAATGCCAAACCTCCTCCACTATGAAAAGGCACTCACACCTCCCAAATCATCCCTTCTATATAGAAACATCTTATAGATACAAATCTACATATATATACTCATAATATCCCTCCCCTAATCTTATAATTCTCACATTTTAGTGGATTCCATCCATGTAATCACATTGGTGAAAACCAAATGGAGTTACATGAATAAGATGTAACATCCATATTCAAGATATTTTACTTTATTTTCATTATCCACCCCCTCAACTATTATCATTAAATGACTATAAAACATATCATAATAATAATTATAATGGTATTTTTTATTCTATGGGTTTGAACTACATGTACACACACTTCAATCTAATGGGAAATGAACTTACCATTAATGTGTACGAAAAACAACAACTTCACAAAAAGATGTTATTCATTTTTTACCTCATCTCATGGTTGGTAATTATAATGGAATACAATTTATATAAGATATATATGATATTTAAAATATTTATTTTTCATTAATTTTTACATAAAACAAATCATTATATTTTTTATTTTCTGAAATTACAATAACATCATTTGTGGAAATGTGGACAACTGCCGCCTCAATGTGATGTGATTTCTTCATGACATACATAGAATATATAAAATATAGTTTTAATAAAAATATATTACATATATGAAATTAATATTATATCTTAATTATTATATTAATATATAAAAATTAATTTTCATTATATTATTAAAAATAAGAAATGAATATAGTGTTTTTCTGTACATTTGACATAACATCTCCACGAATGGTGAATTTAATTTCTTAACTCCTAATATTATTGATTATTCTAAATATTAATATAGGGATTATAAATGATATTTACATCATGGTTGAGAATATTCATATGATTAAACCATTATAAGAACAAGAAGAAAGAAGAAAACTCATACTTGAGAAACTAGGCAATTGCCACCTGAAAATAGTTAATATAATGAAAAATTACTAATAAATGGGTAATTAGATCTTATAATAAGATAATATTTTTTATTAATAATATGAGTATGATTCTGGTATAAGTTATTTACTTTATTAATACCTTTATATAAGATGTTAATTTATTTTTAATCAAATGGAAACACACGGTAAGTGATACTTATCTCACTCCAAGAGGTATATTTCATTAACACCACTTAATACATTATTTTCTAAACCTAATACCCATGTATATGTAGTACATAATGAATTAATTTAATTGTATTGTATTTAATAAATTAATTTACTATTATTTCTTCATGAAAATTATGATAAAATGATTTAATGTGTCATGGGACACATTGGAATATTTAATGATTATTTTCCTTAAGAATAATTTTAAAGGTATTTCAACGGTATTTCCATTCATTGAGGCATACAATATCATTCTATAGAAAATTTCATATATATTGATTTCATGCTTCCACTTTGACTATTAATATCATTATTCATTCATTATTCATGATATTATAATTTTTAATTTTCATCATTTCATCTAACCGTATTTATACATAATGTATCCAAATTGGTAAATAATTTCCTAAAATAATTTATATTCATTGTGTTATATTACATCCTCGATTTTATTAATATTATATTTTTATTCTTGTAGTCACATTTTTACAATTTATTATTTTATTTACTCATTTTTATATCGATTAACATTTCACAAACATGATATATTATTTCATTTATTTCTTCACAGCAATACTATTTTATTTTTAATGATTTTTCTCATAGTCTCATTTGTATGGTTTTTTGAACTCAGGAATTTCCATCATAAGAAATTAATAGATAATTTTATTATAATATTTATAATTATTTCCTCTATTTTTATTCAGGAATATTTTCACATAATAATACAATTTTCTTACTCTTTTCTACTCAAAACATTTTAGAAAATGTTTTATGGAAAACTATACTTAATTTAACTATTTAGTCACAAAAACCATTTTTATTTACAACACAAATGTTCTTAAAAAATTTAAAAAATGTTTGTATAATTTTTAAACTAATTTTAAAAAAACATTTGAATTGTTTTTAACTTTATCAAATTATTTCTAGGGAATATATTAGTTGCTTTAAAAAAAATATTTATATCTTCATACCATGAAAAAGGAATGCACTTTTAAATCATATGAAATGTAAAAATATACCTAATATTATTTTATTGAAGATTCATTTTTATGTTTAAAAGTATTATATTTAATTAATTTTTTTTAAAGTGACTTATAATGATATTTATTTTCAAATTTTTTTTTAAAAAATTATTTTATCCCCAATATTGTTTTAAAAATATATTTCGGAATTATTTCTATTCATAAATAGAAATCATTTATTTTTCTCCAATTGAGTTTTATTGTATTCATAATATCATTATTAAGTATCTCGATGGGTTTTATTAAATTTTCAAAGGATAGTATTGTAAATTTTTTACCTGATCTATTTTGTAGTCCCCTTTAAATAATAAATTTCATATTATAATTTTAAATTTAAATTATCTTAATTTTATGTATCATTTATCTATAATAATTTTATTTCATAAACTAAATAAAATTTTTACATACATTGCATAATTTCTTTGTTATGTGATTAATTGGGAAAATATTAAAAAAAATCCATTTTTACTATATAATTCTACATTTTTATAAGGCACAATGTCTGTGACATAAATTGATTTTCCGATATATGGGGAATGATTTGAACCATTAATACATAGGTTGGGGACTGTTTCATGCAATCCCTATGCTTCAGAAACCAATTAATGAAATCTTCACATTGCATAAAGAGTCTCATTAGATAAAATTAGTTGGCTATCCAATGCTACTGGGTTTTTACAAAATATGATATATAATATATTGATGGTAATGGTATAATATTCCTAGGAAACATGCAATCTGATAATTAAACATTAACATTATTTATATTTAGTTATTATTTATAGATATGAATTTTCCTCGAAATATCCATGGATTCATTTTCTTATATGATTATTAATTAAATAGAATTTGTTTTAGATATTTTCATTGACAATTTAATAATAAATTATCTAGTCATTTGAGTAGAATTTTTTTTGGTTCTTAACATTCCATATTGTTTCTAAATTCATTTTATTGATTACATGGCATTTCAATTCGATTAATACCTTTATATATTGACTAATAAAATTTATTCATTATTGGTCCATCTATACTATAATACTTATGAAGTATTTGAGCTCGCCCATATTTAGTTTCCCTTCCTCTGGAATCCAATAAGTTTATTAATAATGAAATGAAAATATATAATGTATGTAATAATTTTATCCTTAAAAGGAAAATAATTATACTGTAATTAATTTATTTATTTTTAATAAAAGAATCATGTTTGTATCTGGATTATTAGTCATAAAAACTATTTTGTCCTTCCTGATTTGATTTATTGTAATCGTGGCAATATAGTGGTAGTACACATTGTCTCTAGGCTTCTGGGACGAGTTACTATAGTTTTTATAAATAAATGTTTTGTGGTAACCATGGGAATGAGATTTATGATATCATATTTTAGATAACCTAAACATATTAGATACTTTGAGGATATTTGTATAGAATATCCAATAATTTTTAATGATAGATATAAAGTGGTTATTCCATGAAACACATCCATTTTTTGATACTACAAGTGGATGTGGTTTTCTTGTAGTTGTACCTAGGGGTAATAACTCTAACAAGGAGAATCTATCCTTAGCATAACCTGGTATATGAAAACGGGTCTTACTACGTGTCTAGTTTAACACTCAGAGGGGAAAGTATTAACATATTTCAAATTTTATCTACAAACAATTCTGAATGATATGAGTAGATAATGATAACAAATGAACAAAAATAATAATTTTTCCACGGTATGAACAATGTGTAAATAAAATTGGTGAATAGTATATGAATTGATGTTGTATTGAAAACCATAGATAAAATGATATTTAGTTGCTAAAATAAATTCAAGGGTTTACAACATAATTATATGAGAAATTATATTAATATGGTTTTTAAAAATGACTACATGTATGTTGTGCAGTAACCAATCAATCTTGGAAGGAAATAGGACATGAACATATGATCGAAGGCCAATAAGGGTATAATTCCAATCAATGGCCGACATAATGTCTTATTAATATGTATTGGATTCAACTTATGTAATACTTCTTAGAGACCTAGTAATATTTTTGTCTATGTGGCCTTTGAAATCCGTATTGTATATTTTCTAGACGGTGATTTATAGAACCTTCCCATGATGTGGGTTTTTAATATAGGAAATAACAAATAATATATTTCCATGTTATGGATTAAATATCAAGTATACAGTTTATATAAGGAGTGGATAATGTGACACCCTAAAATTATAAAATAAGAACAATTTATATATATTGGAAAATTGGGATATTTCCAAATACCTATAGCCATAGGTTTCCAAAACTATGGAAATATGTATTAATACAAAGGCTATAACCATGGTTTTTTTCTAAACCATGGTAATATATTACACCTATAAGAAATGTTTTCTTAAACCATGGGTATAATTTATTTAAAAAAAGGTTATAGCCATGGTTTTATAAAACCAGGATTATATCCCCCACTAATAGCCACAATTTCATAGATACAGGGCTATAGGGTTCCTAACATAGTGCTGCAGAAATATATTTTGAAGGGAATTAGCCGAAAGAGCTGTAGCCATGGTTTTTTTCCACAGTTCATAATGATATATATAACTATATAGATATATATATCCATAACCTAATGGTAAGTCATTTGGATCATTGTAGCGCATGTAAGGAGTTCATATATGGAAGGGAGCTATTTATTTTTAATATATATCCACAGTTTATATGGGATATATCCACAGTTTCCCATTGTGGAAATAAAACCTATATGCAATGTGGACAACCATGTAAGCTATAACCACGGTTTCCAAAACAGTGGCTATAGGGTATATTTCCAGGGTTCAAACCAGCGTAATGACCTCTCAGCACTGTATGTATAGTTTTTTCTATATCCACCCAAATAGGTGCCATGGAAAGTTGAAACCATGGATATAGATTATTTCCATGGTTTTTACCCCTATATCCGTGGGTTTGGACCCTAGATATAGCATCATTTTCTAGTAGTTTTATTCTGTGTATGAAATTAAACACCAAAAACATAAGGGAATATAATATCCCAAGACATTAAAATATAATTAAAATATTAAACAATATAAATATATATTAAATTGCACATGATTATGAGTTTTCATGTTTCAAATTCAACAACGAGTTTCTACGATGACTTGCGGTACACGCATGAACGAGTTATAACAAACAATATTATATTATTAATTTATTATTTTTTTATTTAACAATATATAATGTTTTAGTTAAATTAGATGTTATGAAAAGTAATAACTAACATTTGAAAATTTATTTTTTACAGAAATATATAAAAATTTAATTGATTAAGATAAATTATAAATGAGTATAATATCTATTTTAATATAAAGGGAATAATTTTATAAAAAACTATTTTTATTCTAACAATTCTATTTTATAAAATAAAAATAAATTATTTATAATTAATGACTAATATTAATGTAATATATATATAATATATATATTCAATAAATTATTTATTGTACTCAACCCATATATTTTATAAGAAAATGAAATGATCAAACCTAATATTACACATTAAATCTATATTTTTATAAAGTCCCGGTATGGCCTTTTAATGATGAACATATTGTAAATCAAATTTGGGACACTATTTAATATTTTATATATCAATATGATCATTATTTTTTAAATTAAATTGTCAAAATTATTTTAGGTTTGATTTTATGTATTCTTCGGTGAATATTCATTATTGGATTAATAGTGAAAATAAATGGAATGTTAGTACAAAACTTCTTTTCTGTCTAATTTATTTGTAGTTATAAATTATATTTTAAAATGATTTTATGGTAAAATAATATAAATTATAAAATAATAAAAATAATTTATGTCATTGAAATTAATGCCTCATTGAAATTGGATATATAAATATCTAAAAAATTGGACATTTTACAAAAAACCTGCTTTATCGTCTATTCTGCGGGATTAAATTAAAATTAATTAATTACAAATTATGTGATTTTTATTTGTAAACAACTGATATCATATTTGGAAGAAGAATAATTTCTAATTTCTAATATGGTCATAATTAGTTTTTGCAATAAAATATTAGTGAAATTGCTCATATTAATTAGATCTATTATGAGAATAATTATATTATCATGAGACTAAACATTAACCATAAGGGTTAAAATGACATATACACTTGTCCAAAATTCATTTGATGGACAAATTTTGATAATATCCTTCATTTTATCTGTTTTGATTAAATATTTATATAGATTTCAAAAGAAAATATTGTGTGGAATTATCTTTTCAAAAATTGACATGAATACCACTCCTACAGCTCTATAAGAAAGAAATCACCCCTCCGACATCCACAGACACCCAAGACACCTTTCCTCAACCAATTCTTTCCCAAATAATCTCAAACTATTCCTCCCATCAACCTAGAGGCCTCCCCTTGGGAATAAATCCATAAAATTTATCCATTTAGTTAAAACCAAAATTAGAATCCTAAATCAGAGGTAACATACATCAACAAGCTATATTAATTTATTTTCATTATACTCATACTAAAATCACATTATTAAATTATTATATAAAAACATATTCTCAATATATTGATATATTTTTTAATTCTAAGGGTTCTACTTAAACTTACACACATATCCATTTAATGGGTAACAAACCTAAAATTTATGTGTATGAAAAAATATCAACTTTCAAAAAAAATTGGTTCATTTTTCTTTTACCAGCACACATGGTTGGGAATTATGATAGTAAAATAATATATATTATATATTTATTATTGAAATTTTATTTATTCATATTTATTTTTTATATAACTCATACCCTAATATATTGCATTTAATAGAAATATGAAAAAATGATTTTAGACGTGTGGATGACCAACTCTTAAAAGGGATGTGATTCCTTCATGATTAAAATAGAAGGTATGAAACATTATTTTAATAATCTCATTTTTCATATATTCCATTAATATAACACAGGATTTATAATATACATATATAATATTTACATTTCATTCTTTTAATATGAGAGAGAAGTGAAAGTGGCGTTCACACGTATGTATGGCATACCCCCTCAATGAACGGTGAATTTTATTTATTATCTCCTAATATTATTGATTATTATAATTAAAAATATACTTAATATAAATGATATTTATGTCATGTATTTATATATTTATATGATGTAACCAGAACTAGAAAAGAAATTATTCTATCAGAACATAATTTAGAAACTGGGATCTTAACCCATGAAATAGTAAAAATATTGAATGATTACTAACAAATGATTAATAAGATGTTATAAAAAGATCTTATATGATGTTATAAATATGATTATGATTATAATTATGATATTTGACTTGTTTGAATGAAATAATATTTTATTTAAAGGATCTTCTCCTTAATATAAATACAAGTTAAGGGATTCATCTCCTCATTTTTTTCCATGAGGCATATTATTGTATCACTGTATAGTCATTTTATGTGTTTTTCCTGATACACATTTTGATATATTTTATTTTAATGACCAAATAATAAAAATTACATAAAAAATTTAATGAAAAATATATAACCAATTATATCTGAATGTCATTTTAGGTTTTTAGTTTGAATGAATTATGAAATAATAATTCATAATATACCCATATATTACAAGTTGAAAAATATACGAGGTAAACATTTTTTCAAAAAACAACATTAATATAAAACATTATTTCTCATAATAATATGCATTACCAATTTTCCCTTGGTCTCATCCTTCAACATAATCTTCCTTAAACCCTATGAAAAACAATAACAATCATGGGAGGATAACAAAACCATATTAAGGGTCTTAATAGAAAGGATATCACTAGACCAATGAAAAAAAAATAAAAAAATTCCTAAAAAACATACATTTTTATATATACCTAGAAATAAATATTACATAACCTAGTAAATTACTTTAGAATTCACTGCATTAAATTCTCTAAGGTATTTCTTGTTTTTTAATTTTAGAATGTTAACCCATATTTAATACATATCAATGCATAAGAATACCATGTGTGTACTAATAAAAGAGTGTTAATTTCAATGATAATACAAAATGTTTTTAATAAAACATGACTTCAATTAATGATTTATATTTACAACCTTTATCAAAACTTATTCTTTTATCATACCCACCCTTATGCACTGGGAAAAAATGTATAAAATAAGGGATTAAAAAAACCATTGAAATGGATATAAAAATAAGATAAAAAACTATTATTCCATAAATATTTATAATTCTATGAAATAAGTAATTCATTATATTAAATTATCATATACATAATTTTGAAAAAAATTATATTTACATAAAACATAGAAAAACATAAATTAACCATATAGCTTTCTTGGGGAATTAGTGACCTAATATTGTAACCATCATTCTCCCATATTATTTGTATCCCTTATAGATACCTTACAATGTAACCCTCATAGCTAACATTCAATGTAAACCTCACTTCTACCTTACAATGTAACATGTTATTGTTGCATTATGTTATAACTATTGTAGTTATATATTTAGTAACCATATAATCGACCTCAAAATTAGACATACCCATTATAATAGAAGTGGATATAGGACCAAATCTTCAAAATATACATGTCCTAAGAACTAGAAACTAATCATAAAACAAGAATACTTGGATAGAAACATTCTTTTTGAATTTTAAAAGACAAGGAATTTAAAATAGTATCATTATTGAAATCTCCCTTACAAATAACATATATTGGAAGTGAGTATTGATAAAAAGAATTGAACTGGTGTATAAAATATAAATCTATATAATAAAACATAATATTATCAAAATTAATATCCCTATTAAATATTAGTACCACATAATGAATGATGTAGAAGGTTTACCCATCGATTGGAAAACGGGAAAAGATCTCAATTACATTTGTTTCAACTTACGTAAGATTTGTTTGTGCCATCTTCTCAATGGAAGAAAGACTATTATATATATTATAACATAAAATATATTTTTATATCCCCTAATATGTTCATGTTATAGAATAATTCAACCAATTTATTAATTTTGTTTTTTATTTCATGTGTTTCAGGTGAATTCTATACATGAATTCCATTATCGGTTCGTAATGGATGACCTTTTAGAATAGAATTGAAACTCCAAAAGAAGAATGAAATGGTATAAATATGTTTTTATGACATTAAATGATGCCATAAATGATATTTTATATATATAAGATGATAAATCATTAGATAATACATTATTGATATTTTTAAGATCATTTTGTATGTTCTTCGATAAAAACAAACTAGTTTTTTTATATAATTTAACATTATATATATATATTAATTATAAAACATAAAATAGGTTATATAAATCACATTACTTTGTGTTTCAATAATTAAAATTTTCTATGACCATCAATGAAGGATGTAATGGGAATTGAAAACACATCATCAACAATGTTTGTAAATCGACACTTCTTATACGGTGTTTTTGTATCTAGAATAAGATGTATAAAAGAATAATTAGGATGACTAATTTTCCCATAAGTATAAAAAAATAATATTATATACAAGATACTTTTGTTACTTGTCCTCTTGGATAAGAGTTGAATAGAGTATTATAAATGAAAAATAATTAGAAAGGAAATAAATGAAAAATGAAAATGGGGTTTTACCTCATGAATATTTCTTCATGAGAACCACTTTATGGCCTTTAATTTCAGTCTTTTGGTTAGACAATAAGGGCATTGATGTGGTGAAGAGAATGTGGAATATTATTGAGAAGAAATTGGACAATGAAAAATTCTCGAGTGGAGTGAGGATAAGAGGCGAGGATGGGATGTATTTGTAGTCGGGGAGAAGGGGGTTTCCATTATTGTAATCATTATTTGTTTTAAAGATGAGAAATATTGTTGGTTAATTTGAATATATAATGTAATTTGTGCATGTTATTTAAAACAATGCGTTCTTACATTAGTATAAAATCATTTTAGACTAAATTATTCATTTATTTATCATATTTTTTAAATTATCATTTTTGACAATTAACCAAATATTTACCCGGACCATTTTTCAATGTGTAGAAATAAAAAATGGACTCCATTAATTAAAAATAATTATATATATGTGAAAATATTGTTTTATGAATATCATATTTTATTTTGAAAACACTCATTTTATAAATATAACTGATTTTATAAAATATTTAAAAAAGAACTAATGTCATTTAATATTATCTTATAATACTAAGGAAACAATTATTTCTGAAAATATATTATGATAATATATTTTCATATAAATAATTATATTAATAATTTAATTTTAATTTAATTTTTATTAATTAAAAATATCGAACACTTAATTTATAAATTCAAAAATATTATTCACATGATCAATTATATTAATATATCATATTTATTACTTATAGAAAGGGTAAATATTATTTATACATTATAAGATATAGTTACTATTTTATTGGATAGATTACTATTCCTAATGTGGATGTTAATATTCCTAGGGTAAGGAAACTATTCCATCAATATGAATTATTTTATTTCAAAAAAGACTATGTTTTTCATTAAAATTTTATAATGAATATGACTACAAAATTCCAAAATAGAAATAAATTACTTATTTAGTACAAATGTTTTTAGATTCTTCTCACGGTTTTCAAATTTTCCCCTTATATTTTTTATTTACTTAACAAAGAGGTTACGGTACACTTCCCTCCTTGTATTTTTAGATTTCTATGTTCCATATTCAACATTGTCATTTCTCTATAAGCATTAACCAAGAAGATTACAATATTCCAAAATACCTTCTCTCCACAACAATGAATTTGAATAGTATTTTCCTCATATGAATGTTTACATTCTAACTGAACTACTTCTGGGCTCAAATCATGTGATGAATCTGGGACATACATTATTAACATCGAAACATGAAAAACATTGTTTATATGTTATATACTCATAGGTCAATATAATAAGTAGAACTCTATTATATCTTTCACTATGATTTCATAATGTCCATTGAACTATTGACTTAGATATCATTTTTTATCCAAACGCATAACACTTCTCTAGGGTGTGATTCTAAAAAAAACATTATCACATACCTAAAAAAATACTTCTAATTATCTATAAAAACATTCTTCCTTCATTTATTTGTCCTCATGTGTTTCTGAATATTCCCCACATTCTCGACCACAACCTCTTCTAATACTAGTCCAATAATCATTCCTTCCAATACATTATTCCAAAATGTTGTAGTTTGAGACCTCTTTCAATATAATGGTTCAAATGGTGCAATTTGAATACTAGAATTAAAACTAATACTATAATGAAAATAGACTAAAGAAAAATTTTGATCCCAACTTCCATGGTAATCCATTGAACAATATTAATGAAATGTCATCCAATGTATGAATTATTCTATTGGTTTGTCCATATGATTATGGAATAAATGATATGATAAAATTTATTTCTATGCCCAATGAATTTTGATACATTTCTAAATTTTATAAGCAAACCTATGGTCTCGGTCAGATATAATGTAAATAGGAACTCAGTGCATCCTAACAATATATTCGAGGTATTTTCTTGATAGTAGATAAAAATACAAATTGTCATGAATTGGAAGGATATATGAAGATTTATTCAGTCGATCCACAAAAACTAAAATCACATTGTTTCTTCAAAATGTACGTTATAGTCTCACCAGGATGTCCGTAGATATATTTAAAAATTCCACATAGAATCTGGAAAATGATGAAGCATCCACTTTTTCAGTTGTCACTCCTCTTCAACCTGTTGTGATGTCAAAAATATAAATGTTAAAATTGAAATATCTCGTTATATCCCATCTCCCTAGCAATACTTCGAAAAGAAATTGTACGTATTAGTATTTCTAGGATGAACTGAAAATGGAGAACAATGAGCTTCCCAAAATAATTATTTCTTTATTTTGGAATCATAAAGAACACATAATGATTTCTCAACTCCCATAAAATAATCATTATTAAAATTTAATTATAGAAACATACCATTTTAACCAATTAAATATTTTAATAAAACTCAAAGTATTCCATATATGACTCCTAAAATCTTTTTTATAGAGATGAATACACTGACACATAAAATAAAATAGATGAATTTCCAGCACCAGCAACATCAATGACCGAATTCATGAAATCACTAATCAAGGCGTCCTCTTCCAAATGTAACATAGTTTATAATGCATGATGTTTTCAACTCAAGGAAAAATCACTTTTGTTTTTCATTTTCTTGATTGTTATTGATCGTGAAATCATAATCCATTATCAGTTCAATCCATATTCTATGCCTCATGTTCAATTCGTTCTGAGTAAATATATATTACATATTTTTATGGTCATTTATATTTTTCATTTACATCGATAATAATGTTAATTAAAAATATTCAAATTATAAAACAATTATGATATTTCCAAATAATGTGTGGGTAAATTGAACTCATGGAGATTCAGTTTTCATGAACCATAAGAAATTAACTGATCAATATGCATTATATAGAAACCAATTCCCATAATTGTTCCAACATTGTACATGACAAAGTCACCATTTCTAGAAGGCTGTGTCAAAATTGTATCATTCAACCAACTCTTAATTAGTTCAAAAACAATTCTTAGATCCAAATAAATTTGACCCCTTTTCATGTTATCCTATTCGGGTAGATAGATACCTATGTACTTTTTCTTAAAAAACCCATATGTAATACCCTACTAATGCATGAACACTATGAATTTATATAATATTTCTAGGTATTGTACATTCATCAGACCCATTGTTTTAGTGGGGTCAACATTTATTCCATACATATTTAAAATTTTCCCAAGAATATAATTCTACTATATTAAAAATGAATATTTTTTAAATTTTCATTATATAGTATTGTATTTGAGTATTTACAAGACAATCCTTGATTGATTTTCATGATCCACATAACATTTTGAAAAAAAATATGATCAAAAAAACCATAACAAAATTGTCCAAATATTCATGGAAAATTATCTTCCTAAGATTCACAAATAAATTAAAAGAATTTTTTCAATTAATTGGAATAAAAAACTCATAATTCCTATATCTAGTATGAATTTTTTTGGGATATCATACTCCTTTTCCTTTAGATGATGGTACCAAGATCACAACTCAATCATTGAAAATACAAAGCTCCGTATAATTAATTAAATAATTAATTGATATGAGTAAAATGATACTTTTTTTAAATATTGTTGTTGTTATGAGCTCTTAAATAAATGCAATGTCTAACATAGCCATCATTCTTTTTAACAAACAAAATTGGAGCACACTAGGTTCAAAACCAGGTAAAGGCATATTTCCAGGGGTACTGTAGCAGAACTCTAGCGGGAATTGTAGTAGGTACTATAGCAGAATGTACACTGTGTGGGTACTAAAGTAGAACTGTACACTGTTTAGGTTCTGAAATAGAATTGTACACTATGTGGGTACTATAGTAGGAACATTAGCAGTGACTTTAGAGAGAACTATTTTGTACTCTAAAAGATGGAACTATTCCCATAGAGCCACCGGTTTGGGATTAGAGTCATTATGGCTTTCGGGCCACCCATGCCTTCAAGTCAGTAGAGCTTATAGGCCACCTTTAAGGCCTTTGAGTCACTTCAAGGACTTGGGGGCACATGCAGTTTAACTTAATAGACTTTACAAAAAAGGGGATGCCCTAGAAGAGGATTAAGAGTAAGTGCACTCACTATAGTAGAGCCAAATGGATTTATTAGAATGAGAGGGTATGTTTATGGCATCGGGCCATGCCTATGCTTGCACAGGATGCCTATCCAGGCATCCATGAAAAGGTGGAGAGATACTATCATGATGCATATACTGGGGAGGGTCAGTTCCTTGTAGATAGTCTGGTTGAATTCTCTTAGTACATTTGGACATGTAATCCTCTAATCATACAAGCCATGTAATATATGAGCCTACGAGACCTATAAGGGTTCCCCCTTATCCATTGAATGGGGGTTACCAAAAATTAATAAAAATAAAGGCCTTCATGGAATTCAGGCGAAAATGGTTTTTAAATATGTTTATTATCAGTAACCAAGTCGATTGAAAATTCATATCCCAATCATTTATAACACTAAGAATATTATCAGAAATAACATCCATGTATTCAATTACTACTAGGATATAATTAATATTAATTGTTCCGTTGATTTATTCTAAATGAGAAAGACAAATATTATTTCCATATTTTATCAGTTTCTCATATTTATGATATGTTTTCAATTTTATGGGTTTATTCATTTATATAAACTGAAATTATCTAGGAATGATGACTTCATTGGTGCTACAATATATCATAGCCTTGTAAACAGATTTCCAATCCATACCCACAATCACATCAAACTCAAATAGGGTTAAAACAACATGTTTCGTAGGTAATATCAATCAATATACAACAACAATAATATTATTATAATTTTATTTTACTATAATATTTAACCATTATGTTTTAGTCATATTCTATTCTTTCATTTATTATGTTGATATTTCCAATTAATAGTAAAATTATTCATAAATAATGAAATGGGTAGACAATGTGTCAAATAAAATATTATAAAAATGTTATGAGACAAATGAAGTAATTGATACAACGTCATTGGTTGGTCCAACATCATATGACATAGTTAAAATGTATCTCACTACAAATTTCATCATGTAAAATGACTATTTTATAACATTTATAACATTCCTTCGGAGGGTATTTTCATAATTACCCATATCACAACATTTAAATAGCCTTATTGATTTCCATGAATAATTGATATTATGCTCATTTTTTATGGAATATCGGGACATATGTCAGGACATACAAAATCCAAAACACTTCCATGTTTTGTTAAGGCATTCCATATGGTGTTTTCTACTACAATTTTCACAAAATGAAAAATTGACACTCTTATAATCACACATATTGGATTTATTTTTACCTATCTCTTGCCATTAGTACGACTCCATCTTCATATTGTTATAGCGCACATGATTATTAGAAAACTCCATTTATACAATCTAAGAATGTTGGTCGAGTTTCCCATAACATTTGAATTCACAGTAAGCCAAATCCCATTGATATTGTAGATTAAATCATAGGTTAAAATGATAGATTTTTCTATCAAGATCCTGAATAATATTTAGATAATTCATTTAAATTCATTTGATGTTTTCTTTATACACATCCACCAAATCATCCCCCTTTTTCTATAATTCTAAAATTTGTATTTCCATCATATGTAGAACAACCTTAGGAAGATATATATACTAGAAAATATCTTTAAATTCATCCTATTAAGATAAATCAATATCCTTGTCATCCTTGATATTATTTACAAATGACCACTATATGTATACTTCAAGTTAAAAATAGTAAATCGAATGACTAAAATTTTGATTATATGAACACCCCAATCAATTGAATAAATTTTCAATGGATTTAATCAATCATTATGCCACCAATTGTTCATAAGTTCCATCTAAAGCAAGTGGTTGTTGCCTCAAAAAAATGTTCCATTATCATTATGTTTTTTTAGTAGCTCTTGTTGTTATTTTTTATGGATTCCACCTCTAGTTATAGCCTATGTCAACGAATACATCAGTTTAAAAAAATTAATTTTCAATTCCAAACATTCTTCGTTTCATATTTAAAATGATATTAGCCTCTTTGTTATTTCTATCATCTCCTTTCCAATTTCTTCAGCTGGAAAACCATCTGAACAGACCAATCATAGATGAAGAAACACGACAATATTCAAATGAAATATCATTTCAACATAATATAAAAAATCACTTATGGTATTCTATTAACATAATAATAACCCCTATTTATATTTAAACCATAACCTTGTTCAAACTATAATGATCAAATTATTACCTTTAAATAATCTATTAAAATCCATTATAATTTTTTTTCATTTCCAAAGAACTTTTTAGTTTAGTTATTTACATAGTTGGTACATATTTTAGAAATATAATCCCAAGAGAATTAAAAATTGGTAATTCTAAAATATTATCCATTTCATTAAAAATATTTTTTTAATAGAACATGAGATCATTTCGTGAATCATCATCACAACATTCTAGTTGTCTTATTTTCTCTTACGTATCGTTAAACCCTGTGAAAAGTTACATTAGAAATGGGAAGTGAAAAATTTCTCAGTAAGGGATATAATAAAATTTAAATAAAACATTAGTACATAAATACCTATTATTATATGAATGACATACTTCTCAGCAACAATTTATCATATTCATACAGGTAAAAAACATGACATTTCTAAAAAACATTGAAAAACATAAATAAATCGTTTAGGCTACATAGAAAATTACTTTTTTAATTTTGTAAAAATAAAACCAACCATATGATTTGTATCCATCACATATACTTTATTGTGTATCCCTCATGGATACCTTACAATTTATCCCTCACATATACCTTATAATGTAACTGTAAAAGCTAACTTACAATTTAACCCTGATGGTTACCATATGGTGTAGCCATCATGGTTACACTTGGAGTAACCATATGGATGACCACCAATATACACATACAAAATCCATTAGAGGGAGAAATGGGTCCCACCCTACAGTATAAACCATTCTGAAGAACAAGATATAATAAATAAATATATAGTACTTAAGTAAATACATTAATTTTGAATTTTTTAAAACGTGAAATTTAAAAGAGGATTTTTAATGAAAATTCCATTAAAATATCATATATTTGAAGTGAGAATGGATTTAAATAAAGTAATATCTATATAAACTAAAAATATATATAATAAAAAATAATAATTTCACAATATAATTCTCAAATAAATATTAGTACCACATAATCAATGAATTTTATGGTTATCCAAACGAATAGAAAGCATGGTATGAATACCCATACCTTAGGTTTGTCATACATAAAATGATTTTAATCCTTCTATATAATAGTTAAAATAGTGTTATTAATACTCAACCAAAATATTTTTATTTTTATAAAGACTTATATGATCTTTTTATAACATCATTCCTGCTATTTTTTAATAAATTATTTTTATTTCCAGTGTTTCAGGGGTATTCCTTACATGGTTTCCATTGTTGGTTTGTAATGTATTTTCTTAAGAAGTGAAAGATAAAGCCTATAATTAATGTGAAATGGTATTAATTTGTTTCCATAGTATTAATTGAATCCATAAATAATTTTTTTCTAATATGATGATATTTCATTTAGTAAAACATTAATGATATTCATTTAAATCAATTTTGTGTAGTAATTTGATATTAACGAACTAGTTTAAATATATAATTTAATTTTATTTAAATGTTTTTATTAAAAATACATAAAAGAGGAAAAGTCACACTCATTACAATATTTTCAACCATAATTTTTTTGACCAATCAAATAGGTCGTAATGGATGTTAAAAACACATCATCCATGATGTTGGTAAATTGAGACATCAGATATGATGTCCGTATTTTAGAATAAGAGTGAGACAAGAAGAATTATGATGTTGAATTTTTCTATAAACATAAAAAAATTTAGTATATATATATTATATTACAGTTTTAATTTCTATTGGATAGATGGGGTGAAGATTGTATAATAAAACAAAACGAATTGAAATCTTTTTTGAAGAAAATGAATGAGGATTTTCTAATTCATCAATTATCCTCATGGATAACCTCTTTATGGCCTTTGGTTTTGGAATTTGGGTGGGGTTAGTAGTTTTTGATCATTTATAACATCCTTGGGAAGAGTAATCGATATAAATATTACAAGGCATAGAGATTGAGAGGTTTGAGTAGAAGAGGGAGTAAGGGGTGGTATTTATAGTGGAATGTGGGTCATTATTTTATCGTTTTCCTCAAGATAGGAAATAATGTTGGTTATTGTGACTAAATACACAAATTAGTTATTTTGATTAATAGAAATGGGTGATTATCTCCACAGATCATCTTCAATGACTTTATCATTCATTTATTTAGCATATTTCATAAATTATCATATATCATTAAAAACAAAAACTTATAGTATTTTAGAAAAACTGCCAAAGAAATCAACATATCCAATTTTTAAGTGTAGAATTTAAAATTAAACTCCTTATATTGAAAAATTATATTATATATATGATTAAATAAATTTTAATTTATATCACAATTTATTTGAAAATTACCATTTTTAAAACTATAACTGATTTTATAATAGTTTGAAAAAATAATTAATGTCTCATAAAATTATCCTATAATCATAAGATAAAAAAAATAATAATTTTGTAATATATATTATGAAATTATTTTCTTATTTAAATTATTATTTTAATTTTAAAATTCTAATCAAATATTATTAATTACCAAAATTCAAACCCTACATTTATATTTTTAAAAAAATTATGTACTTGTTCAATGCTATAATTTTATTTAATTTTTTACTTGAAGTATAGATAAATTTTATTTAAACATTATTAGATTAGGGTACTATTTTATTTTTCCAATTACTACTCCAAAATTTTATTGTTACTATTCCTATGGTAAAGATACTATTCTACTAGTATGAATTCCTTAATGTTTATAAATACCACTTATTTAATTATAAATTTATATTAAATTTTACTAAATAATTCTAGAATGATGAGACATTATTTCATAAGTAACTAGGATGTTACATTTTAAACCTTAAAAAAGGATCATCATTTTAACAAGATCATTATCTTACCTTTTGAAAATTAAAATATTTCTATAGAAATGAATAAGATTTAATATAATAGAGAATTAGGTATCTTTTGAAATAATTATATTCAAATGGAAGATCTATTTATTCTAATTATATAAATTTCACTCTTATAAATTGAATAACAATAATATCGACATCAATACATAATGAATTATAGGTTATGACATAACAACCCATCCTTGGTTTATATCGAAACTACACATCCTTGTTTTTCACGTAACCACACATAAAATGTCCATGCACTATTATATAATCATAACACATTAAATATAGTAAATTCAAATAATCAACTTTTAATGTTTATTTTTATATCATATGAAAAAATTTAATATTATAGAATTAATCAATCCATTCTGAGATACCGATTTTAAAATTTAAAAATGATTTTCAAATCAAGGTTTCCCGTTATGGTTCGAATCATTTGGGAAACCTCAAAAAGTAAAAATTTTAAAATATTTCATCCATTTAAATATTATCATAAAAACATGTCTTTAATCATGCAATTGGAAAACAAATTTTTAGATGAATAAATAATTCAATCATTTTAAACGATGTATTTGTTAAATAGTCCCTTAAGCTGAGTATGATTCGTAACATATGTCAATTTTTAATCTAAATAATAAACATATGATAATAATATATATTATTGATAAAATTAAAATTTTTAGTATTAATTTCATATCACTGATTATGATGTCATCATGTTACAACAATTACACAATTATTTTTGTTTATATTGGACGTTTTAATGATATTCAATCCTTGAGAAAAAAAGACATTGGTATGATGTCAATATTTAATATAGATATTAGTACATCATCTCCACAGCAATATTCATGAAATAATAATTTCATTTCAAAATCAATTATTCTATTAAATCAATCTATAAAATATGGATATGTAAAATAAAATATATTATACTCATAATGTTGGTAAGTCCAACATACACATGACTAGAGTTTCCATTTTCCAATGATCATTATAAAGTGAAGGTAAGTATTTTTTGTATTTCCATAAATAAAAACATTTAATTAATATAATATTAATAATTTAAAAATAAATAATTATATATATATATCATCCATGTGATGTGGTGATGATAAATTAATTACATCTTTTTTCAAAGGTTATAGTTCCAAAGTATGCACAAATATTGTTTTCATTTATATATAAATAAAAAAATAAGGAATTAAATGATAAAATATTCTTTAATAATGATAAATATTTAAGTATGATTATATATATGAACTAATTCCATCATTAAATCTAGTTCTGATATATGATTAAAGAAAATGAATTATATCAGTTCACGAGATGGTAGTCCACAAAACACAAGAGCGATTATTTATTTTCCTGTTTGATGGTAGCAGAGAATGATTTAGGTGATTATATTTTTAAATTAACACCTCAATATATTTATTATATTTTATTATTTTTATATTCATGATTTATGATGATTTAATGAATATAGATAAATAAATAATAAAAAACTCTTAATTAATAATGAAACATTTTCATTGGACCAACTCATATACATAACACCATAGGACCACTAACAGTGGTTTTTTTCATATAATAAAGATATATAATGTGTTTAGGGATTGTATAAATTTATTTCATAATATAATTACTAAAAAATAGATTTTATGTTTGAAGATAATATTAGAATTATTTCCCTTTAATAGTGGAGGGGAGGGGCACTATTGGAATTCTAAAAATTATTAAATTAATATATAATGAATTTTATTTTCCAAACTGCTCCAAAATGATTTTCTTAATAACATTGTATGAATAAGGGTTGTACAAAATTCATCCAATTTATGTCAGATACATTTTTTATTATTCTTTTTGTCCATAACATTTTGTTTATCCCTTTTTAACCATTTTAATTCTTACTATGATATCATGTAATTTACACTTTGAGGTATAATATTAAAGAAATAAAATTAAAAACAACAAAAAATGGTACATTTTTGACATTTTAAAAATTATCCCATTTAGTTTGATGAATTTTTTATTTTAATGACATTTATGTCAATTAATGAAATACTAATACATTAAAATTATCATTAATGTCAATTTTTAGACCATTATTTAAATTATTTTTAAAAAAAATCATAAAAATATTATTTCATCTAAAAAACACTTTCAAATCATCACTATAGTCTCATATTCATCACTAAAATTTTTGGATGACATTAATACTCTCAAAAATGATATATTTTAATATTTTTAATATAATTTATTTCAAATTTCCTTTAATTATACAATTAACACATCATCAATGTGAAAGAAATCAATTTACTAATTTATTAACTAAAATTTTAAAAAATAAACAAGAAGTTAAAAATTTATATTTCTAAATACTATATTCAATCAAACATATTTCCTATGTAAGCAAATATTTAAAATATTCCACATTATAAAAACAAAAAGTATTAAAATTTTGACTTTTTAGTGATTTAAATTATAAAAATTTCTTAAAGTCATCCATGTGGATCCAAGAGCTCATAAAACTGGCCCGAGGATAATTTTGGTAAAAAATAGCTTTTATATTTTAATTATTAAAAATTTAGTGTAATTTTCATATATTTATAATATTATTTATAACTATAATAACTCAATTTATTTGTAATTTTATTAATAACAAATACTACTACCATTCAGTTCAAAATTTTAATAAGTATAAGATAGATATTTAGTAAATATAGATTTTATAATTAAAAAATTAAAAAACTTTTTTGAAAATTAAAAATAATGAATTGACATAAATTAATTTATAATTAATAACATTAATTTATCTGAAAAAAATAGTTTTTAAAGTAAAAACATTCAAAAGATTGAAATAATTTTATATCCAAATTTTATATGAAATTATTTCCAATGATTTAATTTTATTTAATTATAATAAAATTACTTAATTATAACTAAAAACAAATAAAATATAAAATTTTAGAATATGAATATGGTTTCGGAAAAAGTACTTTTATTTAAAATTCATTATTTTATTTCACTATACATAAAAATAGTAATCATATCATAAAAATATAAAACATTGAAAAAAAGTAAATTTATTTATTCCCAATAAAATGATTATGATAATTTTTTAAAATAAAACATATTAATGTGTAAAAAATTATTTAAAAGAAGTGTTCAAACAGAAGGTAGCAATGATGCGTTTTAAAAAAATTTCTTCATTGATGTGTAAAATATTATATCTTCTTGTATAATGTATTTTAAAAACAAATGATAAATTTTGGAACATTATATTAAATACTATATATATATATATAATTAACATATTCCAATAAGGGTGAATTTTTTAATTTATTAGTATAAAATACAGTAGTTCACATTTAAATATTTTTTAGGAAGACATATCTTTTCATTTAAAAAATCAATTTCACATTCATTTATTATTAATTTTTCACATGGTAATTAATTATATATAATGGTTGAACCGTATAATACTGATTTAGTAAATCCATTTCGTACCTGTTATTCTAATTTCTAGGTTATAACTGTTACATCTAAATAATAATATTTAGTTATTCATTTAGACTCTATTTGGTGTATCATATATGCTGTTGAAAATAATATTTCATTAAAAAACATAGGATATTAAATTTTCACACTAATTAGAAATTGTTTTATCTCAATTTTTAATTATGTCATAGTAAATATGCATTGAATTTTTAAAATACAATTAATTAATTCTTTCATATGAAAAATTATTAATACAAATTCCACATTGACAAAAAGAGAACAAATTATGATGGTCACATGAGATAACACATACTTGAGTTCCATTATGGAAAAATGATCAGGTAATTGAAAAGAAACTAGAATGTTCTAATGTATTGTAATATAAAAATGTTCACGAGAACCATTATAATCATAAAACAATAAATCTATGTTGGGTTAGAAGTTCACTAGTAACTTTGTAAGAAAATAAAACATATAACATGTTCATATTAAGATCCTTTTATTTGGGCTGATTAATTGTTTTATGAAATGATGTATGAATATAAGTTAATATACATAATTTACAAGAATTTATTCCCCAAATAACAAATTTCCACAACAAACTCATCTTTCTGTCCGAATGATGAGATTTAAAGTTGAATTTATCGCAACAAAATCCCTAGAATCAACATAGAGAGAAAACATTAATCCAAAAATTACAAACTATCTCATTATACTATATTTATAATTTATCAAAAACAATAATGGGTTTTTATGATAATATAATTCCAAAAAAAAACCATGTTTGATTAAAAACATCCTCAATAAAAAAATGTAAATAGTAACACCTAATGTTCTATATATATAATTAAATAAATAACAATCATCAAAATTCCTATAAATAAACCAAATTATTATTGTGACACAAATGTTAGAATGATTTTATAACAAAATATTCCAAGATAAATTTTACCATTTAACTAAAAATAAAATCAATCACTCTCATTGTCTACTACCAAAAATTTATTTTCCAAAATCAAATAATAACAATGATATGCTATTTATTTTTTTCAAATAACCCAAATCACCATAACTACATAATAAATCATACAATCCTCATAAATATAATTCAATCAATCAATTATCTAATAAAATCCCACTATATTTTGTTTACATTGAACATATAAGGTCCAAGAATATTGGTCATCATTAGAAATAGTGTTAATCACATAATAAAAAAATCATTTCCCAATCCTATTATAAATTTGATGAAACATATGTTTCCAAAAAAACATTTTCATATTCAATCATATCATTTGACTAAAATTAAAAATTCATTCAATCTCGAGACACCACATAGGCTTATGGTAAGAGATTCCCAATTATCACACTAACGTTATTTGTTTGATTCATATGGACATTCCGGACACAACATTGTCAACCATCATATTGGTTCTCAATTTTCAAAAAATAAATTATTACTATAAAATTAACAAAAAATATTATTAATTCCGAAAAATAAATATTTTACGTTTTATCCTCAATTTTTTCCATACTATTCATTTTTATCAAACAAATCTAAAAATCCATAGTTACCTCATAAAAAATATCCCAACATTCCATTAATCACATTAATATTTCATAAATAATAGCCACAGAAGGGGTTTATAATACATTGAAATTTTAATTAAGCTTTAAATTTTAAACTCATGATGATATCAATAACTCTTAAAAAACAACCAAATAACCAATATTGACTAAACATTACTTTGATACAAACTATAATGAAATAACCGTAAATATATCATATTCTAGTTTTTAGAAAAGTAGAAATAAAATTCATTTCTAAATGATATTTTATGGGTAGAGTTTTACATAATTAAGAAAAACACGTATATAGTAAACACATTTATTTGAAGAGGACACTTGTACTCATTATCATTTTTCACATAAAAATTTAAAATAAAAGATGATTTCTTATACTAATATGTCATTAGAATTTTCACTTCATTTCATCCTTGAAGAAACTCATCCATAAACCCTATTACAAAAAATATAAAATCATTGGATGATAAAAAAATATTATTAATGAAATTAAAGTAATGTATCCCATTAGTCCAATAAAAACCCAAAATTCATTTTCATGAAAACATATCATTTATACCCTAAAAAGGGATCAACATTTCAAAATGGTAATTATCTTACCTTCTGAAAATAAAACTATTTTCATGAAAGGTAATAAGAAAGGTTATAAAATATAATTACAAAATTTGGAGATAATTATATTCCAATAGAAGAAACTTGTTGTCTACATCCATACATATCACTCATAAAAATGGAATAACAATACGGTCTGCATCAATACCCAATGCATCAGATATTGTAATGTAACCACACATCTTTGGTTTATCAAGGAACCACCTTTTATTTATTTATCACATAACCAAACATTAAATGTTCAATAACCATTATATAATATTGAAATATATATGATTGTAATTTTAAAAATTTCACCCTTAAAATATTTTTTTCACTCAAAGAATACATTTCATGTTATATAAATATATAATCTATTTTCCAAACAATTTTAATCATTCATAATGATATTTTAAAATAAAAGTGACCAATATCACATTAATTTTTTTGGAGAAACTATACAATTAACATATTAAAATACCCATTTCTCTATAAATACATTTATAAAAACAATTTTGAAAATATGGACATGAAATAGAATTATTTAGAAGAACAAATCATTCAAATATTTATAATGATGTTTTAGTTAAAGAGTCTCATACCTTCAGTCTAATTCATAACATATTTTATTATTATTATTTAATAATAATGTAATGAGAATAATTTACACACAACATAACCAATTATTTTTTATTATTAATTTTATATAACTTGTTAACATGTTTTCATGTAATATAAATTACCTAATTATTTATGTTCATATCGGACGTTATGAAGTTATTTGGTGCTTTAGTCGACAATAACTTTTGTATAATGTATAGAGTGACTATAATGATTATTCCAAAATCTATAGATTAATATAGATTAAATAATAATAAATTTTAAATATCCATCATATTTTTAAATTAATTAAATAGATATAGAAATTAAAAATTAACTACATTACAATTATGTAGATGGTATGTCGTACGTACACATGAGTAATATTTCAATGTTTTAATGAATAATATGGACATAAGGTAAGTATTATTTTTTCTTTCTATAGTGATTATAAATTCATTGTTATCATATTAATAATTTTAATATACCTTAATATATATAATCAATGTGATGTGGTTTTTAAAAATATATCTTGATTCTTATTAGAGGTGATAATTCACACTTATGGACAAATGACATTATCATTTTTATGTTCATGAAAAGGAATGAAAGTAAATGATATGTTATTCATTGTTAATGGTATTTATTTGATGAATTTAATATAATGAAAATAATTCCCTCGTTATATCAAATCATGAGATATGGTGAATGAAAATTTATTTATATCAATTTATGGTGTGGTAGTCTGTCATACACAAAAATGATTAATTCTTTTCACATTTTGTGGAAGTGGAGATGGATATTGATGATGATGTTCAAATAATAACACATCTGTATATTTATGATAATGAATTTTTTATTTAAACATGTACTAATAAAATTTAATTATTTTTAAGAATATATAATATAGAAACACTTCATTAAAAATGATACATTCTCTTGAGAACACATCGTTTTCATAACATCTTAAGGGTGATAAGGGTGGTTCTCTGCCTAAACCAAGAGCATTAGAATGTGGGTAGGGAATTTAAGAATCATTTTGGGTATATATTCGCTAATCCAAATTGGATTTTATCTTCTATGTGATGAGAAAATTAGCTCCCTTTTATTTGAGCAGGTAGAGAACTCTCATAATATTATAATTATTAAATGAATATAAATTAATTTCATTTTCCAATTTCTCCAAATTTATTTATTTAGAATACTGAATTTTAATGATGAGAAATGTATTCATTCTATGAAATTTATATATTTTTTAATCCTTATAATTTTTTATCCCTTATTTACACCATTTAACTCTTACTGTAATATCATGTAATTTATTGTTTTGGGTTTATATTTCTATCATAAAATTTTAAAAGTACAAAAAATGGATCATTAATTACATTTTAAAAATTATGAAAATAATATTTCAAAATTTTCTATTTTTATGAATTTTATATCATTTAATAAAATATTATTTATTATAAAATAATATTAATGTCAATTTTAACACTATTAAATCCACGAATTATTAAAAATATAACAACAACCTGATATATTCAAAGAAACTATTTTAACTCATCACTAATATACCAAATTAATCAATTAAATTATTGGGTTCCATTATATCTTTGAAATTTTGTTTATTTTAATAATTTTAATTTTATTTATTTTATATTTCCGTTTATTACACAAACACCATGTCATCATTATAGAAGACTATAATTTTATTATATAATGCCTAAAAATAAAAAATAATTTATCCTGATAAAGATAAAAATTTTAGAAGTAAAAATATTAATTATATTGAAACATATTACCTATATAACCCATATTGAAAATATTACACATGTTTAAAATAAAAGTATGATTAAAATTTCTATTATTTGAATTAAATACAATATGTTTCCTAAACTAATACACGTGGATATAACTAATCATACTATCCTTCCAATGATTATGTTCTTCTAAAGAAACTCATATAATAAAATGTGGAAAAATTTTATAGTAATTTTCTAATATTTATAATATTATTTTTACAATTAATTACCATACTTACCCTTAATCATGGTAAAAATTATAAATGATTCCACTATTCATAATGTGAAAAAATAAAAGATGGATATTTACTAAAATTAAATATCATGATTCTAAATATAGAATCCATTTTAAAAAAAATGTAGGAATAGATAAAATTACATTAAAATATATATCATTGATAGTTCAACAAAAAGTGATTTTAAAGTAAAACATTTCTGAAGAATGAAAGGTTTTCATATCAAATTTCAATGTGAAATTGAAACCAATTGCCTAAATTATATTAAATGAAAATAAAATATTCTAATTACTCTTCAAACTGATTTAATTATATAATTTATCACTGTATATAAATTTTAACAAAAACGCGCTTTCAATTAATATTTGGTATTTTTACTTTTCATCAAATAATTAAACGTAACATGAAGATAAAATAAATTGAAAATTAAATTATCATATATCAATTTTAAATAATAAATAGTTTTTGTCAAAAGAAATTTCTAAAAGGTTAAAAAAGTATATTTAAAATATGTTCACCATCAAAATATGGAAAATCTACTATATCGAAAAATAATTTTTTTATGAGTAAATTTTGATTTTTATTATAAAATATATAGAAGAAAATAAGTTAAACTTTTTAAATTTTTTTGAATATATTATATATTTATATAATTAATATAATATAAATAGTGTTATTTTTTATTTATTGGTTTAAATTACAATAATTCATATTGTATTATTTTTTCACAAAAAAATTTCTTTTATTTAAAAAATGGATTGACATTCATTAATAATTAATTTGTCAAAAATGATTTATTTATATATAAATGGGGAAAAAATATATTAAAATCATTGTTAATCCCTTTAATACTCTTCATTCTAATATCTTGGTTATAATTTTAGAATATAAATAATTATATTTTGTTATTTGTTTAAGCATAACATGGAATATCATTTATGATATCAAATATTATATTTCTTTAAAAAAATCCATTGATGACAGATATATCGTATTTTTTTTCTGTTCACGTTAATTGAAACGTTCATTTTATTATTAGTCCGTTATGATCCTTATGATTAAAATGATTCAATGTGGTTTGAGGCACAAAGTAATGATTAATGATTTTTCCCCAAGAATAATTTTAAATTCATTGCAATATTATTTAGATTATTTGAGTAATAATTTATTTTTGTGACCATAATATCATATGTATTTTGTACATGATACTAAATTATCACGCGATATAATAATTAAATTATTAATCATGATATTTTGATATTTAATTTGAATTATTTAATCAAATGGTATTTACACATAATGATTCCCAAGAGGAAAAAAATTTCCTCAAAAAATTATTTTAAATCAGCACTTTTAGTTTAGTAGGAACAAAAAATATGCATATTCCTACATACAACCCATAAATAATATAACATTTTATATTTACGATTTCAAAATTAAAATTAAAATATTCCACAAATCCATCATCACATTTCAGAGCCACAATCCTTCTTTTTTCATGCACCCCAAAATAAAAAGAAACCATCATTGCTACAAGTTCACTGAAAAAACCCACATATCCAGATCTATCATCATTATTGAAACTATAGTTGGAATAAAAAAGTTGAAGTATATCCAATATTACCATAGTGATCAAGTCAAATAGAGACACATATTGAAATTTGATTCCACCTCGAGAGACTCCTCCTGGAATGTCGTTTATCACTCAAACTACACATCCCAAACCACCATGAAAACCAACAATCCAGTTCGACTCGGTGAATAATGTTGGGATAATATTTAAAAATAATATTAAATAAAAATAAATCATGTAACAATCATATCAATTAAACTAATCCACTATATCATCACCCTTTACATCTAAATAATTCTTTTATCGCCATCCAGTGACATCATATCTACACATTACCAATTCACTAAGGATGACCGAAACAAAAAATAGCTCAAAACACTATCTTCAACCTCCACCCATTATAAACTCACTAATATCGAAGTGAATAAATAATAATAATTCTTCAAGAAGATATATATAAATATCAATACCATCATAACACTAATATACTATGAATGACAATATATTGTGAGTCAAACCACAAGAATCTAGCCCTGAACTACTATAAAAAAACAACGTAGAAAAAAATAAGAAACCCACCAACATCTAACTGAATAAAAATCACATACACTAATATTAACATTTAATCCTTGTAGACATGATCACTATGATTCATATGATTAATTCCTAGTAAGGGGGTAAAAATAATGTTGCTAAGAGATTTTTGGATCGACCACCATGTTAGAGAGGAAAATGGGAACATTTCCATAAAACCTAAAAATAAGGCATATATAAATTTATTTAATTTATATATAGAACATAAAATTATATACAATTATAATTTATGTTGAAAATAAAAATAACATTGTTTTGTGGGAATAGATTAAGCATTTATATTTGAGGATCCATCCAATTCAGAAAGGGCAAAGGAATCAAATGATAAAAATGACTCTCACTAAAACAAAATGAGAAACGATGCATGGGTACAAGGGAAAATAAAAATATAAAAAATACACATGAATAATTGGAAAATAGTTTCATCGATATTGATATTGGCCGGAACAACCCTATCATTGGGTGAATGAGAGTGTCAAGGGAGAAAAATGGCATCCTAGTGGAAAATAATATCTTAATCAAAATTGTTATCATTATGTTATATTTCATCTTTATTGTTGTTAATATTTGATGATTATGTGTATAATTACCTTTTTAGTATTTATTTTAATATATTCACATGTATTATCGTACTTTATATTTTACAACCATAATAACTACATTGATTTATTTTCACTCATTGTAGTGGTTATTTTGAGGGAATACATCACAATATAATTTTGTTAGATATTGTTTACAATTGAATTTCAATCAAATCAATTGATTTGAAAAATATATAATAAACCATTTCCTTTTTAATCTCTTGTTTTTTGATGACCATTTCTTGAAATATTACTCTTTTTATTCATCGGTAATAAAAATTCTTTTTTAAAATGTTTTTATGAAAACCCGACTTCAATTAGCTCTTTAGTCAGACACCATTTATTCTTCTAAAAACATATCTTCCAAAAGAAATTTCAAAAAAAATTCTATCCATTCCAAAATAATTTAATTTATTAAATTTTATCAATTATTTATCATAAAATTTTATTCAATGAATATTTTTATTTTCTTTCTAATCAATTCATTTGTTTTCTTATTTACCAAGAAAAAATATATTTATTTTTATCTTATTTGACATGTATGGATTTGCGAATTGCATTTCCATCGATGATTCCTCTGTATGATAAAAAATATTATTTTAAAATATATTTTTTTAATATTATATTTTATATGACATTTATTTTTGAATTGATTTTCAAAATGAAAATGATATTTTCCCAAAATAATGTTTTTAGAATAATTTTTGATATTATTTATTTTCATCAATAAAAAACAATTATTTTAATCCACATAGGATATGGTTTATTGATACCACCCATTTCATTCTTATAGTTGGTTTTTCAGTAATTTTTCAATTACTGTAATCAAAATCACTTCGTTGATTTATTTTGTAGTCCCCTTGAAATATTCAATTTCCTATGATCATTGAAAAGTTAATTCAACTTAATTTTTTATATCATTTATCAAGAATATATTTATTTCCCTAAACATACAGAATTTCAACATAAGATGTTTATTTCTATAGTTATTTGGTTAATTGTAGAATTATTGATAAATATGTATGTTTTACTCAATGATGTTACATTTTAATAAGAAATATTGTTTTTTAATCAAATATATTATTAGTTATATAAGAATTATTTTTATAGTAAATTCATAGGCTGGGGATCATTTAATTAAATCCTTTTTTTTGGGATAAAATAATGAAATCCCTACAATGAATCGGTAGTTTATGGGAAAAAACCAGTCGTCTAGCATCAACTAAAGGGTTTTTTCATGTATTTTTTAATAATTAATTATTATAAATGTATCATGTGTCTTGTAAAATTAAATTAAATAATTAAAAACTAAATTTCTTATGATAAAATTATTACTTATCTCTGAGTTTTTACATCGGTATATCTATGGATGCATTTCATTCGTAGTTTATTGATTACATGTCATGTGTTTCTGTTGTTTTCATTTCCATATTTATTATTTATTCTCAATTTATTTGAATGGAATGTGATTTAAATTATTATATTCCTATATTTTCTATCCATTTAGGATATTTTTTACATGGAATGTGTTTGTATTTTCTACCTTTCTATATTAACAATAAAAATTAATATAATATTTATTGTACAAAATTTTACCCTTGATGAGAATTTGAGATCACCATTATTCTGTTTCCCTCCCCCATTAATGTAATTTTTGAAAAAATAAAGAGATAAAAATATATAATATAATGTACAATGCTAAACTCAAAATAGAAAAACTATTTTGTAAT
The DNA here is from genome assembly GCA_963277665.1 of Viscum album. Taxonomy (NCBI): domain Eukaryota; kingdom Viridiplantae; phylum Streptophyta; class Magnoliopsida; order Santalales; family Viscaceae; genus Viscum; species Viscum album. The sequence continues at coordinate 1,944,906,786 of OY728121.1, read as the reverse complement.
TAGTGTATTTATTTGAAATAAAAGAGTAATCTATTTATCTTATTAACCAATACTACTATAATTTTCGTTCCTTTGGGACTTCATTCATTGTAATATTGAATATTTTATTGTAGATGACATCAGTTAAATGATTATAGGATTGGGTCAATATAATAGGGATAAACGTAACATATGTTTAACTGAAAATGGAAAATTTAACTTAATATTATTTCGTGTCTTAAATTTTCTTAAAGTTTTAATGATTAAATAATTACCATAAATCCTTTTGGAATGTCGACATAAGACATGTTAATATAGTAGAAAAATAAAATAAAGGATTTTATGAACTATGAAAATTATTTTAATTGGATGAGTTTTATTTTATAATTAATTTTATTATAAAGATAAAATAAAATACATGTTTTAATGTTTTAAATTCTAATTAAATTGTTTTTATATTATTTTCAATGAAAAAATATATGAATATTTTCAAACATGAAATAAAGGATATTTAATGATTAATACATTTTATTAAATAAAATAATAATAATAACATTTAAAGAAGATAATTATAATGATTAATGGTATAATATTTTACCATTTTCCACATTATGAAACAATATTCAACATCCAATTAAAATTTTCACCCCTTAATAAAGAAAATTGATTTCCAAATATAATGATAAAATTGTAAAATTATGTGGTTAAGAGAAAATATAATGTTTAAAATATTGTGTAAAACTATAAAAAAATTTAAGAACAAATTAATATCATATATTCATTAAAATTGTTTATATTTCATTTTAGAATATTTTTATAGTATTTGGATACATATTATACCAGAATATTTTGTGTATGTACAAAATTGTTATGAAGATACTCGTATAATAAATAATATTTTAGTAAAGGATTTAAAATTTAAAAAAAAATATATACTACAAAAATTGTAAATTCTAAAAAATTAACACAACAATCCAGTTTCTGGTCAGAATTAAATTTATTCTAACTTATGTTCCCACTAAATTTTAAAATCATTATTATCAAGAAAAATGTCAAAATAGTTAATTAGGGGAAAATCAAACGGATATGGGAGAAAAATTTTCCTAAACATATCTAATTTTTTATATATATTAAAAGATTTTGAATCATCCAAAAATTATATTTTATGTATATAAAATTGGGACATTTAAAATGAATATTAATTTTTATTTGTTTAATATTTTAAAAATTACAATAATTCACTTCCATCACATATAAAAGGGAACCTCCTCTACTATTATATATAAAAATAATGATCCATTTGGTTATGGAAATATAGTAAATCATACCTTAATAAAATCCCTTATCAACTTTTATAGGTCATAATTTTGGTACTATACCAACATTATATGGTTTATGGATCAATGAAAAGAGTTTCTTTGATGAATATGAATAGTTTTTAACCGGATTTTTTTTATTTTATTTCTTCTTCTAAATAATTCATTTTTTCATAACAAATGATTAAATAATTACACTATTATCATCCATATCATGATATGTATCAATATTAATGCAATACCCAATATTTATTTTCTCTTCCATGAAATGGTAAATGAATCCATCATTCATGTGTACTACATACTCCTACCATGAGAACCGATATAGTTAATTTTCCATCACCAAATATCAAATATATATAAAATGATTATATAATAATTATATATTATATTAGTTATCAATTATTCATTCCAAAAATATATTATATCTTCTATTTCCATACCTTTTGAGTCATATAAACATGATATCATCAATCGTTTGTAAGATTGGAAGACCACCCCTATGAAGTGATGTTATTCATTTTCAATAACCACATTACCATGATGATATATATAGTTTTTTAAAGATATGTTTTTTTATTTTTGAAATAATTATCTTTATCATATTAAAAAGTAATACTTACATTCTTTCTATAATGAACACTGAAAAATGGAAATGACACACAATTATATGTGTCATATACAGTATCCATGATTGAAACATCATTCCTTTCTCATAAGAAAATTACATGGTAGGTTTATGTCTAAAAATTATAATAATGTTATGATTATTATTCTATATATGATGCAAAAAATATCACATATACCATTATCTACATACCATATATATTTTGGCCATATATATTATGTATCTTCATAATGTTCGATGAGATCCTAATTTATTAACTACCAAAATTTGACATATTAATATTTAAAATAAATGGAATAATAAAACATAAAAAATGATACAATTAAATAAATAATTAAGATATTTTTATTATTTACGAAGATAAAGAATGTTCATGATGTGTCAGACATGAGGGGGGTGGTTTCATAACATAATTTTTTCATTACGTTATATTACTTATTCATTTTCATTGATACACTAATATTATATGGTTAATTATATATGAATATTTTATATTGTATATCGGCTTGGTGAATGAAGATTTAAATATTTTACACATAATCACTTATTTGATAAAAATCTCACTCAAACAATATGTCCAGTATAATGGTCTCATCATACTTTTGTTTCCATGAGATTTATTCCATAATCACAATTTGTTTCATTCATGTGGTGGATAAAAAAATCTGATACGATGTATAATGATTATCTTTGTATTAATTTTATTACCCTGAGTGGCCTGAAGGCTATCTGTTTTATTGTCTTTTGATAACCCCCCTTTTATGGGATGAGTGGGAAACCTTATAAGGCCCCCATGCTTAGAGATTATGTGGCCCATATTCTTAAAATACATTACATGTCATGACGGTCATAGAAAATTCAAAAAGACTATAACTATAAAGAACTTCCCCTCTCTAGTATCTGCATTATGAAGGTAGATTTCAACCTTCATATGGCTGTCTGGATGAGATTCCTATACAGGTACATGCTAGTCCTGATGGCGTTGTTATACCCAATCATTAATCTAAATCTATTTGTTTTTTCTCTGGTGAGTTCTCCATCTCATTATCCCCATCTAGGACTACATATTTTTTTGTAGAGTGTCTTGAGAACAACAATGATCATGTGTCCTAAAGGCCCTGAGGTGTCCCAATAGCCTTCTAGTGGTCTAAAGACCTTAAAGGTGGACTGAAAGCCTTACATACCCAAAGGACTGGGTGGCCTAAAGGAATTAAGGTCTCCAAGCACAAATCAGTTTCCCATGATGAATAGTTTCGGTGGCTACAGAACAGAACAATACTTGGTATAGTACATTCTACAGTACCCACACAATGGCTGCTACAATACTACTATAATACCATATAATTATGCATCCTCCTAGTTTTTATCATAATTCTTTTGGATTCACTTAGATATACCTCACCATCTAGGATGAGGACCACGAGATTATTTAAATATTAATTTATTGTTATTTCATTCATGGGATGTTATTCAAATGTCACGAATGTGTTGAGGGTTTAAAACACAATCTCATAATGAAGTATATTTTTTATGATTAAGACACAATTGGTTTAATTATATTATTATTCTATTGAAATACTAATATGTTTTATTGTCATATTATTAATTACAAAAAATACTTTTATTAAAATAATTTTTATTTACATTATATATTAATGATAGTGAAATGAATTTTTTTGGAAAGCCTTTTATTAAATTTGTCGTGCCCCGACCCTAGAAGCTGAAAGCTGGCGCATTATTATTGTATATTGACATTGTAATAATAAATATAACCCATAAGAACCACCCAGTTTAGCAGTCTTGGAAATCATCATTACAAACATGATACCAATAATACATTGGGAAATAAGAAATGCAAACATGATATATATAAAAATAAAATAATCATAATCCTTGAAATCTTAATCAAATTTATCTTCTTCATAAATTGGGGAATAAAAAAATTTGTGTGACCTCAAATTCTTAGTATGGGAAAATAGAATGAAAGTAGTAAGTAATAAATATATTTAGAAATATAAATATCTTAAATAACATTTCATTCATACAACTAGATAAGGAATTGTCAATATTGATGGTATGAAACTGAAATACATACCATTAAATAATTAATTAGAAATGAAATAAATCCATAAATATGTCACAAAAAATTATCATGGATACGTAATAACTGAGTATAAATGAGGGAAATGTTTAAACATTAGACGCCATATTTCCTACGTACATGGAACTAGTACTATTAATTCCATTAAAAATGTTGTTTAATAGTTGGGTAAAAAACCAAATAAGGCATCCAACCAACTATTTCTTCTTATGAGACTATAGATGCGTCAAGGGGATTTCATTCACTAGTCCCCAATCCGTAGGGCTTTCCTTAAACGGTCCCCAACCCATGTCTACTAGTCCAAATCATCCCTCATATTTAATAATAATATAAATAATATTTTTTAACATGTATATATATTGAATAATAAATATTTATTTCACAATAAAACCCTAGTAGATGATATATAATTACCAGGGTTGTGGACATTATGTAATCCTTGAGGAAAAATAATATCTAAACATTCCAATACTTCTCATACTACATATAATTCTTTAAATAGTAATTAAACCTGAATTAAATGAAATATATAACATCATGAGAGTAATTATATTCATGATAAAACATTTAAAAGGATAAAATATACAAAAAATAAAATGCAATTAGTGCATAAACAAATTATTTCTCAATAGAATGTAAATTGATATGAAATTTATTACTGTCAACATACATTTCTGGGGTATTTAGACTCATGTATATTGTTTTAAAATATTTTATATAATAATACAAGAACCATAATCATGTTTATAATATCATATATTAACTATATACAATATTTTTTGACATTTTTGTTGACATTTCTTTATTATTTTGTCTATTATGGGTGTTAATTACCTAGTTTTTCGAGTATGTTTTAACTTGTTATTTGTTGTTCTTATAAAATATATCATGGATTCATAATATAAAGAATATAAACCATTAATAAATTATCTTATATATTTTAAAAATAAGTATTTATAATGGGGCATAATATTTTGAGATTAGACATGAAGTGCATCGTTCTTGGAGATGGTAGGCAATTCAAATGCAATGACAATACTCTAATTACATTATTTTATTAAAATTATTATAACTAAATGATAAATATGTATATTATACTTATATTATCATATATATGTAATATATTTTATATAAGTTTTTTAAAATCATTATTTCTATATTCAAGGTATGGCATGAATGAATTATATCATTTTGAGGGGGTGGTAGACCACACTTCCTCAAAACAAAAAATTATATCTTCCCAAATTAGATAGAATAAATGTATTTTATCAATAACTATTAAAGAAGTATGATAAATCATAATTTAAATATATATCATATATAAATATATTTTCCACCATAATGGCCACCAGGAGAGTTGATAGGGGAAAATTGAACAATCATTTTTTCATGAGACAATGGTTCACTGTACACAGAAATAGTATATTCATTACCCATTATATAGAGGTGTGATTATGTGTAGTTCTAAAAAATATCATAAAAACATCCAAATCCAATTTTTTATACTATTGTAATTTAGTAATAAAATAATATTAAGAATATAGGGATTGGGGAATTGAAAAGAAATTAGAAATCATGAGAGAAGGTGTTACTTCTAATTGGAGCAACCACTTCTAGGTTGTACCAAGAAAATAATTTAATTGGTATTATCCCAAGGGAAGGATTCTATAATAAGGGGATGGATGTAAATGGACAATTTTTATATAGTTTGGATGAGATAATTTGGCTTTAGAGGTTTGAGGAATGAGTAGAGTTCGATTCTTTTTATAGTAGAGGGGGAGTTTCACATTTGTAAATACCCAAATTTATACATTATTAAGGGGTATATAATACATAAATTGACTAAATAATGGATAAATAATGGATTAAAGGAGGCTAATGGTCAATAAAAACCTCATCCATGCAAAAATATGTTCATTTTAATTATTTTGTTCCATAACATCTTAAGATTCCATAATTTTATCATTTTGGTTTTTATTAAAGAATCTAGTTACATAATCTAATTAATTTAACCATTAAGACTAAATTAATGTTAAATTGATTAGAAAAATTTTAAAAAATTAATTATTAATAATATATATAATTTATTTTATAATCTTATGATGATTTTTGGTAATTAAATTTTCAACAAGAGCATGTGAGACACAAGAATGTTTCTTGAACACACACCATGTTGACAACATTTTTACAATACATGGGACATTATTTTAATTATAAATGGTTAATTGGTATATTTATGGACCATGATTAATATTAATTAACACTTAAAAATTACTTTTAATAGTAAATTATTTTTATTAGTTTTAAATAATTTAATAATTCTCATTTCATTTAAAATAACAATATTGTAAATTTTGACATTATTTATTTAATGTTAAATATAAAATATAAATCATATGTTATAAGTAAAATATATTAATGTTAAATCTGTTTAACTATATCAATTTATATAATAAAATAAATAAAGACAATAATTATATCAATTAACATCACTTTTAATATTTATAATATCATTTTGTAGTTAATTATTAACTAAATAATCACTACATTGGCATTTTTTGTGAATTTTAAGTACTGAAACCATCTCTAATTATTATTGATGAATTATTATGATACAAATAACCCATATATCATTAAAAATTATAGCTATACCAAAAATATGTTGTTTTTTTACTAATTTAAATTCGTTAGAAATATAAATGTCAAGGAATGTTCAGTTTTTGTCTTTTTTCCTTACTTACCATTTCATATAGTGGAATTTCATTTAACAAAATCAAAATAGAAAATACATTTATTAAAAGGGATGAAATTGTGAAATCATTTTCTGAAAATGTGATTTGATAAATTTTTGAGGTCATTTTTCCCTTAATGTTATTGTTTAGTCCCTTATTATGTTGAATCATACCTTAGTCACCATAAATAATTTTAATCACATTCACTAAAAATTTGATCAAAAAATTATGTTGGTATTATTAAAATATAAAAATCATATTAACTAAATCTATACATTCCAGACATTAAAAATTCAAATCACATATGTGGGAAACATAAGATTCATTCTAATCCTGCAGATGGGGCGAAATAACATATTTTTAAAGTATAAAAACGTTCAAATATTAGAAAATTTTTTGTATTAATTTTCAAACTAAAATTGAATCCAATAAACCTAATTCTATAAATAACTATATAATTGATATAATGTGACTCCAAAAAAATCAAAAATATAATTCATCATTAATAATTTTTTAAATTAAATGGTTGTTTTTAAGAAAATTGCAGTTATTTTCACAATTCATAAAAAACAAGTTTCTTTGAAATATCCCAAAAATTCCCAATAACATAATTTTGGAATTTTGAATTCAGAAATAATGTTCTTTCTTAGAAATTAAATTAATAAATGTTTCAAAATTTAGTTTTAAAATAGGTTCTCTATTAAAAGGTTGTACAAATTGGTCTTGCATGTATTTCAGGTTAATTTAGTGTCGTATGTAGTGTAGGATTAAATTTTTTTATGAAGAATGGAAAAAAATTATATTTATTCTTAAAGGAAAATTTTATAATGTCATGGTGTGTCAATTACCCCCTCCCCCCCACCTTATTTAAATATATCACTCATAATATTAATTTAACTCATTAATATATGGATTGAAAGTAAACTATTTATAAAAGACCAACATTATAAAAAGTGTTAATAGTGATTTTTTTGTAAGATAGAGAGAAAAGTAAAATGATCATGTATCAAGGTTAAATAGAATGGGAACATAGGTGGGAAATGGAAATATGTATATGGAAGAAAAATTTAACCATTATGTTCTGATGTAGAGTGCAAGAGAATGCGGTTAAGAGGACGTTAAAAATCAGAAGGCCATATATCCGTGTTAATCTAATAGGTCATTTGATGCATTAGAAGTGATGGTAATAAGAAAATAATTTTTTAGCAAGATCATTTTGTTATATAGCTGAGAAATTATTTAATTACATAAAAATATAAGTAAACATTTATTTCTATAAACATAATATTTTCCAATGATTATATACTGAAATATTTTTACACTATCTCTTAGCACATGATACAAAATATAATAAAGAAATAAATTACCATATAAACTAACTTCCTCTGAAAATCATAAACTATTATATTAATGGTTTTCTTTTCTAATATATTTTTATCTAATAACTTATGAATGAATGTTAGTGAACTTTCAAGGTGAAAATATCATTATACTTTAATCAACCTGAAGCGGATTTTAATTATTAGATTGTAAACATGTGAAGAACATTATCATGTATTTTTTTGAAATATGGTAATTACTAAAGTTACCATTGATCATTATTTCAAACATATATTCTTATTTTTTCATTATGTAAGACACATGCTATTGGATATATTCCTTAAATCAATAAGTGTGGTAAACTTCCTCAATTATATCATAGAAAACTTTTCAAAAAGTCATCAATCAGTTCTAGGGTAGTTTGAAATCATCCAATAAGTCATTTATTCATCATTACCATAAAATTAGGAATAAATTAATGGATTTTGTTACCATAGTCATGTGTGTTTTGAAAATTGTAACATTATACTAAATAAAATTTATTGGTACAATTCAACATATGATCTCAAATCATTATCGAAAAATTATTGCTTTAGAATACTCATCTATTCTATAATTCATATAACCATTATATTTTTAAAAAAATATTCAAATGAAATATTATTGAACAATAATATTATTCATTATTCATCATCTAAGATAGTATCATAGATTCATTACAATCTAATTGAATCATCAAGGGTATATTTTTTCTCCACATGGGATATTGATCTTCATATTGTATCATCTTCTTGTAATGGAACCATTGAACATTGGAATCCTTTTCCAACCATTGAGTTCAAGAACATGGTGTCAATTTTCTCTTCAATTAGAAAAAATCACATTCAGTTAATTTATTTACCACGGTGATTCTTTCCATAGTTATCACATGTGAGATAATAAATATTTCCCTTCTTACCATTATCCATAATTTTCTGTATAATCCTCTTATCCACTTAAATTCTATAAGACACAAAGAATTATTTTTATGTCTTTATAACATAAGATATTATTTCTTAATATGATGAGAATGCATATGATACAATTTTCCTCTAAAATTTTGGCTTAATACGTTAAAAGATATGGTCCTTCTCACTCTTTTTGTCACATACAATGGTGGAATTCTCATTTCTTCTCCTAGGTTCCATTTCTAAAAATTTCCAATTACAATATTAATCATTGGATACTTTGCTGAAATCCTTAATTCTAAATAATTCATAATGGTATGTAAAAAATTGTAAACTATCATAAGCGTGTCCCCCATGAGTGTAAATCCATGTGTGCAGTAAGGTCCATTTTAATGTAACGTTTCACCCTTTTTCAAGCCCAGAACACATGGTCAGAGTTGCTTCTCTTAGGATGATTTGATCCAGAACCTGATCCACTTTTAGTATCAGACAATGATATATTTCTAGAAATTACCACATAATAATTACTCTATCAAAATTCAAGGTTTTTATCCTACACATACCCTAAATTTTAAATATAGGGTTATACAAGCTAATATAGTTTTTCAACATCTACTTTCAAAATTTATTTCTAAATTTACATCGATATAAACTATATCACCCAAACCCAAAAATCTTGGATCCAGTGCATTATTAGATTACGTTGATATTATAATAAATAATTTAATTTCAATGGACCATTCTATTTACTAGTATAGGAAGGTAATATTATGTACGTGATACCGATAAGTCATTGGGAAATTTTAAATTCAATCCTGATACATATAAATAGAAAATACATTTCATCCTTAATGAATAATAAAAATTATCTTTATCATATCCTTGTGAATGAAACATGATAAAAGTGATCACAAGTGATCCGTATGGAAAAATACAATGAAATGTACAACAAATCAATCTATATGGAATGTTAAATAACTGAATAATCATTCTATTCATAAAACCAAATAATCCATAATCAATATGGAAATGTAAAAAACTAAAACTCATTCCATTAATCAATAAACTAAAAATGAAATAAATCCATTGATATATCGATGAAACATCTCATGGACAAATAATAACTATGTCTAAATGAGGAAAATTGTAAGTTATTAGACACCATGTTTTTTAGGTAAATGGAACTATTACAGTATAAAACATTTACCCGATGTGTTAGATATTTGGTAGAAATCCAACTAAGGTGGATATCCATATATTTTGTTTAATGGGACTACAGATGAATTGTGGGGATTTCATTCACCAGTCCCCAACCCATAGGTAAATCCTTAAATAGTCCCTAACCCTTGTCTATATGTCCCAACCATTCCTCATTTTAAATAACAATTTAAAAAATATGCCTTAAAATATCCATATTTAATAAAAATATTTATTTAACAATAATACCATAGAGTTGTATAAGTAATAACAAAGTTTGTTGACATTAAATCAATCAAGATGAAAACTAATATTTAAACATTCCAAAGTGTCTCATACCACATTAATACGTTTAAATCAAAATTACACAAGATTTAAAGGATACATAGAATATTATGAGAGTATGGATAAATATGATACATAATGTAAAAGTTACACTATACACCAAATAAAAGTGAATTGGTTCATAAAACAAATTACGTCTCAATGGAATGTTAATTTAGAAGAAATCCATTAATAAAACAGTACTTTTGTTGTGTGGTATTTATCTTCATTTATAGTGGTTTTAAATATGTTTCATACTAATAAAAGAACCATAATCATTTTTATAGAATCATATATTAAGTACTTAAAATATTTGATTACCTGTTTCTTAACAATCATCCATTATTTGGAATATTTCGGCTGCTAGTTTTCTATTTTGTCGAGTATTCTTTAACCATTTATTTATTTTTCTTATTAAATATATCATTTTTTAATCATCTTAATAATGTAAACCATGCCTAAATTTTATTATATATTCAGTACATGTGTATTTACCATGGATCATAATATTTGGAGATTCATCATGAAGTGAAACATTCATGGAGACTCTAGGCTTTACGTATGCATGAATGATACTTTAATTTATATATTATATTAAAATAATTAAAAAATGATAAATATGTATATTATATTTCCCGTATCATTTATATATAATATATTTTATAATGTATTATTAAAAATATCATGTACACATTTATTATATGGAATGAACGAATAATATTGCTTTGAGGGGTGGTAGTCCACACATTCTCAAAAAAAAATATCTTATTAATAGAACATGGATAGCCTAATGGTATGTTGTAAATAAAAATTATAGAGGCAATTTACGATTTTTTTCCTAGAACCAACTAGTTGTACTTGGATTACATGGATATTTAATGTATTTAAAGGTTAAACATATTATTACATATTGTTCATTGTTCTGTATGACTATGATTTAATAATGTACAAGAGTATTAGTTCCATGGATAAGGACATGTTAGTTCACCGCTATGATGAGAAACATTAAATTATATAAAAATATTTTTAAAAATATATCTATAGTTATATGACATAATATTATGGGACACATAGCACATAGACTGTCATGTGCGATTACTCGTAAGAAGATAAAGCTTCCTCTCATGATGTTCGCTCTTCGTAGTCTACAAGATAAGGGATTATGAGAACATACCTGCAGGTAGTAATTCCTCATGTTTTGGTGTAATCATATATTTCTATTTATGATCATGTTTAATAATTCCTATATTTTGAAATTATTATTTATATGTGTCACGACTCAGGAACTTATATTTACTAACGAAAACAGTCACGCAGACAATTGGTGTGAAGTAAGGTATGTGGGGTGCATCACGAGTGCAATGTTATTAATGGATATTTTGAGGAGGGATTTATACCTTCCATTTATTGCGTTTTATATCTCTACCCTTTTAATGAAATGTATCCATCGAGAAAAACTACATGGACAAGGTTTAATAATGATTTTATTTTAGGTATTCAAAGAAAGATATATGACAGATAAATGTTGATGAACTAATCATGAAACCATATTCATGAGATATTGAGAAAAAGATAATATATTACATAGTGAGTGTTCATATATGGATGTTATTGTGGAATCATTAAGTTCTTTATCTTGTGTTTCTTAACCCATTTGTAGACAGTACTCTAGAAAATTAGGAAATCCCGCCTAATTCAAATAATAATGAATCCTATTGGGTCACACACCAAGTTTTTCTAATGGTCTCAATGAAACTATATTTGAATTTAATTATGAAATATTTTTTCAAAATAGTGGAAAAATTTTATTCAAGTAAAAATTAATTCAATATTAAATAAATATTTATTCACCAGATTGTGGGTAAAATATATTTTTTATTATATTAATCATTTAATAAATATTTATTTTCTAGTTTTAAATGAAATATTTATTAATGAGAATTAATTGTTTATATATTTAATAGAGTGGTCAATAAATGGATATGCAGTTCGAGGGGACCATGTTCATTCTGGTAGTAAAACAATTAATTGCAAGGTGATAAATATTTATTTTACTAGTTAGCACAAATAAAAATAACACTGATATTATTTTGTGACACATAATTTTATTTAAAAATATATTTTTAAAAAGTTTCTTCTTTATAAATAATGGCACGGTATTATTATTAATTTCATGGGTTTTCTCTACGAGTATGAATGTATTTAATTGCTGTTACATAATTAAATATTGTAACCAAAGCCCCATGTAAATAAATAGACATGTACGCCCATAGTAATTTGTCCCCAAACTGCACACAAGGTGAATTGAGAATTGTTGAGCTAAACTATATCTCTCTTGAATCCTCTTAACACCCCTCTCAAGAATGAGTGGTATTTTTCAACGCCGAAAAATAAGAGTTCAAGAACAACCACCACAAGACACTCGTTTCGCCATGCTAGCACTCGGAGAATGATTGTTTCCAATCGAACATAGTCAGAGTACATGTGTGTCATCTCTGGAGGGATTTTTGATTGGATACTTTCCAGCGCAAGAAGATAATCGTGAAGGGTCATTCCGGATGATAAACATCATCAACAATGAAAAAAACTGGTGATCCAAGTATTTTTTTTCATTATAAAATTAATTAAATTTATTATAAACACGATGTGCAAGATCCTCTTTGAATGTATTAGGCAACTTCCATATTTATCTAAATCAATTATTCTATTATGTGGAGACTGGTATTTATCGTCATATTGATATCAGAATAATCCTTGATCATGGAAAAAATAAATGTTGGGTCATGGCCCAACAACGCATCTACTGTGCCCGGAACCTACAAGTGGTATCAGAGGGTTACATAATAGATTTAAATTATTTAAATAATTCGTTGATGATTTGCTGTTTAACAATTTATATTGTAAATTCATGGTTTATCATTCTTTTAATCCTGATTTCAAGATCTTTTCTCCATATTTTCATTTCATGTTCACCTTATAGAAATGATATTTTTATTTAATTTTGATTAAAATAAAACAAAGTATATCATACAGATGTGACAAAGGTTCATGTCCATATAAAACTAGTATACAGAGCATGTATTTTTATTCACACGCCATGTATCAAGGTTCAATGAATCCGGACAGGTTCGCCAAAACAAGTTATGTCATTAGAGTTTGTCTATGTCTGGAGGACACCATGTGTTGAGTATAAAGTGTTGACACAAGGTTTCCAGATTACAAACTGCCTGGCCCGCTAGACATAAATTGTAGTCCTTTCGTGTTAGGGTTAGATCATGTACCTTGTACAAGGCTTTCCCGACAGGAGGTAGTGTAACATAGATACTACACAACGTGTGGCCCACAAGACATGACAAGTAAACTAAATATTTCTGAAGTAGATTTATACATCATATCCTTGGTCGTGTACATTATATGTATTTAGTAAAGTCCTTGAAATCCTATGGAATTTTTTTCATAAATACCGAGGAATTTTACTCGTCAGCAATTTCTGACGGTGCATGATTCTGATGCCCGGTTGGCCCGGAATCAATTTCCAATTTTTTTTGGGTACATCCAGTAAACGTACACATGGGATTTTATATCATTTGAACCGGTGCTCATAATTGAAATTAGAGGACACTGATGAACTCATAGAGCCAGTATTCTCTTAAGGAGACCTTTACCGCAGTTGCATTTTGTCAAGAGTGGACGTTCATTTTTGGGGTTTTTCAAAAGATTTCAATAAAAAATATGGCTAACATATTTTTATGTAGGTGGTCGTTAAATCTTCCAAAGAGAAGTTAGAGGTGGGGCCCACCCCCACATAACCTCTCATGGGAGGATATTATGTGGCCGGACCCACACGAGCTCAACCCCCTTTTACCCCCACTTGAACCTCTTGATCTCCCCAATAATAGGGGAAACACTTGGACATTCCCTCAATGGTGCCATCACAATTAATTAATGACTTAATTAATTTGAGTGTTTGAATTCTTTTGAATTTATTATGCCAACATTAAAATAAGAGATTTTATGATTTTATTTTGGGGTTGTCATAATCCTGGGAGATCTTAGTAGAACTCTTGGAAGAAAATAAACTGCTCAACGAAGAATTCTCATCATCTCGGAAGAACGATGACACCATCGACGATCTTCGACAAAGCCGCAATAGAAGGAGCTGCCCGCAAGGAATGTTAACGACGCTTCATACTCGGACATTTCCCGACATCAATGAATTGACATCTGCCCTCTTTCCGTGACTTCGACAACATACATAGTATTGAGGTAGGGGGAAATTGGACTATTTTTACAATGAAATATAACCACACACATCAATGTTTATTTTTGGATTTACGGTGGCCAAATTCTTATCACCTAACATGGAGTGCGCGGGCCGAACAAACATGGCCCGAAGCCCCTCCATTGAAACTTGTTTGGATGATGTAGGAGGTAGATTCGAAAGTGATCAATGCCATCACACCGCGCTGGAGAAGAACCACGGTGGATGAAAGAGGATATGTGTCCGGGAGGGCCGCAGCTGATGAAGAAGCATGGTGCCGATGTGTCGCACGGTGGATCCAAAGGTCGCGGTCAGGTTAGGTCGTGGCTGTGAGGGTCTGGGGCCGTCACGCTGTGCGGAAGGCACCAGGACCGTGGCGCTGTCGAGCTACAGTGGGGGGGCAGAGGCAGCCGACCGAGCCAGCCCCCGTGGTGCTGGTCCGCGGGATGACCCGTCGTCCGACAGGCCGACCCAATGGAGAACCGCGGGGCCTGCGGGCACCACGTGGAGAAGGATGTTGCCCGTGTTCGTGGTCCACTCGGCAGGACAAACCAGCCGACTATGTGTCGTCCGGGCTAGAGAACCACAGCACACGCAGGCGCCGTGTGGGAAGAACCGAGGCCCGCCGTGTGGGCCGCGTGCGCCGGGCAGAATTGGATGGCTATGGCCGACCGGGTATAGTAGGAGGCAGTGCCTCTTATTGCCATCAGGCGAACCAGACTAGCCCGTAGCATGGGCCATGTCCGCAGGTGGGCTGCGCCCCCTAGGGAGAGCAGACCCCCAGTCGTGTAGGACCCTCCGAGCCAGGTCGGGCTGACCCACCAGCCCAGTGGGCTTGACATGCTGGGCCCGTCTTCGCTTAAATACAAATATCTCTAAGACCGTGCATCTGATTGACGATTCGTCTACGGATCTAGGACCCTCGCGACGAGGTGGTCCTTTTACGATACTCTATGTGAGTTTTGGGAGAATTTGGAATACTTCCAGGTTGGATCGAATGTAAAATTCAACCGGGCCCCTGGAATAGAAATGCAAATATCTCTCAAACCATGCGTCTGATTGACGCACCATCTATCACGTTGGGTTCCTTATGCTGAGACTATCTATGAGATAAATAAACACATGAATTTGTGATAGTATATGTATCAGCACTTCACTCGAGGACCAGACCCTCCTAGAATCGAGTGTGCTGTGTGCTGGAACCCTAGGGGTGGCTGTGACGTTAATGTACTGGAATCCTCCGTTGGTTCGATATCGATGACTACTGTACTGAGATCCTCTGTGGGTCTGACAGTTCTGACTTTTGGTCTAGGATCCGGGGTGGGTCTGACAGACTAGCTGGTCTTATATCATGTGTAGGTCTGATATCATAGCGGGTCTGGTATCCTGTTTGGGTCCGATATCTTAGATGAGATAGCTGGTCTTGTATCCTGTGTGGGTCCAACAGCTTAGTTGGTCATGTATCATGTGTGGGTCTGATAGCATAGATGAATTAGTGACTACATCTGATAATCAATATCTCTCTACAAAATATGTATAACTGTGTGAGCCGAGACATGTCTTTCTTGCATTATCATCATGGTCATTGACTTTAATTCATTTGTGAAATGGTTTGTTCTTGGTCTGAAGAGTTAGACCCACACTATGTTTGATAACTTAGGTATATGTATTGGCATATACTTAATTAGTGTTGGTTGATACATCGTGTTTTTATCTTTCTATTTTGGTTTATCCTTCTTGGATTCAAGGAGACTTTCGGGGGTCTTTTGGTCCCCTACTGATTATTGTTATACTCACCCCTACACGGGCTTCACCCAAAACTTCTTGTGGTCTATGCATATGACAGACGATAGATATAGAGGATGAGGGTGATGGACGGGAGACTACTTAGATCTAGACTAGATGAGATATAATGCATGGATGAGTTTTTCGAGTTCTGTACCTAACGTTTATGTAGGATTCCCAGGCGGACTATCCCAGAGTTTTTTTCCATTTTTACTAGTACTTCTACTTGTTGTTCAGTTAGGTTTGTATACTGGCCCACTTACTTTCACCACACCTTACATTCTATTTTAGTACTTTTTTCCTCTACTGCTTGTGTTTAGACTGTGTGAGTTACTTATTTAAAGGCAATTCCTTCCATTTTTATCAGGGATTCGCCTTTGGTTCTAGTCTCCAGCCCCTATCCTATTGAAGGAGGGCTTGGGGTAGTCACTGCACGGGCCCCGAGGACGGGTCGTGACAATTGGTATTAGAGTAGTTGGTTCTACCAAAAAACATTGACTCTGATTCTTTTAATGGAAATAGTGTTAAGTGTTTTGAGTATGGTTATCAGTTTTGGGAAACCGTTGTTGGTGCAGCGGCAAACATATCCATACAGTAGGACTCTGACTTCTGATCTTCAACTCAGTGCACGAAAACACGGATTACATGTGTGTTTCCTTTGAAAAACTTTTCATCGTGATTACTTATGACAGCTCACCAGGTATACTATTTTAACTTTGGCTCACCTATTTCTTTTTAGGATGGCCCCACGAAGGCGTCCATTTAGGGTCTTGAGTTACTTACGTGATAGTATCCCACCGAGTGATGATGCCTTGATGTAGGGCCCCATCATAGCGAAGGTACTAGTGGTACCACTACCCGCTGGGCCACCGATACCACCATCTCCATCAACAGAGAGTGCATGCCACCTGAGTGCATTGCACGAGTTCCAATGGAAGAGGACACCCATGTTCTGGGGAGTGATGGTCCCACAAGCTGTTGAGGATTGGCTGGAGGCTGTTGTGAGAGTTTTCAGATTGGTAGGGACACTAGTCGTCCTCTTTGTTATCCTTTCCGCGAGTCTCCTGTAAGGGGAAGTAGGCAGATGGTAGAGCCTGATTCTCCAGGTTCATGATGGGGCATCATTACTTTGGATAGACATCGACAGTCTCTTTCTCTCAGATTTTGTTCCATCCAACCTTCGTGCGGTGTGGATTCAAGAGTTACTTCATCTGCAACAATGCAATATGACAGTAGCTCAGTACTCAGCGAGGTTCACCAACCTCTCGTGCTACTCCACGGATTGGGTGTGGGACCCATTATTCAGTGCCCTAACCTTCAAGATGGGAATCATGCATGAGATTAGGGCTTCAATCATCCCCCTCAGCATCCCGACACAGTCGTGGGTGCGGGAGCGAGAACTTCTAGTGGAGATTTTTCTCGCTATGTAGTCACCACCAGTGAGACCCACCATAGGGTGAAACATAGCAGAGTCATCTGCATCCTGTAGTAGAAGAGATGTGATAATGTCCAATCGAACTATTCCATCAGGTGGGAGTCACCAAGATATAGGTTTTTGTTGTGCGGGGCACATGATACAAAGCTAGCTATATGGGGAGCAGGCAGTGCAATGCATGCGGCGGGCAGGGCCACCTGGCTTGTGACTGCCCAACCCGCCATGAAGATGAGCAGAAAACAATAGAGCGACCTCCCATGAAGAGGCATAGGGTCGACCGTGGTGGTCCTCTAGGAGAAGGTAGACATGAAAGAGGAACTGGCCGAGCAGTCGGTGGTGGAAGATGTTTCGAGGCTCTACCACAACCACCACCACCAGGAGGTCCACCCCGACCACCTGGAGCTGGTAGATAGAGGCGAGCACAGCTCCAGGCAGTCGAGGCCTACGACCATGGAACACCTAAGATTATTTGAGGTACTATTTGTGTCTACTCCACCCTTACTGAAATACTTAAAGACATATATACGAGTCATTGTTTTATTTCCATTTCACTCGTTCAGAGCTCAGATATTCCGACGGAGCTGTTGGCTCGATCCTTACGGCTAGATACACCCACAAGAGCAGACTCGATGATTACACACTCGTGACCGTAGTGTGATCTTACTTTAGGTGGAGATATCTTCGGCTAGGTTCATCTGGTAGCAACGTCAAGGCCTTATGATGTCATCATGGGTATGAAGTGGTTATCCAAAGTGCAAGCCATGATTGACCGTATTAGGAGAAAAGTGTCATGTGTTCTCAGAGACGGGACCATGTTCTCCTTTACTGAGGAAAAGGGATCCATTCCAGTGCATGATGTACTTATACAAATGAGGGGGAAAACGATCACACATCAATTGGCTAGTCTCATCCTTGGAGCGGTTGATGTGCGGAGTTCGAATGTTCCTATTGTGATGGATCAGTAAGTGGGTGTTTTCCCTGACAACATTCCAGGACTACCTCCTCACAGGGGGTAGACTTTTACAATGACCTTAACCCCGGGATGACACAGATATATAGTCCAGCATATCGGATGGCTCCCACCAAGATTTGTGAGATACAGTTATAGGTGGAGGACTTGCAGAGGAATGGATTTATCCGACCTAGTGTTTCACCCCAGGCATTACTGATTTTGTTCGCCAAGAAGGCGGATGGGAGGTTGTGACTGTGTGTTGACTACCGTCACCTGAATCAGGTGACCGTGAAGAACATATACCCACTCCTGAGGATTGAAGACCTATTTGATTAGATCAAGGTAGAATGATGGTTCTTGATGATAGAACATAGGTCAGGCTGTCAACAGCTCAGATTTCGAGACGAGGATGTGCAGAAGATGGCCTTTAGGTGTCAGTATGGCCACTAAGAGTTCTTGGTTATGCCTTTTGGCATATCCAACTCTCTAGCATTGTTCATGAGTCACATGACCAGGATCGTCCAGCCTTACCTTGATCGATTTGTCATAGTCAACATTAATGACATACTAATCTACTCAACTACTAAGGAGTAGCATGTCTACCATTTTGGGGTAATACTAGACACACTCCGTGAGAACCAGATTTATGGTATTCTCTCGAAGTGCCAGTTCTAGATTTGGGAGGTTCATTTCCTAGGACACGTCATCTCAAAGGTTGTAGCTGTAGTGGATCCAGCAATGATGGAGGCAGTACTTTCTTAGGAGCCACTGAGGAGTGTGACAGAGGTACGGAGTTTTATGGGACTGTCTTGGAACTATTGGAGATTTGTGCTGGACTTATCTAGAGTTTCAACACCACTTTCAGAATTGGTGAAGAAGGGTAAACCCCTCATGTGGATAGATAGATGCAAGTAGAGATTTCAGGAGCAGAGGAAGAGGTTGA
Organism: Viscum album; assembly: GCA_963277665.1. Taxonomy (NCBI): domain Eukaryota; kingdom Viridiplantae; phylum Streptophyta; class Magnoliopsida; order Santalales; family Viscaceae; genus Viscum; species Viscum album. Next base: position 1,944,886,866 of record OY728121.1, on the reverse strand, counting down.
ACAGTGCGCCCATCATGATGCTACAGGAGGAGGGCATAAGATACATAGTTTTCTACAACACATCAAGGAACAGACTCAGGTGTGTACTAATGCAGGAGTGAGAAGTGATCGCGTATGGTTCATGGCAGTTGAGACCGCACGGGCAGAACTACACCACCCATGACCTGGAGTTAGCAGCAATGGTCTTCTCCTTGAAGATGTGGAAGCACTATCTGATGGGAGAGCGTTTTACAGTTTAATCTAACCACCACAGTCTCAGGTATATATTCTCACAAAAGGACCTAAACCTGAGACAGTGATGACGGATCGAGTTCCTCGAGTAATTTGACTTCAAGATAGTCTATACTCATAGGAAGGGGAACGTTGTAGTAGATGCTCTCAGTAGGAGATTGGGAATTCAGCTACTAGGAGAGTTGACCGAGCAGCTAGCCGCATTTTAGATATCCTTTGTGGATAGAGATATAGAATCCTTTCTGAAGTCTCTCACAGTCACTCCTCTACCTCTTCAGTGAGTTAGAGAGGCACAGCTTGAGGACACTTACTATGAGATGTGACGTGCTCAAATATCCATGGAGAAGGCACGTGATGGATTTTCTGAATATGGGGGGGACATCATTCTCTTCAGAGGAAAAACCATGGTAACTTTTTCACATCAGGATGATGTGTTGAGGAGATTCCACACTTCCCCTCTAGTGGTACATCCAAGAGTGGAGAGGATGTATCTAGACCATCGACGACTACACTAGTGGTTGGGTATGAAGAAGGCAGTAGCATAGTGTGTCTCATGATGCCTCACTTATCAATAAGTGAAGGTAGAGCAACAGGTTATAGTATTCTTAGTTCAGTACTTTGAGGTCCCAGAATGGAATTGGGATGGGATATCCATGGATTTCGTTATGGGACATCCACGTACATCTAGATGACATGACTCTATCTAGATGATCATAGAACGACTCACCAAATCGGCCCACTTTCTACTAATTTGTGAGCAGTGCTCAGTAGAGATATTGGGACGCCTCTATGTATAGGAGATCGTATGACTTCATGGTGTTCCATCGATGATCATCTCCGATCGAGATTCTTGTTTCACTTCCCAACTATGGAAGGGTTTGTAGGAGGCTCTTGGGATGCAGATTCGCTTAAGCACCACCTTCCATTCTCAGACGGATGGTTAGACTGAGAGGACCATTCATACCCTCGAGGACAGGATCCGTACATGTGTCTTTGACTTTGGTTGAAGCTGGGAGGATCACTTACCCCTGGTAGAATTTGCGTATAACAAAAACTACCACTACAACATCAGGATTGCTTCATACGAGGCATTGTACAACGGCCCTTTCTGATCGCCTATGTGCAAGACTGACCAAGGGGAGTCAACACATGTAGGACCAGAGATCGTACAAGATATGACAGGAAAGGTGTAGATCACCAAGGAGCAGAAGAAGACTGCATAGAGCAGGTAGAAGTTTTGTGCTAATAGGATATAGAGACCACTGGAGTTCAAGGATGGTGACCGTGTCATTCTTCGGGTCTCAACTCGATAAGGTCAACAAAGATTTGGTCGAGGTGGAATGATATCTTCGTGATTAATCGGACCTTTTTTGGTCCTTAGTAGGGTTGGAAAGGTGTCTTACCACATAGCTCTGCCACCTCAATTGCACCGGGGTGAACGACATCTTCCACGTATTTCAGCTGAGGAGATACATGCATGACCCGTCCCACATTATTGACAACGGGGATCTAGACATTGATGACATGGAGAGACTCATCGAGGATTTAGTGGATGTTGAGGATCAACAGGAGTGGGTGCTTCTTGGATGATCGATTCCTCTGGTGTGTGTAAGCTGGTAGCACGGGAACCTCTAGGTTGGAAAATGGGAGCGGGAGGCTCAGATGCGTTCCCAGTACCACTATTTGTTTCCCTAGTGTGTATTGTAGCATACGAGGACATAAATCCCTAAGTTGGGGGTAATTTAAAGACCCAAAAATCATGTGGACGTTTTTTTAAATACATGGGAATTTTACGAGTTCGTGGATTTTGACGGCACCTGATTCCGAGGCCCGGTGTGCCCGGAATCAATTTCCGAATTTTTGTTCAGGTACATTCAGTAAAAGTACATGCATAATTTTATATCATTTGAACCGGTGCTTAGAATTGATATTTGAGGACACCGATTTACTCGCAGTGTTGATATTCACTTAAGGAGACCTTTACCACAATTGGGTTTTTTCAAGTGCGGATGTTAACTATAGTGGTTTTATAAATGATTTAAATAAAAAATATGACTAACATATTTTTATGTAGGTGGTGGTTAAATCCTCCAATGAGAAGTTGAAGGTGGGGCCCTCCCCTAAATAACCTCCCATGGGAGGATATAATGTGGTGGAACCTATAAGAGCTCAACCCCTTTAAACCCCCTGAGCTTCCAATTAAAAGGGGCAACTCCTGGACTTCCCCTTAATGGTGCCAACACAATTAATTAATGACTTATTTAATTTGAGTGTTTTAATTCTATTGAGTTCATTATGCCAACATTAAAATAAGATATTTTATTCCTTTATTTTGGGGTTGGAATAATCTTCAGAGAGCTTGGTCGATCTCTTGGAAGAACTTCAACCTCTCGATGAAGAATGATCCTCATCTCTGAAGAATGATAATACAGTCTATTATATTCGACCATGCCGGAAGAAAAGGATCCACCCATGAGAGATGTCGGCGACACTTCATACTCGGACTTTTCCTGATGTCAATGAATTGATTTCCTCCCACTATCTGTGACTTAGACAACGTACTTTGAATCGGGTAGGTGGAAATTGGATTAATTTTAGGTATGAAATATAACCACGTACTTCGACATTCATTTTTGGATTGACGGTGGCGAAATGTTTATCACCTAACGTGGAGGGCACGGGCTGAACAAACACGGACCGATGTCCCTCCATTGAATCATCTTTGGTTGACATCAGAGGTGGAGTATAAAGGGTGTGGTGTTGTCACACCGGGCAAGAGAATAACAACGCAGAACGAAAGAGGAACCACGACTGGGAGGTCCACGGAGGATGAAGAAGCGCGATGTTGATGTGCCGCACAATGGATATAAAGGTCGCGACCAGATCAGGAACCAGGGGTGGCAGCGCCGTGCCTTCATGCCCTGCGGAGGGAAACAGAACTGCGGTGCCATCGCGCCGCATTGGGGATTGGGAGGGTGTCAGCCAAGGCGGACCGTAGGACGATCGACCGACTCACTGGCGGAACGCACTGCCTACGTGGGCCGTGTGGAGGAGGGTGCACCCTGCGTTCGTGGGCCGCTCGGCTGGACGAACTGGCAGGCCACGTGCAAGCCAGGATGGAGAACCGCAGCACCTACAGGCGCCATGTGGGAAGAAAAACTTCTCGTAGTGCTGGCCACATGCGCCGAGCCGAACCTGTAGGCTACGACCTCCCGTGCAGTGGAGGAGGCGGTGTTGAGAGGCGCCACAGGGTGAACCGGACTAGACTGCATTGTAGGCCAGGTCCGCAGGTTGGCCACACCCCACTAGGCTGTGCTGACCCCATGCCAGGTCGGACCCGCTAGCCGGGTTGGGCCGACCCGCCATCCCACTAGGCTTGACGGGCTAGGTCCGTCATTACATAAATGTGAATATCCCCTAGACCATGCATTTGATTGACGCGCTGTCTGCAAAACTGGGACCCTCGCGAACTGGTGGTCCTTTTTCGTTACTCTAATTGAGTTTAGAAAAAATTTGGCTAATTGCCAGGTTGGATCAAATGTAAAATCCAGGCGGGCCCCTGAAAAGAAAATGCCAATAAGTCTTAGACCAGGCGTCCAATTGACACAGTGTCTGTAGCGTCGGGTTCCTTATGATGAGACGTAACTACCAGAAACATCAAATCAGGACTTTGTGACAGTTGATGTATTGACACTTGGATCCAGGAGCAGACCCTCTCGGAATTGAGCGTGATGTGCGAGGGAACCATAGGGCTTGCTGCAATGTTACTATACTGGAATACTCCGTGGGTTCGATAGTGACGACTACTGTTTCAGGATCCTCCATGGTTCTGATAGTTTTGACTTATTTTCCTGGATCCTGTCTGGGTCTAATAATATAGTTGGTCCTGTATACTTTGTGGGTCTGACAACTTAGATGAGATAGCTGCTCCTATATCTTGTGTGGGTCTGAAAACATAGATGGGATATCTGGTCCTGTATCCTTGATGGGTCTGACAGGTTAGCTGGTCCTTTATCCTGTATGGATCCAACAGCTTAGACGAAGCAGTGACTACATTTGATCATCTCTATCACTCTGGAATGTATTTATACCTATGTGAGCTAAGTCATGTCTTTCAACCATTATCATCATGGTGATTGACTCTAATTCCATTGGGGAATGATTTGTGCATGGGCACGAGAGTTGGAGCCGGACTATGTTTTATAACATAGGTATATGTATGGGAATAAACCTTAGTAGAGTAGGTTGATACATCGTGATGGTATATTTCTATTGTGGTTTATCCTATGTGGATTCTAGGAGACCTTCGGGGGTCTCGGGTTCCCCTACTACGTATTGTTATACTCACCCCTACACGGGCTTCACCCGCACCTTCTTGTGTTCTGTGCAGATGACGGACGACCATGATCAATCTCGAGGGTGACAGACAGGAGAATACTCGTATATGGACAAGACGAGACGTACCGCAGTGACGATTTGTTCGAGTTATATACCTACCCTTCATGCAGGATTCTCGGGAAAACAATCCAGGATCTATTTTTCTTATTTACTTGTACTTGTACTTGTTGTTCAGTCGAGTTTGTATACTATCTCACTTACTTTCAGCACAAATTACATTTCTGTTTTAGTATTTGTTTCCTCTACTGGTTGTGTTCAGACTGTGTGTGTTACAAGTTTAAAGTCAATTCCTTCCCTTTTTTTCAGGTATTCGCCTTTGGTTCTAGTCGACAACCCCTAGCCTATGGAAGGCGGGCTTCGGGTAGTCATATCACGGGCCCCGAAGATGGGTCCAGATAGTTGGTGAGTGATTTTACATTCCCTATAGTTAGATATACATGTCTATTACTCATAAAAATGTCTTATATTTATTAAAATTTATTGTTATATTAAACTAACCCTTGAGACATGTACAATGGTGTAGACAGAAAGATAAGGGATAACATGTGATAGGTGTTTTCTGTATACGGGTTTAATCTAATATCTACCTAATTTTCATTTCTACTCTTGGTAGTTATGAATGGAAATTCTCGAGGTTTCCTCCATGGTTAAAGTTATGTACAATGATAATTTTAAATGAATTTATTTATTACAAATTAATATGGATGGGATTCTCAAGGAAATTTAGAAAGTGGACTAAGATAAAATGATTGATTAATTAAAAATAGAAATTAATCGATTAGACCCCAATATATAATAATAATAATTATTAATTAATTAAAAACAACATTTATTTAATACATAACTCATTTCATGTTTGTGGGTGATCATAAGCTAGATGAAGACATAGTTATATGATTGTTCTTTTTTATTTTATTTATTAAATTAATTACTATCATGTGAGACATAACTCCTCATTAATATGTAGGGATTGTTTTCCCGTGGTTTCTTTTATATAAACTCCATTTTCCCCTCACCTACTTGTTAGTTTAAAATAATATGTAATGGATGGAACTCCAACACGAGGGGAGTCGATCCAAGCTAGTGGTGAGACGAAACCAATCCCTAGAGATACTGAGGTGGATTAGTGGACCGCTATTAAAATGGACCCAAATGGTTCAAGGGGTTTCTCCCATAGGCCAGGGATATTTTATCAACCTCTAGAAAAACATATCATTAGAAATTCTCATGATCCTGACATTTTCATTATATTATTTCTATCATTTTCATGTTTTATCATTATGGATGTGTTGTCACGATCACATAATTAATGTATTAAACAATCATGCACAATGTAATTAAAATAAACTAGGCGTATGTGTAAATATTATCAATACATTTTTAATATCATAAGTAATTTCCACTAAATTTTATCATGTATGTGATAATGATAGTAATCAATTCGTGCATATGGGTAAAAAATTTCTCAAATAAAATTTAAAGTCAGACCATCTGTTTCATTACATGATTCAGATAAAAACTCATTAAAGTTATGTCATTGACATACCCTTTTTGGGAAACATTCTTATATACAAGAATCTGTTATGAAAGGTTTATTGTTGACCTAACCATATTAAATCAAAAGTATTATCCCTTACTACACAAGGGGTAATATTGGAGGCCAGATTTAAGGAAATACAATTTCATAAATTTAAGAATGGCGAGTCGAGTCAACAGATCCTGAAGATGCAAGACTATAGTGGGTAATGACCTACCTACCTAAATACCTTCAAATAGATTTTCAAACACTTTTTTTGGTGTTTTGTGAAGGGTAATATAGGTCATTTCCAATAAAATTTCATGAAAAATTTCCCTTCTGAGTGTAATGGTGAGGTCCATAAGGACATTATAAAATAGTGAGAGTCTTAACAAAATTAATTTATTATTTCTCATAAAAATAATGAATTTACAAATGATATGCTCTTTAAATTGTACAATAAGAATAACATACTCATAAACCACAATAACCCTATGATAAAATTTTATATAAAGACAACATCCTCATCGGTAGTAACATCTAGGAATTGTTTAGATGCCTCCGGGTTATCCTACATCATGAACAGAAGTCATACATATTAGATACTACATTACCTAATTTGCCTTCCAAATTGGCGATTGAAATGAATTTTCGGGAATATGAGAATCATATGAATGATTCGGTCAACATTAAATTATCAAATCTATAATAATTTGCTATTGAGCTCGTAATGTCTCATGAAAAAATGGATCTTTATACCATGATTGATCTCTTATGTGATCTTTATCGAAGGATATAATGAATGGAAAGGTGTGAGACCTCAATGGAACACTTTCATAGAATTCATGGAGAGGGTGACCCATCTAGGACTCATGTAGTCATGTTCATTGGATACATTGAGCTCTTGGAGGTTCTAGGGTATAAAATCACTGATCAACTGGGAACCTTTGTCATTCTCATATCACTCCCTTAGAGCTTCTACAAATTTGATTTCAATTTCAACATGAACAACATTGAAAAGTATCAATATGATCTTCTTATCCTCATTTTCCATGTGGAAAAGGTATGAAGTGAGAAAAGACTTCTTTCAATGTGTTTAAGAAATATGAATGGGAATGAAATGTGATTTCTTCCCAAAGACAAATCACGACCTTCCAGGAAAATAAAGATCAAAAGGGAGGAAAGAGAACATGAGGCTTTCTGTTTTGCATGTGGCAATAAAGGCCATTGGAAGAAGAACTACACCCATCTGAAAGAGAAAGGGGTTGTTTCATGTGTGTTTGTTATCGAATTAAATCTTTCAATTTCTAATAATTGGGTATTATATACTGCTTTTGGTGGTCACATAGGTGTACAAAAATATTATCCAAGTTGATTCAGGAAGAATGACTAATGGGAAGTGGATCTACGAGTAGCAAACAAATCCAAACTTTCTATTGAAGTTGTCGGGGAATACCACCTAATGTTGCCAACTTGGATGATCTTGCTGTTAATGGGTTGTTATTTTGTGTGCTATATTTCTAAAAAAATATTTATGTATCAAGATTAGATACCGATGTATTTGTTTTCATAATGGGAAATGAATGTTTCTTATTTTACGACGATAGATTTTTTTTGGTATGGAACATTTTTACGATGGTCTTTACCTGTTGGATTACACAAACTATGTAATGGAAATCGATAACAATGATACATCACATGAATCATACCACACCCATCTTTGGAAACACAAGATAGGTCATGAAAATGAGAAACGCTTGTCACTGTTATATCAATATAGAAATTTATTGTCTCTGGAACTGAAACCACATGGCGCATATCATGCATGTTTACATGGAAAAATTACCAATTCCCCCTTTAGTGGGAAAGGTTGGAGGGAAAAATAAAATCTTCAATGGGTTTATACCTATGTGTGTTGACTATTTTATGTTGATGAAATGGGAGGTTACTCATAATTCATAAATATTGCTAATGATTATTGTAGATATGGATATATCTACCAAATGAGGTATAAGTCATATTTTATTGATATGTTCAAAGAATACAATAATGATGTTTAGAACCCCCTTGTAATGATGATTATGAAACTACGCTCGGCCCGAGGTGGAGAATATCTTAATTAAGACATAATTGATTACTTATAAGAGTTGGTTTCCAATACCAACTAAGACATTCTTACAAGCCCATGTGTAATAGTGTGAGAGAAAGGAGGAACCACGCACTATTGGAGATTGTGAGATCAATGATGATTCGTGTGGGTCTACTATTATCCTTTTAGGGATATGAGTTATAAATAGTGGTACACATACTAGACAGAGTTCCAACTAAATATAATGTAGTTTTAAATACGAATTCTAGAGTGGAATGAAATCTAGGTTATAAATTTAAATGTATGGGGAAGCAATATGTTTGTTAAGACTGCTTTAGGAAATAAACTAGAACCCTAAGGCACTTTTTATACATTTATAGGATACCCCAAGGCTATAAGAGGATATTGACTATATAGCCCCTTAGAAAAAAGGCTATAGTAGAAAGACATTCCATATTACATGAGAGGGAGAACCTCTCCAAAATAGATCGTGGGAGCGATATAGAATTCAATGCAATTGTGGCTCAAGGTACACAAGGGTTGGTACACGAGAATATTCCACAAAGACCTAATGAAGAATAAACTATTCCAGATACCTGAAAACATCATAGGAGTACAAGAGATGATAGTGAACCAAAATTTTACTATTTTCTAGTTACCAAGGATGGTGGCTCATTATTAGTTGATAATAATTATCCTCTAACATGAATGGAAGAAGTAAGTGGAATAAATGTTAACAAGTGGAAACAACCCAGTAATTATTAAATGTATTCCATGTAACAAAACAAAGTCTGTATTTTGGTAGATCCTCTAGTTGATGTAATGTATGTTGCTGGAAAATGGGTATTGAAGTAGAAACTGGACATATAAGGACATGTTAGTACCTATAAGGCATGAAAAGTGGAAAAATATTTCATGAAGAATAAGGCATTGACTATGACAAAACCTTACTACCAGTAGCATTTCTAAAATTTACCATAATTATATTGTCCATTTCTGCATAAAATGACTATGATATTTGAAAAATGGATGTCAACCCAGCCATCCTTAATGGAAAAATTTAGGAAGAGGTATATATGACACAACATGAATGGTTTATTACTCCAAAGGATTCCAATAAGTTATAAAAGTTGAATAAATTCAAATATGGGTTAAAGAAATAATGTAGTTCATTAAACATTAGTTTTGAGGATTCCATAATGAAAATTGGTTTTATCAAGAATAAATGTGAGGCTTTTATCTAAAAAATGATTAGTGGGAGTAAAATCACTTTTCTAAGAGTATATTTTGTTAAAATATTACGTATTTAAAATGAGATACCATACATACAATCTGCTAAATAATTATTGGAATCATGATTCTATATAAAGTACTTGGGAGAGACAACATATATTTTTGGGATCAAGATCAATTGTGATTGATATAAGAGGTTGTAGGGCCTATGTCAAAGTACATACTTTTATATGAGATTGAATATATTCAGTATGGAAAAATCCAAGAGGGGAATGTTACCAGCGTCACATGGAATTCATCTGTCCAAAAAACAATGTTTCCTTAGACACATTAGGAATGACTTAAAATGGAAAGGACTCCATATGCCTCAACAATTTGGTCAGTTATGTGTGCCATTCTATATACTTGGATAGATGTCTTCTATGAATTATGTGTGGGAGGCAGCTATTAGGATGACCCAGCTGACCACCTTTGGATGGTAGTCAATACTATCCTAAATTATATGATGCATACTAAGGATATGTTCCTAGTTTTTGGAGGAGATGAAGAACTTGTCATCAGAGGATATTCATAGTCTAGTTTCCAGAATAATTTATATGACATGATTTTTTCAAATGGGATATATTTTCACATTGAATGGTGGCAATGTGAGCTAGAAGTGCTCAATTTATAGTGTAGTCACATATATTACAGTAGAGTCAAGCTATATCACAACTTCTAGGGAACCTGTTGATGAATTTTTGATTCAAATAACTTTCCCAAAGATGGATGTGATACGTAATAGTAAATATCCCATCATAATGTAATTTGATAGTACTATGGAAGTGCCTCTCGCAAAAGAGCCATGGTCACATCAGTGGACAAACCACATACCAAGGAAGTATCATATGTTGGGGGATTTTTCTCAGAGAGGTGTTTTTGCAGTTAGTATTATTTCAATGGAATAAAATCCGTCATAACCCTTGAATAAATACTTAAATCATCAGAAACATTATCTCCATGTGATTTCAAGAGGACAACATGTTTTATATAGTTGTCATTAGTCAAAGTGGGAGTTTTTAAGAGTTTGTATCCAAGAATAAACTAGTTGTACCTTGATTATATGGATATATAATGTATTTAAATATTAAACATATGATTACATAGTTTTCATTGTTATGCATTAAAATGATATAATAATATCATAGTGTATTTGATTTGTTGATATGGTCATGGGAATTCCCTGGCGTGACTATAACCTTGAAATTCTATGACAATATTTTAAAATTTTTTGTCTACAGTTGGATGACATACTATGATGGGACATATATCATGAAGATCGTCAGCTGTGACAACTCATAAGTATATTAGACTTCCTATAATTATGTTCCCACTTGTTGATCTCCATGAGAAAAGATTATTTGAACAGACCCGCCAATAGGAATTCAAGAAGATTTTGTGTCATCATATATTTATATTTTCGAGTGTGTGTACTAATCCTTAATAATTAATGTTATCATTAATAAGTGTCAAGACTCACGGACATTTATTTTTTGATGAAAACCTTCACGCAGATAGTTGGATGGAAGTTGGGTAAGTTGGGTGCATCATGAGTGGAATGTTGTTAATGGATAAGTATGTGAAGGATTAGTCCCATCCATTTATGGATGTTAAAATATTGTCATTTTTATTAAAATATAACCCTCTTCAAAAATTTCATGGAAATGGTGTAACGATGAGTTTATTTCAGGTATTCAATGAATGACGTATCAAGCATAAAAAGTGATTACATTATCCTGGAACTTTCTTGTTGAAATATTACCACAAAGGGTTTATATTACACAGTGATCCTTTGAATGTGGATGTTGTTGTTGCGAATTTAAGTTAACTCTCTTTGATTCCTTGACCCGTTTCTAGATAGTACTCTTAGACTTTATATAAGTCCCCATAATTTCAAAGAGAATTAATCCTAAAGGGTCACACTCTAATTGTTTATATTGGTCCCAATTAAATTTATTTTCAATTTAATTAATAAATATTATTCTCATGAAAGTGCAATAATTTTATTCAAGTTATATTGATTTCATAAATTAATTAAATATTTATTCATTTGATTGTGTGTAAAATATTATTATTTATTTTATTTATCATTTAATAAATATTTATATACTAGTTTGTAAATGACATATTAATTTAGGTGAATAATTTATTTAATTATTTATTCGTGAGTTCAATAAATATAAGTTGATTTTTAGGGGACTAATTCTGGTTCAGTAGTAAAATATTTATTTGTAAGGCGATAAATAATTATTAAAATAGTTGGAACAAATTAAAATAATTATGCAATTATTTTGGGTCATAGTATTTTATTTATAATATAGTATTTTGTATGTTGGTGGACCATAAATAATGATGCAGTATTATTAATAAAATAATGTGGTTTCTCTAATTTTATTAATGTATTTAATTGTTGTTAAGAAATTAAAAATTGTAACTCAAACCCCATGTTAATAAATAGACACATACATCTAATGTGCCATGTATCAAAAAAAACAGTTAGTGAATTGATAATTGATGAGATGAATAATTTCTCCCAAGATTCCTCATCGCACCCCTCTCAGGAATGAGGTACATTCTTCATGGATTAAAAAAGGGATCATGAAGGAACAACACAAGACACTCGCTTCGCCATGATAGCACTGGGGGAACATGTGGTGTTAATCAGAGGTCATTAGATTTCATTTTGATCTCCAATATTTTGATTCATGTTTGTATCCTTGAAATATAAACAAGATAATCCGGAAGGGTCATTCTGGAAGATCAACATCATCAATGAAGAAAATAATGATGATGCATGTATTATATTCCTTATGAAATTAATTAAATTAATTATAAAATGTATGTTCAAGATACTATCTAAATGTTTTAGGATTTTTATTTCATTATCTATATATTTTATTATATTCTTTGTGGATTATTGTTTATCGTCGTATTGATCCCTTAATAATCATTGATTATGGTAAAAAATAAAGTTGAATGTTAGCCCATCTGCGCTTCCACAAATCCCACAACCTACATGCATGAGACATAATTAATATAAAATATGTTATATATAAATATAGTGTCCATCATAATGGTCACTATGATAGGAGGTAGGGGAAAATTTAATAATCATTGTTTCATGAAGTGGTATTTTGTCGTACACAAAAATAATATATTTATTATCCATTAGTAGATGGTTTCTGTAGGTGTAGGTCTAAATATTTTTATAAAAAAATAAATGTATATTTATGATAATCATTTTTTTATTTAAAACTATATTAAAAAAATATAGGGTTTGAATAATTGAAATGAAATTAGAATGAAAGAGAGAATTCATTACATATTAATCGGGTAACTGGTTTTTGTTTGTCTGAAATGAATTTCTAGATTGACTTATTCTAAAGTGGAGGCGTATAGGTATAGTTAAGGGATGCTGGGAGGCTATTTTTATATTGTTTGGACAATCCAATGTGTCATGAGAGGTTTGAGGAAGCAGTATTATTGTTTCATTTTTATAGTGGAGGGGGAGTGGTACTTTTGTAAATACTAAAAGGAATCACTATTTGGGTAAATCATACATAAAGCACATTAAAAATGTAAAAATAATCGATTAAAGGAGAATAATGGTGAAGAAAAACATCAATCACAAAAATATATGGAAATTATATTTATTTGGTTCTTTAACATCTATGATTCCCCAATTTTATCGTTTTAGTTTTTATTAAAACATCAATTATTATAATATATTAAATTTGACCATTAATAAATAATAAAAAATAGATTTATTATAAAATATAGATCCATTAAATTTTTAATATTATATCTATTTTATTAATTTAAATTTTCATTTATTCTAGAAATTAATTTTTCAAAAACTACATTTGATTTTATAAAACGTTACTTATACCTTGACCGTGTTGCCAACTTTTTTAAAATATATGGGAAACATTGTTAATTATAAATGATTAATTGGTCCACTAATATACCATATATAAAAATTATTAACACTTAAAAATCAGTTTTCAGAATATAGGATTTTTTTAATTTTATATCATTTAATAAAATTTATTTATTGTAAATTAAAAATAATGACAACTTTGACATCATGTTTTTAATGTTAATTAAAAAATATAAAAGATATATTGTAATTAAAATATATTATCTTTAAATGTGTTCAAAATGATATATTCATATAATATAAATAATCAAAGGAAATAATTCAATCAATTAACTTAAATTTTCTTATTTATAGTATCATTTATTATGGATAATTATTAACAAAATAATCACTACATTATAATTTCATAAGATTTTTTTCACAAAAACTTTCTCTCAAAATTATTGATAATTTATTACGATAAAAAAATCCACATATCATTAAAAATGTTGTATATAATAGATAATATGATGTTTTTTACATATCACAATGTTTTATAAATGTTAATGGTAAGGAATGTCTTATTTTTTATTTTTCCTTACTTACCCCTTTATATATGGAAATTCCATTTAATGATATCACAATAATACAAATATTTAGAACCATGTGGGAACACAATCAAATTATTTTCATTTAATGGATTTAGTAAATGTTTACATGTCATTTTTTACTCAATATTATGGTTTATTCCCATATTAATCATAATCAAACAGTAGTCACTATAATTAATTTTAATCACCTTCACTAATCATTTTGTTCAAAAAATTAAGTTTATCATATTATAACATAAATAAACCTCTTTTGAAATCTGGGTATATTTTAATTTACAACTTCAAATCATAGAAGTTGTAAAATTGAGATTAATGTTAATCCCATATATGGGGATAAATAATGGGATTTAAAGTAGAAATACGTTGAAACATTTTTATGTATTTTATTATATTTCAATGTAAAATTTATTATAATGAATATTTTTTTATAAATAGATTCATAATTGAAGTAATGTAAATATAAAAATATCTAAATTATAATTCATTATTAATAATCATATAATTGAAAAGGATTTTTTAACTACATTGATGAAATTTTCAGTATTCATCCAAAAATGATATTTCATTAAAAAAATATAATGTATTCACCATAAGATAATTTATAAATTATAAATTCAAAACATTCGTATAATTTTTAAAAAAATCATAAAAAATATAGAATTTAGTTTTAAAATAGGTTTTCCATTAAAATGTGTTAAAACTCATTATTGTGTTAGAAGAAGATAATTAAGTGTCGTATGTAGCGTAAGTTTTACATTGAGTATATTGAATTACAAAAAAAAATTATTTTTATTCTAGAAAGAAAATATTGTAAAACTTGGGGTGTCACATCCTACTCATCCATGTTTTATTTTCTATCATTTCTATATTTTCCTAAAAATGTTCAAGATTGTTTTTATAATATAATATGATTTATGAATTAAATTTTTATCCATTTTTTTATCTTTATATAAATGATTAAATATAATATTCATCTCATTTAATACATGCGGTATTTTTACCATTATAAAAAAATGTGAATTGAATATTTATTTTAATGTATATGAAGTAAAAATTATCTCACACTATCTAGACCACATGAGACATTGATGATTTATTTAAAAAAATTCTAGTTACATTTATATATAAATTTACAGATATTCTAGAAATTTTTTGTATTCGAAATTGATTTTTCAAAAAAAGGTTTTTTTATGCAAAAACATTTATTATGATATTTTAATTTTTTTTATATTCATCAATGACAACATAGCACTATTTTATTTATCATCCACTAAGGATATTTTCTTAATGTTACCATCACTATTCGTTACATGGATTTTTTATGACCAATATGATTGGGGATGTTGTTGAAATTCTATATGCCCGTTTTTCTTATATGTATATTTTTTATTTTTATTATAATGCAGTGATTATATTATAATATTTATTCATATAAGGAATGAATTAAATGTTGTATGGAAAATTTCAATCCGTTTATAGTCCATTGATATATAAATTATTCTCATGAGGGAAAAACATTAGGTATTTGGAAGAAGTAATAAAAATTTATATAAAATGCCTTTGAACAAGGCTATAGCTATAAGTTTATATGATAATCAAAAATTTTAAAAACGAAATTACCTTTTAAATAACTAAATTTCTAATTATTTAATCTATATAGAGATAGCACATGAACTAAATTATGAATTTTTAATGTTATATGAAATGTGAAATAAAAAAGATAATTATGAATCATAATCATAAATAATACTAATTTTTTGTAGTATTCATTATGATTAGTATAGAATGAATTTTGAAAACAATCCATTTTACATAGAAAAATATGTGATATCATTAACCAGTTGTATTATACCCAATGAATCCCATTTATAATCAATTTTAAAAGGGTAATAATCCCCTTGATTTTCCCTCAAATAATAACAATTTGATGTTAAACAATCGAGTGAAATACAATCTTTTTTGGGAGAAGTTCAATCTCATCAACAACACAACCCAACACATGTTTTCTGAACCTCTAAATGAAAAAATCAAATTTTAACACATTAAAATTATGGAACTCACTACTCTAATTATGGGAAATGTATTTGGATCCTAATTAGAGAAATTTGAATATTTTTTTTATAAAGATAACAAATATGTTTTTCTCTTTTAGAACGACTTTTAAATTTATTAAAGAATTATTTTAAGAAAATAATTTTTTTGAAACGATGAAATACAAATTGTATATTAGGGAAATATATAATATAATTAAGAAACTCTTTTTTTATGAATATAGTTTTTAAAAAAATAATATTTTAATATTATTATATAAATATATATTATTTATTGGATACTAATGATAATATATTTTTTAATTATAATATGTAATATATATAATAGTAATATACTTGTTGTTCTCATAAAATAATGTATTTTCTAAAAAATTGGTATTTAATATTTAAAATTTTAGATTAAATTTTTTTGATAATTAATTTTATTAAATAAATATTAATTCCAACATAACCACATAATGATTACCTAACACTAATTTTTTTCAAAATATTATGAAACCATTGAATTTTTGGAAAAAAATTAAATATGTAAAAAATATACACTAAGTATTATGACATCATAATGGAATAAATGTGGCGTAATATATTCCAAAAAAATTATCAACAATAAAAATTATGTCCCCAATTTATAATGATGTGTAATTATGTAATTTTAATGCTTTTATAATCCCATAATGAATCATCCAAAAGCAATAATATGCTTTAATGTTCTAAAATAAGTTATTTACATACATGAATCACTTCCACATCAATAAGGAAATTATATTAATCCATTTTATATGTAGAAATAGTAAATAATTAAAACACACTACAATTTGGTAAAAACAAAGGGTCAAACCATGGGATGGTAATTGGTTTTCATTACCTTTTAAATTATAGTGATAAACATATGTTTTAAAATCAATATATAATTTTATTCTTATTTTTATATATATTCCCACAAAAACACTAATTTTACTTCAATAAAAACCCATTAATCGAGTAATTACTCTTAAATTTACAAAATATATTCCACCCATGGTTCCCCCAATCTTGGAAGAAGATCATCACGTGTACTATGATGGGTCTTTTCATGGTAAGTGATCCTCTCCTTCAACTCATTATTCTGCAACTTTTTTGTTTCATTCCAGTTTATTTCCAATTATTCTTGTTTGGATACATTTAAAAAACATTCTTTCAATCCATATAATTTTCATGTAATGATTGATCTATTTCCCTCCTATTAACCCATTTTTCCAATCATTTTCTTACACCTATTATGCTACCGAAATTATCATGTGATTTTCCTAGAATTTAATTTGTGTAGTAATTTTATTTATCAATTTCCACTCAAATGTATCCTCCTAGTTTTACCTATCAATAATTTATTTGGTAATTAAATATATTTTTACATCACTCCTCAGAACTGTAAAGAACAAAGAGATGATAAATGGCCACAAAAAGTTATTTTAAAAATAAATTATTAGTTGAGAAAGGTAGGTTCAGGGTAATACTGGATACACACCAAGAATAAAAATGTAAAAACCAAAGAATCTCAATTTTCCATACCAAACCGTCTACATAAACCTCCACAACCTCTAGGATGACTTCCCTTAGACATTAATTCATATTTTACCACACACCCTCTTCGTCATAAAAGCCCACGAGTACACGAACAACATTTTCAAACTGACTTTGATGATCCATCTGAGTCCCAATTGTAGAAACATCTACATTTTCACCTTCAAAAAATTTTCTAACCTCCATAACTCCCTTAGATGAGTGATTTCTTGTCTGAATCTCAGTGGGGATGAGATTTGAAACACATCCATTTTCAACAACAAAATATCACACATCCTCATGATTTTAGAACATATGAGGGCTTCCATATCTGTGTTTCCATTGAGAATACCTTCTTAGAGGTAGAGTTTTAGTCACATGAGATGTGGTTTCTTACCTTTATATTACAGACTCTCCCTCTATAAAAGATTGAAATCTTGTGAGTTTATATCCTCTATCATGGTGATGAATTTATGGGTCACAACCGCATTATTGGAGGCTATAGGAAAAGAAGCCTTCACATAAACTAGAATAGTAGTGGTAGAATCATGTACATGTATAAATCCCATTATATCTCTTAGAATTTGTAGAATGTGCGTTTTCAAGCACTATAGAATCATTTTAAGGAGTATGTGCTGGTAGAAAGGCCTATATAGGACCCCAAAAAACATATAACTCTAGAACATAAACATTAGTGGAAGTGGTTTTTCCCTGATGCATGGCCTACATAGGATTCCATGAAATAGAATTCACATTCAATTGTGTTTGTGAATCCATTATAAAAATAGAGGTTGATTAAGGTGCAGTTATATGATTTAGGGCCTATACAGTAGATGAAAATCCATCAAAAGGAACTAAAGGGTAATTTACTACCCCATGCTTTTGAGGAGTTGAGGTAAAAACAACCCATGATCCTTAATGTGAATCAATATCCATCACTCCCTTATGAGAACAAACATACAAAAAATTACCAATATATGTTCAACCACTGTCAGGAATCTAATTTGAAAGAGATTTTTCCACTAATAGAATAGTCAGATCCAATTCAATTTCACTATCATCATAGGAATGTCCCCATTTAGAGGTCTACCCATGAGGATCGGGAACAGTCTTAGTGTGAAGAGTGCAAACATCTTGAGGAAAAGGCTACACACCCCCACCATAATCACCAACACCACCAGAGTTTCCATTTCTATTCACCACATCAGTAAAAGAATCTAATACCCCATTTTATGGCCAAATAATCCCTATATTTAGTGGAGGTAAATCCTCTAGCAAACCTTCAGAGGTATAATTTTTCTCATTAATGATCATAAATGGAGTAGAATTATGCTTCAATTTTAATTTTCACTTATATAATGTCTCACTAAAAAATTCTTATTCCAACCCATGTAATGGTACACTGGAATTCCTCTTCGATCAAATTTACTACTTTACCTAACATTAAAAAATATTCATTTTCATATGAATCCTTATATATCTTCACATTCTTAGGATGACCACTATCTAATCCCATTCATATTTAACGGAATCATGTAAATATAAGGGCATGTTATGGAGTTAAAATTTATGTTATTGTATTTCACTGCATGTTTTTTTATGTACATAAACACCCAAATGAAATATTCATTATTATTGTATGGGTTTATGTAATATTTTTTTTTCAAATCATGAATTAATGGTTATTAAAATAAATACTGTCATAGTTTTTAGGAAGTTCTAGTTTTTTTAGGATTATTATTAGAAAAATAGTCTAGAATCATTATATATAAGACTAAATATTGGAACACATTTATATATATTGGTATTATATATATTATGTTGCATTGAAAATAACATTTGGATGTAATGATAATGAAATTATATATATATCTAACAAAAATTTAACAAATTCTAGTAACCCCCAAATTGGAGAACTAATATAGAATCGATCATCACATGGTGCATGAAAGTTACCCATAATTAAAATATAGTTTGAAATTGTAGTAGGATATGGTTTGTTAAACCAAATTATCATGTTCAACCATTATTATAGTTGAAAATAAAAATAAAAATTTTTATTTTTAATTTAATCATGTATAAAAAAAACTTAAACATATAAATTCATTGATTAAAGAGTATATATCATTTTTCATATATGATTCTACTATTCATGGTTTCACATTTTTCCATATAATAGTTCAAAAATACTCATCCCTAATTGTAGGTATATTTTTAGTCGATTTATGGAAATCGGAGTAACATAGCCAATAACCCAAGTGATGATGGTCCAAATGAGATATCACACAAAATGGGAGAATTAATCATGAACATTATTAAAATTCTATCTCAGTTAAATCTAGTTTTCAAATGATCCAGTAATCTTATGTAACAACAAAATTATATTTAGAATGTTTATTTTACTATTGATATCGTTGAATGATAAAAGATTCCAACATTTACAGGATATTATAATCCCTTAATCCCTGATAAATCTATTAACTCCATTGAAATGATTTTTCATTCCATCAATGCTCTGATCAAGAGGAGTTCGTATTTGTCATGTATCATGTATATGGTTAAGGATATTAGTTATGAAATTTGGTCATGAAATATGATATAGAGGAAGTCATAAAAGAAATGCATTGGATGGTATTTTGTAAAATTACTATTGAAAAATATTACCTCTTAGTCTCTAATATAATGTGTATAATGATATCCTTTTACTTAAGAAAAAAGATGATGAATCCATTTGGAATAATGAGAAAAATGTCGTAATATTTTATTGATACAACTCGACAATATTCATTAGCAGTGTTCAGGGGCACAAAAGCAGCGGTGGGTACAATACGGTGCTGTAGACAGCGGTGCAGTAGCAGTATTATTCACATAATGGTCCTTTGGCCAAAACATTGGGTATGTGGGTCATATAATGGGTTAAATTCCCACCGGGCCTTTGGGAAATGTAATGGGTCTTCCTATACACAATTAAAATATTTTAATTGTTTATTTTAATAATAAAAATTAAGCTTCTTCCCCCACCTTTAAAAAAACTACAAGAAACAGGGATATTATATTAATAATGTCCCATATCTATGGTTGTAGATGACAACCATCCACAAAAATAGTTAATGACTAGATATTAGATCTGATTCTATTCCATCACAACTACAAAGCTGGATTGTGATATTGAATTGGTGGAAGATACAATAGTTACTCATTAAATAATGAGTAAAATAATATTTTATTTTGGATCTATGAATTCATTCATATCATGCATTATTAGTGGGACTATTCAGTCACTACCTCAAAATAAGGAATTTTTGTTACGGTGAACACATCAAGTTGGTAAATTATTTAATCCCAATGATACAACCCATTACCTATCTAAATTGGTAATTTTATGTTCCCTAAAATCCTTTTGAAACCCCTAATATAATAATTCCATGTTATTCTTGACATAGATGTGATATCCTTATATAAAACCTACATAAATTTCTGAGTGATGGAAATCACCCACTATATAACAAATTGAAAAAAATTTCTATATAATTTAAATGTGGAGGATGAATATTATTTGGTACCTAATTCTCTAGTATGGATTATACAGCCTTCTGATCAACATTAACATGTTTATATGATTGAGACAAATGATAATATCATCTTTCAGTTACTGCCAAACTTACGGGATTTCACTAATTTGTATCCTAATGATCTGTATGAACATAATCTTACTAAATATGTTTAGTTCCCAGTTGAGAACATGAACAATGAATTACTGATATCCAAGACACAATATTTAATTTCAATAGAAAAATGTAATGGTATGAAGAAACAACTACTTGATATTCTCGGTAAAGGTTTTATTCACTCATTTTCTTTAAATTTTGGTGGAAGAGTCATATTCTTAAATAGTATGGATGTGTTAGTGTGCTTATAAATTGAATATAATGTGGAAAAAAACATCATGTAAAAGTTCCAATATTATGTACCTTGAATAGATGACTTTTTTTATATTCTATACAGGTCCCAAGGATTCTCAATGGTGGATATTCAGATAATAAATTATCACGATAAGGTGAATAAGGTGTATATCCTGATGACTATATTTTATACATTGAATGGGAACTATGAGTTCATAGTGATGAATCTAAAAATTTATTGGATTCATACTCATGAAATATAAAATAGTTCTATCAAAGTATTATATAGAATAGTTAATATCATGAGAGACAGAAATGGTTGAACAAAAAGATATTTTATTCACCTACACTCATATTTCCGATTAGGTGGGAAGGAAATTTTTAACTCTAGTGATGAATCTCAATATGGATTGGATAATGTAATCATGAAATACGAAATACAAATTTCAAATTATTATCAATTATAACCCAAAAAAATTCATAATAGACAACTGTTTTCATAATACTGTTCGACATGAAACATCGATCTTAAATAACATGTCATATATACTTACATAACCATTATAAACTATCCATTAAATTGGTGGTTATGAATATTATAAACTATATTTTGATATATATATATATATATATTTATAAAAATTTATCATTCAATATATATTTTTGATGGTGTGTTTATCAAATAATCAGTAAATTTTTTGTAAAGTAAATTTACTCACCAAAAATATGTTTTTACAAAAATTGTTTTTCATTTATTTTTGGAAAATATAATAAAACATGGATCATTTAGAAACATAATTTTATACAATTATATTATCTTTTTGTATTGTCATATTAAAATATAAATTTTGAGAATTTTGAGAATTTGTTGGAAACTATTGATTTTTCATTGAATAGTGAAAGTGCCACAATTTTTAAAATATTTCATTTCATTTCAATAAATTAAAATATTTATCATCACAAAAAAACTAAATATAATTTTTTTGTAAATTAATTATTATTAACTAATACATATTACACATAATTTATTTTTAATCAAAATCATATTGTATTTTATTTTATATATGTCCATGGTTTTTAAAAATGGTATTTGTTCATAAAATAGTATCAAAATCTATAATGTTTCTCATGCTTAATCAATTACATCAACTGCTGATGAGGAATGGTAGAAGTGAAATTTATATATTATATATAAATTAACGATTATTTATTTTAACATAATAATAATTATTACCCACAGTGTGGATATGAAATCATCTTTTCATTGAAAAATACCCTTATTCAAAACCTTCTTTTTTGTTTCATCTTCGAGTTTAAATTTAAACTAATATTCACAATTTACATAAATGAAATTTTGTAAAATAGATTAAATATATTTAATCATAATTATTTATAATATCTTATAATGTAATCATATATTTCAACTTTTATTAATTGTGAAAACAATAAAATTAAATTACCTGGGATTATGTGAAAATAGGTTTATCGGCGGTTAAAATATAAATGTATGGGGTAAAATGAAAAATAACACATATAAAAAATATTTTATAAAAATGTTTCGAAATTATAATGTATAAATATAAATAGGTTACTTTTTTTGAGCCTCGTGACATGTTTAAATCATGGGTTGAACCTTTTCATTTAGAAAATTACAAGTGTTCAACTCACCTCACTTATAAATGGTCACACTCTCTCCTCTATTATTCATATCTTCGTAAAATTTTGGATAATCCTATACCTACCCAAATTTTTTACGATAATAAATAATCAGATATGAGAATGATTTTTTAGTAACAAATTAGAGGAATAATTTCTATATAATCATACAGAGGACTTTTGAGAAAACCTAAAATTCATAACTATGGATTGTTATATTATTTTTTCTCCCACCACAATTACATTTTCATAAAATATTTTAATATGATAAAACTTTATCTAATATATAATAATATTTAATTATTTTAGTGATATAACAAGTTTATTTCTCTCATACCATCAAATGGGATACGAAATCATCTTTTGTATGATTGCAGACTCCCTCTTCTCGAACCGATGTCATTTGGTTTTCATAATAACCACTAATGGATTGTTTTAAGGATTTATTTAAAGTAATTATATGATATTTTTTCTATATAAATAAATATTTTTTTATGAAATATAATATAATTATTTACATTCCATTATGTGGGGGATAAAATAATTTCACTCATGTGTAAAACAAACAACTGCATCAGGATGTTATTGGATTAGTTTTTCAATAAAAATTAATAGGATGGAAATAAGGACAAAATTTATGAATTAATCTAATAAAAATAAAATTATAACTATATTCATGGAATATTTATAATTTTGAATATATAATTTTCATTCTTATATAGGAAAATGTTAACATCTTTCATGTTCATGTCGATTAACTCTTACATAAGAGGTGTGATTATTTTTTCTTCAAGAAACCACAAGAATGATATATAAAATTTTATTCTTTTAAATAATATTTTATAAATTATATTATTAATTTCATAGAAATATTAAATATTACACTTTATATTCCCATTATGATCAGTGAATAACATAAATGTTATTCATGCTTATGTATAGCCAACCATTGACATGATTATAACATTCTTCATTTTGTATAAAAATTTTTAATCAATATTTTTAGAATTATAATTGATTTATAAATTTTTTAAATACGTAATGAAAATTATATTGGAGATGTTTAATTAATTAACTATTTGTATATTATTGAAAAAGAAAATCTATTTTGAATCAATGAATCAAACGAACTGACAAAAAACGAAAAGGAATTAACTAATTAAGTGTTTTAATGTGTCCTTAAAATGATTTAGAATAAATTATTTATGATTATGTTATTAAACATGTATAGATTTCTTGTGAAATCAATTTTTATTTTCTTTTTATATGGAATCCAATGTAGAGAAATGGTTTTGTTACTTGAGGGAAGGGTTTCTATCATCTTGAATTTTCATATGTGATAAATACAAAATATTCACAAATTAATATAATTTTTTTATGTATATACTATTGATTTTTCATATAATATATTGAAAAATACCAAAATAATTTTATTTCATTTTTAAATTTTAATTTATATATTTCATATGATTGACTTGGTAGTTACCATGAGGTAAAAAATTTACAAACTCAACATTCATTCATTAGTTTATAAATCATCTTCATTGACTCGATTATGATATGGTTAGTTTGAAATGATATATTAATTTTTATATATTTTATTTCACCATGTATGGTATAGATTACATTTTTTACACATAATTTGTCCATTTATTAACTCTTAATTCAATGATATGATCTTCTTAACGGTTAATCATCGTAAATTAATTTCGTTATAAAATATGATAATGATATGAAACTATCTTCATTATGAGGTCCTTATACTTCAGTTTTTTACATTTTATATCATATATATTAAATTTTTAATCAATTATAATGTTTAATTTGATTTTATCATTTCATGGGGCTTACAATTAACGTTCTTCCAATATAGAAAAGGCTTAATGTTATAGTCTTTTTTGTTTCAGGATTTATTATGTCTAAGGTTACATTAAATTAAATAATATTATATTATTTATTTGATCCATATAATATTTTCCTCCAATTGTAATGAATGTGGTTAGAATGATTTATTTATATATCATCTGTTATTTGTTGAATAAATATCAAGAAATATGTTTCTAAGTGATATTTATAATGTATTTTTCATTTTACTTAGGTTTTGTTCCATCTTGTATACGCGTTTTCTAAAATGATTTAAAAATGACATTTTTCTAAAAAGTAATGGTTTACTAAAGAATATTTACATGATCTTTATCTAATTTTACTATATATTAAAAATAATTTTCCAATTTTTTCTATATGGTTCATTTTTATTCTATTTTTCAAAATGTTTCAAAAATATGGTTTATGTAAATCCTTTATAAATGGATTGGAATTTAATCCTATCATATCTATAATTTTTAAAGGGGTTTCATTTTTATTTTTCCATGGATTATTTTAATGTAATTTTTTTTCATTAGTTTATGTGAGTTTTCAGTTCTTAAAAGTGATATTCAAAATTAAAATTTTCTTTTCATCTAAAATATTTGTAATAATATATTAATGATTTTACTATTGATAAAAGTTATGAAATAATAATGTCACATATGATCCAATGGGATATTTTATTAGGATAAAATCCACATTGTTTATTAGGATCGATTACGATTCGTTCAATGTGATTGTTATAGAACCCATTTCATGTCCACAAGTTAATAATGAGCAATCATTTTTTTGTCGAACCATTTTATTTTCAAGGGGTTAAACAAGTTTCAAATAGATTACTATAGAAAAAATTTAATTTCCTTGGATTTATATCATATCATTGATTTTTTCATTAATCCATTATAATTTCTGTCGTTGAATCTTGTTTCAATGATATTTCTGAGGATCTTGTTTATTTTTCATGGACTAATAATGATTCAAGATATTACTATGGGAAACTTTGTTTCCATGGGTTAATAATTTTTCAATATATTATGACAGATCATATTGATTTTCAATGTTTTAATCATCATTCAAATATATTTTTAGGGATTTTATTTAAGTTATATGGGTTATTAATGTTTCAATAATATTATTATAGAACTCATTTATGATCTTTGGGATAATCATGTTTCCATGATGATTTTATAGAACTTGTTTCTTATCTTGTGTTAATTTCATGTTATTGAGTGAATTATTATTTTTCTATGAGTTTTTATAGGAATCAATTACCCATAAACATTGAAGTGCACTGTGTTGCATTTGTTGTCAATGAGGCATGAAGTTGTCTTGGAATGAATGGAAGTCAAGGAATGTCAAGATGTGAATGAAAAAGGATGTGATGGTGTTGGTGATGAAGAGAGAATGGCCATAGTACTAAGATGCATGTCACTTAGGAGATTCACTAAGTGACATAGGAGATGATGGTTGAAACATTCTCTAAGTAAATCTGACGATTGCTGAGCTGCTCTTTAAGTTCATAGAACTTGTATCCTGATGATACAAAGTCACAACATTGATTGAAGACCATGCATTGTCTTCACAATGCATGAGGAGTTGAAAGGAGTTCCATCCACAACTACTAAGTGGATGATGTGCATTAATGAAGTCCATGCACTATCACTTAGTGCATGTGAACATGAAGATGATCCAATTGATCTCTGATTAGATCAATGAAGCACATTGAAGAATTTAAGTGATTCATGAGTTCAGTTGATGAAGATCCTTGAGAATTCTCTCCTAAGTAGAAAATGAGATGATGAAGAAGAATCATAAATTGAGGAGTTGTTTCTAATCAAGTAGATTAATGTTCGAAATCTCAAGAAGAAGAAGAGAGGAGAAGAAATGAAGAAGAGGAAGATGGATTAAGTGGCATTTGGCATATTTCACTTGGGAGTACTTTGTTTTTATACAAAGTATTATTCTGTACCTTTGCCAAAAAATTGGCCAGCCCGTGGACACCTTGAGGGTTCAACCCCAATGCACATGTGGGCCTAAGGCGCCACGCCCAAGGGGGAACCCGTGGGGCGAGCCCAGGGCGGCAGGACGCACCCAAGACACCGCAGAGGCGCTGGGGCACGCCCGGAGGAGCTCATGGTGGGCGCATAGCGCGCCCGAGTGGCAGAGGTGGGCGCAAGAGCGCGCCCGCTAAGAGAACTCGGTGCGGGGTGGCACCGAGAGGGGAGAAGTGCAACTGAGCATTGGATGGCAGCGGCATATTGATTAACCGCGGAAAAACCGCGCCCCGTTTCGATGTGGGACGCGCATTTTTTACCGGGAACGAATCCCAGCCGCTCATCTGATCTCGCGGACGATCTGCGCCGCTCATCTAATCCGTCGCGCCCCCGATCTGATCCAGGCCGTCCAAAGTCTTTTGATCGTCTGATCCAACGGCCCAGCGACCGTCTTCTTCCACGAGCTCGCACGAGGCCACCCGCGAGCTTCCTTCGAACCAGAGACCTCCCCGAGGATAGAATTGGAGTGTCCGACCACCTCCGGCCAATCTAATTGCTCCAACGAGTTCGTCTGGCCACACTGAACACGATCATGCCTAAAAATGACCATGCATGCAATGTTTGAAAGAATTCGAAGTTCGGCCGAGGAAAACCAAAGGTGCTGAGGCCACGTGTGTTCGTGGTTTGCATAGATTGGAAGAAAATAGGCCGTGCATGCGTTCTAAGTCGCATGCACGTGAAGAAGACCGATGAAAATAAATACCCGCGTGAACCGAGGATAGAAACCAGATTTAAAGGATTTTTAAAGATCCGAAATCTTCGGGGATTCAAGATTTATCGCACGCGGATAATCTGAGGCATCTCTGCCTATAAAAGGAGAGGCCGAGACTTCATTGTTGCTTGCTGAAACCCTGTTGAAAATCCGAGTCCCGTGAGACCTCTGCCTCGCGAAGTTGAAGCCCCGCGCAAGTAAACTTGCGCGGCTTGAGTTCCTTGCGCGCTAACTCCTTGCGTGACAAGAATAAGAGGCTGGGCTGAGCCAACTTGCGCCCCCACGTTGAAGCCCGCGGTTCCTTGCACTTACGGAACCCAAGGCCGCATCACCTGCGCGCCTTCGTGGTTCGTTGAGGCTTGCGCGACAGAAGAGCCCGAGGCAGTGTTTCACCCTTGCACACTTGAGCCTGCGCGGCATTTGAATACAAGAAGAGGGCCACACCCCCTTGCGCGCCTTGTTTGCGTTCGGGTATATTGAGACAAATACACTTAGTGTGTGTGTGCAAATTGAAGAGGAAGAACCCGAGGCTTGGTTGTGTGTGTGAAGTAAAGAAGTGAAGGCCGAGACTTGCATGCCTTGTGTGCAAATTGAAGACCCTACGGTATTGTGTGTGCAAGGAGAACCCGAGGCCATATCTTGTGTGTGTTCCAAGTGAAGACACCCTACAGGTGGTTTATGTGCAAAGCAACAAAACGCCATAGCCTTGTTTGTGCACACTTTGAAGAGCAAACTAAAAGAACACTAAAGTGTGTGTGTGAAACAAGAAGAGGAGGAGGCCAACTCATGTGTGTGAAAAAGTGAAACAAGTGTGTGCAAAGAGACACGAAGGCCGAACCTAGTGTGTGCACTAAAAGTGTATACACATTAGAAGAAGAAGAAGAAGTTCCACACTAAAGTAAAATACACTTCTAAGTGTGTGAGAAATTTTAATATAGTGTGTGAAGATTGTGGAGAAGGTGTGTGCTTAAAGTGGCTACACCCTTTGTGAGTCTACTACAACAAGAAGAGGAAAGGGGAAGTGCATGCATGCATGCACGTGCACACGTGAACAAAGCTAAATCAGGCTGTGTGCATCTGAGTTGTCCAAGACAGAAAATCTTGAAGAAATTGAGAAGGCCATGCTATCAGTGCATGAGGATGAAGAGCTGCCATGCACTCAGTGCATGAAGTTGAAGTGAACTGAGACTGGACCAGACTGAAGTTAAAGACATCATTTGTCTGAGTATTCAGTAGTTGGAGAGAAGCCAGGTCATCCTTAGAAGAAGGTGATAAAGCCTGAGCAAGACGAGAAGACATGATCATCACAAGTGATCAGAGGTACAGAGCAAGGCCATCAGTATTTATCCCAGACTGCTGAGGATACTTGAAGAACTTAAAGTGAAGAAGAGCTACTCGTGCGACTCGAGGAGCCAAGAGAAGAACCTGTGGGACTCAGGAAGAAGAAGTCTTAAGTGGGATTCTGGAGCAGGCCAGTGGGACTCTGGTAACACTGTGGGACGCAGTATAAAGACCCTCCTGTGGGACACAGGAGAGATACAGTGGGAAGCTGTATCGACCATTGTAATACTAACAGATTATAATGGGAGAATCCATGCTGGGAGAGCATGGCAAGGATGTAGGCATTTGGTGCCGAACCTTGTAAATCCTTGTGTCCTGTGCCTTTATATTTACTGCATCATTCGAGGAAAGGTGAGAGATACAAGAAGATTGGATCGAGGCTTTAACCATCCATAGAGGTTTAATTGATAAGAATCAATTAGTAAAAAGTTTTAAGGGATCACTGATTCACCCCCTCCCCCTCTCAGGGTTTCACACTGATCTGGGCACTTCAATTGGTATCAGAGGAAAGGTTACCTCTAAAAGATCCAAGGGAGTCTTTATGGAGTGCAGATTTGAGGAAACGAGCGACCAGCCTCAAATGGAGATATCTGCCAAGACTCAGAAAAATAGAAAGAAGAAACAGGCCAAGAAGATGAAGAAAGTCGGTCCTAGCTGTGATGAAGTTGAAACAATGAATGATCTTCAGAGTGCACTCAAATATCTTCAGAAGACAGTTCCCATGGAAGTGGAAAAGTGTATAGCTACAGGCATCCATGATCTTCATGAAGAAAAATCACAGTTAGAAGAAGAAGCCAATGCAATGTAAGATCAATTGGCTAAAAGGGTTGGCATAACCAACACTATCAGAAAGCTGGTAAATGCCAAAGATGAAACAGTATCTCTTTGCAATGAAAGATATGAAGACACTACTGAAGAATTGCAAAGAAGCCTTTCTGAGAAAGAATTCTTTATGATAATAGTCAAAGATGTTTTCCATGCACTGGAAAAGAGGCATAAAGTATCAATGAATGTCAGAGATGCTCAACTCGAAGACAAAGTAAAAATGGTGAAGGAGCTTGACAATTCATTGCTAGAAATAAATAAGGTGCATGAAGACCAGATGAAGCAGCTGGAAGATAAATGGGAAGGAAGGCTAAGAACTATTGAGGATGAGAAGAACTCCCTCAATATGAAGTGCATAGAACTGGATGTGATATTGAAAAATCAGCAATCACCCAAAGCCAAAGCCTCCCAGTCAGCTGAAAGAAGAAATGTTGCTACTCAAGTATGCATTGAGCAGGATGATTCTAAGAGAAAGACATCCTCTAATAAAAGTGCAACATCTTCTAGAAAGAAGGTACCATCCATACCATCTTGTACTGATGCTTCTAATTGTGTTTCCAAAAAAAGTGCAGGATGGAAGAATAATTCCAAACAAATATGGATGAAGACAGTAAAGAAGCAGAGCTCTCCTGAAACAGCACAACAGGTCAAGAAAAGTACCCAGCAATCAGAAGTACACAAGAGGTCAAGATTTGTGGGTCAATGTTGGTGTTGTAACAAGTATGGGCATTGTGCAAAGGATTGTTGGTACAATCCACTGAATGCCAAAGCACAGAGGAAGCCCATGCCTAGGGGGAGCAAGCCATAAGAAAAGAAGCAGCATCCACAGGTCCAGAGACATCTGTTTACTTCAAATAGATTTGGATTACTTGACAACATCTGGGATGATTGCAAAAGTAGTCAAAAAGATACATGTCAATCTCCAACTGTATCCAGAGCTCAAAAGAAGAAATGATTACAGAACCTGGCTCAGAAAGAATCCTTGGGAAGCAAGAAGAAAGTTGAAGATGCTCCCAAGAAGGTTTTGAAAAAGGAAAATAAGTCCTTGGAGTATAAATCCAAGAAGGGTGATGCATCCATAAGGACCACCAAGAAATGCTTCTACTGTGGAAAGAAAGTACATATCATGGATATTTGTAAAGAAGCCATGAAATTCAATAGAGGCAGACTGGACTCAAACAGACAATCAATCCAAAAGAATAAGAAGGGATTGATTGAAAACAAGTTGCCTAAGAAAGGTAGCTTGACAGCATCTAAGGAACCATGTGGAACTTCCAGAACTGGGGCCACTCTTCCAAATCATTTACTTGTCATATGGCCACATCAGTTGCAACTTGCCAGAGAACTACAAAGAGTTGAAGATGAAGCTCTGGCAATTGCTAAAGCAAAAGGGAAGAAGAAGGTTTCACATGAAGATGTTTTGAGAACCACACCAGCACAATCATCAATGAAGATCAAATGTGCAAGTATGAAGAATGGTGAAAATGGGACATCTCTGTTGAGAGAATCTTCTCAACCTTTTTGTTCACATTGATGAACCAAGGAGGTTCCATCTTATTCCCTTATACTCATGGTATATACATGTTCTAACATTGCAGGGAATTGAAGATGATGATCATTCTCATCTGGAGGATGGTTTGGACAGAACGGAGTGCACCCCTTGAGGGGGAGCAAATCTGAAGAATATGATGTTCTGAGATTAATATCATCTTAGGAAAATGGATGAATGGGGGAGCTTTATCTTTGCACTGAACTTTCTAATGAGTTTTGTGGAGTATGTGCAGGATTCAGCAATTCATTGAATATCTGAAAAAAAATCAACCCCTAAGCATGATCTCACATGTTTATAGTGAATGTGGACAACATTGAGTTCCTTGGTTACATCACTCTTGTTTTCTACACCGGGTTAGCCCAAGTAGACTTAGAGTTGATTTACTAAAGGTTTTTTGCTAAAGAGAACATGTGACATCATCCCTCTCTTAGTGCTTTTCAAGAAGATGCTATTCAAAGGGAGGAAGATATTTTTGAAAGTGAACCACACCACACCTTTGCATTTGATTGCCAATAAGGGGGAGAAAATATTTGCACACATATTGACCCATTCATATGTGCTAAAGAAGTGTATTGACAACAAATACAAAGGGGGTGATTGAAGTGCACTGTGTTGCATTTGTTGTCAATGAGGCATGAAGTTGTCTTGTAATGAATGGAAGTCAAGGAATGTCAAGATGTGAATGACAAAGGTTGTGATGGTGTTGGTGATGAAGAGATAATGGCCATAGTACTAAGATGCATGTCACTTAGGAGATTCACTAAGTGACATAGGAGATGATGGTTGAAACATTCTCTAAGTAAATCTGACGATTGCTGAGCTGCTCTTTATGTTCATAGAACTTGTATCCTGATGATACAAAGTCACAACATTGATTGAAGACCATGCACTGTCTTCACAATGCATGAGGAGTTGAAAGGAGTTCCATCCACAACTACTAAGTGGATGATGTGCATTAATGAAGTCCATGCACTATCACTTAGTGCATGTGAACATGAAGATGATCCAATTGATCTCTGATTAGATCAATGAAGCACATTGAAGAATTTATGTGATTCAGGAGTTCAGTTGATGAAGATCCTTGAGAATTCTCTCCTAAGTAGAAAATGAGATGATAAAGAAGAATCATAAATTGAGGAGTTGTTTCTAATCAAGTAGATTAATGTTTGAAATCTCAAGAAGAAGAAGAGAGGAGAAGAAATGAAGAAGAGGAAGATGGCTTAAGTGGCATTTGGCATATTTCACTTGGGAGTACTTTGTTTTTATACAAAGTATTATTCTGTCCCTTTTCCAAAAAATTGGCCAGCCCGTGGACACCTTTAGGGTTCAACCCCAAGGCACATGTGGGCCTAAGGCGCCACGCCCAAGGGGGAACCCGTGGGGCGAGCCCAGGGCGGCAGGACGCACCCAAGACACCGCAGAGGCGCTGGGGCACGCCCGGAGGAGCGCATGGTGGGCGCATAGCGCGTCCGAGTGGCAGAGGTGGGCGCAAGAGCGCGCCCGCTAAGAGAACTCGGTGCAGGGCGGCACCGAGAGGGGAGAAGTGCAACTGAGCGTTGGATGGCAGCGGCATATTGATTAACCGCGGCAAAACCGCGCCCCGTTTCGATGTGGGACGCGCATTTTTCACCGGGAACGAATCCCAGCCACTCATCTGATCTCGCGGACGATCGGCGCCGCTCATCTAATCCGCCGCGCCCCCGATCTGATCCAGGCCGTCCAAAGTCTTTTGATCGCCTGATCCAACGGCCCAGCGACAGTCTTCTTCCCCGAGCTCGCACGAGGCCACCCGCGAGCTTCCTTCGAACCAGAGACCTCCCTGAGGATAGAAATGGAGTGTCCGACCACCTCCGTCCAATCTAATTGCTCCAACGAGTTCGTCTGGCCACACTGAACACGATCATGCCTAAAAATGACCATGCATGCAATGTTTGAAAGAATTCGAAGTTCGGCCGAGGCAAACCAAAGGTGTCGAGGCCACGTGTGTTCGTGGTTTGCATAGATTGGAAGAAAAGAGGCCGTGCATGCGTTCTAAGTCGCATGCACGTGAAGAAGACCGAAGAAAATAAATACCCGCGTGAACCGAGGATAGAAACCAGATTTAAAAGATTTTTAAAGATCCGAAATCTTCGGTGATTCAAGATTTATCGCACGCGGAAAATCTGAGGCATCTCTGCCTATAAAAGGAGAGGCCGAGACCTCATTGTTGCTTGCTGAAACCCTGTTGAAAATCCGAGTCCCGTGAGATCTCTGCCTCGCGAAGTTGAAGCCCCGCGCAAGTAAACTTGCGCGGCTTGAGTTCCTTTCGCGCTAACTCCTTGCGTGACAAGAAGAAGAGGCTGGGCTGAGCCAACTTGCGCCCCCACGTTGAAGCCCGCGGTGCCTTGCACTTACGGAACCCAAGGCCGCATCACCTGCGCGCCTTCGTGGTTCGTTTAGGCTTGCGCGACAGAAGCGCCCGAGGCAGTGTTGCACCCTTGCACACTTGAGCCTGCGCGGCATTTGAAGACAAGAAGAGGGCCACACCCCCTTGCGCGCCTTGTTTGCGTTTGGGTATATTGAGACAAATACACTTAGTGTGTGTGTGCAAATTGAAGAGTAAGAACCCGAGGCTTGGTTGTGTGTGTGAAGTAAAGAAGTGAAGGCCGAGACTTGCATGCCTTGTGTGAAAATTGAAGACCCTACGGTATTGTGTGTGCAAGGAGAACCCGAGGCCATATCTTGTGTGTGTGCCAAGTGAAGACACCCTATGGGTGGTTTATGTGCAAAGCAACAAAAGGCCATAGCCTTGTTTGTTCACACTTTGAAGAACAAACTAAAAGAACACTAAAGTGTGTGTGTGCAACAAGAAGAGGAGGAGGCCAACTCATGTGTGTGCAAAAGTGAAACAAGTTTGTGCAAAGATACACGAAGGCCGAACCTAGTGTGTGCACTAAAAGTGTATACACATTAGAAGAAGAAGAAGAAGAAGTTCCACACTAAAGTAAAACACACTTCTAAGTGTGTGAGCAATTTGAATATAGTGTGTGAAGATTGTGGAGAAGGTGTGTGCTTAAAGTGGATACACCCTTTGTGAGTCTACTGCACCAAGAAGAGGAAAGGGGAAGTGCATGCATGCATGCATGCACGTGCACACGTGAACAAAGCTAAATCAGGTTGTGTGCATCTGAGTTGTCCAAGACAGAAGATCTTGAAGAAATTGAGAAGTCCATGCTATCTGTGCATGAGGATGAAGAGCTGCCATGCACTCAGTGCATGAAGTTGAAGTGAACTGAGACTGGACCAGACTGAAGTTAAAGACATCATTTGTCTGAGTATTCAGTAGTTGGAGAGAAGCCAGGTCATCCTTAGAAGAAGGTGATAAAGCCTGAGCAAGACGAGAAGACCTGATCATCACAAGTGATCAGAGGTACAGAGCAAGGCCAGCAGTCTTTATCCCAGACTGCTGAGGATACTTGAAGAACTTAAAGTGAAGAAGAGCTACTCGTGCGACTCGAGGAGCCAAGAGAAGACCCTGTGGGACTCAGGGAGAAGAAGTCTTCAGTGGGATTCTGGAGCAGGCCAGTGGGACTCTGGTAACACTGTGGGACGCTGTATAAAGACCCTCTTGTGGGACTCAGGAGAGATACGGTGGGAAGCTGTATCGACCATTGTAATACTAACAGATTATAATGGGAGAATCCATGCTGGGAGAGCATGGAAAGGATGTAGGCCTTTGGTGCCGAACCTTGTAAATCCTTGTGTCCTGTGCCTTTATATTTACTGCATCATTCGAGGAAAGGTGAGAGATACAAGAAGAGTGGATCGAGGCTTTAACCAGCCATAGAGGTTTAATTGATAAGAATCAATTAGTAAAAAGTTTTAAGGGATCACTGATTCACCCCCTCCCCCTCTCAGTGATTCACACTGATCTGGGCACTTCAAACATTATTATTTATATTGTACTTATAAATTTTGTATGATGATGTGTGGTTCTATTGTAAACTATGTATATGTGGGTCCATTATAAACAATTATGGTTGGCTTCATTATGAACTAAGACTATGTGGGTATGTTATTAATCAAGGATGATTGGTTTCAATATAATATAATGAATGGTGGGTGTGATATAGACCTTAAATTAATTTGGAACTTTAAATATAGAAGTCATCCAAATTGGTTATTACATTTTTAATATTGATAGGATGATAATATTCCAAAGATATCGATACATTTTACCTAATCCTGTTATGGGTTTATAATGTTTTATTTGATCAAAATTGATATCACACGTCTCAAAATTATTGATTTTAAAGAATCTTTAAATTTTTAGGCCTAATTTTATTTTTTATATTGGATGCTCTAGAAATTGATAGGGTGAATATGCAAATGTTTTCCCATGCACTTTTACTATGTCATTTTACCATTATATAATTATTATGAAAACTAATGGAACATTATTGTTAATGATTATGCTTTCCTTAGTTGGAATTTGATCTCACTCATCTTATGATTTTGTTTACCAAAGTTACAACTTATTATGTATAATAAATAAAATATACAATGTATTACCCATTATGATAATTATAAACAAATATTGAATATGAATAGATGACTATGGAAAGAAAGATACTCATTGAATTATTAGTTATTATTTATTATTAAGTTTTACCAAATTCAATAAAACTCTAAACCAAAATGATCCATGATAATGTATGTCATGAAACATTTACCAATAATAGTTTAATGATTAAATTTAAAATCTTTTTTTGACATTTATTCATATCAAATCCATAAATATAATCATTATTATTTTATCCCCATATAAGAGAGTACATGTTCATGATTATTATTGTTTAAATCCAAATAGATTTTTAGATAAATTAAGACATTATGATGTTTTAATTTTATGTTATTTTATGAAATATGGATACAATAATATGTCTATATTATTAAGGATAATAATTTTCTCAATTTATTGGACTCCACATTTGTGTTTAAGAGATGTGATTTTAGAGTGAAAAAGAGATGATTACGTTGCATTTTAATTGGTTGATGTATATGAAATGTTTTTAATTAACATGATGAGGTTAATAAAATTTTCAAAACTTAATTTTTAAGGAATTTATAACCAATAAATATTATATGATCTATTATATGACGGTAATTATGGGATCATGTGTTTTATCATATAGGTAATCATGCGACTGAAAAGGTATTTGGGGACTACGTGAATAATAATATTTTAAAAGGAGATCACCATATATATTTTTATGTATGCATAATCTATCGGTTTATTATATATGGATAAAAACACCATATATTTTGAATTTATTGATGTTATATGAGATATTTTTTAAGGGAATTATTTATGTATTCCTTGTGTATTACTGTTAAATATTGAGGACCAATATCTCTTATAATTGTTAACTCAATATAGTAATTATCATAACATGTGATATTAAATTGGGTTTTGGATAATATATAATGATTGAATAAATTATTATTATCCAATTTGTGGGTCTTTGGCCTTTAAAATATATTTTTAGTGCATTAAAATTATTATATTTCACTTAAATACTCATCATTTATAAAAAAAGATATTATTATAGTGGAAAATGAAAATATTATAAAATTTATATAATCATGGATGAATAATTTATTATGATCATACTATAAATATCAAAGAACAATTCAATTACAAGAAAAATTTTTTGAAATAAAATTCCATATTACCATCATTTCTATTTATAAATAATACTTCTTAACACCTCTTGGGGTTATTGTTTTGTGTTTTTTAAAATTCTCTTACTCATTCACTTTCTTATTGGGAGTAATATCTATAATTAAATATCTATATTTGGGAGTTATTATTTTCATCAATAAAAAATTAAAAATTTAAAATAAATTTCCACCTCTCTAGAATCCTGTTATGTGTTATTCAATATAACCATCATACCTCCATTTGTCTCATATCAAGAGTAAGTTATATTAAAACATCATATGATTTGTGTATCAAAAAAATAATATTTGAATTTAAAACATTTTATTTTTGATATAAATATAAAATTTTTAGTAGTAAATTCATTAAATGAAGGGGCAGATGTAACAACCTGAGATTTTATAGAATAAAACTTTGTTCGATAGCATATCTGATAAGCAACACCAAACACGAAAAACACACAATATCTATTACACTTATAACCATGAAATTAAGTTGACACGATCAAATTCAAATAAGTTATTTATGATATGTTTATATATATATATTTATATAAATTTACATCTCAATATAAAGTACTGATAAATTTTTAGTGAATAATACATTATTTTTTAGTGATGTAAATTTATTCTTCAAAAATTTATTATCATCAAAAAAAGTTTTTTATTTGATTTCATGGAACGTATTAAATTTTGGAAAATTTTTAATTAAAATTTAAAAAACATATTAGATATTAAAAATGTCATATAAATTTTAAAATCAGTTAAATTTGTTTTGAAAGTAAATGTTTTTGTAGGATTAGTGATAAATAATGATTTTTCATAACATTATCATTAACTTTTAGTAAATTGTGATATTTAATGTAAAATTATATATTTAAGGTGATTTAATGTGTCAAAAGGATTATTTTGTAATATTTAACCCCCTTAAATATTATTTAATCATCATTATATCTGATATTAGTATGATTTCGTTTGTGCGTTTAAAAAAGGTTATTTTATAAAAATGATTTATAGTGCATAATGTTTCTATGTTTTAATTAAATTTAACAAATCCTAATGAAGAATGATTTAAATTAAATTTATATATAATATTTTAGTAAATATTTTTCTATATTCGTTTAATATGTATTATTTTTCATTGACTTTGTATAAAACAAAAAAATTATGAAAATTTTTGGGCTTGAAAACACTCTTTTATCATTATGTTTATAGTATAATATTAATTATAAAATTTACACATATGTAATTCAGTTTAGAAAAAATGAATTAATTATTTTTAATCATACTAATTTTTATTGTAAAAAATTTTTGAATTTATTTTATCGTAATTAATAATGAATATTAAAAGAATAATTACTCATGTTTAATGTGAAAATAGGATTACCAGTGGGTAACATAAAAAATATCACAATGAAAATTAAATTAAATATTTTATAAAACCTGTCTTCGGTTTACCATATATTCTATAATGATAGATAATGATTCATTTTTAATAATTTTATAATGTGAAAATAATGGATACACAATTTCCATTTTATAAATTTCATGTATTCCACTAACCTCACTTGTACAATCCATCCACCTATTGTATCTTCTGTAAAAATTAAAAACCATTGGAACTTCCCAAACCATACCAAATAACATTCAAACTACATAAAATCATCTTATAAGCCTTCTTATTGTCAAAAATTTAGTATAGTAATAATGTAGTTATAATCCTTTAGTTGTTGTCTAAGAAGAGTTATAATTTAGAACTATATGTTCTGTTTTATCTTTCTTCCCAATTATTAATATCATTTCCCATTATGATAATACGATTAAAAAATATTTAATAGGATTATTTATTATTATTTTATTTTAATATCCTAAATCCATTTCATAATCTATTAAATTGGATAATAAATCATCTTCTATATGTATAAAATAGTACAGCCTTATGAACTGATGTCATTGAATTTTTATCATTTCCTCTCACAGATTATTAAATTGATGTATTATTTTATATATATATATATATATATTAAATTTTATATATTTAAATACTTCATAATTTATGATATCATATATATATAATACATTCCTTTTCATGGGGGATATGATAATGTGACTCGTGTATACAACAAACTGCCAACTCGTGAAGTGATGGGATAACATTTTAACTAACACATTACATGGAAGTTAATAAGTTAAATGTTAACAAATATATGTTATATAAATGAAATAATAATTATATAAATTAATCATTTTTATGTAATACAATATAATATATAATTTTCATTATGAAAAAACGGTAAGGTTATTCTTGTATGTGTGGACTACCACCTCCACAAAACGACTGGATTCCTCTGTCATTACTAAATCCTAATAATGATATATATAAAAATATATTTTCTTAAAAATAATATTATATTTCTTATATTAGGAATATTTTTTGAATATAAAAAAAGCATACACTATAACTATGAAGATTATTGAGAAATAGAAATGTTACTCATGCGTGTGTACAATATATCATGTCTACAATCATAATGTAGTTCATTTTTCATAAAAAAAAATACTTTTTTTGTATTAAAGTATAATTATGAATAAATAAGATAATATTTTTGGTAATAATTCCGTATAAATTTTTAATTAGTTGCCTCTTTGACCGCGGTCAACACAACAAAAGAAATTTTGAATTAGATAACTGAACGTCCCCAAAACACCTAACGTTTGCCTCACTAATTATGAATGTTAATATTTCATTGAAACGAATTGAAATAAATGTTTTATATATAAAAAAATTTATTTTTAAAAAATTATTAAAAAATATATTAAATTATATAATCTTAATATATATTATAAATGGGACATGCATTGAATAACTGGACTATAGGTGTGGGGTTTTCTCATCTCACTTTTAATTATGTGAGAAATATCCCATATTCAACAATTTTTTTAATGTGTGGTGTATATAAATTTCATTTTCTAGGGTACATAATTAATCATCACATATTCATGTTATTTTATGTTTTTATTAAAATTACGTTATCCATGTGGATTTACATAAATGTTTCTAGTTGGAAAAGAGTTTCTTTACCCAATTTCCATTTGATGGGTTAAAAACATATTCATTGAATCTATTATGATATGGTTATGTGTGAATTTATTTATACATTTTAAAATAAGTTAAATTAATTTTTTTATTTTAATATTTTACCCATAATCATTCTATTTAATAACTCTCACTCCTTTGATATGATCATTGAATGGGTTAATCAACACAAATTCCATTAACTATGACATATAATTAAAAAAAACACTTAACTCATTTTTTAGGTGTATGTAATAACCTTATTAGTGGTTTTTTTATTTTCCTTAGTTTAATGATATTTAATATTCTATTTTATTATATTATTTCATGGGTTTTACTTTTAAACTGTTATAAAAGTGAAAATGGATTTATGCTACGACCTACTTTAATTCCAAATTACTTATGTTAATGGTTACAATAGAGTAAATCATATGATCTTATTTCCATGAAACACATCTAATTTTTCACCACTAGTTATGAATGTGGTTAACACATTTTATTTTTTCATCCTCCCTTATAGATTGATTAAATATCATGAATTTTGATACGATGTGATCAGATCACATATTCTTCTTTTAGGTTGGGTATCTTTCACTACATCACACATATTTTTAAAAGGATTTAAATATTATTCTTTAATAAGAAGAAATGGTTTATTAATTTATCAAGAATTATCTTTTAAATTAATTTAAATGGTTTTAAAAATTAAATTTTCTTTATTTTTACCCAATGGGAAATTTTTTACTCCATTTTTCATTTTTTTAAATGAATGATTGTTCATACCTCATAAACTAGTTAAATATTTTCCCACCATAATGAAAACTATTTTACATATGTTTTCAATTTTATTTTTCCAATGGGTTTACAAGGATAATTTTTTTGGAAAATAAAGTTGTCAATTTTTATTCTTAAAAAGTTATTTTCAAAATAAGAAGGCTATTTTACAAATAAAAATATTCATATTCATCTCTTTAGGGTATGTATATTCATCAAAATAAAAAAACATTGATGATAATTTTTTTATGATATATATATTTTATAATTATATCATACTAATTCATTACATGGATGTATTATGATTATTTCAAGGTGATTAATGTGGAAGTCATATTTTCCCCATGTTAATCATGTTTCAAATAAAATATTATTAAACCCATCTATTTTCTTTAGGTTAATAATGATTCAATGATATTATTTTAGAACCCATTTTTTCCATGGGTTTGTTATGTTTTTATTTGTTTTATTTACAAATCCTATTTATATTCCAATGATTATTCATGTCTCAAATAGATTATCAAGGATCCCATTTCTCATCAATGTCTTATTTATTATTAATGATGTTATTAAGGTACCTATATCTTTTCCACACTTCAATCATTTCTCAATTGGTTATTGTGTATACCATTCCTTTTAAATGGGTCAATCATGTCCCAAATATATTTCTTTGGAACTCATTTATATTCAACTAGTTTATCATGATTCAAAAATATTATTATTGAACTAATATCTTTTCCATGAGTTAATGTTGTTTCATATAGATATTTATAGGAACTTTTTTTCTGTTGTTTGATCATTTTTGGTAAGAAATAATGTTTTTATATGAGTTTATAATGTAATAAATGATATTGGTAATTTATTCAAGATACATTTATTTGGAATAATTTATAATGATGTTGGGTTCCATTATAAACCAATGATGGTTGGTTTAATTATAAAACTAGGATCGGTGGATCCATTATAGACTCGATATCTGTTGTTATATTGTTAAACACGAATGGGTTCCTCCTCTATAAACTATGTAAGGGTGGTCCATGTATAGACATAAAATATAATTGGTACTTTAAATATTGAATCCATTTATATTGGCTGCTCAATTTTATTATTTATATGATTATAAAGTTCCAATGATACCAATATGGTTCATCTATGATTTTTGTTGTTTTATAATGATTATTATGATCAATATTGAAATCACAAGGATCATTATTAAGGATTTTGATCTTAGTTTGAAATGTTATGTCCTTATTAAATGTTTTCATGTCTAATTATCATTGAATGGAATGGTATGAATTTCATTTTCTGTACTATTAAACATTGATTATGTCATTATACACAAATGTAATTATTATTATCTCTATAGACTTTCAATTTTTTTCTCTTATATTTATCATAATGTATATTTTAGCTCACTATTCTTATGCTTACATTTCCATTGGTTATCGCTAATGTGGGTGAATTAATTACATATATAAGTGATTAATATGTATAACATTGATGGATAAAAATTTAATATGAAATATTGGGTATTATGGAAATTATAGTCTTTTTAAATATTGGGTATTTTTATGTAAGGGGTTTGCTTAAATCTCTAAATCTATAAATTAAAAAGTCGTTAATAATGTATGTGATTCAATATTTAATTTTTTATTTTATATGTGTTGGATAGTGAATTTTTGTGTCACATTCATTAGTATCATATCTAGAAATTTAATGCATATGATTTCATCACTATATCAAGGAATATGGTATTGTGGATTTAATAGAAACAATTAAATATCCATGAGAAGAATAATCCAACACATTATATTTATTTAGTAATAATAATAATAATATTGAATTTTCGATGAAATTAAAAATATTGAGAATAATGTGATATATATACCTACAATAAATTTCTCATGTATATATTTATACTATAGTATCTTAATATGAACCAATAATGGTGGCTATATCTATTCAATGATTGGTATTTTTCAATCTATCACCTTCTCGGGAAGGAAAATAATGGTGTATATAAATTGACTATAAATATATATTTATCTACATCCATGATGGGAATTGAATGGGATCCAATATAATGATAAATAAGAAGGATAGAGAAGGTAAAAATAAAATTATCTTTATCCTACCTTTCTCAGATAACTGATCAAATATCAATTTATGATAGGATTGTGGCGGTACAAAAATATGATGAGTTAATATACATGATGATTGTGAATATTCTAGATTTAATTTTTTTTAATATGGATATACATGGTTTGAAACACATATATGTGTCCCACCTATTCCAGAATAATATTTATATGTTCTATATAATGCGATTAGCTCATAATTCACTATTCATTTGGGAAACACTATGATTTATAGTGATTTTAAGAAAAACATCTGGTGGTATGACATGAGGAGGGAGATTGTGGTAATTTTATCTTGATTATTATTATATAAAAAAGTAAAATAATAATGATATAAGTTTAATAGTATTATGTAACGATTTACCATAGAAGTACAAAAATGTCAATACAAAACCATACATTTAATTATTGGAATCCCCAATACCACTAAATGAAATATTGTCATCTTAGTGGTATTCGATCTATAGGGCCTAATATATAAACCTTAAATGATCTTGAGTTTTAGTAATAAATATAATTTTCCATATTGAGGATCATTTCAGAACTATTTTAATAGATAATTTGTTCATAAATCATACAATAAATTTCCAGTTCATACCAATTGGATAAAACTAAAACAATATCTATTTCATCAAAAATATTTACCATTTTAAAAAAAAAAATTATAATTTAGAAAAAATATTAATGACATTCTTCATGAAATCCTATTTTCTCAAACTCATCATTATTCCCAAGGTAAAATATTTTATTACATTGGATGATCATAAAAATATCATTATCGGATAATAAATAATGAATGAAAAATTTAGTCTACAATTACATTAAACCCCTATATTTTTTTCATGATTTTATAACCTTAAAACATTACACATAAACACATCAGTATAACCTTTGAATAACAAGTAAAGTGTAACACTATAAAGAAATCATAAATCATAAATGTAACTTTTGGAATAAATTTCACATCACTCATACATTTACATTATTTATCATGGCAACAAAGGGAGTAACTTTCATGGTTAAATTTCATTTACCCATCACTATATATTCCTATAACATATTAAGAGAATCCCTTTTGATTAAAAATGTCTAATTTCCAAATTAATCATTATGATGTAATAGTGTCAACCACCCTCAATTTATATAGGAACCAGCCTTCCAAATAAATAATTCACCCGAACCATTACTTATGAAAAACATCAATCATTCATAAATGAAAGACATCTTTTTACATCAGATTACAATTTTATATAGTCATACACTCAAAAATAAAATCACATTATTTTAAAATAATATTTTAAATGTAAATGGAACAATGAATAAATTAAAGAGATATAAAATCATGAAAATAGTTTCATT
The DNA here is from genome assembly GCA_963277665.1 of Viscum album. NCBI lineage: Eukaryota > Viridiplantae > Streptophyta > Magnoliopsida > Santalales > Viscaceae > Viscum > Viscum album. The sequence continues at coordinate 1,944,842,345 of OY728121.1, read as the reverse complement.
TTGTATGAGTAAAAAAATCATTCCTTCTGACATTTGGAAAATAGTACAAAGTGTATCTTCAAAAGTACGTGTTAAAATTATTCCCTTCTCTCGGTCTAAATAATAATATACAATAATTATCAGTATGAATAATATATATAGGATAATTATTCACTTTCTTAATATCCTATTAAAATTATATTATACGATTTATATTACTTAGTAGCATGTTATAAAAACTAACGAATTATTTATGTTCATATCGTACATTTTTATGATATTTAGTACTTGAGCCCAAAATGAATTTAATATGACATGAATAGTAAATGAATTCATAATTACATCATATCAAAAATAATATACATTATATACTCATATCTTTTATACTTCAATGATACTTTTATATAAAACCAGTTATGAATGATTGGGAAAAAAAGAAAAACATTATAATCATGTAGATTGTAGGTCTTACATTTCCATGAGTAACATTTAATTCTTTTAAATAATAATAATGTAAATAAGATTTTTTTATTTTTTCATTAATAAATTAAAATAATATATTAAATATCATATTTATAATATCAATTTATTATATATATATATATATATCATCCATGTCATCTAATGATTTAAAATGAATCGTGTAACTTCAAAAAGGAGGTAGTTCACATGTACACATAAAAGACATTATCATCATCATGTGTATGGAAAAGTCAAAAATAAATTATCTTTTATAAATTAAAAATGATAAATATTACAGGAATATCATTTATAAACTTCAATTCCATCATTATAACCAGTCTTGGGAGAATTTGTTGGAAAGTGAGTTATATTGATTCGGAGTGGTAGTATGTCATATGGATGAATGACTAATTATTATACCATTTGATAGAAATGGATATAGAATTAAGTGATTATTTTAAAATAATAACATCATAGTATATTTATGATATTTTATTTAGTATATCATATTAGAGGATGGATATTTGAAGGATGTTAAAGAACAAATAAAACATGAACACTTAATTAAAAACAACACGTCTTCATTGGACATTCTTCTTTGATTAATACATTGTAACCTCTATGGAGTGTGTAATTCTTAAACAAAGACCTATATATTATGAATAGTCATTCTTGGAATGGATTTTTGATGATATTATTTGAATCAAAATGGTCATTATGTGTATCAAAATTAGAATAGCATATTCCCTTTTATAAGAAATGAGAGGGGCAGTCTTGGGATTCATCAATATATTAAATTAATATAAATTAATATTATTTTACAAATGTTTCCAAAGTGATTTATTTTGAGTATGTTATAATAATGAGTTATAAATAATTTCAAAATGAAAATTTTAGTTGTTTTTATTATTTTTTAATCCTTATTTTTTTTAACTATTTTTACTCTTACTATTATATCATGTAATTTTCACATTGAGGGTTACTATAATTATAATAAAATTAAAATATAACACTATATGTGTAATTGAATAAATTCTAGGATGTAACCAAATCATTTTTCCTAATTTCATTTTTTTAATATTTTTATATTTTATAATGAAATATTATATTTTTTAAAATAAGAATTATTGAAATTTTAACAATACTCATTAAATTTATTTTTTAAAATATCATATAAAATTATAAATTTGACCCATTACATCAAAAGCACCCCTAAAATCATAAATCCAACCAAAAATTTAATTTATTACAAGAATTAAATTACGGTATATATATTTTAACATATTTTATAACATTTATTTCATATTTAAATTAATTAGACAATTAATGTATTATCAATACAAAATCATATAATTTAGAAATTTATACCATAAAAATAAAAAATAAAATTTCATGAAAATAATAAAATCAATATATTTAAAAAAATAATATTTATAGTTGAAGATATCACCTATATTAACCCATATAAAAAATAATTCACTTGTTAAAATCAATATTCTGACAAAGTTGACTTTTATTTAAATATAAAATATAATAAGTCATACTACGATTAAAATAGCATCCAAAGCATATAATATCTTCCAAAGGATCTGTTTTGTCGAAAGAAACTCATAAAATGAAAGTAGAAAAGGTATTATTGTAATATTATAATATTTATTATATTATTTGAATACTTAATTACCCAATTTACCAATAACTGGGATAATAATAAATTATTAAATTTAATATTCGTTATGTAGACAAATTAAATATCCATATTTAATAAATTGAAACCCTATAATTAAATTTATAGAAATAATTTTTGAACTTCAGTACATAAAATTTATAGAAATTAATAATTAACTAATCCCATTAAAGGAATGATAAAATGAGATTTAAATGTAAAAATGTTCAAAATATTTCAGTGTATTTATATTGAAATTCATCATGAAATTGATTACAATGACCTAAATGTGGTTTATTGATAAAAATTGGACCTCATTATAGTAAAAAAATCAGAGATATAATTTAACAAAATAAATTATTTAGATTAAAATTCGATTTTCAATTAAAATGCAATATTTTTTCAGTATTCATTACAACATGAAACTTATCAAAATAATATAAAAAATTTACCCAGTGTATATTTTGGTATTTCTATTTCAATGAAGGAATTTATTTTGTTAAATATAATTAATAATGTATTTAAAACATTGATTAAAAAATTACAACATCAAAAGGAAACAAAATAACCTTCATAAAAAATACATTTTTTCATTAAATTAGATTTATTCTTTTATCATGCATATAATATATATTGAATTAATGTAAAAAAATTTGTAAATTATTTTATGATTATTATATCATTTCCATTGTTTCTATATTCTTTCCCCCATTTTGAAATTACATCCTCACAATTTTATTCAATTATTAAATTATTTGTGATATATTTCCCCTATAGAATAATCATATTCCATTGTTTCATATTAAACCATATTGTTATCTAAAAAAACATAAATTGATGAATCATATTATTCAGTTACACATGTTACCTATAAAAATGATCCTGAACCAAATATTCCTCATAAGAATGATTCTCTTCCCACTGAATTACTACTACAGTGAAAAATCTAGATGGATATGACATATACATTCATAAAATTAAAATGGTAATAAAACTGTGTTTCCAGGATAAAATAAGAAGAAAATACATATGGTTGGAAAATAACCCAACATCAAGATTTCATACGCTTAAATTAATCATGGAATCCTATTCCATTACCCACTTATTCACAAGAGACATTTTCATGGATAATATTTTAGAATGACATGGTCACCCATCAAAAAATAAATATCCTTCATTTGGAAATCCACTTGATAGATATACTAGATCTAGGATGTCCACATGGGTTAGTGAATAAATTGAGCTATATCATTTATTCCTCTAAGAATTTTGGACCATTCAACATCCTTTTATTTACTTCATTAAAATATTCTTTAGTTTGACATATCAATCCATAAAATTCCTCAAATTGTTACATCATTAGACTAGAATGAAAACTAATATTATATAAAAAAATCAACCAAACAGAGATGTTTATGACAAAATCACTAGTAATCCATTAATAATGAATAGATAAAATACTAAATGTACTTATTTTTACTCTTAAATTTCCATTTAATTTAGTATAAAAACATATTTTGAAGTTTAATTGAGTAACCAATGACACTTAAATAACATTCCAAATGTTCAAAGTTGACATGGGATCAAGATTGGATATGATGGAGAGAGTAACTCCATATAACCTAACTATTTCGTTAAGATACATTGTAACCTCAATAAGTATTTAGTAATCGTACCATGACATCTATTGATATATTGTCTAATTTCCAATTTATTACTAATGATGACAAATGCATCCCCTTCAGAAACATACGTTCAATATTAACATGATGACAAGTAAAATATTTCATAGTATGTTTAGATAGAACTATTTTCGTTCCATACTACAAGGAACAATCTTAATGGACTTTATAAAACTTAGTGATTTTATGATCTACTAAAAAATATAGATCTATGATCTTCACATATTTAGTCTTTCTTGAAATATAAATCACAAGGTACACATAATCTATTCCCAAAAATTTAAACACAATCTTTATCAATGGTAAATTTAGGAAAATTACCCTTTTGAGCCAATTTAATCTTTTCTACCACTCACGGACTACTTTCTACACTATTAATTCTATATGACATAGAAGATTACACTAACACCTAAAACGAAGCCTAATAATTTCCTAAAACAACAAATTCTAAACAAATATTCCTCAATCCATTAATAAAAGGGTCCGATTCCATATATATCATTATTAATATATCATTAATTTTTTTAATCAATTCATCATCCACTTTATTTTCTTTTCGTGGATAGTAACTAGATGAGCAATGAAAATCTTTCATTAGTTCCAACATTTCTCTGTCTCATAAACAATTCCTTCAGAGTGAATATGTACACCAACATTTATGATCAGTAAATATTTGACATTTTACTCCTTAAAAATTATTCTTAAAAATTTATAATTAGAATTTGATAACAAATAATTCAAAATCCATAGTATGGTAAATAAACTCAAGAGGTTTTAATTGATATGATGTATAAGAAATTACCAAAACATTCTTCCTTCGGAGAAAACCAATTCATTTCAATGAATCATCGATGTAGATAAAAAATTCAGAAATTAATGAAGGCATTGACAAATTTAGATCATTCACTAATATTCTTTTCAATTATGAATGAAATAATCTTATTTTTATTTCGAATAGATATTGGAACCATTTTAGGTAAACATGTTCTTTGAGATAGATAGCTATGAAATGTTTTAAAAAAACCTCCAATAATAGCATGCTAAAGTATAAATACTTCGAATCACCATTATATTGGTGGTTATATTACATTATTCTTCATCTATTATTTTATCAAGATCAATTATTATTCATTATTTTGATATAATGTTCCATGAATGAAATTTATTATATCCAAAATTCACAAATTCTAAATTACCCATAAAGTTTCATTTCATGTAATGATTTTCAAAACAACTCTTATATTTCATTCATTCTCCACATTTAGTTTACATAATAACATTTTTTTCTATAAATACAAACCCAAACATATCTAGGTACTCATGAAAAATTAATCTTATAATATCAATGAATGTAACAGGTGAATTAGTTTACACAAAGGACATAACTAAAATTCACAATGCCCATATCTAATCTATAATACAATCATCAAACACCGTACTTCATTTAATTTAAAAAAATGGTACATCGACCTCATATAAACCTTTGACAAATATTTTTCTCCAGTGATATGATAAAAAATAGTCGATGAAGAAAAATGTATACATTTTTTTATATGGATGTTATTCCACGATCTATAATATATGAAAATTCTCACTCAACTATAAATATTTTAATGAAGTGGTAATGAGAACCACATAGTGATGTTCTTGGTAGAATGAAATATTTATCTAATAACTATCAAAAAATATTTTTTAAATATAAATGTTCCACTTTATCAACATGATATGGGGGTTTTGAAATTTTCATAGCATCGAGAACTATGTCAATATTAATTTTAACATTCTACTCATGTATAACAAAAAGAAAATCATCCGAAAACATATCCCTATATTCTTTTACCACCAACACATCGTTAATATAATCATTTTATTAGTGTTATGTGTATGATAAAATTCATTTCCATATTTTTCCATTTCCCTACATCATAATATGTTATCAATGGTATGGGGTTATTCATGAACAAAAACTGAAATTCATTATAAAAAGGAACTTCTTTATTTATACCGTCTATCTTAAAATATTAAATATTAAGTTAATACATACATATAATAAAATAAAACTCTACCAGAGGAAAGACATCAAGACTAGTAGATAAATTAATTCCAATGAAAAATATAGTAAGGATAATGTAATTATTTCCTTTGTTGTTCCCCCAAGGTGATTTAAATATAAATTCGGCTTCATTTATTTAGTTGTAATTTTTGATTTACAAAAACATTCCCTAGAAAAGAATGACTTTGTAGACCCCAAATCAAAAAACACATTAGAATGATTTTAATAAAAAAATCACCTAAACACATTTGTTTAATGTCCCATCATCTTCTGAAGTAGTTAAATAGAATTTCCCTACACTTTTTTGATTATATTTTAGATGCTTTAAATTATTCAGTTCCACATTAGACACTGATATTCATAATGACCCATCATATTTGATTTAAAACATATTATTAAATTTAATTAAGATTTTTATCACAACTTCCAAGATAATTTAAATTGAAATTAAATCCTTATAAACTATTTTACCACATTGTAAGCATTTATATAAATTTAAAAAGGAATTTCTAATTTTCTGTTTGACAACAATTATCTTAAACAGCAAACATGTTTTTATTACCATCATATTTATTTGATGAATTATTCTCATTAAAATACCATTTCAACTTATTTTTCACAGGTTTCAAAGCATTCATGATCATCAGAAAACGCCATTTCCACCATCTCCACACATTCATAATGTTTTTCTTAAATTTTTAATTAATGAGAAGTCATTTCCCTTTGATATTTTTTCATTAATCATGATTGAAAATGATTGGTATTATGATTAGGATCCTAGATGATATTTTCTAGTAGGTTTAATTATTATTCATACCCAACTAGTAAATACTCCTCCTATTTTAATTCTTGAAATTGTTTTCCTATCTTCTGTCGAAACCCCTTTGGAAAATATTTCTCATGATAAATAATTTCTAATTTATCTCATTCAACTGCATATATATCCTCACTGTCCCCAAAATTATTAACCATTAACCACTACTAGTTATCTTAACCTTTATATAGGTAAGTAGAAAGAAAAGGATTTTTATTTTCTAAAAAACTCAGGAAATAGAATATATTTTCTATGTATTTATTCCTCCCTTAACTACCATGGGGAGAATATACACTAAAAATAAGAAAATGGTTCCTTATAAAATGGACCAATAATGAAATATTACACATAATTTACTATTAATGATACCATTCATGGATGAAACCACCATTAATCACCTATATCAACCCATACATCACACCGAAAAACTATTCAGTTATGATTTCTACCGTCTAAGGATACAGATCGAGAAGGTTTCTTTCTTCTTTAAGCCTTCCCACTGCATCTTCCCTATTTTCTCTGCGGAGAAAAATATAAAAATATATATATTAGATGCAGAAACATGGTAATATTAAAATTTAATATTGTTTAAATTAATTAAAAAATAATTTATTAATATTATATTAAATATATCCTAAACTATATACTTATCTTAGCTGATATTTGATTTTAACTATAGGGAATGCTCATTAAAAATTACATGGTCATTAGTTTTAGTCACGATTTTACTTTTTTACAAATTATAGAACATTTAAGTTATTTAATTTTATATAATTAGGTTATAAATCTTCTATAACATTTCACATTAATTCAAAGTGGATCTATATAAAATAGTAATAATTTCTTAAAAAATTTAATTTTTTTTAAAGAAAACACGATTTCTTTCTTCATGAGAAATCATCATATCATTCATTTCAAAGTCATTATTTCTCTTACCCAACCTTATACAGAGTGACAATTATTTTCATACATGACATTTTCCCAAATTTCCCTAAAAGGGATATAAAATAACGAAATAAAATATTAGTCAATGATTTCATTAAACCCATAAAATCAAGTTCACAATAAAATTGTTTTCAAAATTAAATCATAAGATATTTCTCGTAACTCATTAAATATTATAATTCTTTTAGAAATCAATCTTAAATAGAAATCAAGAATATAAATTATGGAAAAAAATCAATATCACGTTTATATTTACTATATCAATCACATCTATATAGTGGGTAACCATTATGGTTACATTTTTAATACCCATCCCATTATATTCCATTAATCTATTACGAGAAACTATATAGATAAACACTATCTCATTTCTAAATTCATTGGACTGGTATAATGGAATATCAAATCCCTGTTTTATCATAAAACCACCTATAATCACACAAAATTCCCATGATCCATAACATAATATATACATATAAATAATTAACAAATGATGAATAAATTTTGAAATGAAATTACATTTTTACTAATCTGCACGCTAAAAAATGAACAACAAATTATTTGAAAATAAAATTGTAAAATTGTAAAGAATGAATAAAAAAAGAGAAAAAAATGAATGAAATATATTCATTATATATAAGTTTAAATATCATTCCATTTTACATTTCTAAAATAGTTGAATTATTAAATTTAATAGTGGTTTTTAAAAGAAGGCCCCTTAAATTTAGACTAACTCATCACATACAATAATAATCTTTCTAAATAATAAAAATAGGTTAATTATTTACATTCTTTTAAACCGTTTTACTGTTTATTATTATTTTTATAATACCGATAATCATTTTATAACAATTACATAATAATTTAGTTTTATTTACCATGTTTAGTTGATATTAGGTACAATAGTCCAAAATAAATTTGATATGATGTAAAAATCAATATAGTATTAATTTCATCTACTCTACAATAATATTAATTATATAATAAAAAAAATATCATAAATAATTCTTTTATGTTTATCAATTTATCTATGTTAAATAAAAATGAACAACTATATAATCAGGGAAAAGGTAGGCCTACATATGCATGACTAACATTTCAATTTTTCAATGATCATTATAGAAAAAAGTTAATTATTATTTTTTCTTTTCATAATGATCGTAATATAATAAATTTATCATTAATCATGTATATATATATATGTCATCCATGTTATGTGTTTATGAAAAGAGAATCACATCACTTCGTGGCAGTGGTAGTTCAATGTACCCAGGAAATGTTATAATTTTTATGTGTATGAAAATGTATAAACATAAATGATAGATTGTTTTATAATAATGATAAATATTTCACTAATATAATATAAAATATTAACCACATATTAATAAATATTTTTGGGATACGTCGATGGAAAATGAATTATATTGGTTCATGAGGTGGTGATCGGCCGTAAGAATGAACGATTAATCATTCTCCCATTTATGGGAAAAGTGGTGGACTTTGGTGATGAAATTATAATAATATAATATAATTTTATTTATTATACAATAAAAATTATTTTATCATTATGGAATATGATTTTAATGATGTGTATGAATAATGTAAATAAGAACATATAATAAAAAATGATAACACTTCTTTGAATAATCTCATTTGATTATTACCATAACACTACTAATGAGGGTGTTAATCAAAATAATAATAATCTTGGTTGTGAGGAGGTATTCAAGGAATATTTTGATGAGATATTGGATGAAACAAAATGTGTTTGACGTGTGATTAAATTATAATAATTAGATCTGTGGTTAAGAAGAATGAGAGGGTATGGCAGCCACCATCGAGACCAGGAACCATGCTGCTTTGTACAGGGAAATGCTAGCCGATCAGCAATGCATGGTGGGGAGCTAAGGTGATCAATGATGCAAGACACTAGGGAGGGGTAGTTCTAGTGGGTTTGGCCTACGGGTCATGTAATGGTCATGGTATCCCACTAGGCCTTCAGGTCATGTATTGCGGGTCATGTCGGGACTTGTGCCTTGGGCATACGGGTCATGTACTGGTTCCCATTAAACCCCTAAAAGGGGGATTATCTTTAATATAATAAAAAAATGCCTTTAGGGCATTCGTAGTTATAGCCGTTGTTAGGAAATGGGAGGAGTCACTATGGGGATTCATCAAAATATTTAATTAGTATAAATTAATAACATTTTATAAATTGGTGAAAACTGATTTATTTCAAATTTATGTTGATATTGGGTGAAATCCATTCATTAATGAAAAATTAGGCATGTTTTGGTTATTCTTAATCCATATTTTTTTGTTCTAACCATTTTAACTATAACCATGATATAATATAATTTACACTATGATGGTCATTATAATAACTGTTAAATAAAAAATGACAACTAAATGGGTCATTTAATAAATTTTAATAATTCTATCAACCATTTGGTCAAAATCCATATTTTTGGATAATTTATATCATTTAATAAAATTTTATTATTTTTAAAATATCAATAATGTCAATTTTGACACTATTCATCATATGACTTTTTAAAAATATCATAAAAATAATAAATACTCAAAAAAATATAATAAATCATTACTAAAATGTAACAATCATCTGAAAAATTATATTATGGCATTTATTACATTGAATAAAATTTATTTTTATAATTTTACAAAAATGTATTTGATATTTTAATTAATTAGAAAATTAGTTCATCATTATTGTGAAATACATTAATTTAATTATTTCATCCAAAATAAAAAAAAATGAAATATACAAAACTTTTATCATTCATAAAGATATTTATAATAGAATATATCCACTATATTAATCAATATAAAAATTATTCTAGTTCTTAATGACTAATATGTGTCAAAATTGTCTTTCCATTTATAATTAAATTATAAATGTCGGTCTCTCATAAAAGTGGCTTAAAGAGGTTTAAATTTATTATCAAGGATTATTTACGTCAACAAACAACATAAAATTTTAATTAGGAAAAGTTTTGGGTAATTTTATAATATTTACAATCTTTTTTATTTTCTAAATTACTCGATTTACCTTTATTAAATTTAATTCAAAAATTAATAATGATAAAATTTATAATGTATGATAGTAAATTATTTTTATTTATATAATATAAACCATTTTATTATAATTATATAATAAATTATTCAAATTTTAATTATCATAATTTTCAAATATTAATTAATAATTAATCATGTTGCGGGAATAATAAAAAATGTTCCAAAGTAAAAAAAAACAAAATACTGAATTGTTATTATTTACAAATTCAATGTGAAATTTATTTTATGGATGTAAATTAGATTAAAATGATTAAAAAATTATATAATTATTCATTAAAACCTTTCAAAAATATAATTTGAGCCTATAAATTATATATTCTAAAAATCAATTCTCAATTAAAATAAAAATATTTTCGCTATTCATCAAAACATTAAACATATCAGAAAAATACCAAAAATTCAAATAATATAAATTTTGATATTTTTATTTAAAAGATAAAATTTATTTTGGAAAAAATAAATTATAAAAATAACAATAACAAGATTTTATAAAATTGTTTCATTAAAATGAATCAAAACTGCAATTTGTTGAATAATAAATCTTTTATTTGTAAAACTCGATTAATTATTATATTATGAATATAAATCTATTGGATGAATGTAAATCATTTTATAAATGGGTTCAAGATTGTTCTATGATTTCCTTTGTTGTTACAAGATCTCTTTTCCATTAAAAACATCTCATAACTACCATGGATGATTTATCTCTTGACCTTTTCACCATGATATAAATAAAGAATGTGGTAAAAATGCACATACTAACACTCTATTTTTATTATTATTATGATATATGGTTTTCATTTAGATTTTGGAGAATATTTCTCCAATATTTTCATTCAAAATTGATATTCAGCATTTATTATCACCCTTTCATTTATGTTTAATCTTAAAGGTCCTCTCAAACTATGGACGACATACTAAGATCATATAAAATGGATTTCCATATATGTTGGCATGAAAAAAATCCCCTAGTGTAGTTTTCAAATAATATAAATTTATATTACAGAATTAAAATACTACCTTGTGAGGATCTCTATAGAAATATGGTTTCTACTCTTAAATAAAATGAATACTTTATAGTCCAGATTACGTTGGAACCTAATCTTATCTAAGTGTATGAAAACAAGGTTCAAACAAGTCATCGGCCTTTTAAATCCAAACAATATTGATAAAAAAATGAAAATATTTTACAGGTCCTATATTTTATGGTTAAAGAGATTGTGTTCCTTCATATATCTCTATGGAATAATTTCATTATTTTTTGAATAAGTGTAATATTATTCCTTGTTAGATATTCTCATTTTCAATCTTTAATGGCATTGAGGGGTTCCTTATAGACTATAGAACCAACTAAACCTCTCTCTATTACATGATGAGTTCAAATACATAATAAGATCTTCAGTATTCCCATGTAATGGGAAACCTTTTTTCTCATATTCACCCATGATATAATCTCCTATGTATACCTGTTACGTCACATAACTTATCCTCTAATTTTCTGTGCCAAAATTATTTTTAGTTAATAGACATAACAAATGCACGTAATGTGAATTCACCGTACAATAAAAATCATTCATTTATTGGGGATTTAAAAGTTTTTCATGCATATAATCATTATTATTGGGGTATAAATTAATGATAGAAATACTTTTTATGTATCGTCAATGGGGAATGCATATGAATATACATGATATAAATTTTGGTGGTGGGACCATAATTATAAAGCACTCTAATAAATTTTTAACTGATTTAAACTCAGGATATTATAAATTTGGGTAATAATATGTTATCAAATCAACCAATTTTATGTTAACTTAGTGTTTTGACATGACATATGTTTATGATGTCATGTTTTATGTTGTTTCAATATTTCCATGACGACTTTATGATATCATTATATATCATGACTCATTCTTCAAGATTATGTTTTCCATCATTCTTATGGTTTCTTGATATGCCTCTAATATCACATGAACTACATTAACATTTTCAATGATTTGTTTACTCCCTATGTAGGATTTTATATCTCTCCTTTTTGTATACATTCCCAGGTTATCCCATGCATTTTAATAAGAGTCAATAGAATTTACATTTATGTCATGGAAATTTTTATTATTCCATTTTATTTTATTTTCATATTATAGGTCATGTATGCAATTTCAATATGTTACTTCAAAACATGATCTTATAGGGATATATTAATTATCAAATTTTTAATAAATAATGAATTAATGTATAATAAAATTTTGGTTTTCATAGACTATAATTACTAGAGTTCTGCATTCCATTATTATGAAAGATATTTATAAATACCTTGAAATTATTTGAAATGTTATGATAAACATAGATATGATTTGAGCCTATGTCATTTGTTAGATTCCACTATTTGATAATTGTTTTATTTATTTTATATTAATCTTTGTATTAATTTTTAGATTAATTGTCAAGTGTTTTCAGTTATTTTTCATAACATTTTTAGTATTCTTTTTTTCATGTGATAACATAAAATATAATGAAAAAATATTGACAATTTTAGAGAACCCTTATTTTCATTCCCTACCCCAATACAAGAAGATGAAATCCATTATGAGCTTGTGGTTGTATAATGTTAACAATATCCAGGTTGTATTTTTATGTTTTCAGACATAATATGATATTCATGTATGTATCTATTTTACCCTGAATACTAATCTATAAGGACCTTGAGAATGGGATCTCATGTACATTTATCCAATGACATGATGTAACCACTTTCTTTGGGATTATAATTTTTGGGTCTTTATATTTTCCCTATTATATGGATAATAATTTGATCCAGCTCATATGGATTACAATATGAATTAGGGTATATTTTATAGGCCACCTAAATTACTATATATTCCATTTTTTATTAGGAAATACCATTAAGCTATTCTTCATATAAAGATATTTCATATATAATAATACAGATGAGGGTTCATTAAATCTGGTGATACCCAATTCTCATCAATGTAATTTTGGAAAGCCTGATCAATAACCAAAATGACTTAAAATGTGTCTGAAATCCATCTCTTAATTAGATATAAAAATAATTTCTATTTCTGTAGTCTTGATCGTGTAGTTTTTTTTTCATATGTTCATATACGAATAACCACATAATCTCAAGATGACTATGATAACAAAGGAGGAATCCATGAAAGATCATCTATATTGATGTCTATATTTTAAAATTTTGAGATATATGATTCAAGGTCATCTCATAAATAATTATATTATATAGAAAATGATATATGAGGTTGCTATATTTTTTAAAATGTAAATATAAATGATACCTGAACACAAATCACTCTCATTACAATGAAGGGAAACATGTCTTATGATCCATAACATAGGAATTTAATTATCTATTAATTTAATTCAACATGGATAATACAAAAATCTTTATATAATGGATATCTACAATATATACATGTACGTTAATATGATGTTGTTATTATTTTATTTTTAATCATTGTGTGTTGGTACATTTAAATGAATTAAGATTATACATATAATTTAACATACTATTTAATATTGGGGAATTAGTGTTAATTATTTTTAATAGATAAAAAGAATTCATTGATGTCAATTTAATTAAATATATTAGTGGAGAATTTATATGAAGACAAATGTTTGAGAATGTTCATTTCATAGTGAAGAAGGATTTTCAAAATAATTTTCTGTTCGATTCCTATAAGAATGATCAGAACGTTTTATTCTTCATATTGAATTATATGACATTAAATTTTTTCTTGAATTTTATTACCAATTTTTATTCATTTACACTTTTTGTGTTGATACCCATAGATGGAATAGGTATCATGGCTACTTTTCTACTTTTCCACTCAAACCATCCTATTTGGGGGGGGGACTCACTTGACCCATTCAGATCAATGAATATACAATTTCCCTACTATCAAATATGGTACCCAAGTTCCCTACTTATTCTATATTTATGTTCACAGTAATGTTTAGTCACATGAAGAGAGGGTTATTTTGATTCTGGTTTCTTCTATTTAATTCCAAATAACATCTTCGATGATTTATCACACAAATGTGAATTAATAAATAATGAATCAAACCATAGAATATTCTATTGTAAAAAAATATCTTCACTTCATGGAATTTCATTTAATGGTGATATAAAGGATTTTGGCCTCATGATTATTTTGATCTGGTTCTTTACAAAAATGATATTATCTTAAACTGGATAAATTTCCCACATGTTCTATTAGGTATTTTGTTCCCTCTCTTGTTATTGAAATTTGATCATAACCTAAAACATGATCCTCCAATCATAATGATATATATCTCCCTCCTTGAAATTCCCCTCCAATTTTATAATGCGATGATTCACTGTTTTATGAATTGTATGATGGGATGATTCCATTTCATTAATCACTATACCAACATCTCCTACCATATAGTCTCTTCTTGTATTTTCAATTAATTCATTATCTCTTGAAATCCAATGTATTCTATCTGCATTGAGGATGATGGGGATATTCATAGAATGCAATATTTTTTCTAGAAATCATGGGTGTCATTCTAATCATCTTTTAGACATCATATCCATATTGTTTCATATGAATTTATCGAACAATAAGGATAAAAATGGTCATATTATCTCGAAGTGAAGGCTGGGTGTATTTAGTGAATAGAAAGATTCCTAGAAGGATGACACCAAATTCTAATATGAGCAATCTCTTTAAAGGTTTGGAATTTAATGTCCCTAGGCAGGATTAGTTGGGACATAGTTTTGATAGGGAATTGTATCAATGTTATTAGTAATTAGGATGAAAATTTAGGATTTTCAAGGATTATATATTGTTGATTCATGTGATGATATATCCATTCAGTTCTCTATGGATAGTGAATATATAATTCAAGGTAGAGTATTTCAGTTCCCATGGTTGAATAAGTGGTAGAATAGAAATCGGATTCCAAGAAGCTTCAATGTTTTAAGTAATAAACATAAAGTGTATAAGGATTATTCCAAATTTCTTTATAACATGGATACAAAATATCCTATAATTATTAAGGATAATGACAAAAAATAAAAATACATTTCATATTTATATGTGAGTCAGAAATTTTACATATTAATAGTTAAAAAAAATAGACGATGGTGATGATTTTATGAAATAATTTAATGATGAAGAAAATATGGAAACAATATATCGTGTTTAGGGATGATCCATGTTTTTAGAATATTCTAATAGGTATTTTATAACCCAAATTGATGATTTCACTAAGAATTTATTGGTGTTATAGAGATGGGTGGTTTTTGAAGAGATGAAGTTGGTGGTAAGGAAATAGACAATACAAAAATAAAAATGTATATAGCTGACAATATACTATAAAATATAAATACTATTTGAGGAATTCAAGACTCATTCTTTATAGGACAACCATAATATGAATTATAGGAGTATAATTTCTATTAATACTTATGAGGAGATAAATATTTAGATCTATAAAATGTTATCATTTAATGAAAAGTATTCGATGAATAGAAGATCTCCCTAGGGAAGTATATTCATACATGGAACAATATGGCCTATAATATTAAATATCTAATAAAGGATGACCTATATACAAATTAAATTATAATTAACAAGAGTTTATATGATGATACTTCATCTAATAATCTTAAACATACCGTGAATTATTTGGTGATCTATTATGCTATTTCTTGATCCCATGGAATGCTGTTTTGAGATTTTCACATTTTCATAGAAAGTTATCTTAAAATAAAAATTTAATAACTGAGTTCATTGAAGGTCAATAAAACATTTTAAATGTAATATGGATGAAATATTTATTATTTATAAATCTGAAATATGTATTTATTAAATGAAAATTGAATTAGGATTTGGAGTTCTGTGGATATATTCTTAATATCCATATGATGATAGAGTACACATAAGAATAATTCCTTGGTCGTTGGAATAAGAAACATTTATTAATTATAAGTATATTGATTCTCATTGATGTAAATATCAATATTATATTTTCCAGTTTGACGTATTTTATGATAATTGATGAATTTTAGGAAAAAAATTCTTATTAATGAATCATAAAAAATGTAATTGTACATATTTAGGATGAACATACAAAAATGGTCATGACTACTCCCATGGATAATGACCAAGTGTTTGTGGAGTCACCCTATATGAATTAGGATAGACAGAACAACTATGGTGGTGTTTTTTGTTCATCATGGGTAAAAGGGGGAGTTGCAATTCCAAGAGACAAATGATGGAGGAACACATGAATGGTGACAAAATCCATTGTAAATATGTAGGGTTGTAGAACTAAATGATATATAACTCACTTATAGTTTGATTTCCATGGTGTAAAATTTCTATTTCGTGCAATAATACTGAATCTAGATAACCATGCTCAGGGTACATGACATATAGAGTCAAAATGTAATGATGAATTACAATAGGCTATAGTTCATGAAATGTTGACATGAAATCGTTTCCAATAACTTTAGAAATTTTGGATCAAAATTTTCTACAATAATACCTATCACAAACCATGTTTTCTACATTATTACCAGTTTGAGTATATCTCTGGATCTGACTAATGAAAAAAATCTAGGGTTGTTTTTCATGACCTCTAAAATAATTTTTTTTAATCCTCAATGGTATCTAGAAGATAAAATATATTAAATGGAATTGAGTACATCACATTTATTTAAAGGTGGAAAAAATAAATTTATGATTTTTAAATTCAAATTAAATTCTATCTTAACAATGGATTTTCTGAAAAATATATTATAAATAAAAAATATAAAAAATGAAAAGCAAATATATAAGAATATATTATTTTAAACTGATATACATAGGAAATATTAATTACATTCAATAAATGAGGTATTTGAACAGTAATTATCCAAGAAACAAGGTGATCAATGTAATCATCAGTTAATGATATTATAATTCATGATGTTAGTAAAGAAGTGAGATCTAAAAAACAACTCAGTATGAAAAAATTATTGTGTTTAAAGTGAGAGAAAAAGGACTATTAATCAATATATGAACTAATATTTAGGAAAATTGGAAATAATATATCTGTTTTGAAATTATTATTAAAAAAGTAATAAAAGAAGAATAAATAGAACAATAATAATAATTAATTCCTGTATCTAATAAATAATCATATGACTCATAATTTAATCATGTGAATTAGAGGGAAAATTTTTTGGTATATTTTTAGTTGTATATATGTTAATAATTACTTGAATACAATTTTAAGGGGAATGAATTGAATAAAATAAATACATTTAAGGAATCACATCATTATCCTGAATATTTATATAATAATAATAAGATAGTTTAGTGTTATATATTATTAAATAGTTATAAGGAGTGGGATACACAAAATTTGTAAGATGAATGAATCCAAGTAAAATAAGAGTCACACTAATAAACAATAAAAAGACTATAGTATAAATAATGTATAGTGAATCTAGTGGGTTTTCTGATATTATAATAATCTAGTTCTCATAAACGATGATACATTTATTTTGAATGGTATACTATAGAAATCAGTGTCTCACTTGTGTGTTTTCATTTCTTTTAGTGTTTCTTGAATGAAAAAACAAAATTTTAAAACAGGGGTAATAAGGGAATCCTAATCTAATAGTGAAAGAGTTAAATTTGATTACGAGGAATTTAAAAACCGCTAATATAGAAATGTACTCAATTTCACCCCTTCCCTCCTCTTATGGTATAACATATCGCAAACTGGTCAACAACACATGGAATCCAAGGGGTGGTTCAAATATTCTTGATTTTATGATGGTATTAGAGAAACATTTAAAGAATTGATTTGATTATAATTATGAAATTATTAAAATTGAATATTTTGAGACTATATCATATAATTATTATGATTAGTGGGCCTATAAAATTTCCATCTACATATGAATTGAATTTAGTTACATGTGGGACTTTACTAAATAAAAATACTGAAATTTAACAATACAATGATGGGGACATCCCTCTTGAGTATGAAAGATGTTTCTCTATGTTAGAATTGAACAGAAAATGATCTGGTGTGGATGAAAATAAATATGATTTTCAATGAACTACCAGGGTCATGGGTGGCCCATCAACCTTAATTGATTCAAGGCGCACATGCCATAAATATGTATGTATAAAATCATGTTTGAACTATCCTAATGTTGATTCCAGTTGAATTATAAGTGATTATATATCAGATTAATTTACTATTCATACATTAAAAGATATATTGTTATACAATCAAATATTAGATTTGATTTTCATTATGAATGAACACTATGTTTTATATCATACACCACAGAGAACTCTAAGAATACTATAATTATGAAATAAAATTTGTTAAATATAACTATAATAACCTTTCTAATTGGATTGAATGTATGAATATAAAACATAAATTATGGAAAAATGTAAATAAATAATGTCATTAATTCAAAAAATTAATTTAATCAAATAATATTACTTTATATAATTTTTTATATGATAAAGAATTAGATTTATTTGATTTTTTCACTTTAAATTGAAATTTATTTTTAAAAAGTTTGTTTTTTAATATGCATTGTCTATTATAATTAGAATATAACATATCGATAAATAGTATTCAAAAAATTACTTTTTTATTTTGAAATTAGTATTTCAAAATAACCTTTGATTTTTTTCATTTTTCTAAAGATTATTTTTTTCCACAAATGGTGGAAAATACTAATATTTATAAATATATAATTCACATCATTATATCATGTAATTTAAAACCCACATTAAATTTATTATTCAAAATTAAATTAAAATAAGTTCCATTTTACAGAATATTATCTAAAAAATTATATAGTAATCATCATTATAATTTATATTTTTATGTGTTTATTTTTATGCTTAAAAAACAATTTCAAGGAAATAGTTTTTTTGGAACATAAAATTTTTATATATTAAATAATTAAAATAATATCTAATTTTAATGTTACTAGTACCATTTATCTAATAATTTTTTGTATATGAAAACTGAAATTCAAATGTTGATGATTACTACTCATTGAGTAATTTTAATTTTATATTTTTCTTGGAGAATGTTATTTACTAATAAGATATATTTTTCCATTTTAGTGTGAGGGGTTAATTTAAAATTAATTTCTTCTAATTATTGAAATTAAATTTGATGAAATTACATTAATATATATAATTATGAATTTTTATTTTTTTATTGGATTCATTTTATTTTAATTCTTGGTCAATAATAATCTTGAAAATATTTTTCACCAGAGTAATAATAATAAGAGAAATTATAGTAAAAAATAATATCAACTGGATTGAAAAGTATACATATCATTTAAATTTATTTGATTAGATTTGATTAGTAAAACATATTCATATTAAAATTTAATATAGGAACTTCTGAATCCATTATTATTTCATAAAGACATATATATTTGTTTAGGTGATTGAAAAAAATATAACTATCTTGTTTTTAATTTATCAAATATTTTAAAATATGGTTAAAAATGTTATTAATGAATAAAATAATACTTTGATAATAATGAATTTATTTTTATTATGCATATATGTTTTAAATTTTAGTGATTTTATAATTTCCATAAATTATTTTACAACACAAACATGGATCTTGTACAATAATTATAAAAATCAAATAAAAGTATTAAAAACCCAAAAAAATATCTATTTGATAAATTATGGTGTCACAGAACTTTTATGTTATATAATAATGTATTATTTATATTTAGTGGCCTTATAATTATTTTACATTGCTATCCTGAAAATGTTTATGTCTTATTAAAAGAATAGTTCTAGAAATGACCTTAATGAAATTTTACAAAAAAAAATTATTGGATATTTTTAAAATCAGAAAAATATTTAATGTGTACATATTGGTTGAGATTGGGTTTTAAATATTATAAATTGGTTATTTCTACACTTATTTATATATTAGAAGTAAATTTATAACCCTTCATTATTTAGATTTTGTTTATAGTGGCACATTTATATAATGGCTATTGATGGTGTTATTAAAAATTATAATGTTACAAATGATTTATAATCAAGTATAAATTTTATTTTATGATTAAATTAAGGCCATATCTGACTTATACGGAAATAAGTTTCATTTTGGATCAATTTTTCATTATTTAGACACATATTTTATATTAATGACTTATCTTTTTCCAAAGGTTCAATTCACATAAAATATAACAGGACACCCCATAATTTATTTTCATCACACCAAAACAGGCCACATTTCTCTTCCAACCCCTTTAAAAAGATCTTCACATATCTCCCGACTGTAGTATATATGTACTAATTTTCTCAATGATGGTCATTATGATCCTTTAGAAGGGATCCAATTGAGATTTAAATTATGTAATATCCATTAAAATCTAATAATACTAGTATATATGATATAATTACGATATTTTATTTATGTAAAAATATTTATACATTTCCATCTTCATCTAGGGGAAACTAGACCAGCTATCAGAAGTGAGGTGTAAAACCACCCAATGAACCTATGAATTTTTCTATATTATATCCTCACATGGATAGAAATAATAATGGAACTAATTGATATATATGAAAAATGTGAAATTATTATTATTGAATAAATATAATACATAAAATATCCCTTTACTCTTCCAACCATTATGAAATTATAATAACAGACATGAATTTGTGTGGAATACCACCTCCATAGAATGATCTGGTTCAATTTTTAATATCAATTTTTATGTTATATTATAAATTAAAATATATTTATATATTTATATATAATTAATAAATATTTTTTTATTTAAATAAACAAAATTTATATATAAAATAAAAATTATCAATTCATAAGAACCAGAACCACAAAAACAAAACATATAAGAAAAAGAAGCAATTAACTCACTGAAAAATGAAAATTTTGAATTTTGGTAATGAATGGTTGATAAAATGTTATATGTGGATCAAAAAATTTATTATATATTTGTATATATCTTTAATAAATGTATAATAAATATTAAATTATTTTACATGAAGTTAAGGAACATTCAACAAAGTGGATGCATCAAGAAAGGGGTTTCATGTCACAATTTTTATTCATTTAATTACACCACTTATTCAATATTTATTTTATTTTAAGATTAAATTAGATACTATCATTTATTATTTAATGTTCCATATCCACTTATTTTATGCAGATTTACACTTGTTACACCCAATCACATCATAGAATATTTTCCATCAAACGATATGATCTTTATATGAGTCCTCATCTCAATTCTTACTCTATTGAAACATATTTTTCATTATAATCATATATTAATTTATTTTTACTATATATTTGAAATTTTATATACTAGTATGGAATATGAATTTAATCGTGGTGAGGAAATTTTCAATTTATGTGTACCCTATAATTGGTTAAATATTAAAAAACGAAAAAATACACTACTAGAAATACAGTCTTTCCCAATAGTTCTAAACCGATGGGAAAGGCTATAGAACCGTTGGTATATGGTATACCAATGGTTCTTCAAACCGTAGGGAAGTAAGCCATTGGGAAAGACTTTCTGAATGGTTTACAGTGAACCTTTGGGATAGGGTTGGGAAAGTCCATGCACACTCCCCTTTCACTATAGTTTCTAAACTGTTGGGAAAGGTTTTTTACCAATATTTCATATAACCGATGGTAAAAAACTCAGTGATGCAATGACAACAGTTTGAAACCATTGGCATAGCCTATGTTGTGCCAATTGCAAAGCAGCCTGCAATTTTCACAGTAGCTCTTCTATTTTCCCATAAGGTCTTATTTTGTGCATTCCCTCTCATTTTCAATCCAATTATTGTACCTGCAATAAACTAACACATACTTATAAAACTATTGTACCTGAAATAACAAACTAACACATACATATAGAGAACCAATTCATATAGATTTAACATATAATTCATTCTATAACTAGATACATCCATATTTAAAATATAATTCATAACTTAATTATAAACATACATATTTCATTTAGAATTCAATTTAAAATTTTGATGACAATTATATATGGAATATGGAATTCAATTCATAATATGATCGGTTTTTCATATCCCATATATTTTTACCTGAAATGATGTCCATTTTAATCAAAATACATACAGTTGGAGTACTTCCGGCCACACCGTTCCTCAGATTAAGGTGAGGTTAACTCGTACATGTCAATAATGATCCATCGATCATTGTCCTAATGTATCAACATATTATGAAAGTGCTTTTTTAGTTTTCTGTATGCCAGTTGATGTTTTTCACCAAACATGACGTCCTTTTGAAATAAAAGACAGACACTTTGAGTGGTGTCGGCCACACCACATCTCAGATTGAGGCAGGGTTGAGTCGTACACGTCAGATATTACCCAAGTACCGTTCTCCTAATGTTTCAATGGAATCCGAATGTATTTGGTCGGTTTTTCGTATGTACGTAAAATGTTGTCCATTTTAAATAAAATAAAGCCACTTTGAGTGATCCCGGCCACATCGTGCCTCAGATTCAGGTGAGGTTGACTCGTACATGACACATATGACCCATGGAACGTTTTTCTAAATCATAAACACATTTTGAATGCATTTGGTCGGTTTTCTATATGTCAGTTGTTCTTTTCACTTATAATCCTGTCCTTTTTAAACAAAATAATGACACTCTAAATGATGTCAACCACCCCATGACTCGAATTGAGGAAGGGTTGACTCGTACACATCACATATAAATCATGGATCGTTGTGCTAAAATATCGATACAATCCGAATGCGTTTGGCCAGTTTTCTGTATTCCAGCTGACGTTTTTCACTAAAAAAGACGTCCTTTTAAAACAAAAGACAGACAATTTGAGTCGTGGAAGCCACACCACGTCTCATATTGAGGCGGGGTAGATTGGTAAACGTCACATATGACCCATGTATCATTCTCTTAATGTTTAAATAGAAACCGAATGCGTTTGGTTGGATTTCCGTATGTACTTAAAATATTGTCCATTTTAAACATAAGGGAGCCACATAGAGTGATCCCGGCCACACTGTGCCTCAGATTGAGCCCGTGATGACTTATAAACTTCAAATATGACCCATGGATCGTCTTCCTAAATCATCAACACATTTCGAAAGCGTTTGGTCAGTTTTTCGTATGTTAGTTGTTCTTTTTCACTTATAATCCTATCCATTTTATACAAAAGAGAGACACTATGAATGGTGTTGGCCACACCGCACCTCGGATTGTGGCAGAGTTGACTTGTACATGTCACATATGACCCATGGATCATTGTGATAAAGTATCGACATAATCCGAATGTGTTTGGTCAGTTTTCCGTATGCTAGTTGATGTTTTTCACTTAAAATAACGTCCTTTTGAAATAAAAGACGGACACTTTGAGTGGTGCTGGCCACACCGATTCTCAAATTGAGGCGGGGTTGATTTTTAAACGTCACATATGACCCATGTATCATCCTCCTAATGTTTCAATGGAAATAGAATGTGTTTGGTGGGTTTTCCATATGTACTTAAAATGTTGTCCATTTAAAACAAACGGGAGCCACTTAGAGTGATCTCGGCCACACTGTGCCACGAATTGAGACCGAGATAACTTGTACACATCACATATGACCCATGGATATTTGACCTAAAGCATCAAGACATTTTGAATGCGTTAGGTCTGTTTTTCGTATGTCAGTTGTTCTTTTCACTTATAATCATGTCCATATTAAACAAAAGAGTGACACTGTGAATGGTTTCAGCCACACCACACCTCAAAATGATGCGAGGTTGACTCGTACATGCCACATATGACCCATGAATCATTTTCCTAAATAATAAACACATTTTGAAAGAGTTTGGTCGTTTTTCATATGCTAGTTGATCTTTTCACTTATAATCGTGTCCATTTTAAACCAAAGAGGGAAACTATGAGTGGTGTCTGCATCACGGCACCTCAGATTGAGGAGGATTTGACATTTACACGTCACATATGACCCATGGATTGTTGTGCTAATGTATCACCACAATCAGAATCTGTTTGGTCGGCTTTCCGTATGTACTTAAAATGTAGTCCATTTTAAACAAAAGACAGCCCCTTAGAGTTATTTCAGCAACCCCATGACTCATATTAATGTGGGGTTGACTTTTACACATCACATATGACCCATGTATCATTTTCCTAAAGCATCAACACAATTCGAATGTGTTTGGTCTTTTTTCCGTAATTCAGTTGTTTTTTTCAATTATAATCCTATCTATTTTAAACAAAATACATACACATAGAGTGATCCCGCCACACCACGCCTCAAATTGAGGTGGGGTTGACTCGTACACGTCACACATGACCCATGGATCGTTGTGATAAAGTATTTACACAATTAAAATGCATTTGGTCATTTTTCTGTATGCCAGTTGTGGTTTTTCACTTAAAATGACGTCCTTTTGAAATAAAAGAGAGAAACTTCGGGTGGTGCCGGCCACACCACATCTCATATTTAGGTAGGGTTGACTCGTACATATCACATATGACCCATGGATAGTTATCCTAATGTTACATTAGAAACCGTATGCGTTTGGTTGGTTTTCCGTAGGTACTTAAAATGTTGTCCATTTTTTAACAAAAGGGAGCCACTTAGAATGATACCAGCAACACCGTTCCTCGAATTGAGCCCGGTTTCACTCATACACGTCACATATGTCCCCTGGATCTTTGACCTAATGTATCAACACATTTTGAAGGTGTTTGGTCAGTTTTCCTATGACAGTTGTTCATTTCACTTATAATCATGTCCTTTTTAAACAAAAGAGAGACACTGTGAATGGTGTCGGCCACACCGTGCCTCAGATTGAAGCGGGGTTGAATCGTACTTGTCACATATTACCAATGGATTGATTTTCTAAAGTATCAACACAATCCAAATGCATTTGGTAAGTTTTCCATATGCCAGTTGATTTTTTTCAATTAAAATGGCATCCTTTTGAAACAAAAGACAGACACTTTGAGTGGTTCCAACCACACCACATCTCAGATTGAGGTGGGATTGATTTTTACATATCACATATCACCCATGGATCGTTCTACTAATGTTTCATCGGAAACAGAATGCGTTTGGTTGGTTTTCCTTAGGTACTAAAAATTTTGTCCATTTTAAACAAAAGGGAGTCAGTTAGAGTGATCCTGGCCACACCGTGCATCGGATTGATTCCGAGATGACTCGTACACGTCACATATGACCCTTGGATCTTTTTCCTAAATCATCAACACATTTCAAATGTGTTTGGTCATTTTTTTCGTATATCAGTTGTTCTTTTCACTTATAATTATGTCAATCTTAAACAAAAAAGAGACATTGTTAATGTTGTCGGCCACACCACGCCTCGGATTGAGGCGGGGCTGAGTAGTACACGTCAAATATGATCCATGGATCATTCTTATAATGTTTCAACAGAAACCGAATGCATTTGGTCGGTTTTCCGTATGTACTTAAAATGATGTCCATTTTAAACAAAAGAGAGACACTTAGAGTGATCCCGTCCACACTGTTCCTCGTATAACGGTAGGGGTGACTCGTACATGTCACATATGACCCATGGAACTTTTTCCTAAAGAATCAACACATTTTGAATGTGTTTGTTCAGTTTTCTGTATGTCAGTTGTTCTTTTCACTTATAATCATGTCCATTTTAAACAAAAGATAGACACTTTGAATGGTGTCGGCCACACTGCATCTTTGATTGAGGCGGGGTTGACTATTACATGTCACATATGACCCATGGATCATTGTTCTAAAGTATCGACACAATCCGAATGCGTTTGGTTGGTTTTCTGTATGCTAGTTGATGTTTTTCACTTAAAATGGCGTCCTTTTGAAACAAAAGACAGACACATTGAGTGGTGTCGGCCACACCACGTCTCAGATTGAGGCAGGGTTGATTTGTACACGTCACATATGACCCATGGATCATTCTCCTAATGTTTCAATAGAAACCGAATGTGTTTGGTCAGTTTTTATTATTTAATTAAAATGTTTTCCATCTTAAACAAAAGAGAGCCACTTAGTGTGATTTCGGCCACACCGTGCCTCAGATTAAGGTGGGGTTGAATCGTAGACATAACATATGACCCATGGATCGTTGACCTAAAGCAAAAACACATTTCAATTGCGTTTGGTCGGTTTTATGTAGGTCATTTGTTCTTTTCACTTATAATCCTATCCATTTTAAACAAAAGAAGACACTGTGAATGGTGTTGGCCACACCGCACCTCGAATTGATCCCTGGTTTACTCATACATGTCACATATGACCCATGGATCGTTTTTATAAAGTATCGACACAATCTAAATGCATTTGGTCGGTTTTTTCGTATGCCATTTGATGTTTTTCACTTAAAATGACGTCCTTTGAAAACAAAAGAGAGACACTTTGAGTGGTGCCTACCACACCATGTCTCAAATTGTGTTGGGGTTGATTCTTATGCGTCACATATGACCCAAGGATCGTTCTCCTAATGTTTCATTGGAAACTGAATGCGTTTGTTCTGTTTTCCATATATACTTAATATATTGTCCATTTTAAACAAAAGAGAGCCACTTAGAGTGATCCTGACCACACCGTGCCTCGGATTGAGCCCTGGTTTACTTGTACACGTCACATATGACCCATGAATCATTGACCTAAAGCATAAACACATTTTGAATGTGTTTGGTCAGTTTTCCAATTGTCAATTGTTCTTTTCACATATAATCATGTCCATTTTTAACAAAAGAGAGACATTGTGAATGGTGTCGGCCACACCGCACCTCTGATTGAGGCGGGGTTGAGTTTCAAAGGTCACATATTCCCCATGGATCGTTCTCCTAAAGTTTCAATGGATACTGAATGTGTTTGGTCAGGTTTCCGTATGTACTTAAAATGTTGTCCATTTTAAACAAAAGAGAGCCACATAGAGTGATCCCGGCCACACCGTGCCTCGAATTAAGGTGGGGTTGACTCGTATATGTCACATATGACCCAAGGATATTTTTCGTAAAGCATCAACACATTTCGAATGCATTTGGCTGGTTTTCTGTATGTCAGTTGTTCTTTTCACTTATAATCCTGCCCATTTAAAAAAAAAAAGAGACACTGTGAATGGTTTCGGCCACACCGTGCCTCGGATTGAGGTGGGGTTGACTCGTACACGTCACATATGACCCATGTATCACTGTGTTAATGTATCGACACAATCTGAATGCGTTTGGTCATTTTTCTGTATGTCAGTTGATGTTTTTCTCTTAAAATGGCGACCTTTTGAAACAAAAGACAGAGACTTGGAGTGGTGCCAGCCACACCACGTCTCAGATTGAGGCGTGGTTGATTCTTACACGTCACATATTACCCAAGTATCGTTCTCCAAAAGTTTCAATGGAAATAAAATGCGTTTGGTCAGTTTTCCATATGTACATAAAATGTTGTCCATTTTAAAAAAAGGGAGATACTTAGAGTGATCCTGGCCACATCATGCCTCAGATTGAGCCCATGTTCTCTCGTACACATCACATATGACCCATGGATAGTTTTGATAATTTATCAACAGAATCCGAATGTGTTGGTTCAATTTTTCATATGTAAGTTGTTCGTTTCACTTATAATCCTGTCCATTTTAAACAAAAGAGACACATTTAGAGTGGTATATTAGTTTTTTTTCTCATTATTCAAATAAATCATTTGACTATGGGTCTTTAAATTAATTTATTTATAAAACTATTACATTTAAAATGAGAATATCTGAAAATTAATAGAAGATAAAACTTTTACTAAAAATCCTTGTGGAAATATTAAGGTAAACATGATTTATGAGAATCCTCATGTGTCTATTAGTGGAATGATATTTAATTAAAATCTTATAGACATTCATATAGAATATTTTTATATCATTCTTAGTATGGATTATATTTTAGTTTATCCAGCTATGAAACATTTCAGAGATAACAATGTCATGCCCAATAAATACATCCCTTTTAAAACATACCAAGAATCTATAATATTGATTAGATGAGTAAATGTGATTTACCTTGATTATCATGATTAAAATAAATAAAATATATTATAGATTTTCTAGTAGTAAATGAAATAAAAGAGGGTGGGGGGGCTGTTCGGGGGTGGTGTCCAGTGGGTTGTCCGGGGGGTGTCCGGGGGGCTGTTCGGGGACCAAGGAGAAGGGTGGGGGCGTTCGGGGGGTGTTCGGGGGGTTGTCCAGGGTCCAAGGAGGAGGGTGGGGGGGCTGTCCGAGGGGGCTGTCTCGGCGGCTGTCTGGGGGGCTCTTTGGGGGCAGTCCGGGGGCTGTCCACGGTGGTGTTCAGTGTCCAAGGAGGATGGTGGGGGTTGTCCGGGGTCCATGAAGGAGGGGGATTCCCAAACACACAACTACTAAAAGAAAACAACATCCATAAAAATAGATAATATATAAAAATAACTCAGCTCCAATTCTATACTACGAATCTAGTTAAAACCAACACCTAGAGTAGATTAAATATCAAATCTCAGAAATGTTATTAAAAAATGTAATGGATCAATTTGTCCCACATCACCATCACCATCATCAAAATCATCATCACCCTCGTCCTCATCCCCATCATCGTCCTCTCCCTCCTCAGTGCCCTCCTCGCCCTTTCCCTCATCCTCTCTCTCCTATTCCGCATCAGACTCCTCGCCATCATCATCGTCAAGTTGGACATCATCCTAACAACTACTAGAACTTCCACCTGGTGCACCATATATAGAACGTATCGATGACATATATTCATCAAATGCTGGGCTGGCCTCTGCTGGAAGTGTTGGACATAGAACCTCAATAAATTTTATAAATGCACTATTTTCCCTAGCAGACTGTTCTGCCATCTTTGTGTCCCTTACATAGCTGGTTCTGCATGTTCCCTAACTTATTACAGCTCGGTGGCACTACATCTCGTACCTGAGGAGGGCCAATACCTCATCAGGGCTATCCTTGGTCAGTAGTGTACTCTGCCAGGAAGCTCCTCTCCCAACACCTGATGTAAGTGATATGTTGACCCAAAATTGTCTGGTTATTGGGCATCGAGAGGCACTAAATTAACCTGTTAAAAATATAAATATATTATTAAGATATAAAATAGATATTAAAATATAAAATCAACATATTAAAACTTACAATCAACTTCTGAGTCGCTTCGTTGACGGCACTTCCTTCTTTTTTTTGTCTACTCGAGCAAAACTATTTTGCTCGAGGTAAACGTCCTTCAATATACTATATTTGCCTCTACAATGACATTGAAAACTAAATTTATATGAAAACTTTATAAAACGATTAAATAATTGAGAAAACAAAAGAAAATTTAATTCGTAATGAAAACTTATAAAAAATTGTCATACATTCTTCCTCTCATGATTTGGCATCGTCGTACGTCCTAGTGTGTGGAGGTATTTTTTGCATCAATGTTTTTTTCCCCGATGATTCCGAAATAAAATTCGATAATGAAAACGACAATATTATTGAAAAACATGAAAGTTATTATTTAAATACCTCAAATGTAATTCATACCTTAAACTGGGTACTCGTCCAATGAGTAATCATCTGGCGATACTGCTCTATAAGATAGTCATACATGACTGGTACCACCTCTAACTATGTACAAACTCTAGCATTCCATCCAATATATAACTCATTCTTGTAGGATCTCCAAATATTTCCTAAATCCTTTAGACATTTTTCTCGAGCACCCTCACCATCAAGAAAATTAAATATAAGCTAACATCAAAAGATTAATTAATATAAATACAAAAATAATTCGTGGAATTAAATACAACAATTTTTTTTACCCATATCTCTCACCAAGAATTATCCTTGACCTCATGTGAATAAAAAAACTCCATGATAGAGGGATGACGAGAAATATGATGAAGTATTTGTAAAGCGTCACCAAAAACCTCCGACATTACTGCCCTAATTTCTCAACCATTTGGTTGTCTTCATTTTAATCCACCACAACATGTGTGCGGCAGTTCCACACCGAACGCATGTGTGTATGACCCCACCCCCATCCTTTCAGTTGATGTATCATTCATGAAAGAAGAAAAAATATTTTATCAAAACATGTAACAATGAAAATAAATATTGCTATAATTTTTTTTATGGTTTTATAAATATACATGCGCCAGTCTGATCCCTGAGCGCCGCCGGATCCACAAAAACGGATGAAACACCCTATGGTGGAATAGGAGTCGAAGACAATGGAATATAGAATCCCAGAGAGACAAAAGTATAAGGAAAAGAATATGGGACAACTTTATTACTAGATTCTGACTGGGGAGTGGGAGTCATCATGGGATGTGAAAATGATGGGGAAGAAGATGCCGAAGGTAGGAAAAACATGGGAGGCATAAATATCTCATGTATCCCTAATGACACACCAAGATCAGAATGTGGGAAGTATGACATGTTAGTGGGAGGGGCAGGGTCTAGTCAGGCACGCGCAGCTGATCATCCACCTCTGGTATGAACCCTCCTCGTACCACTGGCCTGAGTACTAGGACAAGTACTAGGCTCCTCATAAAATAACTGTTGATGTATAGGTGGATCCTAAAAAATCTTTTACAAAAAAATTAATCGCGTGACATTATATATTCTTTAAATATATATATATATATGAAATAAAGTACTCACTTTATCCACTAATGGTGGAGCACCCATCTACTCCATCCGATGATTATTCTCCATCATTTTTTCCTTTGTCTCTCTTCAATTGGCTGCATTTCCTGCTTTTGAAAAAAAATATGTAATTAATTAGAAAATCGAAACTAATGGGTGAACCAAAAAACTAAATATATGAGGGAATATGGGGATTCATTAGTAATTTAACTATTAATTGTTTTAGAAGAGCTTGAATGAATTTAATAAATCATACAAGTTGTAATGTTCACCATGATAGAAATATTGTTTGACTAGGCTTGAATACAGTTGAATTCCAAATTAGAAAATGCAATTCAAATAAAACTGCAACTAATAAACATTGAAAATTAACATAACGTTCAAGTCAGCTAAAACATATTTGTGATCAATACTAAATCAATTTGAATATTACCAACCTTAACAACCCAACTCGAGGTAAACCAAAAGAATTCATAACAAGGATGAATGATTCTATATATTTTCAACCACAACTTCAGGTTCACAATTAACTATGACAATTGAGATATTGGAGTCATCAAAAGAAATAAATGGATTAGTTCCAATGGAAATAGGGACAACGTCAATTCCATCTTCACCATCATAAAAAATATGTCTTGGAACTACTTCAACTATGACACCAAATTCAGGTCGATGTTGGACTTTGACATAAAAACATGTTTAGACATTGATCCCAACACATATGGTTCTTCTGTATCAAGAGTTTCAGTCATATTAATTACTCAAAATCCACAATCATCAATAAATTTTCCATGTCTCGTCATCGAGTCAATCCAATGGCATTTCATCATTGTGACTCGTCCATGAGAGTAATAATCCAATATTATTATTTTCCCAACGACTCCATAATAACCCACATTTTCAAATTGCGGTCTACTACCTGATGCACTGGCATAACAATATGTTGTGGTAGTAACCATAACACCATCATGTTCTGTTCTCATGTTATTTTCTCGTTCAGTGACAATCAATTTTTACAAATTGATAACAATTGATTTACAGTCACGAACCACAGTATTAAGACCAAAATCCAAAGCTCTTATTTCCTCAGAGAAAGTGTCTGCAGACAAAATCAATACCTGCAATAGAAATTACTATTTAACATAATTAAATATTGAAATAATTAATTTAAACAGTAATATTTTTAACTTCAATATGAACCAATCATAAAACAGTTTGCTATGCAAAGTCTCTCTTCTTCTCAAAGATAAAGAATGATGCTTCCTATTTATAATTGTTTTATGTTCTCTATAGATAAAAAATATGAATATTTTAACAGATATTATGTAAGATATACATAATCTATTTAGTTACCTCATATAGTCCTCGAACAAATCATAGTTGAACAAAACTGTGCGATGTGCCATCTACCACTCTTCAGGGCTTATTGTCTTCAATGTTTATGATCTAGGAATTCCTCCTATTTGAGGATGTGATGGAAAACTGGGTTCAATTTGCTCAAAATGTTCTTCTTCATTTTTTATTGGTCTGTTCAATCTTGTAGTAAGATCAGAAAAATACATCGAGCCGAAATCCATACATTCTTCATCCAGGTAACCGTTCACGATAGAACCTTCGAGATGATTTCTGTTTCGGACATAAGACGTTATTGTGATAATATTTCATTCAGTTGGATACATCCAACGAGAAGATACATGTCCTCCGAGAAGTATTTCAATGGGAATATGGACATTCAGATGCTGTATGCATGTGAAAAATGATGGAGGAAATATTTTCTCCAACTCACACAATATTAATGGGGCATCTGCCAACATTTATTGCAAGAAAGACATGGAAAACATCATAGAACAAATATCTCTAAACATACGGAATAACTGAATAACATCCACCCTTACATTATTAGACAAAAGATGACGGATTTCTACTGGAAGCAACTCATGCAGTAGAACGTGATAATCATGAGTCTTCAAAGATTTTAGCTTCAACTCTCTTATGTTGGCCCATTTAGATATGTTTCTTGAATAACCATCAGAAACAGTAATAGTCTCAAATACATCCAAAATTTGTTTTTTTCCGTAGGTGTCATCACATAAGAAGCACATGGTAGTTGCCATTTATTTTCCATGATTCTCACAGGATGTAATTCTGGTTTGATACCCCAATCCATCATGTCAAGCCGAGATCATAAATCATATTTTGTCTTCCCCTTGACATTTAGAAGAACCGACGACGACATTTCGTATATATTCTTTTCAACATTCATTACATCTAAGAAATGATGTAACAAATTGGTTGACCAATAATGAAAATAAAAAAATATTCTCCTCTTCCTCCAATTGTAACTGGTTTCAATGGAAGCATTCATTCTCTTTCCAGATTTCATTTGACCCTTCCCGAACAAAAAACTGAAATCCTTCAATTCATTAAGCACATTAGTTCTAGACATATGCCAAGGTGGATCATCGATCTCTATGGTAT
Source organism: Viscum album (assembly GCA_963277665.1). Lineage (NCBI taxonomy): Eukaryota > Viridiplantae > Streptophyta > Magnoliopsida > Santalales > Viscaceae > Viscum > Viscum album. The sequence goes on along the minus strand of OY728121.1, from coordinate 1,944,808,448 downwards.
TATCAAATCTTCGACAATTCATTCAATATGGATGATTCTTTGGAAGGAATCGTCGATATCCCATAAAACTGAAACTACAGAGAGGTTTCAGTCTTCTGGATCATGTATTTTTTATACAAACTGGACATGAAATTTTTCCCTTCGTGCTCCATCCAGACATCATTTCATAAGCTGGAAAATCATTGATTGTCCACATAAGCGCAACACGCATCTGAAATATATCTTTCAAACATGCATCGTATGCGCGAACAACCACATCCCAAAGAAGATTCAACTCTTTTATTAAAGGATTCATGTATACATAAATATCAATGCCAAGATTAGAAGGACTAGATATGAGTATAATCATGAAAGTGAAAGGTTTTTTCATACACAACCATAGGAGAAGATTATAAATGTGTATAAAAACTGGCCATGTGCTGTGCGAAGTAAGAATCTACCCAAACGGATTAAAACTGTCGAATGAAAAAGCCAGCCTCACATTACGCATGTTAGCTGCGAAATCAGTATGTCGAGCATCAAATCTCTTCCATGAAAATCTATATGCAGGATGAACCAACTCATCATTAGTCTTCTTTCTCTCGGTATCATGCCATCTAATTTTTATTGATATGTCATCAGACATAAAAAGATTCTAGAGTGTGGGGATCAATGGAAAGTGTCACATTACTTTCTGTGGAATGCAAGATGGTGTTCCATCATTTTTTGACATCCAGTGGGATGGGACACATTTTATACAATCATTTCATTCAGTGGTTTGTTTCCCAGAATAAACAGAAATCTTTTGGGCATGAATGAATTTTGTTTCTTGAAAATCTAAGTTCCTCATCTAAATTCCTTGCCATATAGTGGTTTGAGGGAATATCTGCATCTTCTAGAAGTAAATCCTTCAATAGGGTAAGAATTTAATCGATTGTTGTTTTAAAAATCCCATACATAGTTATCCCATGAAACAATAGGATTAAAAATTCCATCTTTTTCATTTTGTCACATTGTTGATATACTAGAGTCGTGGCAGCATCATTCAATTTTTTCCCCCAATCAATATCATCAATTTCACTTGATGCATCAGCTATCCTCATATCAAAGTCTTCTTGAGTCGAAATCCTTTCTTTTTCATGATGATGAATAAATTGAAACTGATCATCTAACAAATTCTCCATTCCAATCCTTTCATTTTGATTATAACAAATTTGAGATTTAATTTTCTCTCCAATGTGATACCACACAAAGTAGTTTTCTTGAAAAACATTTTTGGTTATGTTTTAGCTGAAATATTCACGACTCAACCAAGGTCTACCAACATAATTGGAACATGGGCAGTGTATGTGGCCACTATCTTTAGCATTGTGAAATGAAAAATCTATAAAGCTCTCCAAATTTTTTTGAAAAACGCTTGAGATCCGATTGGTTTCATACATCCAACTTCTGTACATTCTGTAAAAAATAATTTATAAAAGTCATTTTGTTATAAACAATTCAATAGTATTGAACTTTAATGGAAAATACATTTAAGTAAACGATAAAGGAAGAAGTTTCTAGTCGATGTAGTGAACTAGTAATATAATGTAAAGAATAGGTACACATAAATTAAATTAAAATTTATTTATATTCATTTTCATTAGGTCTATAAGAGGAACATGCCTCAGGTCCCATCATGTGTTATAGGCTTCCCAAATCATTCACTCATGTTCAATAACTCATTATTGACACCTCTATTGCCACACCTTTTATTACCCAAATACTTACCCTAGTCAAGTGCACCCCATGGGTGAATAAATTTTAGGCTTCTACACTAATAGGTTGTTCATGGCTTGTAAAAAGATTTAATTTCATTAAGTATAGACAAAGACATTTATTTTTAAATTTGAAATTATTAATAAATTATTTCAATGATAACAACATTACTGAATTAAACTTGTGAGTTATATAATATTTTTATGGCTGTATACACATGCCAGAATGGGTAGTGAATAACACCCCACCCTCATAAAAGTGAGTATTGGCCAAGAAGGACACATAATATACAACGTACAATGAGAACCATTTTTAGTTGACCCTAAAGTTATATTAGTACAGTCATCTTGGGGGAAATGGAATATATGATCCTGGTTAACTAATGAATTCAAAAGCACGTATTCCATATGTTGGACACTATCTAAGGTATGAAATCATGTGAGGATGGGTTTACATCATTCAATTTCATACATGATAGTGATAATTAACACTTAAATTAATGACTTCATTTCACTGATACCATGTCAACCGTTATACACACCATGTGAACCATTATACACACCATATGAACCCTTATACCATATCATCATTATTACAACCATTAATAACAACTTATTAAATAAGATCACATTTAAAAGATAATAAAATTGAACATAAATCAATAATAATATTGGATATATCATGTAAAATGAATTCATACTATATTACATCAAAAATGACCACCCACAACCATGATTAATGACCACAAAGATCCCCTTTTGGTCAAATCAAAAGTGAAAACAAAAGAACATAGTTGCAGAAAAAAACATCATTTGTGTGAAGAATAATAATCTCATGGTCCTCGTGATATTTAAACCACACATTCATGATTTTATAGATGAACTTGTATATATGAAACCATATGAGAAACACGATTCAATACATTCATTTTTCTGATTTTCCCAAGCATTTTGAGGAACCCAAAATCAGTAAAAATCGTTATTGTTTTCTAAAAATGTGATTGAATAACACATGTATGGTGTTGAAGGAAGAATGATTAATGGTTATATTAGAAAAACTAATATTCACTAATATTGTGAATTTGACATTCTGTGAATTAGTTTCATGAAGAAGGAGGAACTACTAATTAAGGACCACATACTATTTTGAAAAGTTCAAGAGGATACTCTATATGTTCTATTTTGCAAAGGATAAGTGAACAGTGTGTCATTTTTTTATATATAGATATTTGATAGAAACATGACACATAATTGTTATGTAACACGCATAATGTACTAAAATATAGACGAACAAGAACTTCATGATTGGCATAATCTTAATGAAAGGAGTGATTTTCATTAAATAATATCAATAAATATTACAAAACATTTCTTATTAGTTCATACACATTATGCTATAATATTTGAATAATTGAGATTAAAAAAAACTATGAATCATTAAAATTAAAAAAACAATAAAGAGACATGATGCCCTTATAAATGTAATTTTGTAATGAAAACATTAATTGGACATACACCGATATATTTATTTGAGTATAAAATTCGTGGAACAATCATAAAATTTTACAAAAACCAAAAAAATTAGGAACAACGAAATCGTTGAGAATAAAAGGACATGCTTGATAAGAGGTGTAACTATATCATTGATAAAATATGGACGGAGTTTAACCTAGTAGCTTATGATCTGATTGATGAGGTGGGGCTTCTGAAGTGCTTCTGTGAAGGAATCGCTTCTAGAGACCAGCGGAAGGGTTCTGGAATCGTGGGGAGGTGGCTGCCTGGGTTTGGAGAATTTGGGACGTTTTTTCCCAACGGTTTTTAAAAACTGTAGGGAAAACTAAATCTTTCCCAACAGTTTTATGAAACCTTTGGGAAAACTAAAATTTTCCCCACCTTTCACAACGGTTTCATCAAACTGTTTGGAAAGGTGATTTTTCCCCATCATTCACAATGGATTTAAAAAACCGTTGGGAAAAGTCACTTGTTCCAGATCATTACCAACTTTTTTCATAATCCTTTGGTAAAGATAACATATACCAATGGTTATTTGAACCGTTGGTATTCATGTGTTGGGAAAAGTCCCTATTCTAGTAGTGATATGTAAGAATTAATTTTATAATATCATTTGTTTAGAATTTATTATATTATTTGATTATTGAATCATAGAATAAAACAATTAGAATGTAAATATAAGTTTATATTCAATGGATTTATAATTTTTCACATGTTTTAGTCAATATTTTGCACAGTTTCTTGAAAAAAACATTAGCATCATTATTCTCGATCTTTTAGTTTTTTATTACATTGTGAAAAGATAGAAAAGATCACATCATGAAGTGATGAATAGTTTATATTCTTAGTAAACAATATATGTAAATTATTCAAACGTCATATTAGATATAAAATATTAAGCACAATGAAAATAAATATTCCTCATCCTTGAACACATTCCATGATTTGTTCATCATATGATAGAGGATGATTGAGAAATATTATAAATATAATGTTTTTGTAATGGGTTGTGTATTGTAGATTATATCATGTGTATATAGTATATAATTCATATTTAGAGGTTAATAATTTAGAACCCCTAAAATATAATAAATTTAATGCTCATGGAGATTAATATGGTATGACTAAATGATAATAAAATATTTCCTTATAAATAATCACATCAGGTTGTAAAATATAAATGGACATCATAATTATTAAATTAATCACATGAACATCAATATCTAGTTATATAATGATGTAATATAAAATTCTAGATCTCCTAAATTTACTGTTGTGTTCTCATGAAAAGACATATAATTTTTTTGGCCTTAGCGAAATAGCCAAATTAGTATTTATTATAAGACCTTTAGATTCATCAAGGGGTATCAATGAGACACCCTCATCACATACTATATCCATGGTACTCATCATATTAATGGTGTAAAAATAATCAAAATACACATTCAAATTGGAATGCTACAATAGAAAATTATATTATTCTCCAAAATTATTAAACATAAAAAAATCCACTGTAATATCAAGATTATTATAAAAAGTTGTCATCTTCATTCAATTTTAATAATAAAATATTAATGTTAATATTGATGAAAATATTTTAAATATGCCAATATAATATTTCTTGATAAGAAATAAGTTTTTATTTTTTAGTCTATAATTCAATATCAATATATTTAAAATAAATTAAGGAAATCATTTTATTTTAAAAAATTGAATAATATAAATAATGTTTCAAATTAATAAATTTTACTTATATTTATAAGTTTCATTCTAGTCATATAACAAAAAATAAAAAAATCCTTTAACTATTTTTTAACAAATGTTCAAAATTACCATATTCAGAAAACAAAAATCCTATTAATTATAAAATATTCATAAAATGTAAATGAATGGTTAATATATATTGAATAAATTTTTATAGATATTCAATAATATTATTTTATTAATTTATATGAAAATAGGGTCATGGGGAGTAATTATTACCATCCAAGTAGTATATAAAGATTAATTTCCCAAAAAAAATTTAATATCTAGAGTAATTAAAAATGACTGTGAAATAAAAATTATAATTATCAATACAATTATATAATTAAATAATATTTATTGGTTTAAATATATAATGATCATAAAATTATCTCTTTAGATACTGAATCATAATTAATCTCAAATAATGATGACATTTTGATATTAATTCACATGGTAATGGGAATATTTGAATCTTAATTTCCTACAAATAAATAACTATATTTGAATTATTAAATTCCATAAATAAAAATAGAATAATGATAAATTATATTATATAATATTTACATATAACACATTAAATAATCATGTGGTTAATCAGACATATGTATCAGAAAAAAAAGTGAGATGAAAAGCCTTTATATAGACTGTATGAATAGAGAGAGAACAAAATCAAGGATGTGATTATATTAAACTAATTAGAATACAAAAAATCAACTAGAATTAAATTTTAATACATAAATAGGTTATTTCACAACATATCATGTCATAATACAGTTATTTATGAATATGTATAACCCATTGAAAAAAATTGAGTTAAGAATAAACTAATATCTTTAATAACATTTGGGTTATAAACCCATGAATAAAATACAATCATATAAAACATTAAATACAATTAAAATAAATATAATAAAGATATATCATATTATTGGTATTTTATATACATTATATGAATGTTATAAGCAGTGAATACATCATATATATATCATGAAAATAAAATAGAGTAGAGAAACACATTCCCTATGTATGACTTCTTTTATATGTGTTCGAAAATATAGTAAAATAAATATTTATTTAGTATACATATTTTCTGGGACACACTAATATATATATATATACATATATTATTTAATTATAATATTTTTAACATTTTTTAAAATAATTAATTATAATAAATGTTTTAGAGATTAGTACTTTTTTTTTCATGTATGTTTGAGTTTCTTCATTTTGGATCCCATAAATTGATCATGGAATGATAACATATAGAATTTTAATCATGATATTTGTAACATACCAAATTTAACCAAGTTAAATACTATTTAGTTTTTTGACTAATTGATTAAAGCGATACAAGGAATATGCCCACACTGTATATTGTAGCTCTCAAGCTGCAAACAAAATTTTTTCATGGTTATATGGTATTATGAAAAATAGTCCACCATCCCATGAAATAATTATTTGGGTTAAAATTCTTTTAATGTATTAAATGAAATATTAGTCATTTAAATAAATTAAAATAAATTAAAAAATTTATTAAAAATTTAATAAAATAAAAAAAGGTTAGAGGAAAATATAAATTATTAATAATGGGCTTAACCTATTTTTATTATTATTATTTATGTCATTTATCAGTACCTTTTAATATCTTTTAATTTTCATTTCTTTTTTCATTATTTTTTTCTTTTATTGTTATTTTTTCTCTCATGTTTTTCATTCCTTTCTTTTTTTATTCTCCTCTCTTCTTTCTCTATCCTCCTATGTGTTGTGCTCCCAGTCTAGGTAGTGTCCCTCCCTCCTCTGCCATTTTTGAGGACCTTTTCACCTTTAATTCTAATTCATTTTCATCACCATATAAATAAAAATTTAAACTTGGTAAAACATATCATCCATAATAATTAGTTTTGATTTGAATCCTATCTCCATCAAAAAATCATCCACACAATGTTTCTACCCAAAATTGGGGATATTGTTAATTCCCCTAATGTATTCTATTTTATGTCAAATCACAGGTTGTCAGGGGACGTGGGGTATAACATGACTATAAGTTATGGTGCCTATATCAATTACCATCTTTTTGTTTCATAATTAACTTCTCACAATTGTGCCACATGCTCATTCCAACTGAAAAATCCTAAATTGGGCGTATTAATTTAAATAAAGATTTTTTCCTTGATATTTCGGACCATTGTTTGAGGATAACCCCTTCCTAGGTTGTTTGGATTCCATTGGACACCCTTTTGGATGTGAATAAAATTTTAGTCTATTTACCATTGGACTTGAATCTATAAATGTCCAAATACGTGTAAATGTGTGATAATTTTGGTTGCTGTTTTGAATAAAATAAACTATTTAGTATGAATAATAAATTTTGAATTTGGGTAATCCTTTTTATTTTATTTTTCATACTATTTATTTTTTATATTTCCTGTTATTAATTTATATTATTAAATTTCATTTATTCTTCTTACACTAATAATGTTACAATTTTGATTAATATTGTGTTATTATTATTAATTATGACTATTGGCCTTAAATAATTATTATGCAGCTAGTATTAAATGGTTAATTAAATGGATGAAATCATGGATTCTTGTTATGTGATATATATGCCTCTATTTTTTTTAAATGGAATCTTACAATGAGAGAATGTGGGTCCCATATTAAGTACCCACAATTTCACTCTCTGTACTTGATAGGTTACAACACGACGAGTCTGATAAGAAATGTTTTCGGCTTTCCAGGAAAGGGATCCCCAAGGAATTATATTATAGTATTGAGTGATTCCAGTTCCCTGAGGGTTAATCATGGATGGACCCATTGGAAATGTGGTTGTGCCAAGCCACATTTGTTACTCTGTCCTTTATGTGAATACCAAGGATGAACTCATAATTACCATATCATGAGAGATACTTAGACATTCAAAAGGATAACTTTGGATCAGATATGTGGTATTGTTTATTTTAAATGTTTCTTCTATTGTGATACCTCATGGACAAGATCATACCCCACCTATAAGAAAGAGATTTAAATATAAATGTCTTTGATGATTTTATTGATAATCCATAGATTCTAATTATTCTTTAAGATACCTATTTTTTGTATTTTTTCACTAGGATTTAACATATGTATTTGACCTAAATCCAAATAACATGATTGGGGTAAGCCCTTTACATTGCCCAGTGAGGTTACATAAGTCTTGATATATATATTCTACAATATTATATATCTTTATCAGACATTCGTCACAGGCTGAAGGTGATTATATGGGAAGGGTGTCCATATAGGAACCCATTACAAGTTACATTTATTTAATTTATTTCAATACCATACAATAATTATATATGGAACATAGTTACTTTCCTAAAACACTTAATGGATATATTTAGACATCTTGGGTGTAGGCCTACTTAGATTTTTTCTGAACCACTTCTTATGCGCTATTTGGTACATGAGTATAATTTATGTTCATAGGTATGGATACAAGGAAGTGTGACACTCCTTATGCTTAACAAAGTTATTATTTTGTAAGGAGCTTTTGGGGAAGAGGATAGATCATATGATCAATATGCAGTGTAGTAGTTTTTGGTATTTTGGTAGTTTAATTAGTATTCAACATATGGGTGTACCCAATACCCATAAATTATGATTTATATATATATATGGAATCATACATTGAAACCCTCATGATATTTTTTATGACAATTCATATTCCATAGTTATTATTTATTTTTCTAGGTCATTTATCTACTTCGGGTATTGTTTTTCACTTCTCCATGCTTCTGATACTTACTCATATATTCATTACTTATGTGTAATAAATTATCCTGTTAGATAATAGTCTTCTTAAATACACAATCACGTCCATCGCTACTAGCCGATAGCTGTTAGCACTTGGGGAGATCTTCTTCTAGTCTTATGTCCCACCATTTCGGGGTTCGTTTTAGTGGTACTCAAGAAGAGATGATACAAAGTGGAATCAAAGGTGGTATTTTTCATATTTTAATATTGTTTTTGTTCAAATTGACACTAATACCTAGGAATTTGGTATTTAAACATTTCATGGATGTAGACAACCCATGAATAGGGCAACCACAAATTTCATTTTTTGGGGATTTTAGTTATTGAATATTGAATTGATTATTGATACCACATCACAATTGGGTGAAACGCTTAATTAATAGTATTAATGTTATTGGTGTTGTTAAGATGATTATTTTGACTATTGCAGCCCGATGACATGTTGGAATTCAATTTACATGCATCAAATTTGGAACCATTGGGATTGAAATGACATGAATATAGAAATACCATATCTGCATTAAACATGCATATACTTATTTTCATGTGAGTTCAATTGTGTTTGGTTATAATATATTATGGTAATATTTATATAAATATAACGTGTGTACCATCTCTCATATAGAAATGGACATCATTAATGGAAATGTTAAACATTAACATGACTTTTCTTGGGAGGCCTTGCACCAACCCTTTTCTTACATCTCCTTTACAAGTTTACCATATCTTCTATAGAATCTCGTTTATGCTGTGTTTTTGGAAATTATAGACTAATGTCATAGTGACATCTTCATTCCATATGCTAGGAGAGTATTGATTAGAACATTCTTCAGATAGTGGGTATGGGACCTCCATTAGTGCCTCATGTAGAATATCCTTATAATATTCCATTAGGCATCGAATATAAGTTAAAAGATTATCATATCAGGTTCATACAGTATGTTCAGAGGGTTCCCAGGCCCTCTCTAACTATAGAAGATCATATAGGGGTCTTTTTGAGGCATAATCCTCCCACCTTATCATGGGATGGCAGTACCAATGCGACAGATTTATGGATAAATGCTAGTAAATTCATCATTGATCATATTGAGGATATTCAAGATATGAGGGACAAACATTCATTGTTTATGCTCCATGAATCTTCCATGCATTGGTGGGATATCATTTCTCAGGTACAGGAACCCTAAGACATCATTTGGACAGACTTTTAGACATCCTTCTATGATCACATCATCCCAGAGAATCTCAGAGAAGATCATTACAAGGAGTTCTTACATAATTAGTAAGGATTTATGGAAGTGTTATAGTATTTTACTCTATAACAAAGCTGAAGCAATTTTCTCCATCTCTAACTGGTGACACACATATCGAGTTGGACCCATGAATTCTAGGATGGGATGAATGACTGCATAGCTAGAATGTCTCTTTATGTGTGATCATGGACAATAGATAGTGGAGTCCCCCCCCAATGTGGATCACATAGGGATATATTCCTTGATGATTTCTTCATATTACATACTGTGAGGGACTTTGGGTTCACTGTTGATAAATTTCTAGATGTGGCACTAGTCTGAATTTATCCTTATATGATGGAACCAACGGTGCTCCCACAAAATAAGAGGAGTAATTATGATCTTGTGTGTAAGGGTTTTATTTGAACCAACACATCAACATGGGGTTGAACAATCCTTTTCTCCTGGAAGGAAAATGGTAACATCATATTGTGTATAGATTATAGGTGACTGAAACAACTTACGGTGAGGAATCACTCTCCATTTCTACATATAGATGAACTATTTTTCCAGCATAGAGGTGGAAATATTTTCCATATGATCGATCCAAGGTCATACACATATCATGTGAACGTGAATACATCATTTGTACCACATATAACATTAAGTATAGGTTATGTCTTGGATGTGTTTTTGGTTATGCCATTTGGTATGACAACTGCACCAACATATTTCATGGATCTAACGAATCAGGTTTTACACCCATACCTTGACTCCTTTATGGTAGTATCTGTATATGTCATCGTGTTGTATTCTCTCTCAATACCTAAAAATGGAAACCATATTTGGATTATGCTATTTACACTACACGAAATAAATCTATATACGACTCCTAGTAGATTTTAGTTTTGGATTGATAAGGGTAACTTATTTGGCCATATCATATCGAAAGAAGGTGTATCTAGCGAACCATAAAAGGTGAGCACAAGGAATTTCTGGTAGTATCCCATGATTTATTTTTAAATATATATTTTATTGGGGATTATTGGGTATTAATAACATTTAATCAATGAATTTTCCAACATAGAAGTGACTATTATGGCCTTGGCTAAAATTTATCTGTAATTCATATTGTTTGATGTTTATGAGAATTATTTTTAAGCATTAATTTGGAGACTCATTTCAACTCTAATTATGATTCCTTATAGGCGAGGAAGAAGATATGAAATGTATTGCGGTACATCAGGAGTCAGACTAGGTGATGTTCTAGTGTAGGATGATATAGTTGTGGCCTATAGAACTTGTCATATGAGGCTTCATGAGTAGAACTATCCTATGAATGACCTCATGTTTGTAGTTGTGTTTCAGTCTCTATGGTTTCATAGACACTACATGTTGGGTGAGGTGTTCCTTATTTCCATGGATCATAAAATCATGAAATATATCTACACACCACAAGATTTAAATTTTAGGAAGTGAATGTGGGTCAAATATCAACATTAATTTGAATTTGATAATTAATATACCCATGAAAAGGGTAATGTTTTTTCTGATGCTATGAGCCTAAAAATTTATATACAATCTACCCAAGAAGAATATACTAAGTGGTACATGATGGCCTTATTTTCTTCTATTCATCCAGAGGATTTTTAGCATTATGAACAACCAGTTATATTAGCTCTTGTTGTGAAGTTAACTGTTACAAATAAATCCCCAGGAGAGTGTTATCTAATCCAAAATGGATTGTTTTGAGGTAGTGCATTATAGTAGAAAACACACATATTGGATGGGTTATTGATGCTAGTGAAACTATAATCTACCTTGGCCATCTATGGGAGCGTTTTCATATTTAAGAAGTTATAAGGACAGAATCTCATTCCACTATTGGGGATGTAATTCATGTACTTACCAAGATTTACATACATATGAATCCTCAAACTTTTTTCATCGTATGAGAAATAAAATAGAAGGTTTCATTACCCGGTGCTCCACCAATCATCATGTGACAGTAAAGAAAAAGAAACGTGTTGGACACCTACAAAATCTATCTATTATTGATTGGAAATGGAATGAAATCACTGTTTATTTTATCACAGGATTGTCAAAATCTCCTTATGGTAGTAATCCAGTATGAGTGATCATCGATAGGGTGACCAATGTTGTTTAAATCCATCCTATGTAGATGGTCTTATCTATTAATGAGTCATATATTCTACACAATCGAAATTTATTAGGACATAATGGAATATCTCAAAATATCAGGTTGAATCGGGACACCAACTTGACTACACAATTTTGGCATGGCTTGTCGATTGCATTGGTATTATAGGTTCTTATAAGTAATTCATATCACCTCAGGCTAACTGGTAGTCTGAGTAGACCATTTCGATGTTATTGGATATGATGTATGCATGAATTAGTGATATCAGAGGTTCTCAAGAGAAATATACACATCTAGTTTATTTTTTATATAATAAAAACAACCATGGAGGAATTCCAATAACTATACATGGGTCCAATCTATTATAGTTATATTTGAGTTATCGTGCCATTCATGTTGTGTTACACGTCTCTTAGCTATAATAGTATAATCCATATCCATTTAATTTGTTTAATCATAACTACATTGAACATGATGTGGATGGATCATCTGAGTTGCGTCTGATTGTTTTCATCAATCGTATAACATTGGTTCTATGAACATGGACTATTTTGGTATTCTAGGTTCTATTATAGCATAGACTCAATCAGGGAAATGCTGGGGAGCATGAGACTGATAGGCATCCTCTGTGGTTATAAATTTCCTTTGACGATTTTCCCCTACCCTCTAAAAGGAAATTTGAGTTGGAGTTTTCTGAAGGTGGGGAGGTTGTAATATCCCATATTTATACAAGGTACATACTGTTTAATCTTCTGTCCAATTACATAAATGAAAAAAGGTTAGATGTCAATGTGGTCAATTGTGGGCCACAAGAAGCATATAAACATTTTTCATTGTTACAAGAGATTAAGAAAAATAATCCACCATCTACTGGTGTAATATTTCAGGTTAAAATTATCTAAAACGATTAAAATAAATATCCAATTCTTAAATAAATAAATATAAATACAAAAGGAATAAAGTTTTCTAAAAAATAAAAATATTCTAGACAAATGTGAAAATAATTAAAATGGGATTAACCCATTATGATTATTATTATGTCTTGTATTCATCCCATTTATTATAAAGTTTTATTATTTTATTATTCCTTATTTATTTATTAGCATTTTCTATTATTTTATATCCTTGATTTGAATCCTTTCATAATTTTTTTCTTCTTCATATCTTCTCTCCCACTCCTCCTATATGTTTTGTCCCCCTTGTACAGTTGGTGCACCTCCCTCCTCTCCAGAATTCAGTGATGGTTGTACCGCAAATTATCCTCCTTCTACAACATCTTTTTAATTATAGTGAAGAAATCAGTAAGGTTTATCTTCACGACTAATTAATTTTGGGTATCATTATATCGCTTTCATTAAATCATCCATGGATGTTTTTTTGAAAAATTGGTTTTTTAGATCCATTCATTTATTCCATTTTAGGTAAAATCAATTTTTTTGTGGGAAAATGGGTATACTACGGCTACGAGATAGTATAACTATATTATTTCGTGTCGTTTCATTGCATCGTTGACATCACACTATTGTGCCACTTTTCAGTGCCTACTGACAAATAATAAAATGTGTATTAACTTAATAAAAATATTTTTTTGTTATCCATGTGATATTTTTTAAGAAGAACCAATTCCTAGTTTATTTCAAGGTCATTGGACACCACATTTTGTGTGTTGATAATATAGGCCTATTTAACATTGCCATTGAATATATAAATTACCATTTATGTGTGCATGTTAAATAATTTTGATTTATGTTTTAAATTTAATAAACTATTTAGGATGAATCATAAATAATGAATTTGGGTTTAACAATGGATAATAATTTTTTTTTATAATAATTGATTCTTTTAAATCTTGTCATTCCATTATGTTATTATGTGTCTTATCCTCTCCTAATACTAAAATATGTCCATATTTTGTTTAATAAATTTTTATTATTCTTATCTATGATTTTTTTATTAATAATTCGTAACCATGTGGCATTAAATGGTTAATTAAATTGATAAAGTCATGTATTACTATTTTCTAATAAATATATATACAACAATTATTTTTTAAAATGATATTGGGAAAAGGAGAGAATGCAAGTCCCATATTAAAAACCAATAATTTGACACACCGTAATTTATAGGTTATAACATGACACATCGGAAAATTGATTTTTTAGGATAACTATGAAGGGGATCCTTTGGGATTTCTATTATTATATTGTGTGAAACCAGTTACTCATGGGAAATCCATGAATGGTCCCTTGGGAAATATATCCATGCCATGTCTCATTTGATACTCAGTCTCTTACGTGTGATACTCATGATGAACTAAAAGTTATCATACCATGATTGATAGTTGTATAATAGAAAAGATATCCTTAGATGAGATTGGGGGAATAGGAAAATTAAAATTGATGTACAATAGCGATACATCAAGGACATGCTCTGACTCCACCTCTGAATTGATGGTTGAAATATAAATTATTTTTATGCATTCATTGATACTGCAAAGAGTTTGTTTATGATTTTCAATACCTTTATTTCACATTTAGTTAATCATTTTTGATATATAGACCAGACCCCAAGGAAAGACACAATATTTGGGGTATTCTCATTTCATTGGTCTATTATGATACTTATGCCTCAAAATATATATTTTAATTTTCTAGGTATCTCTTTCAACGTTCCATTTTTGGCCGAAACAGTTGGTATGGGATGAGTGTCTTCATAATAACCTTGACCATGTTAATGTTATTTAATTTATATAAATAAATTTTACTTTTTATATATTGAAAGTTTTTATTTGTCTAAAGTATGAAATGGAATGGTTTATACACTATGGGTACTGACCTAATAAGATTATATCTCACACCCTTCTTAGGAATCATTTGGTACCTAATTAATCTTTATGTTTGCATTTATGGATACAAAGAAGTTTGACACTCCTGATTTTTTATTTCTTTGCTGTTTTGGATGGATATTTGGGGGCATGGGTCTGAGAATTTTCTCGAGCTTTTGTGTATCAGTTTTGGATGTTTTGGTAGTTTTATCAAAAAACAGTATATGGTAGTACCTCATACCCCTACACTTTGTTTTATTATTTTTTGGAATCATAAATTGACATCATCATGGAACCTATTATGACAATTCATCTTCTATATTTATTATTTATTATTTTGCGTAATTTATCTACTTACGATGTTGAATGATTTTTCTCTATGCTTCTGCTACATGTTAAAATATTATATTCCACTTTATAATACCATATCCTCTAAGGGAATAGTCTCATAAAACACTCACCCATGGACCTCACTGCAAGTCAGCAGCCTCTTGAATTTTTGGGAGATGTTCTTGTGGTTTTTTGGCATATCATCTTGGGGCCTGGTTCATAGGACCATTGGGCGGAATTCTACAATATAAAACTAATATATATATTTTATATAATTATTTAAAATCATACATAAATAATAGTTATAGAAAAACAAATTATACCATTAATAGATTTGATGTTCCATACAAACCTATGCTCAGATTTTTTTATGTTTCAATTGAATGAAGAAAATAATAGTTCTTAATAATTAACCATTACATTATCATTATTCTATCATAATTAATATGTAAAGGCCACGGTATTTACAGAATAATACTTTTTCAAATATATTAATATTTAGCAATTAAATATTAATTTATGTTATAGAGGACATTTTTTTGATATCATACTCAACGTGAAATAATGAGTTTCTTTGAAATCATTTATCGCACACAACATTGAGTTATACTGAAAAATAATATGATAATAATATTATTTTAAAGAGTAGTTAATGTATAGGCTTGGTATTGGATAAAATTAACAAAACTAAATACTATATGACTAAACATTTTCGTTAAATGTTTTTATTTTTTTCCAATAAATTTTAGAGGCTTAAAATAATAATGAATATGATTTTAGGCCTGAAATATTCTAATATTATTTACAATATTGATTGACAACCTTTTGATGTTGAAGCCTTTTAAATATAGTTTTTCTCACATTTATATGTTATATATGACTAAATACAATTATTCTTTAGAACTGGGACATCAAAATTTACTTTGGATAAATTTTTGATATTTTTCTGATAAAGTTCATTTTTTAATGAATAGAGAGTAATAATGCATTTAAATTCAAAACATCAATTTAATCTGATTTATTTATATAGTGATATTGTAATTTTAATTGTATTTAATGTTTAGTTATATTATATTTTTACCATTTAATCCAATTTTTTTCGTTAGAAATAATTTCACTTTGAAATTGGACATAAACACATGTCAATCTTTTGGAAGTATTTTTTTATTAAAATCATGTTTTTTATATTGGAAATGGGAATTAATTTGAAATTAAATTCTTAAACTTTTCTGTTCTGAATTTTAAAAAATGTATTCCATATTTGGATTCATGAGTTCTAAATTGTTTTAATATGTATCTTTTATTTTTAGACATTATAAATAGTTACAAAAAAATTATTTTATTTACCATGGTTAAATGGTAAATCTGGTAAATAATGGTAAATAAATAATACTATAATAATATTAAATCACCCTTAATCATATCCTAACCCTATATGATAATACATGTCTAACCATGGTAATCCTTGGGTCAATTTTGGGACCCCATGGAGCCACATGAATGTGAAAATTATACTTTATGAAAATTAATTTAAAGTCAAGGAAAATGTAACATAAACTTATATGATTTACTAAAAAATATATATGGTGTTATATAAGTTTTATATTAAAATATAAATAGTAATTATAAATCTAATAATTTTTCTTAAATCATGGTATTTTATTTATAATTTTTAGACATAAAATTAATAAATTTATTTATGACACAAGGACGATGAAGTGATTACCTTTTAAAAGATTGTTTTAAATAAATGCGATTATAAATATTAAAATAATTTTTTTCTAACTATTTATTCCATCCATGAATTTATGGGATAATAATGGATTAATATATTTTAATCAATGATGGTTTTTTTTAAAAATTATGTTTTTATATATTTTTTAAAAGTCTTGATACAAATAGTTTATAAATTTGAATAATTGAGTTTTTAAAACAATTAATAATTTTGGAAAAGTTGAATTAATACTTAAATACTAAATTTTTCCATAAATATATATGATGATTTAAATTTGATTAATGATCCATTTTATGTTGCTTTTCATTTTATTTTAAATACATTGAGCATATAGTATGAATATAAAAGAGGAAATTGTAAAAATTAAATTAGTTAACTACCGGTTAAAGATAAATAATAAAGATAGATTTATGCCCTGAACATGTATAAAACCCAAGGATTGAGAGTATTTCAAAAAATCCTCAACTTATCATCAAATAAAATGAATTTATGTCCTTTTGGAATCGAAATTTAGTTGATAATAAAATAATATTTTCAACCATTCCTGAAGTGCCCCTCCTCCTCCTTATAAAAGAACATAACCTATAACCCATTACTCAAAACTATAAATCCTCTAGGATCATACAAACTTTTAACCAATATTCTCCAAACATCATTATCTTCCTCCTATAATCATGACCATAGGCAGAAGTTATTTCCATAAATCTTTTTTGGTTCAAACCATAGGGAGTTACTTGATTTGATGGCAACACCTTCTCTCAAGTTATTTTTTTATTTTCCTTGTAAAATCCATATGTTATTATTATAATTTGTTTACATAAAAGCTCCAACATACTCACTATAATTGGTTTTTGTATGATATGTATTCTAACTATACTTCTGTATACCTCAATCTAATGGATTCGAACATACTGTTTCTATAGACGACGGACTACTGCCGCACAAAACGATGATTGTTCAATTATCTCCTACCACCTCCCATGAAAGAAATTATGATGGAACTAAAATTATATATGATATAAATGATATTTATTTTATCTCTATGATTCATTAATTATCATTTAGAACATACCTTTATTCTTTTCATGTTTTATATATACGATAATTTCATTGGGGGAAATGCAGAGTATCATCCCCAACATGATATGTGTCGTTCATGGTATTCATGGAACATATAAAGGATATAATGAAAGAACTTATGTAAAATATATAACATATATATATATTATAATGAAACTATTATATACTAATTTATCATTTTTTTCATTCTATTAAATATTAAAATGAAATGAAAGTAGCGTTCATGTGTACGTACGATTATCATTTCAATGAAAAGTGAATTTCATTTGTTATATACAAATGCTATGGAATATTATAAATACATATAAAGTTGATATATAATATATATATGATATATAATGAATTAATATCATTATCTAGATAATATAATTTTTCCTCATGGAAAATGTGTATTTATAACAAGTTCATTTTCGACTCAAGTACTCAATATCAAAAAATTGACTGATATTAACTTAATTAATTATGTAATTGTAATGAAATTTTAATAAGTGATTTAAAAAGAAAAATAAACTTGAAAAGGGTACTTAATAAGGTTAAAATTATCTTAAGTTTATTATTCAGGAAATTAAATAATGGATGTGTCAATTCAGACATAAAGTAAGGGAACCTTTCACTGTTCTATTTTTGTCAAAGACTTCTTTTATTTTATGTCTTTGAATTTTGATTTTAAAATGTTGGGATATGTTTTTATGTATACTTATTGCTGTAAATTTTATTTACATGTTATGAGAGACATTTTTTATCTCTCATCTACTCATTTTATGAATTTTTATGGTATTTCATTAGGCTGTAGAATTTTTATAACGGAAATTTTTAACCCATTTTCAATTCATTGGGTTAAACATCTACTTCTTGATTATGTCATGATATGAATTTTTGATAATTAACTATGATTGTTTTAAACATAATATCAAATTATGTTTTGTGTATTTATATTTCTTACACGTAATTTATTCCCTGATTTAACCTTAATCTAATGGTATAGTATTTGTAAAGGACTGCATCTCAATCCCTTTCCTTAAGGAATACCTTAATATTGTGCACTGTTATTATCCTAAAATGGGTATATAAAACCATTTGGAAATTTTATATCATAAATATATATATTCTATAGATATTTATTATTTTTTATGTTATTCTTAAATTATATTTTTTCCAGTTTTTTCTCATGTGGTAAGGGAATCTTTAACTAAAACATGATTTTTAATGTTTTAATGGTTTACTCTTCTAAATAGTTCATTTTAATTTCCAATTTATAGAAATGATTTAATGTATTTATTTATATGGAAATGAGTTTATTAAAGAGTAAATTTTTTTAAATGTTTCATATTCATATGGGACACCATGATTCCAAAATATTCTTTTTGAATGTTTTAAATGAATCTATTATGTCAGTACCATGAACTGATATCTTGTGAACGAAATGGGGAAATTTTATCATTTATTTATTATTGTTTTATTTGTTATGAATACCTTTAGGTATATTGTCATTTTTTATGTATACGGGTGGTTTTGTGATAAATATATGGTGGGTGAGCCTTAGATAGCTCTAAAATGCTTTGGGTAACATGACAGTGGTAAATGATAATGTTTTCCTAAGATATTTATGGAATATATTGTGATGGGTATTCCAGTTTAATTACCTATGTATCTATGAAATATACTGCGTAAGTATGATATGGATGACATAATTTACCTTTATTATTTAATATTTCTATGTGTTATTCATAAATCAAAGTACTTTATGCGGTATGTTAATGATATTATGTTTTGTAAGTAGTAATGGAATAATGTTTTATTTCATTATTTTATAACCATTACTAATATTTCTATGCTCATTCCATGTTTTTAAATCTTTTACATAGGAATTTATGATAAATATGATCAAATATGGGATCATGGAAAATTCATGTGTTCCAAAACATAGAACTAGACATGTTTCTTTTTTAGGAGTTTTGATGAAAAAAAGGATATTGAGTAGAAATTTCTACATGTAATAATCAAGTTGTTATGTATACGTTATGACCTAAGTATCTAATACTCTAAACGAAATAATATCCTTAATATAAATTATTAACCAAATTTCAAATGGTGTAATGTTTATGTCTGGGGAGTTATGGTTGCTATCGAAGGTCAGTTTATTTTAGATTAGAGGATGGGGTGTTATTTAATAATTAGCAGAATAACCATAATGTTTAGAATATTAGAAAGATTCATAGTTATTTTAGGTAAATTTTGTGAGTTTAAATAACATGAATAATTATATCTTAGTATATACTCTCCATATATAATAATATATGATACTTTTACATATATACTCGCACTAGCCTTTTTGTTTTAGTAAATGGATGGATTTAAAAGGCAACAAAGTAATAATTGAAGTGAAAGAAAACTGTGGTGGTTTTATGAATGTGAAACCAAATGAAATTAGAGATGTAATGAAAAATCTTGTGGTTCTTCTTATCCAACAATATATATTAATTATTGACCGCTTGATCCATGGTTATTTTTAAAAGTCGTCAAATATGCAGGAAATAAATCCCAATGAACGTTCAGGTAATAATAAAAAAGGTATGTATATTCAAAAACATTTATGTCATGGATTTAGAATGAAACACCATGTAAATTGATTAAATTGGATGGGTAGATGAATTATATGTGTTAATGATTGACATAAGGAAACAACCTTCCATAGAAAAAGGAAATGTCTATTTGACTCTAGGAAAGGTAACGAATTTCTTCGGAAAGAATCAATTGAATGTTTTAAATGTGGTGTGCATGGTCATTATAGAAATAGATTTAATATGAAGAAGGTTCATTAATGGGATCATAAAGACCATATAAATATATGTTTACCAATAACTAATTCCATTATAATTGAGGATTAAAAAACTGACAATGACCAATGAATGGTATGAATTATTTATTAGCTTATGTTTTGACATTATTGAATATTATGATATGATTTATGATTTTGTTTGTAGGAAATATATATTATGGAATAAGTTGGAAAATAATGGTTAATAGATCATGAATAATGATAAATGTGTAAGAACTATATATATAAAGGATTCAAGAGTTATAATAGATTTTAGGGTGATGAAATGCATAAAATTTTGTAGGTTCTTTTGATGATGGGATTACATTTGAAAACTATTTATGGTATGTGTAACCCTAAAGATTGAAATGAAAAAAATTTAATCAATAAAAATATATATATTCTAATGTGGAAAAAATGGATAAACATTGGGGTTCATATGATCGTTTTTTGAAATGATTATTGGTTATTAAATGTTGGGATGAAAATTGAAAGGTATTAGTTAACATTTGAGGAAAAAATAGGTCATGGTTTTTTTAGGAAATTATCATTTTTTAAAATATTGTAAGAATTGAATGTTTTTTGAATATTAACAACCCACAGGATAGGTGAAAATCCATTGAAACTGGAAAGGCCGTGTAAATTTAACCCACAACCTGAGGGAGACAAGGGTGCATCGCCTACCACTTGACTATATGAAGTCCCTGGTTAGTAGGACTTATTATTTTTTTTAAAATAAATTTTTAGATAATGATTAAGTTTATTTGGTATGTTAGGTTTTATAAAATAGATATCCTTAGTGTAAGAAAATGATTTGGTGATCAAATGATAATTGTTATTCTGTAATATGTTTGCTCTTTTTAGAACACTATACATAGGGAAAATCATTTTACATGGTATTTAATTTGTAGTGTAATGTTTAAAATATTAATTTGGAAGAATCTATGTTTTTATTGTGGACATATAGTGATTTGGGAAAGTTATGGAATTGATTAAACTGTCTTTATGAATATGTGATTATGTTAATTATTTTTCAGTTTGATAATTTAAGAGTAGTTGATGTCATTTGGAGATAAGTATTAAGACTTACCATGGAAGACTATGTGATCTAATCATTAAAAGTTTTAGGTTTCAATATTAGTTTGGATTATATTGTAAAATTTTAAAGATATGTTTTTATTTAATGGTATTTATTGAACAATGGGTATTGTTCGTCTAATTTTAGAGATTAAGAGTATTATTTCTTTCTTTAAAGGATTATCCTTTTGGGGGATCATCTGATATTCTACAAAATTGTTTTGTTCTGGGTTATGTTTAAAGAAAAAGGAAATATATATTTAATATTTTTTGGATTATTTTATTCTATAAACGATGATTCTAGTACTTCAAGTGTGACAAAGTCATCTTGAATACTCATCAATTGGAGAAAATATGATTATTTGGTAATTTTTTTAAAGGATGAAAATAAACATGAAAAGTAGTTATATTTTCATTTTTTCTTAGTCAATATCATAAAATATTTCCTCAACATTATTAAATTGAATCTAAATCAAAAATCATTTTCCGTTTACTTTTCCTACTATAGAGTCAAAGACAATTTAACCTATCATATGTTTTTGGTTTTTTGGTGGTAATCGTTCTCCTAATAATGTTTTCTATCACTCTTTAGTAGAACATGATATTCAGTTTCTCCTATATATCCATGTTTTTATGGAATCCTATTATGGGTTATCTCTTGTGACCTTTTTAATTCTGTATCTTTATTTTAAATTTATAGTTTTAATGACAACTTTTCTAATGTGAGACATTCAATGATGATTCCAATACAAATTTTAAAATTGTGGGGAATCTATTTCCAAAAGGGGGAAGAGTGTAACGACCCATGTATTTGTAAAATTAAAAATTTGAATATCTTTTAATATTAAATAATATTATATTTACTATATTTCAATGTGGACAATTTGATCGATTGCATACTCAACACAAAACAACGGGTTTCATTGAAATCTTATGTTGCCAAAAACAATGAGTTATATCGAAAAATAATTTAATAATAATATTATTTTAAGTGGTAGTTAACACATAGATGTTATATTTTCATTAATGGACTAAACTAACTATATAATTATTACACATCATTTTTTAATTTCTTTTATCCAACAAATTTTAGAGGATTAAAATAAGAATGAATCTAATTTTAACAATAAAATACTCTAATATTCTTTAAAAGATAGATTTAACACCCTTAGATGGCGAACCCTTTCGGAATATTGTTTTCCCCTTTATATGTGATATTTTTTAAAAGAAACTTCTCTTTTGAAGCAGGAAATCAAAATTAATTTTTGGTAAAATTATAGTATTTTTCTGATAAATATCTTTTTTTAATAAATAGAGAAAAATACTGCATTTTAATTCAAATCTTCCTTTTAATCATATTTATTAATATAGATTGATTATAATTTTACATATTTTTAAAGTTTATTTATATTATATTTTTATCATTTAATCTAGTTTTGGATATTTGAAGTATTATCACTTTGATATTATACAAAAACACTTGTCAATATTTTAGTATTTTTTAGTTTTTTTAAAACATGCTTTGGGTTTTGGAAATGGGAATTAATTTGAAATTAATTTATAAAAACCTTGTGTTTTGAATACTTAAAAATGGATTCCATTTTTGGAATGAGTAGGACCGAATTGTGTAAATATATGACTTTTTTTAGACATTATGAATAGTATCATCAGTATATATTTTATTAACCATGGTTAGAGGGTAAATCTGGTAAATTAGGGTAAACAAATAAAATTTTAGTAATTTTAATTTACCCTAAAACATGTACTAACCATATTGTATGATATATGTCTAACCAAGGACATCGTTGGGTTTATTTTAAGACCCCATAGATTCACATTTAGGTGAATATGACACTTCATGAAAATTAATTTAATGTTAAGGAAAATGTATCAAAAACATATATTTTTTGTAAACTTTTATATATGTGGTAATTTAAGTGATAATTTATACTATAAATAATAATTAGAAATATAAAAAGATTTCTTAAATCATGTTATATTATTTATTATTTTTATACATCATATAAATAAATATATTTATGACACAATGATGATGTAATGATTACCTTTTTTGTGAATATTCTTAATAAATGAGATTATAAATATTAAAATAAATTTATTTTGAAACATTTTTGAATACACTAATTTTATGGTTAATAATGAACTGTTATATTTTAATTAATTTACGTTTTTTGAAATAATCACGTTACTCTAAAATTTTTAAAAGACTTTATATAATAGTTTATAAATTGCATATATGAGATTTTAAAATTGTTAAAAAAAATTTTAAATGATAAAACAATACAAAAAATATATGATTCGTCCAATTTAAATATATGATGTTATAAATGTAATTAATTATCCATTTTTTGTCTCTTAAAACTTTATAATAAATATATTAACCATATAGAATGAATATACAAGAGGAAAAGGAAAATCTTAAATTACTTATGTAAGGGTTAAAGATAAATGATAAGGTCAATTTTATGTCATAAACTTGTCTAAAACCCATTTTCTGAGAGAATTTAGAACAATAATCACCTTATTATATAATTATATTACATTGATAAATTTTTATATCTAAATATTGTTTAAAATAAAATAATATTTTCCTATCATTACTAAAGAGCCCCTCATACCCCTTATAAAAGGCTATCACCTATTACACCTTACTAACAACCCTAAAGACTCTTGGACAATCCAAACACTAATCCAATAATCTCCCAGCATCCTTCTATTACATCGAGAATCCTTCCCTTATTCATAAGGAAATTCGAGTAAGCCTTTTGGTTCTAACCATATGTAGTAAAATGATTTAAAAGTAATGTTTCCGTCAAGTTATTTTCTTTTCATTTCATTCTTCACTCCTTATGATCATCTTATTAATTGTTTAAATAACAAACCTAGTACCCCCAATATAATAGGTATTTTAGAATTATTCTAACAACACTTCGACAATCCTCCAACTAATGGATTCGAACATACTGTTTCAGTAGACGGTGAACTTCTGCCTCACGGAATTATGATTGTTCAATTATCATCTACCACCTATCATGGTTTCCACTAGGTGGGAAAAAAATTATATATGATATTAATGATATATATTTTATCTCTATTCTTCTATAATTCTAATTATAACATATTGTTATTCTTTTCATATTTTATATATAAAAAATAATTTCATTTGAGGAAGTGTGGACTACCGCCCCCTCAATGTGATATGACTAATTCATGCTATAAATGTATTGTATAAAAGAAGAAAATAATGAAAATATGTGACATATATAATATATATAGCATAATTTATATATAATATACCTATGTATCATTAATTTTTCATTCCATTAAATATTAAAAAATGAACGTACTATTTATGCATACATACGACTTACCGTCTACAAAAATAGTGAATTTAATTTCCTAGGTCCAAATGTAATGGAACATTATAATTATATACAAGATATATATGATATATATGATAGCTAAAGAATTAATATATTTCTGGAGATAATTTACTTATTACCACATGGAAAATTTGTAAGTATAACAACTTCATTTTCAAATAAAGTACCCAATATCTAATAAATGATTGATATTAACGTAAATAATTATGTAATTTTTATAATGAGGAAATAAGTGATATAAAAAATATAATAAACACGAAAATGTTTCTAAATAATGTAGAAATTGACTTATGTTTATTATTCAAGAAATTTAAGAACGAATGTGTAAAGTCGGACACATGGTAAGGGAACCTTTCACAGTCCAATTTTTATCAAAGAATTATTTTATGTTATATAATTAAATTTCAATTTTCAATTTTTGGGAAATGTTCTTATAAATTTTTATGGTTGTAAGTTTTATTTCAATGTTATGAGAGACCCTTTTTCTATCTCATCAACTCATTTTCCTACTTTTTATGTGAAGTCGTTAGGCTGTTGAACTTTTGTAAAGAACATCTTAAAACAATTTCAATTATTTGGGTTAAACATAAACTTCTTGATTATGTCATTCCATGAATATGTTCAAATGAACTCTGATTATTTTACACTTAATATCCACTTCTATAGTGTGTATTTATATTTTTCACACATTATTATGTTATAGATTTATCTTTAATTGAATGGTACAATATTTGTAAGGGACTATGTCTCAATCTACTTTCATTGAGGAATATCATAATATTATGCACCGTTATTAACATATATGTTGTACATACAACCATTTTTAAATTTATACCCTGAATTTATATATTCTGATGATATTTATAGTATTCACTGATGTTATTATTTAATTATTTTTATTCAATTATATTCTCAAGTAGAGACGAATTGTTTAACAAAAACATCGTTTCAAATTTTTTAGTTTTTTAATCTTATAAATCCTTCTCTTTCATTTCCATGTTATATAAAATATTTTATGTATTTATTTAATTGTAAATGAGTGTTTTAATTTTTAAATTCCTTTCAAAAGATTGAATGTCGCATGGGACACTTTGATTAAAAACTCATCTTTTTAAATGTCTTAAATGAATTGATTATGTCAATATCAAGAACTGATATATTTTTAATGAAATTTGGATATTGATTATTTTATGTATAATGAATCTGCTATGGTTCATGGGAATTATCTATGAATATAGGCAGTTTTGTGATAAACCAAGGGCAGGTGAGCCTGAGACAGCTCTTCAAAGCATTGGGTAACACGACTGAGGTAAACATTAATGTTTACCTTAAAAAATTTAAGGAATATTCTGTAATTGGTATTCCAACGTAACTCTCTATGTAGCTATTAAAGATACAATGTAAGTATGATATGGAAGATACAAGTTACCTTTATGATTTCTGATTTCTATGTCTTATTCATAAATCTTATGATTTTATAAGTATTGTTTAAGAGATTGTGTTTTGTATATATTGATGGAAAGATGTTTTCATTATATATTTTATAACCATAATGGATCTTTTTTATGCATCCGACATTTGTGAAAAGTTTTTCATTGGATATAAAGATGAATAGGGTTAAGGGTGGGATCCTGGGAAAGTCATGATGTCTGAAATAAGGACCTAGGCTAGTTTCTTTTTAATGGTTTTTATGAAAAAATGGATACTAAATAGAAGTTTCTACATGTAATATTAATGTTTTTATGTATAAGTTATAACCTAACACTCTAAATCTATAAATTTGAAAATATAATCAATGTGTTTTATTAAATTAATTTAATATTATGTTACATTTAATACTGGATCCATATATATTATATCTATTTATTTAATCTATCATTATTACCATCCATGTAATGGTAAATTTTTAAAAAATCCACATATATTCTTGGAGGTGGATGTCCAAGTTTACGCTGCTACAAAATTTCCATTTTGAAATAGATTAGATGTTGAGAAGGTTAAAATTATATTATAATTTTAGAATAATAATTATTTAATAAGAATAAAATACACATAATTGTTACATATTTATTAAAATCCAATTAATATGGTGATGAAAGATGAATTACACTACTATGTGGAGAAGGAAAAATGCACATATGCTCAAGCACTTTTGACAATTTTCATATGTTATAAAAGAGATGGACCATGGTTATATAATAATGCTTAAAAATATAGATATATTTATGAAACTGTATTTTTTATTTTTATGTTAGTATATAAAATTTAAAGGATTTAGAATATGAAATTAATATGAAAATGTCAGTGAATATAATCACAAATTTGACAATAGAAATCATTTAGATTTCTTCCTAACGGCACATGGAATTAATTGTTTTTATTAATATTACTATTAAAATGGTTATAATTATTTTTACATGACAAATGAGCATGTTTTGGTTCATTTATATGTCTCAAAATTTAATTAACAATTGGGAGGAATGGGTGACCTTTTTTAATGGAGGATAGTGAAACTCTTGGAATATTTTGACATTTCAAAATATATTAAATTAATTATATTGAAAACAATATAAAAAATTCCATATATTGGAAGAGATGTATTTATGGGTTTTAAATATCATAAATCATTAATATTTATAGATCATTATTGGGTTCTTTAAAATATAACCACTCCATTTAGACCCATAGTAAACTATTTTATCATTAATAACCATAACAATGTTTTTAATCTTAATCTGTTATAATTTTATTTATTAGATATTTATTGGCTCATAAATATACAGTTTATAAAATTAAAATCCATTAATTATCCTTCATATAATTGTTAAAAAATTTCATAATTTTCAATTATTTTAATGAAATATAATTATTCATAAAATATCATTAATTTCATTTTTAAAACTATTCAATTATTTTAAAATTAAGGAGACCTAGAAAAAAATAGAAATTTATTATATTCCTTTAACATATCCACAATATATTATAATTATCTAATAATTGTAACTAAATATATGAATGAAATTGGAATAAATTTATCATTTTTAATAACAATTATGTTGTTTTCTTATTAGTTGAATACATATAATATAAATGTTGTGTAAGAATTTATGGTAATAATTAAATCTATAATAATAAAAAATAAATTATTATCATAATGAAAAATATTTTTCCTCTCAAATAAATATTCATAAATAACCATAATACACTTTTTAAACTTAATAAAAAATAGCAGAGATATTAATTATATGATTTTTATATTTTGTATTTATTCTTTTCTTAAATTAAAATGAAACTCATGAACATTGAAATATGGAATAAAAATTATATCTTATATCAAAATAAATATAAATTTAATAAATACATACATAAAATTTGATAAAGGATAATGTGATATAAATTTGAAGGAATGAACACAATATTTTGATCTTATTTTACAAATTTTACTATTACTAAGGTGAAAAATATATATCATGTATACTATTCATAATCATAAAAAAGGAGACTATTTAACAAAATTATTCCTCATAATTATATATGGAATCCATTTTTAAATATTCAATTTCCCTAATTTTAAAAAAATAATTTAATATAACAACATATAACAAACCGATACAGGTTATTCGAAAAAAGGTGATTTCATTGTAAAAATGTTTCTCATACCAAAATCGACCATAAAATTGAATTAAATTGACATAATTATATTATACATAATAAAATTTAAATAATATTATATTAATGATATTATAAAAGACAAAGTATGTTTTTAAAGTTTAAAACAAATATAATATTTTCATTAACAATATATTTTGAAATATTCACTATTAAATCAATATATTATGAAAATTACCCAATTAATAGACTAATTAAATTTTCAAATGGTGAAATAAAATATTATTTGAATTTTAATAAAATAACATTTATAATTATTCTATGAATTGGTAATAATATTTTCTCCAAAAATTTAGTGAAATCAGTTTTCAAATAAAAATATTTGGAATAATAAAACGTTATTATCAAAAATTGGGTGCTCATTTTATAATAATTAATAATTAAATTTATATTGAGTGTGTACTTTTATATAAATTACCTAATATAGTTCATCCTAACCATATTCACCAATTCAAAAACATGTTTTTAATTATAATATTTAAAAGAAAATATTTCATCACACTTTTACACTCTATGTTATGTGTTGCATACACTATCAAATAAATTATTCATTTAAAATATTATGGTGTCACATTATCCCCATTTATTTAATTTCCCCTTATCAATATGAAATTCCCCTTCATAATCATCTATATGAATTTTTAAATTTCCCTTTTCATGTACTGACTTCGAAAAATTGTTAACCAAAATCCGATTTAAAATGAGCGAATGTTAAATATAAGGCTCATCAAGAATAACAGAAATCTCGTTTTTCCAATAGGATAACAACAGTTTTATATGTGAAAATGGACATAGAGGAGAAAAATAACATTAATGGATTAAAATAGAGTAATTTAGAACAAGATTAGGAAGAAGTTATGTACCCAAAATTATAAATCTATTATTATTGAAATGAAAATTTATATATAAGAAATTTTCATAATTAGAAGAAATTTTCAATTTAATAATTTTTTCATAGATTTGAAAATTTTATTTTAAATATTGATTAAAAACATAAAGATATATTCCAACTTGAAATTTATAATTTCATCTTTTAATTATTTCCCACCACAATCACATCTATTTTCCAAATAATGAGTATTCATGATGTATTTTTCTATCATGAAGCACATAAATTAACATATAAGGGAAAACATTATCCAAAAATGAATAACATCCAATTACAATAATAAATAATAAAACCAAATCCAAAATGGTTTCCAAATGATAAGATAATATAAAAAATTAATAATAAATAATATGAAGAAATAATACATTTTAATTCTACATTTACAAAAAAATAGAAATTGTTTAACATAGATTATTCCAAAAATAAATAACCATATCATTTAGTTACCCTAATTTAAATCAATAGAATATATTTTTGTGATATGAATATTGATATAATTTTTCTTATATTACCAAAATTTTAAGGAATTATTCCATAATAATCATTGCTATTAAACTATATCTTAATCATAAAAGGTACATATTATTAAACCCCATGAAGATCCATAGAAATAAAATCAATTAAACTAATAAATCACTATATAATCACAAAATTTCATGATAGATATTTCAATACAAAAATAGATGGATGTCCTTAGCATGGCCTTAAATATTTCAAAAAAATTAACACTGTCAAAGAATATCTTTTTTGACAATAATTATTATCAAAATAATACTCTAAAATAAATCATAATTAACATAACATTATATCATATATTAATTCATAGGACTAGAATATCACTAATAAAATGATTCTTCAACATAATTTTATAATTTGAATACATGATCAAGAATATTCTTACAATTTATCTATTATCATAACATTTATCCTTTCGTGTCCTAGGAGTTAAACCCTTAATTGGTTAATTATATTAGATAATTCCCATTTTCCCCAAACATAATAAATTAATATATAAATGGTACCATTGTATGAATTTAATTTCAATAAATACTAATAATTATTATTACATAAAAATGATTGATTTATTCCATTATTTTCAACAACTAAACCATTTTCATTTTCTATTGACACATTATCCAATATGTCACACTATACACTTCTGTTATGATGGATATTGACACATTATTCATTCATTGTCTCCACCAACAATGATCTCAGTACAAAAAAATCATCTAAGCATTCATGAGTTATAGAGTTAGTTATTGTGTGTGATATTAATATTATTTTTTTATAAAAAATTTGGCATAATCATAATAACATTCCCCATAGATAACAACAAATTTTCATTATAACAATCTCTACATTTCCCATTAAACAATGGGTTAACATTATTTCTCCCTATTATTTCCATTTAATAAAACCAAATCTCATTCTATAAATAAGGATAATAATAGTTGGAACCCAATAATAATGAAAAAAATTATAGTATTTCTAAATCATTACACCAAAATTTCAAACTAAGATACCATATGATTATACTAGGTTATTCACAGAAGTAATCTATTCAAATTCAATGTCACAACTCGTCCCACGGGGCCTGTTATGTGACTACCCCAAGCCCGTCATCCATTTTCCACGGGCTAGAATCTAGTACCAAAGGCGTAATTCCTTAATACTCATAAGATATTGCCATTATAACATGTAAGAACACACAACAGAGCACCCAGTTTGATACAAAACACAAAGTAAAATTGTATAACAAAACAGTGATGAAAGTAAAAGTGTCTAGAAATATAATCCCAACTGCAGAGTACAAGAAACCGAAGGTATAAGTTTAAATGATGAAAAAGGGAAAATAGTTATTGGGTCATCCTCCAGATTACTACCTAAAGGGTCAGTACAGATTGCCTACTTAACACTCCTCATCTGTCTGTCACCCCCGTGCACCAACATGTCATATGGTCCTCTTCCGGGTACCATCCAGTCCTGGAACACTCACCCTCAGTCAGTGAAATCCATCTTTTTCATCCAACACAAGGTGGTGCACGCATAGCTCGTGCATGGGTGAGTATAAATACATTTAGCAAGGACCCCGAGACCATCATTGAAACAAAAAATCCGACAAAGATAAACCACAAAGTATTAAATCAACAGATTACCTTTCTTAGTTATATACCCATACATATACCTATGTTATCAAGTTATCCATCTCAATCTTGAGGAAAACATAGATAAATGGATTCATATCAGACCCGGATTTATTCTAGGGGTAAAACATTATGAACCCTCATCTGCTAGAGAACTCCTCCTCTATTGAGTACAATGGGACTGCCACCACAACAAGGCGCCTCCCACTAACCTTGAACTATTGAGGTACTCCTCCTATTGAGTATTGTGGGTCTTCTGTGTCACATAGAGGTGCTCCCACCCATGGTTCTATCGTCACAACCAGACGATCCCCCTCATAGACTACATTGGTACTCCTCCAGTCGATTATCGAGAGTCTGCCGCCACAACCAGGAACTCCACCACAGGTCTATCACCACAACCAGGTGCTCTGCACTGGGCTAGTCGAGTAACTTCGAGTCAATCGATCAGCAGTCATCATGTCTCAAACAGCTACTACGTTCCCACACAAATGCTCTCTCATTTTAGGAAGATCCACTCCCCATGTTACTAGTCGATGCTCATACATCCCCAAAGTCCTATGATGATGTATCCCAAAGGTCTACCATGTCATAGGGGTCTCAACTCAAATGAAGGAGCATCAATTAGACTCCCTGTCTGTGAGTTATTATCTTTTTAGTCCCGGGGGCATGGCTGGATTCGTGTCTATCCATCCTGACCATATCTCAACTATACCCCAAACTCTAGTGGGGTACACTCAAAGGGACCGTCCGGATCTATGAATTCCAACACCGCTGACAGTTCATCAAACCGACGTCTGGTGCCAATGATATAGCCTGAAAATGTAATCGAGTCGTAGTGGTCCTAGGTCCAGTCTGACCCAGTCAGACTAACCCGGCCTGACCCAGAATTGGCCGTCCTGTTGGGTATGGCTTGTCCCGTTGGGATGGACAGCCCATTGGGGTCGGCCCGGACCACTCGGCCCGGCCTAGTGAGCCATGGGTGTGTAGAGAATCGCAAGGGCGCGTGGCAGCTCGACCTAAACCAGGGTGGCTTTTCCTATAAGGGCTACACGAGGGGCATGTTCGGCCGGGGAGAGCATGCCCAGTGGGGACGACGTTGCCAGCGGGGCGGCGCGACCGGTGAGGGCAGCATGGCCAGCACGACCGACACAACATGCCGGTATGCGCTGGCAGCTCGACCGGTGAGGGAAGCGTGGCCGGGGAGCGGGTGCTGGTCCTGTCAGTGGTCAGAATTCCATAGGTCACAGGTCGCACAGTCGTTTTATTCTTCTCCTTTGGCACCATTTCGAAGAACACCACATAGAAGATCGTCGGGTGTTCGGTTCATGTTTTTTTTGGCCTGCACCCTCCGCATTTAGAGTGGTAGAATTTGGATCATCAAGAATATAAGTAAGGAATGAGCATGGAAAATATCTTAAAACCATCAGTTCTCATTATACCTCATTAACAATATATTCCTAACCAGAAAGGACAATAATACGCAGATCAACATGATAATTTGTTAGTCTACGTTCTATGTTTTAAGAGGAAAAAATCAAGGGAATAATATCATACAAAATATTAAATCCCTAATTTGTTTGTTGTTCATCGACGTTGGCGCAATAAGATGGATTTCGATTCATTGTAGACGAACATGTCCTATCACGAGGGTGGTTCTGAGGAAGATGTTGTAAGTAGAAGTCATTCTTCATAGTAGAAGGCGTTCCCCATCAGCGTTCTTCATCAAGAGAGTGTTCTTAATTAGGAGATGAAGTTCTTCATCAGAGAACGTTGT
Source organism: Viscum album (assembly GCA_963277665.1). Lineage (NCBI taxonomy): Eukaryota > Viridiplantae > Streptophyta > Magnoliopsida > Santalales > Viscaceae > Viscum > Viscum album. The sequence continues at coordinate 1,944,774,513 of OY728121.1, read as the reverse complement.
TTATCCTAAGCTCTATTTTCTCCCAAGTCCCACCAAAATGAAAATGCCAAGCCAAAATAATAGATTAAGCTATCAATTATTTAATTGTTGACCCAAATTTTAAAATTTATTAAGTAATTAATTGATGTGTAGGATCAATTAATTAATGGGAAGTATCTGGCATAATAAATTATATGTGCTAGCATAATAAAGGTGTGGGAGGTGAAGAGTCTATCCTTCATTTATGAGGGATTTGATTGGTTTTCCTCTCCCACCATTATTAGGGGGTTTTAGTCCCTGGTGGTCCCCACACTATAACCTCTCATGGGAGGTTAGGTTTGGGTGGGCCCAACCACCATAACCTCTCATGGGAGGTTAAGGTCGGGAGGTCCCCACACCTTAGCTCCCACATGGAGGTTTATTTCAAGTGAACCCCACCTGAAATATACACATGGAAGCTCAAATTAAAATTAAAATAAGTTTATTTTATTTTATATATTCCATAAAAACCCCAATAAACTAACATTCATCCTCGATTAACAACGGTTGAGGTGATGGTCTCCATAAGAAAACAGCAGTGCTACATGTTCACCAGAGTCCTCAGATTTCAATTACAAGCACTGGTTCAAAAGATTGAAAAAACTTTTTGTACGTTTACTGAACGTACCAAAACAATAGTTCAGAAATTGATTCCAGGCACACCGAGCATCGGAATCACGCGCCATAAACTAATTCAGACTCTTAAAATTCCCATTTATTTAAAAACATTACATGGAAATTCTAGGTCATTACATTCTCCCAACCTTAGGGCTTTACATCCCAATAAGACACAACTCAAAACTAATGGATCAATTGGGGGTAGTGAACATGCATCTGAGCCTCCCTCACCAATGTGCTATCCTGGAGGTTCCCATGCTACCATCGAACAGGCACTAGAGGTATCAAAAATCCAAAATGGACCTACTCCTGTCAATCCTCAATCTCTACCGGATCCTTCGTAAAATTCAACCATCGTCGACGTCCAACTCACCATGTACGATGATGTGAGAAGGTTCATGCATATATCTCCTCAGCTGGGATACATGGAATAATTCATGCACCTGGACAAACTAAGGTGGATGAGCTAAGAGGAATACCACATCTCTAACCTTGCTGAGGACCTAAAAAGGTTCGATAAACCTCGGAGATAACTTGCCGCCCTAGCCAAATCTCTGTAGACCGCATTGGGGTTTGACCTGCAGAAAGGCGTGGTTGCAATCCTTGAACTCCACTGGTCTCTGTCTCCTGTCAGCATATGACTTTTTCCTACTCTTTGCAGTCTTCATCTACTCTTGGATGATCTGCACTTTCTCGGTGGTATCATGTACCCTCTCTGGTCCCACTAGTGCTGACTCCCCTGGGTCTGTCCAGCACAATGATGATTTTCAAGGCTGCCCATATAATGCCTCAAATGGTGCCATCCCAATGGTGGAGTGATAAATGTTGTTGTATGAAATCTCCACCAATGGTAAGTTATCCTCCCAGGTATGACCAAAGTCGAGGACACAAACAAAAAGCAATTCCTTGAGGGTATGAATGGTTTGCCCACTCTGACCATCCTTATGAGGATGGAAGGTGGTGGTCAAGCGAAGCTGCATCCTGAAATCCTCCTAAAACCCATTCTATAACCTGGAAGAAAATTTTGAATCACGATTGGAGATAATCATTGAAGATACTCCATGTATCCTCACAATATCTTTGACAAAGAGGTGTCCCAATCTCTTTACATAACTCTGCTATCTGATGGGTAGGAAGTGGGCCGACTTGGTGAGTTGGTTGACAATCACCCAGATTAAGTCATGTTCGCAGGATGTATGTGGGATACCCTTCACAATGTCCATTGATATCCCTTCCCACAACCACTCTGGGACCTCTAAAGGTTGAGCCAAGCCTGCTGGTACCTGGTGCTCTACCTTCACTTGCTGACAAGTGAGGCACCAAGAGACAAACTCTAGGACTACTTTCTTCATTCTCAGGCTCCAGTGATGTCTTCAGAGATCCTGATACACCATCGCCACATCTTCATGTACTTCTAGAGGGGACATGTGGAACTCCCTTAACACTTCCTCCTAATGTGACATTGGTACCATGGTATGTCCTCTAAAGAGGATGACATGCTCCCCACCTTTAGAGAATCCATCAGGTGCCTGCCCTGTGGATATTTGAGAATTTCATATCTCGTAGTCAGCGTCCCCATGATATGCCTCCCTGACTGCATGTAAACGTAGAGGAGTGACTTTAAGATAATGAAGTAATGATGCTCCATCACTATCCACAAAGGATATCAGTAATGAATCCAGCCGCTCTATCACCTCACCTAGCAGCTATAAACAACATATCCTACTAAGTGAATCTGCTACAACGTTCCCCATCCCAATAGTATAGAATGTATCGAAGTCATAGTCCTGGAGGAACTCAATACATCACCTCTATATTAGGTTCATTTCCTTCTGGAAGAAGATATACCTGAGACACTGGTGATAAGAGTACATGGAAAAACGTTCACCCATCAGATTGTGCGACCACATATTTAAGGTCAAGACCATTGATTCTAACTCTCGGTCGTGGGTATCATAGTTCTTCTCATGATGTATCAGCTATCAAGAACCATATGTGACCACCACTCACTCCTGTATCAGGACACATCCGAGTCTGGTCCCAGATGTGTCGTAATAAACTACATACCCTATGCCCTCCTCTGAAAGCTTCAAGATCCAGAAACTAGTCGGCCTCTGCCACAGCTCCTAAAAGCTCTACTGCCGTCCTTATGACCACCCAAAGGGTGTCCCCTTCTTCGTCAAGGCTGATAGAAGTGAAGAATCATTGGAGAAATATGACACAATTCTCCAGTAGTATCCAGCCAATCCCATAAAATTTAGTACTTCCATCACACACCTGGGTGGCTCCCAAGAAAGTACCTCCTCAATCATCGCTGGATCCAATACAAATATAACCTCGAAGATGAAATTTCCAAAAAATTGAACCTTTCGTATCCATAATTGGCACTTCTAGATCTTACCACAAAGATGCTGCTCTCGGAGTGTGTCTAGTGCTTCCTAGAAATGATATACATGCTCCTCCTCAATAGTTTAGTAGATCAAAATGTTGTCAATGAAGACTACAAAAAAGCGATCTAGGTATGGATGAATGATCCTATTCATGAGTCCCATGAACACTGATGAAGTGTTGGTTATTCCGAATGGCATAACCATGAACTTGTAGTGGTCATACCAACATCTAAAAGTTGTCTTATGAAAATCCTCATCTCGCACTCTATGATGCTGATAGCCTGATCTAAGGTCTATCTATGAGAACCATTGTGATCCGTTCAGCTGATCAAAGAGGTTGTCAATCCTTGAGAGTGGGTACTTGTTTTTCGTGGTCACCTGGTTAAAGTGCTGATAGTCAACACAAAGCATCAATCTTCCATCCACCTTCCTGATGAATAGAATCGGGGCAGCCCAAGGTGAAACACAGGGCTAGATGAATCACTTCCCCTGCAAGTAATCCATCGGTACCTACAACTCATGAAGAACATTAGGAGCCACACTATATGATGGTGTAGATATCGGTGAAGTCCCGAGGTACAAGTCAATGTCGAAGTCCACCTCTCTGCGAGGAGGTTGACTCGGAACATCATCATGGATGATATCTATGTACTGGTCCACCATAACAGGATAGTTCAGACTCTACACATCAATAGCTCTGAGGGTAAGGCTAGCCAACTGATCATTGATCAGCTATACACTCCTCTGAGAATGTTTATCCTTTGCTGCAAATTCTCCCTTCTCACCGGTGAAGGTAAAACTGGTCCCATCTGTGTGGACACACTGTACTTGGTGCCTAACATAGTCAATCTTAACATGGACTGTAGATAACCAGTCCATACCCATGATGATGTTGTAAGGCCTCGATGCCACTACTAGTACAACCCAGCAGAAGCTTTCCCCTCCAAGAGTAAGCTCACACTACTAGCACCAGTGAATAATCATCAAATTTTCTCTCATAGGAATCTCTATCTGTAAGGATCGAGCCACCGTCTCCATCGGAATCTTCAAGATCTGAATGAGGGTAGTTTAAATAATAGAGTGGATGACACCTATGTCTATAAGTACTATAGCTATGGTAGTATAGACACAGACCATACCTCGTATCATCTCTGGAGTGTCGTGATCATAGGACTCAGCTGCCTTGAGCTGAGCAAGCCCGTATCCTCCGGCTCCCTCCAGTCAGGGTGGACCTCTTGGTGGTGGTGGCGGTAACATCTCAAATCATCTCCCACCGCCAGTTGTACGACCGTATCCTATGCCATGTCCTCTTGGACCCTACGGACCGGCATGATCGAATCTATATATCTTCGTGGGTAGTACTTCTTGAGTCTGCAGTTTATCCGAATGGTGGGTCGGATAGTCATGAGCCATGTGACACTGCCCGCCGATGAGTAACACTGCCCGCTCCTGGAATGATTGTCTCCACACCGGGTGCCCCGCACAACTGATCCTAATTCATGTGGTTATCCACCTATAGGTGTGGTCCTCTTCAATCTCTGTGACAATTATCTACTTCTAGATGCATAAAACTCCGCTACATGTCAAATGGAGGAGGATCTCATGGTTGGTGACAGCTCAGCAAGAAAATCTCCACCAAAATGGATCTCTCTAACACCCCTGCCTACGTTGGGATGCTGAGTGAGATCATCGATGCCCTAATCTCCCGCCTGAGTCCCTGATCGAAGGTCTGATCCCTGAAGACTGGGTCTCACCCCATTTCGGTGGAGTAGCATGAGAGGTCTGTAAACCACACTATGTACAGATCTATAGTCATTATGCCCTACTGCGGATGTAGTAGGTCTTGTATGCGCACCGTGTGAAGAGTCTCTAGGACAAACTCTGCACGAAACAGGCTCTCAAAGTCTTCCCAGAGAAGAGTCATCGCATCATGAACCTGGAGTGTCCTGCTCCACCATCATCCCACTTCTGGCTGTATAATATTGGTAGAAAGTATCACCATGAGGTCATCTGGTGTCCCTACTAGTCAGAAAACTCCACCACGGCCTCCATTCAATCTTCAGCCGCCTCTGGGTCCGTCTCTCCCATGAACCTGGGTGGCCTCTAGCACTAGAACTCATGCAACGAGCTCATGCAGCGTGCACCATCTGCTACTGGGGTTGGTGGCAGCGTTTTTCCAATGGTAATGGTACCACTGGTACCTCCACTTGAAAAGGGCCCTACAATAAGGCCTCTTCGCTCAGTGGGTTATCCGTGCATACAACTCTTGAGCCTCTAGCTGGTCATCTGTGTGCAGGAATTCTAAAAGAAATAGATGATACCTGGTAAGAGGTTAAACTTGGTGAGCTAACCTAGTTGAACTGACATAATGAAAATTTTTTAAATCACACCTGCAATCTGTGTTTTTGTGCACTAAGTCATAAATCATAAATAAGGGTTCTGGTGTATGGATACGCTGACCGTTGTACAAACACTGGAATACCTGAACTGAAAACCACATTCACTACCCTTAACACTATTGATTCTTATAAAAGATTAGAATCATATGTTCTATGGTAGAACTAACTCCTATGGCACCAATTTCTCATGACCCATACCCCAGGGCCTATGTCATGACTACCCCACACCAACCTTATATAGGACAGGGGCTGACGTCTAGAACCAAAGGTGTAACTGCCAAAAAATGGGATGGAAGTGCCTTTATATCCTGTAGACACACATAATAGAGCACACGACTGGATACAATACACTATGTAAAACTTTATAACAAAATAGTTTTGAAAGTAAAAGTCACCATAAAAATAATCCCAAAAGTGGAGTACAAGAAACTGAAGGTACAAGTAAAACAGAGGAAAAAAGAAAATAGCTATTGGGTCTTCCATTGGGTTCCTACCTGAAGGGTAGGCACAGATTTCCTACTCATAACTTCTCATTTGTCCTTCTCCTATATGTACCGACACACCGTTTGGTCCTCCTCCAGGCACCATCCAATCCTAGTACTCTCAGCCTCAGTCATCGTTGTCTGTCGTCTACATCCAACACAACGAGGTGCACACATCGCCCGTGCAAGGGTGAGTATAACGATACTCATTATGGAACCCAATACAATCAATGTCTCATAAAATCCAATAATGATAAACCACATAGTATGTTATCAGCATATAACCTTACTTAGTTATAACCCCATATATATATCTATGTTGTCGTGTGATCCATCTCAATCATGAGGAAAACACAGAAAAACTGACTCAACTCAAACTAGGATTTATTCAAGGGGTAAAACATTGTGAACCCTCGGCCATAGGAGACATCCTCCTCTATCTAACATTTTTGGTCTATCGCCGCAACTAGGTGATTCCCACGAATCTAGGACTAATAAGGTACTCCTTCTTTCGAGTATCACAGGACTACTGCGTCACATAGAGGCACTCCCCACCATATGTCATCAGCCACAACCCGTGCTCCCCCTCATAGCCTATAGAGGTACTGCTCCTGTCGAGTACCATGGGTCTTCCACCCTAACTAGGTGCTCCTCCGCCGTGGATCTACCGCCACAACCAAGTGCACCCCACAGGGCTAGTCAAGTCACTCTGAGTCAATCGGTCAGTTGTTTTCAAGTCTGATCCATCTACTAGGTTCTCGTACAAATGCTCGCTCGTCTCCGAATGATCCGCTCCACAAGAAGCTGTTCGATGATCCAAATTCCATGAAGTCCCACGAAGATGTATCCCAAAGTTCTACCATGTCATGGGGGTCTCAACGCAACTGACGATGCGTCAATAAGATGCTCGGTCTATGAGTTATTATCCTTTTAGTCCCGGGGCCCTGTTGGATTCGTGCACGATCCAACCTGATCGTATCACAAATATACCCCAAACTACAGTGGGGTATACTCAAAGGGATCGTCATGCTCCACGAATGTTAGTGATGCTGACGGTTCATCATAACCCTTCTTACCTAACCACCCATTGAATATTGACAACATAATTTTTCCATACGACGAACATCCATCTCACAAAACATTGTATTTTGTTTTTTAATAGAGCAACACTATAATTTTATAAATAAGTGTTTTGAAATAAATATTTTTTTATGATATATTTATAATTTTATTAATATAAAATTAAACTTACCTTCTTTACATTATGATTAATGAAAAATGGAACTCTTACACTTCATTGTAACCTAATTCCTTTTTCATAAATAAAATAATTTATAATTTTTAAATGTATAATTTATCTATTAAAATAATTATTCTTTCAGGATTATTATTTTGGAAATTAAATAATAATAAAATTCACAAATTTCAATATTCTAAAGTGATTTTGGATATATGACCCCAACATCATCAAAATGTAGACCATGAAACTAAATGATTATATTATTGAATATAAGATGATAATAAATAAAATAAATTGAATAATAAAATCAAAAATATTATAAAGTATGTAAATAATTAAATTTATCTTAATATTTAGGATGATAATTAATGCTCGTGGTGAATTATTCACAAATAAATGGGTATATATAAATAACAATTTCCATTAGGATATAACCACTCCCTCTCTAACCTGAATTTTTTCTCTCATTAATATTATGTTTAGATTCTAATTTATGAACATAAGTCTTTATCATATATACATATCTCACACTCATATACATTAGAATGATAATACACACCTTATGATCATTTCTAAAATCCCATTACCTATTTCTTTTGATTATGATCTGAGGCATGACCATGAACCAAAAATTTTATTCCATGGGTAATTCTTTTGTTTATTACTTTTAATTGATATCCTTATGTGGAACAAATAAAAATTTACATAATATAAATTTTATTTCCAATCAGAGAATTATATATCCCATTAATTAATTGGATCATATTTTATAATCATGAGAATTCATGAGTGGGACTAAAGCGTTAATTTAATCCATTATGGGACTATATTTACTAGGAAATGTTGCCTCGATGGTTTGAGAATACATTTTTTATCTCATGTTATATAAATCTACCACATTTCATATGTTTCCATGATCATATGATGCCTTATTATATATGATATCCTCAAATATTATTACCCACTATCTTTCACTTTTATGTTATCGCGTCAAACATTTGACTCACATGCTATATTTCCTTTCATGTCAATTGACATACAAGGATTTTTTAGCTCACCCAATTATTTATTATTTTCCTAGGTAATCCTAGGTTTTTTTGAATATATAATGTATTTAAAATATAAATAAGGAGAATATTTCATTTTGATTTACTTTTATTTTGATTTATTATTTTCCCAGTATTCCAATGATTTTAGACCTCCAGATATTTAGGTTTTAAATAAACAATGGCTATCTTAAAAATAAGTTCACTATATTTGAAAAAATATCAATTCTCTAAAGGAGTCATGATTGTCTATGATTAAATATTTTAAATTATTCTAATATAATAGTATATATTGTATTTCAATAATTTTTTTGAATTGGTCTACAAATTGTTATGGGAACATATTATTCTTATTATTAATCATTATTCTTCTACTTTTTCATCATAATGTTTCCTGAAGGCAATGATATTTCATTTCACTTATAATTTGAGGGATATTATCCAACCATTAGAGGTTATATGTTCATTTATAAAATTTCCAATACATTGGATTAGATTAATAGGTCCTATCAAAAATGATTAGTGGAATAATGATAGTAATTTGACGGCCAGTATATCTCTTCTTTGATGTCCATCAGGCAGTATCCATTTATCTGTTACTTTTGTTTGTTACAATTTTAATTATATTTTAAAAACACATATATATAAAATTATTCTTTGAAACCCATATCCCTCAATTAGTATATATTTTTTATTATCCATTATAAATATATATTTACAATTGAAAAAGGTTTTTGCGAGTGGTCTCATAATGATATTGACCATTGGTGTGAATAATGATTCTTTCCATAGAAAACATGAATTTATTAACTGAGATACATAAAAATCAGTATGTAGTCTGTCTACTATTACTGCTAAACTACATATTATATTTTTTTTATGTCACATAGTTTTATTATACTAAAAATAGATACGTGTAATAAATCTATTGAATTTTATTCAATATCCATGACCATGTGAGATTATAAAAATGAACCCGTTTAGTTTAAGTTTCACTTATATGTTATATTTACTCAATTATCCCTACACAATGATATTAATATTCCTCCATCCTTATAAATGATTAAAATATATTTTATAAACTCCTTTATGACTATGTTTTCTATAATCCCTATTCTCATATGATACATAATGAGGACTAGATCTCACGTCTAGGATATGTCCATACAATCAAACATTATTCCAATTAACATTCAATCTTGAACATTGGGAATACTAATTTGAATCACATATTTATTCATTAGGATGAATAGCATTCGTAATTTTATTATTCCTCAAGGGAGAACAAAAATTATTGAGTTTACAATCTCATATAGGAAGGAAATATAATACTAGTGATTTAGCTATATAATCTCGTTAGATGTTTAAAAATTTGAAAATGATCCCAATAATTTCAATATAATTGGATTTATTTACTCTAAATGAAACTAGTTATGTGGGAATAATCTCTCTGTCACTAGAAATTTCATGTGACATACTTTTCTTTAGAACCCATGACATAGTCCCCACAAAGGAAACATGAGTAAGGCTAGAGTTGTAAATATTTTTCATGCCTAAAGATGGAGTGAATGTTATTTATCAGAAAAAAATGATTTCATTCACTCTCGGGGATGAACATTCATCAAAAAATTTACACCATCTGGAGATGTAGTATTGAGAACCTATATCATAGTGTAGTTTTTTCGAATCAAACATGGTTAACGAAAAGGGAATTGATCCCTGAAATCCATTTCTGAATATTTTTTGGTAAATTGATTCTTTGAAAACACCATATATATGGGTTTAATAAAACTATGGGAATACTTCTATTCAATGGATAATGTCTTATAGGTAGTGTAGATAAAATATATTTATTGATAAAAATTAATGTATGCTTAAAGATATTTATTTATAATAAAAAAATATGTTCTTATTCTTATAGATGGATGACCAAATCCCAAGTACTCATGTCTCCATCACCTAACCCCATTTCCCTGCCAGATTTCAATCTCTTATATTCTCCCAAATATTATCCCCTAATTTTTCTTTTATCTCCATGTTTATAGTACTATCATATATTAGGTGATCTAGTGGAAATGTGCATCAATATTGTAATATATTCCATGAAACCACCTATGATCATATATTCACATATAAATATGGCACATCATCTAGTCATATAAATCCCCTGGATGATTAAGAATAACTATGCAGCACTATAAACTTACTCTCTTGACCTAGTCTCCAATACAATTAAGGCATCCTAAAAATCATAAATTTTACGAGAAATCACAAAAATAAATGGATAATTACATTAAAAAAATGGTTAATATATTTTAAAATGTCACTTATGATTCAAGTATATCAACATAAGGATTATATATGTATACATGGTGAGACGCTATAGAAACATTCACCTAATGAAATCTGTAGAGAAACCTGACCAATAAAGTAAAATATCACCCATTACATATCACATAGTATTCTTTTCATCCCTATTAATGAAAATTAATCCACAACTACGAAATATAAATAAGTTATACACATCATAATTGTACCATTTGGGTGAAAATATGACTATGGTAACAATACTGTGACCACTAAATTTATTTATTTGCATGGACACCACATGAAACAATTAACACATGGTCCAATAGGTCAATATACATTCACTATGGTTAAGACATAAATATTTTCAATTGGGAACACATCAATCAAGGAACTTAAACTAGGTAGTAACATTAAACATTATAAAAACTAATAACTCCATCTATGGAGAATAATTTTTCACTTTTGTCACAAAAAAGTTCCCCAAATAAGGATACCACATTATATAAAGTCTCTCACCAAGAAAAACCAAAAAAGGAATTTTCATTTTTCATGGTCACATAACTTGGTAAACCTATTAGAATGAATTTATTATCCATTATTTCAAACTATAGAACATATTATATGGATTATTAATTTATCTTTGGTCTCATACCATAGTACCCCCACTATGGAAATATGATTTTCCCATTTATTGCTATTAATAAAAATAACAATATCAAACACTTCTCCCAGACCTAAAACTACAAAAAATAAAGGTCTCTTACATATTCTATAATATTACCTAAATCTCACATATTGTCACTAGTATTTTTTCGAATCCTATACATTATCAATTTTAATGGGGGCCCCTTCTTGATTTTTAAACACTACCTTAAATACCTAGATTAGTGATAATAAATTTTTCCTGTAAAATTACATAGGATGAGAGGTATATATTTTTTCATCATCTATGAATCATCTCTTAAATTATCCACAAAAATATGATTTATTATAGACACTAATTAAGTCAGTTACAAAATTCTAACTCATTAATAAATCCAAATCAATCCTCTCTTATCTTCTCTATTTTTGTGATGAAATAATAATTAGCCCTAAATGTGAAACGAAATTAAATGTCCTTCAATATAAAATTAAATTGTAAATATTTACCTATATGTATTTTGATTCGTATTATAATTGGATACATGGGACAAAAATTGTGATTGAATTTGAATATCGCATTACCTCCTGTTATATCCTCTTTTTGAGATGGGTTACAACCAAAACCATAGTCCCCACTTGACATTAAACATTTTATGTCCCCATGAAACTCAAAATTCAATCCACCTATATGTTTTTAAATTTTTTATCCCACAATCTATTTTAGGAATAATATAACTTTCCTTATGTATTTAACATATGATTTCATATATCAAACATATAAGGAATAGAGGTATGTCTCTTATGTGACAATAATATGATACCCATGTAATAAACATGTCATAAATATTTTCTTTTAAGATGAATATCCTATTACCTTATTCCCCCATTTACCATCAGCAATGTTTATTTCATTATTTTTATTACTTTTTATGAGTCAAAATTATCCTTCTGTTTTGATTATTTTACTGGAGTTTAAATTCTCTTATTAGTTTCCTCAAACACATTGATATGAGATACATTCCTAATCCCCAACCACTTCACTTATAAATATTTATCTAAATATAAAATAAATATATTTTAATAACAAATTATGTTAATATAATAGTCTATAATCACCAACTATACCATATTTTTTTTAGTTACAAATATGAGAGTTTATACAAAAATGGGTCTTCATATGTTAGTCCCACAATAAGTATTAGTATGAATCATTCACATAGTTATTCATTCTATGTTAAACAACATTTATGGAGTCCATGTTATAATAAAATATATTTGGTATCATTTTTTATTATATGGAACTATACTATAAATTTTTTGGTTCCCTCTATATAGATTTATAAGAGTCACATTTCAGGGGCTCCATCCTTAGTACAAAACACCAACCTTCTCCCTCATTAAGATAAAATATAGATTTTTTAACTATACAGATCTTAAACAAGGACTCACTAATTCATATGTAATATATATATATAACCTCCAATATTATTTTTTTCATATTTATTACTAATTTCAGTTACATCATTGGAAAAGGGGATTCATGTCCTCCATGTTGATTATAGAAGGATTCTTGAAATATATTAATTTTTATTAGATTTATTGCATAAGGAATAATTAATTCATAAAGAGTGATATGAGCCTAAAAACCTATCCTATAAACCAATATTATAAATTACTAATCGATTTTAAGAACCATGGAAAAATTATTCCATTTTAAATATATTCCTTAATGGAATCAAAATGCCATTGAGCGATAAACTATCATTGTTTCTATCTTAAAATGTTTTCATTAATCTATAATTGTTAATATTACTCAATTATTTCTTAATAATATTAAATGATTATATAATTATTTATATTTATTATCTAGTCTATTAATGGTATATTTTAACAGCACTGGTTTTATATGAAAATTTCCTCTATGAAATAGGGAGTCATTATTAACGTTACTATATTATGTATCATAGGTCAGTGACTAAACACAGAACAGAGTATATAACAAAATGTTTACAAATAATAAATCAATTTTTAGACTATTTTTGAAATGGTTTTATACAAAAAATTTAATTTTTTAATTATAAAAATGTAATATTAATTCATATTCTATATAAATATGAGTAAAATTCCATGTTTTTATGGATTTTGGGCAGTTATTCCTTATTTTTTCCATACTTGATTGTCTATTTTAGACATGTTTTATGACATTAAATTATTTTTATGGACATTATTTTGGACTAGGATGTAATGGGATATTTATAAATGAACTATAATTGGAACATAAGATCATAATACATGTGTATGTTTTAGAATAATTTAGAACATATTTTCACTAAAACAAAATATATATTTCAGTTTTTTATTGTTTCGACCAAAGTTTATTATTATGTAATTAATATTAAATACTAGTGTATTTTTTTAACTGAGACATCCCAAATATAGAAATATATTTGAAATTAATATTAAGATATACATAACATTTCTTTTTTCATGGATATGATAATGAAAACAATAGAATATTTTTATGGGTATGATTTAACCAAAAATAAGATGTTATCCTATTGATGGTGTAAATTGATTATGATTTTACTTTTTTATGATGACATATGAAAATGAGTATCTTTGAGGGATGTCAATTATAATGCCAATAGTCTATAACCATGGAGATATTTCCATGTGAAGATAATAAATGGTTAAAAATATTGATGATCCTATTTCAAGTATGGGATACCATAGAAATTATATTTTTTATTATTTGGGATTGGACGTAATATTTTATTATATGATTAAGGAGAGAGTGAAAGGTCATCCATGATCAGGAATTATTCATAGAGATTAGACGATATGTTAAATAATTGTATTATGAAATTATAAGTGGAATAATGTGTTATTATAAATTTGGTACTTGTTTTTGGGATACCTAGGTTATGTAATTGAATAAAACCAACTAAGGCTATATCGGTATAATGATAAGAAAAAAGGAGATCTCAAATACTAGTGTTATTAGGTGTGTTGGAATATTTAATTAGGGATATAATGGATTTTGTAGAATTCAGGTTTTGTGTTGTGTATTGGTTTATAATTAATTCATGTTTGGATTCTAATATAATTTAATTAGAAAACTATGTATGAAGTTCTTTTCAATAATAGTGATTTTAATACACTTATATTATAAGAAAATAGTGTATTTTCGGAAAATCCATATGTTCAGTTCTTTATATTGTTTGAATTGTACATGGTATGGGAGTTGTGATCCTCATAATGGATTTAACATGAGTGTTCTCAAATATCACTTAGAACAAAATAATTTTTTACTTTTATAAATTATTTTAAATTAAGGGATTTAGTATGTTGGTTACATTAATCCTAATAGATGGTCTTTATAGTGGTTAATAGGTTAGGTGAGAGTTATATTAAAAAAAATTTCTATATAGTGTTTGGTTTATAAAAGAAGTGTCTTATACCCTTGAATCTAGTTTGAGGTATATGATCATTATATGTGTTGGTGTTTTTTTGGGGATACATTTATGCCTTAGTTTTTCTAAAATCATGTTTTTTTGTTTAAGGAACACATATGATAACATTGTTTGCATTTTATTGAATATGAGAAACCCCAAGGATAGGTTCCACATGCCCTAGTTGGATGGAGAAATGCATTAGAGGGACACTACTATGTAATTGTGTCATATTAATGTCCAAATATGAGTTATTATGAGGGTGACCATATAGGGATTGACTATAAGGAATTGGTTGAGTGAGGTATGATCAATATTATAGAATTAGAATACATAATGGGATAATGGAAATGAATGAGGGGTTATGATAATAGAGGTTTAACTAAAAATGACAACTCATGAATGTGTTAATATATATATTTGTATAAGATGTTTATAGATGAATTATGGATGCTATTAAATTTTTACGGTCCATGTGGTGTGGATTTTTTTCTTTAAAATCTATGATAGATTCATAATAATAATGAATTTTTCAAAAACTAAATGGTTGACCAAGTACTTAAATGTTTACAATTAGTAGTATTTTAGAAAATAAATGTAGTGTGTAGTAAATTTTTGACTAGTTTGGTTAATGTACATTGATGATTGGATGTTTTGATCATATATAAACAAGGATAATATATATGTTTTAGTTTATAAAATAATGATACTTAGAAACCATTTAGTGATTCTTATAGGACGAATTAGTTGTAATATAAGGAGTCAGACATTGATATTTTTATCAATATTTCTAGAATATTATATTGTGATTTCAAATTATGTATGAATAATCCCATATTTCAGAGGATAATCATAGATATTTAATAAATGTACCATGTTTGGAGTGATTTATGGTTAATGATGGAAACGAAAAATTAAGGAGAATATGGACTAGTGGGGGTTATGCGTTTCCATTGATTATTGAATGCAAGAGTCATAGTTATGTCTTAAGAGTTAGAGATCATTATATTTCTGTATTGGTTAATGATGTTCACATAGATGACTAAATTATTTAAATAGAGAGGTTTGATATTAATATGAAAAACATTTTGGGAAGGGGTGTTTTATGGTCATTTAGAGAAGAAAAATGACTGTATAAATGGAGTATAGAAATGAAATATAGCTATAGGAATAAGAAAATTATAGAATCAAATAATAATAAGGGATTGGGAGATGTCCTAATGTAATGTTGAATGACTGAATCTTTAGTTATAATCTATTATATGACCAAATATTTTTTGATTGTATGAATGATTAAATTAAATAATTTCAATGATATATGGATTTTATAATTTTATTGGTGAATATATTATTCACTACAGTGTAGGGATATTATTATTTTTAATGTGGTTGTGGTAGTTTTATATCAAATTGTCTATTTCATGAATTATAAAAAACAATTCTTTGAGTAATTATTTATGTATTTAGAGTAATAGAGTGTCTCTAGAAGGTGACTCAATTGAAAATGAAAATAATTCCAATGAGTTGGTGTATAAAATTGGGGAAAATAATTTTTTAGACTAGTTATCTCATGTATTGGAGTATGGTGTAAAAAACATACTTCAATATTTTTACATGAAAAGGGCATTATAGTTAATTGGGGAAACTAGTCAAATTCATGGATCCTGGACTGTTATGATTCATGATATATTTGGAGTTTCATTGCATTAAAGGGTGTTTCATTAAAATATTAATTCTTGGTGACTACAAAATATATTATTCATATAGATTAATTTTTCATGTGATGGAATAAATTAATAGAATTCAATAGTTATGTAGTAACATTAGTGTAATGTCCCATCCCGAATGTCACCCAATGGTGCCCCGAGCAAGTTCACCAGATGAACTCAATTTTTCTTACCCATATTAAAGATGTTTCTAAATAGTTGTGAGGGTATAGGAAGTTATTTATGGGGGAGAATATACACAAATTTATCATAGATAAACACTGGAAGAAGTAAATAAACAATAGTTGTATCTTATATAATCAGATAAATACTCATGTCAAAAGATAAACAGATAGAAAATAAAAAAATCAAATTAAATGGAAAATATGATATACCAATATGAGTTTCATGTGTCTATAATTCATGTGATAATGAAAAAAATATGACTCCCCATGTGGGTCTCAATCTATGTCTTGTTTAGTCCTCTGAGTTCTGTCCCCAATCATCCACCTACAGTAGGGCCTTTTCCCTTATAAATTCTTGCAAAAAAATAATCTATTTGGCTACTAATTAGGTACCCCAAATATGTTGTGAGTACAAATTGGTATTCCACCACCAAAGGAGTCTAATATAATACTAGTGAAATTATAGTGCATTAATTACTATTAGAAAATAAGTACAATATAATCATAAAAATTTATCAAATTCTCATTTATTTTTATCTGACTACATTATCCATAGGTTTCCCAACGATACACGTACCCCAATACCATCTTAATCTCATACCAAAGACCAATGTTTTACCTATGTAATATCACATATTAATATATATTTATTTTCAAATCTTGAAGTATTCATGGTGTTATGATAACTCAGTACATGATTTGACGCATGTCAGAGTTTGAATATACTCATTTGAGGCCATAACATAGAGTTCCATTATTTTCATTCTTTATTTTCACATTTACAAGACATATTTACAAAGATAAGAATATAAAAAACATAAGTAAGAAGTCCATGTAACCTTTCTCACTCATCAATAGAATGTTCATGTTATCATTCTCTTTACTCATATGTATAATGATCATGTTAACATGTATACTTCTCAATTTAAAATTTCTATGTTCCCATTCTCTTTACTCATAAGTGTGATGACCGTGTTACCATTTTTACATCTCAATTTAAAATGTTCATGTTTTAAATCTTTATCAAATAATTAATTTAACAATTAATTATCCACCCCAATCACATTAATAATTCAACAACTGTTTAAACACATCCATTCTATTTCCAAATCCAATAATTTACTAAGAGATTTAATCCATTAATAAATTCATCAAATAATTAATAAATATTCCATTTCATATTGAATAATTTATTTTCCATAATTATTTATCACATTAAAATCTCAACTGTCCATAATAAATCCCAAAATTTATTTTCTAAATAATATTATAAAAGGCAAATAATTAATACCTAATTAAATCTCTCAACATAGCCATTTCAATATCTCTTATTTATTTCCCCAATTAATGATCTTGATTAGAACCCCTTCCTATAATAATAAATTTACCCAAATTAATTTTCTAATAGAAATACCCATATCTTGATGACCAATTCCACAGTCAATCACCTATTTCAACAAAGCATCGATAAATCAGTTGTTCAATATGATTAACCCATTTAAAAAAATTAAATTGCTAAGGAATAGTTGAAATTATACAATATTTAATATAAAAATTAAATCCATGAATACGGTATTTATATATAGACCACCTACATCAGTTCATTGATGGATGTTTTCCTAAATGAAATCCCAAAATCTGAGTAGCACATCAACATTGATAAAAGTCCCTAATCCAAATACCTGAAAAAAAATCAATATCAAAGACATTAAGATCTCATAAATATAGATCATGATATAAAATACCTTCCCTATATCTCT
Organism: Viscum album; assembly: GCA_963277665.1. Taxonomy (NCBI): domain Eukaryota; kingdom Viridiplantae; phylum Streptophyta; class Magnoliopsida; order Santalales; family Viscaceae; genus Viscum; species Viscum album. Next base: position 1,944,756,265 of record OY728121.1, on the reverse strand, counting down.
CCATATCCATTTTGATATGATGAAACGTATTATGAACTTATCCAAAAGATCATGTGAAGAATATAGAATTATTGGGATAGGCATAAAGATGAAATCCAGACACTAGGAGAAGTACAGATCTTCGATTTAGGCTTTGAATATTGAATAAGTGAGATCAAATGACCTTGTAACCCATATAGAAATTACTTAGATCATAAAAAATACATCAATACGGATTCTAGGTTAAAATACGTGTGTTTTGGGGGTTTGATTATTTATTAAAAGAATTTTTGAAAGAAAAAACCTATGTACACAATTTTCCTTTGTAGGGGAGCATGGTTACGAAAACATTTCACTAATAATATGAACCTCATTGTCTAGGTTCATACATTTACCTGGGTTTAGGAGATCAATTATTCAAATCATGCACAAATCGTGCACAACCCCCCAGTCCTTAAAATTTCAAAAATCCCAACACAAAAGCACTATATAATATAACTCTAAACATAGGCACTTAAAAATAACCAAATGAATTTGAATATTTTCTCAAGAAGACTATAGAGATAGTTGGAATCTTACAATATCAACCAATTATAACAACTCATCCTCGAAATGCACTATAGTACTTCACTAAAATTTTAAGACAAATATATAGGACCATTGAGACCTTATTTTTGCTATCATTTCCCGTGTTTTTTCTAAAACACTTTCATGATTCCATAACACATGACCTATCAGAATGTTAATTCCCTACAATAATTTTTCACTTTATTCTAAATAACACATCAAATTCTTCTCAAAGGATACATATATCTCAAGGTCAAACTCATCCACAAAGGTCACATGATAAGGGTCAGGGAGATACTGTCAAAGTTTTGATACAAATAAAACATCATGTATAGAACTATATCTCGATTGAAGAGACAATCAGTAAACCACCGGGCCGATTCTCACCACTATCTCAAAGGGTCCATCAGACATTGGTGCAAAATTTCCCTTACCCTATATCCTATGGCCACCGATCATAGGAGACACTGAAAAGAATACTCAATCACCCTTGTTAAACTGTATGAGACATAATCGCCTATTATCATATGACTTACTTATACTCTGAGTTGTAGCGGTTGTTTTCATAATCAATTTTACCTTCCCCGATGTCTCCCACATGAGAGTCAGTCACAAAAAATCTATCTCCCCCAACTCCATCTAGTATAACAGTGATCTAAATGGCCCACAATAAATATAATCATAAGGTTCAATATGTATCATTTCCTGGTAACTATGTATATAGAATACTCTACTATATCCATGTTCCATCCTTAATATACAATATTGTCAAAAACACTTTCCCATAAAATATCATCAAACACCAATATATTATTTTCTGACTGACCATAAGATTGTGGGTGAAAGACATACTCAATAGTATATGTGTGGCATGTTATTTTAATAATACTTCCTAACAATGTTCAGTAAACATGGATATTGATACGAAACTATAAAATATTTCATTCCATACTAATGGACTATCACCCAAACATACAGTTCTCCAAACTGTTCTATAGTAATGGTTTTTGGTATTGGCTAGAAATTCACTACCTTGGTCAATAAATCTCCAATGACCAAAATTTAATCCTTATTCCTAGGATTATTCATAAAACAAAGAAAAAAATTAGTTCTCACATCATCCCACTTCCTTTCTATAATAGTCAATGGTTGTAGTAAACCTCCACATCATTGTTACTCCGCCTTAACCAGCGGAAAGGTGAAGCATCTTTTCCAAAACTCTACTTTCTTATTTTTCATGTCAGGACACAAAAACTATCATCATATGTTATGTATCATTTTTCTAATTCATGTATGCACCACCCATTTCATGTCTTCAAATTCTTGTATAAGCTCTTATCACATTCTTGTAGGAATAAAAACATGATTCCTCACATAAAAGATATCATCATCATCTATCAACTGGTCTGAATATGTTTCCCCTCCTTCAATATTTTCCATCAAGGATATGAAATATGGTTCCTCAAACTATGTATCCATTATCTGTCTCAAATGTGTAGAATCCTCTGTAACTGAAACCATATAAATATTCTCTTGGATTTCCAAAACCACCACATGCATTTTTTCTAGCAATTTCATCATCTTCCACTATGCACTCAACTCTGGAACAATAAGAGTCTGAATTTTCCTTGTCATGGAATCAACCACACTATTTCCCTTACCATACATATTTTCCAGTTCAAAATTGAATGCATGAAAATACTCAAACAATCTCTACTACCTATGATTCATATCACAAGGTGTGATATATATAATTAAAGATCTTGTGATATGAATACATTGTAAAATATTATCACAAATGATAGTGTCACCAATAATTTTGAGAATAATATAATTCTTCCAACTCAAGTCCATGCATAGGTTAATTCCATTCATGAGGTGTAAAGACCCGTAAAATTGAAGGTAATTTTTTTTCTCTTAATTTTCATTAGGATTTTACAAGAATGCAGTTTCTGACGGAAATTGATTCTGAGGCCCGGTGTGCCCAGAATTTCTATCCGAAATTTAGCTCAGGTACGTTCAGTGAAAGAACGAGTGGGAATTCCTATCTATTGAGCCGGTGCTCGGAATCGAATTCCGAGGGAACCGATGGAACCGTAGTGCCAGTAATTGCTTATGAATTCCTTTCCTAGAGTTTTGTTTGCTCGTTATGAGTTGTTAAATTTTTTGGATTAAGTGTTAGTGAAATAAAATTTTCATTAAGAATTTTATTTCACTTATCCATGAGTTAGAACCTAAGTGTAGGAGTTAGGGTGGGACCCACTGTTTGTTAGTTTCTCTTGTGTGGATTAAAGGTGAGGTGGGGCCCACTCGAGCCCCCAACTTTTCAATTTCCTTAACTCCCTAACTCCAAATAACACCCCACTTAAGTTGTGTAACTCTTTTGACTTTTCCTCTCCTCTCATTAAGTATGCCAACCCCCATTTCAATTAATTAAATTATGTTTTGTGTTTTGAATTGTGGCTTGGGTTAATAAAATAAGGATGATCCTTATTTTATTTTGGTTGGTTGTTGTGTGTGGACATTGGAGGAGAGAACTCTTGGGTGTTTTCATCTTCATCACGAAGAACATCAAGACATTGACGAAGAACATTGTCACCGTAAGAAGAGATTGATGTGTCATCTCTTCTTCTCCCAGCAACCGGTGTGTGAACCCCTTTTTCCGAGGATCGACGGCGTACCCTCTTGATCATATTCCCATGTCAATGAATAGGAGATTCCACTTCCTCCTCGGACATTCACCGTCAACATACGTAGCTTCACCTCACGACGTCATTTTCCGCGGCGAACCCCAGTTCTAGCTACACTCAATGTAGGGTGTTTACGTGATTTTCCTTACGTGATTCTATTCCGTCTTTTATCCGCGATATTTGGACCACATGATATCTATTAACGGGAGGAGGCCGGACGGCACAAACATGGTCGTCCCCCTCCCTTATTGTTTTTCTTGTTATTGTGGATCGAATGAAATTGACGCGGTGTCGTTGCACTGCGCGGGATCGAGCGGCAAGGATGCGCCACATCGTCACGCTGCGCGGGATCGAGCGACAAGAATGCGCGACATTGTCACGCCGCACATTTAATTTTTTAAACTCTCGTGTGTGGGTATTTGATTGCAAGATGTTGGTATAATTTATTTTGGATAATTTATACCCTCGTCAATGATTAAAATAATGTTTTTATTTTTTTCTAATTGATAACAACTAACGCAGAGGAGGAGGGCCGAACAAACATGGTCCGAAAACCCTCCGAAGCTTGTTAATAAATTTGCGGATCAACGGACAACGACGAAGCAGAACTCTTTGGCGTTTGAATCCCTTTGGAGTGAAGGTCTGGTCTCGGGAGGACCGTTGGCGAAGACGGCAGGAGAAGCAGATCCCTGGAGCGCATCTGGTGGTCCACGGAAGGCGGTAGCTGCGTGCCACGCCGGCGCGACGGTGCCGGCGTCTGGCAGTTTAGCGGCGAGTGGGGGGGGGGAACCGCGCACCCCGCCCATGGCTTCCTATCGGCAGTGCTGCCTGAGCTGGGTCGGGTCGACCCGGTTCGGGCCGACCTAGGGGGGTCGGGCCGGGTCGGTCCGTGCCCAGACCCGCCGTTTTCGGACCCTCTTTGGTCTTTTGCCCATATCATGAGCTATAGACCACCGATCGACGCACTGTCGACAGAGATGTGATCATTGGATCTAGACAGTCGTTTCATTATATCGCACTCAAAGTTTCGGAACACTTTGGGTTCGGCCGAGTTGGTTCGGATACGAAACCAACCGGGCCCTCGGAGCGGAAACGCTTATATCTTGAGCTCCGGATGACCAATTGACGTGACATCGACATTGATGGATTCCTCTAAGTGAGACGGATCTTTTTTCTTACTCCGATTGAGGTTTGGATGTTGTTTGTGTGTGGTCGGGTTGGTTCGCTCACGAAACCAACCGGGCCCCTGGAACGAAAAAGCCAATAACTCACAAACCGGGCGTCCGATTGACGCACCGTCTGTCTCGTTGAATTCCTCTTGATGACATGGAACTTTTGGCATACTTCACCTGAGTTTTGGTTACTATTGGATAGTGGCTGGTATGGATCGTACCCGAAATCTAACTGGGCCACTAGGACGGAAAAGCTGATATCTTTCAGATCGGACGTCCGTTTGACGAACCGTCAGCGGTGTTGATGATCACGTTGAGAAACAGTCCCTATGAGTATACCCTATGAGAGTTCGGGGTACAGTTGAGATACGGCCGGATTGGTTCACTCACGGAGCCAACCGGGCCCCTGGGACGAAAAGGCTAATAACTCACAGACCGGGCGTCCGATTGACATGTCGTCTATTGCGTTAAGACCCCTATGACGATGCAGAACATTGACATACTTCTTCGTGGGACTTTGTGATACATGGAGTATCGACCTGTATCTCGTGGAGCGGACCCTCCTGGAGGCGAGCGTACTGAGTACGAAGACCGTGTAGCCGGCTGACACCTGATGACTGCTTGACCAACTCGACTTGGAGTGAGTCGACTAGACCAGTGGACGGAGCTCCCGGTATTTGGCGACTGTCCCACGGTGGATGGAGTGCCCGGTAGTTGGCCGCAGACCCACGGTACTCGATAGGTGGAGTACCTCTGTAGGCTATTAGGGGAGCGCCCGGTATTTGGCGATAGAACCACAGCGGACGGAGCGCCCCGTAGTTGGCCGCAGACCCGCGGTACTCGACAGGAGGAGTACCTCAGCAGTCTTAGGTTAGTGAGAAGTACCTAGGAGTCGTGACATGACCACTGTACACTCCAGAGATGGGGCTTTTCAGCAGTTACAATTTCGATAATAAAAATCCTGGTTTTAGCTGAGCCTTTTGACCCTTGTGTTTACCTCATTATTGAGATGGGTCATTTGATAACTTAGGTATATGTATGGGCATATACCTAGGTAGTGGTTATCCATTGATTTCATGATCTTGGGGGTTTCCTCATGATTGAGATGAGTTACTTGATAACTTAGGTATATGCATGGGCATATACCTAAGTAATGGTTATCTGTTGAGATCTTCTTTTTGGATATCCATGTTGGTTTTAGTGAGACCTTGAGGGTCTCGGGGTCCCTAATAAGTATTGGTATACTCACCCTTGCACGGGCTATGCTTGCATCTCGTTGTGTTGGTTGCAGACGACGGGTAGTGCTGACGGAGGCCGAGTGTTCGAGGACTGAACGGTACCTGTAGGTGGACTACACAACGAGTCAGTATCCGGAGGTGGACTTCACGGCGAAACGACACTCGGAGGAGGTTTACGGGCAGGAGCGTTGTGGAGGCTATCTGTACCTACCCTTCTGGTAGGATCTGTGGTGGATGATCCCGGAGCTGCACCATCTGTACCTACCCTTCAAGTAGGATCCGAGGAGGACGACCCATGAGCCGCTTCCGTCCTTCCAGCTGTTGTCTTTTTCTATTGTACTTTGTTTAGTTGTAGTTGTACTTTTATTTGGGTTTGTATTCTGGCCCATTTACCTTTCAGCACTTCTCTTTGTACTTAGTGTTTTACTTCCGCTTGTACTCTGTGGTGTTTTTTTTACTTTTATAAAGGCAATGCCTTCCCATATATTAGGATTTACGCCTTTGGTGCTAGTCGCCACCCCCTGGCCTATGGAAGGCAGGCTTGCGGTACTCACGGCACGGGCCCCAAGGATAGGTCGTGACAAATTGGTATCAAAGGATTCAGTTCTACCGCAGAAATTATAACTCTAATATATTGTTTCTGTGAAGAAATAGTGTTAAGGGTACTAAGTGTGGTCCTCAGTTTTGGGAGTCCAGTGTTGGTGCAGGCGGCCGTCGTATCCATACACCAGGACCCTGACAACTGATTTCCGACTTTGTGCATGAAAAAATTGATTGCATGTGTGTTTCTAGAAGTTTTTAAATATCATCTCAAACCAGGCCACCTCACCATGTATAAATCATTTCACCGTGTCAAGTTTGTTTCATTCAGGATGCCTCCCTGCGGACGACCAGCTAGAGCCCTGAGAGTTGTTCGTACTGACAGCCCACCAAGCGACGTGGCCTCAGTACATGGCCCTATTCTAGTTGAGGCACCCACAGGCGCACCAGCGGTACTATTACCCGTTGGGCCTCGGATGCCACCAGCCCTAGTAGTAGAGGGTGAACGTCGCTTGAGCGCACTGCACGAGTTCCAGCACCAGAGGGCACCCAGGTTCCGGGGAGAGATGGACCCGCAGGTGGCTGAGGATAGGCTGGAGGATGTGGTGAGAGTCTTCAGGCTAGTGGGGACACCTGCAGACTTCATGGTGATCCTTGCTGCCAGCCTTCTTCAGGCAGCAGCAGGTAGATGGTGGAGCCTGATGCTCCAGATGCATGACGAGGCGAAACTTCTTTGGGAAGACTTCGAGATCCTATTCCGGGCAGAGATTGTACCAGCCACCCTTCGAGCGGTGCGTATACAGGAGCTACATCAGTTGCGGCAGGGAAGCATGATAGTGGAACAGTATTAAGCAAGGTTCACAGACCTCTCGCTCTACTCCACAGATATGGTATGGGACCTGTTCTTCCGGGCCCGAACCTTCGAGCAGGGGCTCAGGCGGGAGATTAGAGGTTCTGTTGTTTCTCACAGCATTCCAACCCAGACAGGGGTGTTGGAGAGAGCCCTCATAGTGGAGGGTTTCCTTGCTGAGCAGTCTCTAGCAGCACGACCCACCACTAGTCGGCTTGCGGTAGAGTCTTCTGTAGTAGACAGTAGACAAATGACATAGAGGTCCAAGAGGACCAAACCTACTGGTGGCCGACTGTACAACTCAGGTTTAGTTGTGCGGGGGAACCGGGGTGGAGTCAGAGACAGTCGTGCCGAGAGTGGATAGTGTTACTCCTGCGGAGGGATTAGACACATGGCATGTGACTGCCCGACCCGCCATGCAGATGACCAGTAATTAAATGAAGAACCTTCCAGGCAGAGGCATAGGTTCGATCAGGGTATACCGCAAGGAGCAGGCGGCCATGGAAGATGAGTTGGTTATGCAGCTAGAGGTGGACGATGCTTCAGGGTGTTGCCACCACCACCAACAGGAGTCCCACCCCGACCGAAGGGGACATGAGGACATGGGAGAGCTCAGCTTCAGGCTACTGAGGCCTATGGTCATGGAGATCCGGAAGCAGATGGACAAGAGCGGGACTAGCTCCAGACCTGGAGGCTATTGGTCATGTTGCTTCTAGTTTTGTTGTTGTTACATTTGTGTCTTTATACTATGAGCTGCAATAATAAAAAGGTACTTATCTTTCTGAAGTTTTCTTTCTTGTCCTTTTGTTTGGTTGATACTTAGTGATCCCAGTTAAGACTGTTGACTTGACCCTTACTTTCGAGAGTTCTACTGGAGGAGACCTAGTGACCTCACACTGATGCTGAAAGTGTGACTCGACCCTTGGAGGTGATAGTGACAGTTGGATCTCTTGGTAGTTACGACGAGGCCTTACGACGTCATCCATGGCATGAATGCATCATTCATGCCAGGATTGACTGTATTAGGCAATGTTTTTGGTTCATCCAGGGGTTGAGACGAGATTTCTCTTATCGGAAAAGAAGAAATCATAGCAGCTCTTGTGAGACTAGAGAAGGTCCAGGTCATCCAAGACCGGATGAGAATAGCACAGGGATGATAGAAGACTTATGATGACAGGAATTGGATGCCTCTAGAGTTCGAGGATGACGATCACGTCCTTATACAGGTTTCACCTCGACGAGGTTTACGAAGATGTGGTCAAGGCGGCAAGTTATCCCAGAGGTTCAGTGGACCAGTTATAGGTCCTCACCTGGGTAGGCGAGGTGGTTTACCGCTTGAACCATCCACTTCAGTTGCACCAGGTGCACGACAACTTCCGTGTATCATAACTGAGGAGATACATGTGTGATCATTCACACATCATCAACCATGGGAAAGTGGACGATGGTGGTGGGGTGTCTTTCACGGAGGTTCTAGTGGGAATCGAGGATCGACATGAGTGGATCCTATGAGGATGGACGATTCCTCAGGTTCTATTTCACTGGTAGTATGGGAACCTCTAGGTGAGCACATGAGAGTAGGAGGCTTAGATATGTGCTCAGTACCGTTTTTGTATCCCTGGTTTGTGTTGTAGCTTTACGGGGACGTAAAGCCCTGAGGTGGGAGTAATGTAAAGACTTGTAAAATTAAAGGGAATTTTTTTTCTTAATTTTATTTAGGATTTTAAAAGAACGCAGTTTCTGAAGGAACTTGATTCCATGGCCCGGTGTGCCCGGAATTTCTATCCGAAGTATAGCTTGGGTACATTCAGTGAACAAACGAGCGGGAATTTTTATCTTTTGAACCGGTGCTCGGAATTGAATTCTGAGGGCACCGATGGAACCGTAGCGCTGGTAATTTCTTAGGAACGCCTTTCCTGGAGTTCTGTTTGCTCGTTAGGAGTTGTTTAAACTTATGGACTAAGTGTTAGTGAAATAAAATTTTCATTAAGAATTTTATTTCTCTTCTCCATGAGTTAGAACCTATGTGTAGGAGTTAGGGTGGGACCCAATGTTTGTTAGTTTCTCTTTTGTGGATTAAATGTGATGTGGGGCCCACACGAGCCCCCACCGTTTCAATTTCCTTTACTCCCTAACTCCACATAACCCCCCACTTAAGTTGTGAAACTCTTTTGACTTTTCCTCGCCTCTCTTTAAGTATGCCAACCCCCAATTCAATTAATTCAATTATGTTTTGAATTTTGAATTGTGGCTTGAGTTAATAAAATAAGGATGAGCCTTATTTTATTTTGGTTGGTTCTTGTGTGTGGACATTGGAGGAGAGAACTCTTTGGTGTTTTCTTCTTCATCACGAAGAACATGAAGACTTCGACGAAGAACACCATCACCGTAAGAATAGATTGAAGTGACCTCACTTCTTCTCCCCGCATCCGGTGTGTGAACCCCTTTTTCCGAGGATCGACGATGCAACCTCTTGATCTTCTTCCCATGTCAATGAAAAGGAGATGCCACTTCCTCCTCGAATGTTAACCGTCAACATACGGAGCTTTACCTCGCGACGTCGTTTTCTGCGGTGAACCCCCTTTCTAGCTATGCTCAAGGTAGGGGGTTTACGTGATTTTCCTTACGTGATTCTCTTCTGTATTTTATCCGTAATATTTGGACCGCATGATATCATTTAACAGGAGGAGGCCGGACCGCACAAACATGGTCGTCCCCCTCCCTTATTGTTTTTCTTGTTGTTGTGGATCGAATGAAATTGATGCGGTGTCGTCGCACCACGCGGGATCGAGCGGCAAGGATGTGTGACATTGTCACGCCGCGTGGGATCGAGCGGCAAGAATACGCGACATTGTCACTCCGGGCATTCAATATTTTAAACACTCGTGTGTGGGTATTTGGTTTCAAGGTGTTCATATAATTTATTTTGGGTAATTTATACCCTCGTCAATGATTAAAATCATGTATTTATTATTTTCAATTGATAAAACCTAGCGCAGAGGACGTGTGCCGAACAGACATGACCCGACAACCCTCCGCAGCTTGTTAATCGATGTGCAGATCAACGGACGACGACGAAGCAGACCGCTACGGCGTTTGAATCCCTTCACAGTGAAGGTCTGGTCCCGGGAGGACCGTTGGCAAAGACGACAGGAGAAACGGACCACTGGAGCACGTCTGGGGATCCGAAGAAGGCGGTGGCCGTGTGCCACGCTGGCGCGGCGGTACCGGCGACCGGCGGCGGCGGCGCGCCGCTGGAAGGTTGGCGGCGGCGGTGCGCCGCCGGCTTCAATTATCGGCGAGGGGGGGGAGGGGGATCTGCGCACCCCGCCCGCGGCATCTGCTCGACCGCGCTGGCTGATCCAGCCGGGTCGCGCCGCGCCGGCCGGGCCGGGTCGGACTCGGGTCGGGTCGACCCGGTTCGGGCTGACCCAGGGGGGTCAGGCCGGGTCGGTTCGGGCCCAGACCCCCCGTTATCGGACCCTCTTTGGACTTTTTCCCATATCTTGAGATGTATACCTTCGATCGATGCACCGTCAGCGGAGATGCGATCCTTGGATCGATACGGTTGTTTTGGTATATTGCACTCAATGTTTCGGAACACTTTGGGTTCGGCCGGGTTGGTTCGGATACGAAACCAACCGGGCCCTCGGAGCGGAAACACTTATATATTGAGCTCCGGATGTCCGATTGACGTTCCATCGACTTTGATTGATTCCTCTAAGTGAGACGGATATTTTTTCTTACTCCGAACGAGGTTTGGATGTCGTTGGAGTGCGGTCGGGTTGGTTCGTTCACGAAACCAACCGGGCCCTTGGAACTAAAAATCCAATAACTCACAGACCAGACGTCTGATTGACGCGCCGTCTGTCTCGTTGAATTTCTCTTCATGAGACGAAACTTTTGGCATACTTCGCCTGAGTTTTGGTTGCTGTTGGATAGTAGCCGGGTTGGTTCGTCTCTGAAATCCAACCGGGCCCCTGGAACGGAAAAGCTGATATCATTCAGACCGGACGTCCGTTTGACGAACCATCAACGGCATTAGTGATCACGTTGAGAAAATGTCCCTATGAGTATAACCTATGAGAGTTCGGGGTACAATTGATATACGGTAGGGTTGGTTACCTCACGAAACCAACTGGGCCCCTGGGACCAAAAGGCTAATAACTCACAGACCGGACATTCGATTGACGCTCCGTATGTTGCGTTGAGACCCCTATGATGGGGTGGACCTTTGAGATACTTCTTCGTGGGACTTTGTGATACTTTGAGTATCGACCTGTAGCTCGTGGAGCAGACCCTCCCGGAGATGAGCGTACGGAGTACGAAGACTGTGTAGCCGGATGAGGCCTGACGACTACATGACCGAATCGACTTGGAGTGAGTCAACTAGCCCAGTGGACGGAGCACCCGGTATTTGGAGACTGCCCAATGACGGATGGAGCGCTCGGTAGTTGTCTGCAGACATGTGGTACTCGACATGAGGAGTACCTCTGTAGGCTATTAGGGGGAGCGACCTGTATTTGGCGACAGACCCACAGCGGATGGAGCGCCCGGTAGTTGGTCGCAGACCCGCGGTACTCGACAGGAGGAGTACCACAGCAGTCTTAGGTTAGTGAGCAGTACCTCGGAGTCATGACATGACCACTGTACACTCTAGAGACGGGGCTCTTCATCAGTTACGGTTTCGATAATAAAAATCCTGGTTTGAGCTAAGTCTTTTGAACCTTGTGTTTACCTCATGATTGAGATGGGTCAATTGATAACTTAGGTATATGTATGGGAATATACCTGGGTAGTGGTTATCCTATTCTTTCATGATCTTGGTGTTTTCCTCATGATTGAGATGAGTTACTTGATAACATAGGTATATGCATGGGAATATGCCTAAGTAAATGTAATCTATTGAGATCTTCTTTGTGGTTATCCATGTTGGTTTTATTGAGACTTTGAGGGTCTCGGGGTCCCTACTGAGTATCGTTATACTCACCCCTGCACGGGCTATGCCTGCACCTCGTTGTGTTGGTTGCAGACGACAGGCAGTGCTGACGGAGGCCGAGTGTTCGAGGACTGGACAGTACCCAGAGGTGGACTACACGACGAGTCAGTATCCGGATGTGGACTTCACGGGGAGACGACACTCGAAGGAGGTTGATGGGTGAGAGCGTTGTGGAGGATATCTGAACCTACCCTTTAGGTAGGATCCGTGGTGGACGATCCAGGAGCTGCGCCATCTGTACCTTCCCTTTAGGTAGGATCCGAGGAGGACGACCCAGGAGCCGCTTCCGTCCTTCCAGCTATTGTCTTTTTCTGTTGTACTTTGTTTATTTATAGTTTTACTTTCATTTGGGTTTGTATTCTGGCCCATTTACCTTTCAACACATCTCTTTGTAATTAGTGTTTTACTTCCGCTTGTACTCTATGGTGTTTTGTTTACTTTTATAAAGGCAATGTCGTCCCATTTATCAGGATTTACGCCTTTTGGGATAGTCGCCAGCCCCTGGCCTATGGAAGTCAGGCTTGGGGTAGTCACGGAACGGGCCCCGAGGATGGGTCGTGACATGTGGCCTCAACATATGAGATCCATATAGTAGAAAAAGGTGTCCTAGAATTATCGCAGCTCTATGTTAGATCTCAGAAGCATCACAATAAATTGGATACTCCTCACCTATCTCTGGTAGGATCAATATTTTTGGAGATTTCAAATGCATCATCATACCCTGAAATGTTCTCTCACAAGCCTATGATATATCAATCATTACTCAATTTTGGTTCAATAGTGATAGTGGAACTTCCAAATTGGAAAATCATTGATGTATCACCTAAATATCCAGATAATACAAGGAAGCATCAGATATCAAAATAATTCTAATTCTGCTCCCAAGAAACCACTATATGAACATTATCAAGGTCCACTGACACACAATACTCCATGATTATGTGCCATAGGAAGTGTACCCAATTTGTCCAAAAGTAACACATAGATAGATTGTTGTATAGCTGATGATCTCTCAATGTACCCGATACATTTTCATGTTGTTGGTAATGATCTTAATGAGTCTTTGGTGTATTCCACGATTCCATCCACAAACACCACTATGAATTTGAGCTATAGAATGTTGAAATACCATGATCATCAAAGGAATAAACATTTGTTTTCACATTTAAACCCAAATGGAATTACAAAATTCAAATAAAATCCATGCCTACTTCTGAAAACAGTAATCGGTATATCATAAGTCCATAGAGACAACTGATTATATCATGATCTCAAATAGATCATCAAGAACAACCAATTGACCTTGAATTGTCCAAACTGATCATTGATACCGAGAAGATGATATCAGATCTTAACATTCATTTTTTTCAACATCTGATTATCGACACACAAACTCAAACTCCCATTAGCCTTCTTTACAAAAATATAGGCGATCCCACGGGAGATTTACTGGGATGGATAAATCCTATATCCTAAAACTCCGATAACTGATTCAAAATCTCTTTATGCTTAGTCAGTTCCATTAGGAATTGGGGAATAGATATTGGCTCATCCCCCAACATGATATCAATAGTGAATTCCACATCTCTCTTAGGTATTGACATATTGAAGTATATAGAAATGAAATGTTGAATCAACTCCACTATTGGTGGAAGGACATATTTCATAACACCCTCATATTCTAAAAAAAGTCTAGAAACATGGGCTCTAAGCACTCATAATTGATGAGTAATTGGCCCTTCCAGGTCCTCATGGATATCCCACTCTCCATGATGAATAAACATTTCACCCTCAGGATATTTAAACATAACTCACCTATGGTAACAGTGGATGTGGGCTCAGTATTTTACTAGTTGGACCACACTCATAATCAAGTAAAGACCTTAATATCAATAACATAGAGATCCCATAGGAAATAATATTACACAATCTCAAGTGATCACCCCCTTCATAGATAGATATCACTATATTGTAGTCCCAATAATGTATCTATAGTCATTACCTGTCTAACATACTCCACCGCCAGGCTCAATCCATTTACCCGTTTTGCAGATATAATGGAATGAGAGGCACTAGTATCATAAAATTAACGTGATAATCTATAAGAAATTACAATATAACCTATCACTATCGTTGGCCCAACCTTTCTATCAACTAGTGTAGGTTGTAAAACATGTAAATGTGTCACCCCTCTCACATGTGATGTTGTATGACTCAACAATGTTGAACCACTATACTGATCTAGGCACTCATTCACATAAGAACCATGTCCACTACTGCTACCATATTTTCTAGTATAACTGCAACTACTTTTCTGATTTTGTGTATAAGATCCTCCTAACATACTCTTACTATGCCTTGTTACGCATTCAATACTACCATGTCACTATAATCATTATAATATCTATAGAATTATGGACATGAATCACGATCGACACTCTACATGTGGTCAGGAACCGTATAAATGATAGTCTACCCACCTACCACACTGATGATAGATCACACCAGTATTGTCTTATTTATCCAACCCTCCCATCTACAAAATATTATTCCCACTACCTCGTCTAGTGTTGTCATAATTTTACTAACTAACCTTGTAAATCACACATCATGATCATATAGTAACTACTACCTTTCGAGAACATGAAGCCCTCCTCATGTTCCCTTCAGCTATAAGAGCTCGATCCACCACATCTGTAATAATATTCAGCCTGAATATATTCCCATGGGACATAATTTCACACTTAATTCTATAATGAAAATATATTTCCGTAGCTGCCTCACGTCCTATTAATGTTTGGGAAAAGAATTTCAGATATATTTAGTGTCCATCATAGTCCATCTCCAATATGATCTCTTTTATCAGATGCGTGAACTCCTCAGGTTTATCTTTCTTCATTTTCTCTAAAAACAGATTCAATGAAACTCTATAAGAAGTCCTTCCATATATTTCTATCAATCTTTCTAGTTCGCGCCTGAATTTATCACCTATGCATCACTGATCCCCATATCTTAAAAGCATCCAAATTGACTATCCTCTCATATGAAGTATCCAAATGGTCATGTACTGCCTGGTTGGACTCAACAAAAAATTCTAATCCCTCAGTTCAACCATATATAGTAATAGTCAAATTTTTCTTCAACAGAAACTCTCGTATCAACAAATACATACTTTTCAAAACCCCGACTGAGTCTCTTTTTATGAATTATAGGAAGCGAGTGATTTTCTCTCAAAACTCTTCCCTTTCATCCTCAGCTAGAATGATCGATGCCTTATGTTCCATACCATGAAATACATTATAAGGAATTCCCCTAGTCATCCCCAAAATATGTTTCATGGAGTCGTACTCTCTACAAATCCAAACACCTGTCTTATGTCCCATATCACAACCTGATAACAATTATTTTATAGGAAATTCTCAGCATTCCTTTTCCCCACACTTATATAGGGTCAAGAACAATGAACTATAACAACCCTTACCCATACTACACATAGGGGTTTGTTGACAGGTGTAAACACGCTATAATATTCACATTCCAATTAGAAACCAAATTTTTCTTATTTTCCATAATATTAAAATATTTATCAATTTATGTTATGATCCATTTTTAATTATAATTTCCCTAAAACTGAAATAATTTATGTTCAAAAACATATCCATTCCACATTTTCCCATGCATGCTTAAAATAATCCATGTCAAAATAAACCTCAGTGCCAAGAATTATGCATGAAAACACAACTATCGTTCCATTCTATTCCATGAATCAACACTAAAAAATTATAGAATCAATAATCACATCACACCACAAGGGCATCACCCATGTTGAAAAAAAATTCAACTATAACAGTAAACAACAACAATAATCCCAACCAAAGTACTTTGGTTTTCGCCCTTATATCAGATTTCTACTTCCATGCAATATCACATTACCAATCCCCAACACTTCCTAGTCTCTTATTTAACTTTCCAAAAATAGTAATACAAAATAAGAAGAAAGAAAACTAGACCACCAATAACACATTATAACATCCCGATCCGGGATCCACCTAATGGTTCCTCGACCTGGTACTCCACATGACCTCATGTGCATCTCCCCATTTTCTAGAGGATACCAACAAGTAGTGAGGGTTTGGTAAGTAAGTCATGGGGATTCTATACCCACTTATATTTGAGAAAAACAAAAGTGGAAGTAAATAAACAATAGTGGAATCATATTTAATCAGAAAAATAAACATGTCACAAGGTAACCAAACAAGAAATATAATACTCATCCTAAACAAAAAAACATGATATTATTGTATGAGTGTCATGTGTCCATAATTAATCTAAAAATAATGACACTAAAACTCCCCATGAATATCTTGAACCATATATGGGTCCCTGTCCAATGATATTTCCCCAATCATTAACCTATCCTAAGGACATTTCCCTAATACTTTCCCAAAACAATATAATATATTCGAGTAAAAATTAGGCAGCCTGAATAGGTTTTTTATGACATATAAGGCCACCACCAATGGTGTGTTAAACATTTCTAGTCAAAAGAAAATTCATGCTGTTTTATAAAGAAATAAGAGCAATTCAATAATAAAAAATTTAACATATTTTCACTTATTCTTATCTATCTACATTTACTATATGGTACCTAAGGATACTCATTCCCCAATAAAAACATCATCATGTTTCGGAGCCTGAATTCTCCCCTATGAAATATCATATCTTAATACATGATTGTTTCCTAAGGTAAATGTATTCAAGGTGGTATGATATCATAGTAAAAATTTGAACTCATTTGTAGTATGAATATTCTTGTGTTTTTCTATAATGTGGAGTTCCATTATTTCAATTCATTAATTTCATATTTGTAACCACATTTAAAAAGTTACCAATATCATGTAAATAAGTAAGTTGACCATGTCACAATCCTTACTCCATATTAAAATGACTGTGTCCCAATTTCCTTTACTCCTAAGTATAATGACCATATTACCATGTATAATTCTCAATTTTTAATGATCATGTTCCCATTCTATTTACTCATTAGTATTATAACCATGTTACCATATTCTATTCTAAATTTAGAATCACCATGTTCACATTCGTTATCACATAAATAATTTATCTATTAATTATCCGCCTCAATCCCATTAATAATTCAATAATTTGTAAAACATAACCATTCAATTAGTTAACACAACAATTAACAATGGATTTCAAACCATTAATTAATTAATTGACTAATTATTAAATATAACAATCCATATTCAATAATTAATTTTCTAGAAGTAATAATCCAATTCTATTATCAAAATTTTATAATTAATCTATCAATTAATTATATAAATCATATAATAAATGTCACATAATTAAACATTCATTTTATTATATCATCTTTTCCATTTCAATATCTTATAATTAATCCCCAAATTGATTATCTAGATTATATCCCTGAACACATATATTCAATTTCCCAAAATTTATTATCCACTAGAGAAGCCCCTAAGTATCATTATCAATTCCCCAATTAATTACTTATTTTGATAATGATTCGAAAAATTATTTCCTCTTACTTATTATCCTAATTAATGAAATTAGTCATTAAAGGATGTAGGTAATTCTATAATTTTTCAAGTTTATATCAAATCCAAGACTATGGTAATTAGATTCAGACCACCTAACTCATTTTTTTGATGGATGTTTCCCCAATAGAAATCCATGATTCTGAGTAGCACAATAATGTTGATAAAAGTTCCATATATAAATTCCTAAACCAAAATCACGATCAAATACAACATGTTCTCATAAATCTAGATCAAGATACACAATTATAGAGCTATATATCACTGCATATATTTATATTTGATTAAAAAAAGGATAATCATAACCCAAACATCAAGATAAGAAGAAGGAATGATCGATATATGCATCGGGATGAAATCAACTTATAGGGAGAAGGGAGGATCTTCAATTCAGGATTTAAATCAAGATGAATTAAGGTTTAATTGCCTTTTAATTCATTTTTAAATATCTTGGATCGTTAAAAATATTTCAAGACTGATCCTAGGTTGAAATTTTGGTGGTTTGAGGGTTTGAGGATTTTTTAAGATGTTATTTTGATGAAATAAAACCATGCATAGGATTTTTCCTAGTAAGGGTGCACGGTTAGGTAAACCATGAACTAACCAAGAAAACCTCATTCTCCAGGGTCACACAGTTACCTGGGATTAGGCAAACGGTTTTGAAAATAGTTCATATCCCTCATATCCAAAAACATTCTTAAAACACAACACAAAAAACCAAAAAACATCACTCCAAACAACAGTACTAAAAAACAACAAAAACTACCTGAAAATGATCCCAAGTTGACTCTAGATAAGGTTATGATATTACAATGGGATAGGGTAAAATATATATTTCATTTTAAAAAATAGTTTACTTATTAATTTGAGAATGAATTAGATTATAGAGAACAATTTGATCAATAAAATAATCATAGAGTATTCTCTCGAAATACAAGTGAAACATATGGCTATTTATAATGGATTGATATATTTTGTATCAATGGTGTGTGAAATGAAAATAATTCTAATAAAAATAGATATCATGTGAGTCAAATTTTTTAATTGTGGTCTACAAGACCGAGCATATTGGTTTATATAACAAAATGAAAATGATATTGTAGCCTATTGTTTCTTAAATAGAAACCACTATAATGTATGTCGAAGTACTGGTGGTCTTCTATTAGTTGTAGGATGTACTGCCTAAAATATAGTGTTGGCTATTTAGAATTCATTAGAACCAGTAAAATTATACTAGATGAAACTAATGATCATTTGGAATCACTGAACCCCTATGTAAATTTGTATATATATTTTTAATTTAGGGGATTATTTTTAGAATTACAATTTGGGTTTCCTCTCATCCATTGATATATCAATAATTGGGGTTACACTATTTATATTCAATTGACCTTCATCTATTGGATCTAGATTTGTTGAATCCATATCTACGATTGTTAGAGTTGGATCGAGATTTTTTGAATATTGATATGTGTTTATTGTATCTAGATCATGATTTGGTATATCTAGATCCTAGTTTGATGGATTAGTTCTATATTTATGAGATATTGTTTCATTTAACATTGAATATAGTTTTCATATCTAAACAACATACATTATTGTGTTCTTGATTGATCTGAATCAAATTAGGATTATACATTCGCATGAATTCCCCACCATTCTTGAGGTAGGTGGTCTAAAATTCGAATCCCATAGTCTTGAATACAATTATTTTTATGTAATTTTAGATTATCTATTATATGTTTAGCATATTTTCCTATTTTGTATAATTAATTAATTTTGTGAAGAAATTAATCATAGGAAAATGAGAATTTGGGATATTGGGATTTAAGATCATGAATAATAAATTGATAAATTAATTATGGTAATACGAAATTGTGATTTGGATAATTAATTTTTTAATTATTTATGGTGATATATAGGATGTTAAAATTGAATAATTAATAAAAAACTTAATTATTATTATATTGAAGATGTTGAATGAGTATAATTAACTGTTCAATTAATTATCCTAGATTTTTAATATTATTTAATTATTGGAGATAGAACAATTAATTGGTGAGAATAAATCTTTACTAAGATAATGGGGAGGAAGCTCCATGATTAGATGGCGATTCAGAGAAAGAACCCTAAGCTTCCTTCGCATCAATGGAGATTCGGAGAACCTTGATCTTATTACCCGAATCTCTCAATGGATTCTTTCAATACAGAGTGGGAAATGTCCTTCAGGGACAATCATCAAGCAGCAAAGGAAATTTACAAACCCTCAGGCTTCAAAGATTCATCGATTCTTCGAAAGAAGAATCTTTCCTTCGCAGAGGTTCTTTCTGGAGCAGAAAATCCTACAATGGAGGATTCATCTAAATCAAATATCACCAGGTTAGAAAATGGTGGATTCTCAGTGGTTGCAGATTCAAATGCACTGCAGCAACGGCTGGACCTTTGTAAGTTTTCATTACTGGGTCGTGTTATTTACTCGAAGGGAGACAAATCCTGGTCTTTTTCTGATCTCAAAAACAGAATTTCTCATTGCTGGAGTTTAAGAGATTGGAAATTCATTTCAATCAGAAAAGGGTATTTTCACATTATCTTCACCTCCTCTTCTTCCATGAATTCGGTTTGGAACATAGGTATCCTTCAACTAAAACCTGGCATTCTAAGGTTATCAGCAGGGAATATTAATTTTAATCCTTTTAACCTCAAGCAATCTAATGCACAAATTTGGGTAAAATTTCATGGATTAAATTGGGTGTATTGGAATCTTAGAATCATCAATGACATTGCATCATGTATTGGTACTCCTATGAGGGTGGATCAACACACATTGGATGGTGAAAATGGTTATTTTCCCAGAATACTTGTGGACATTAACCTGGATGTCAAAAGACCTGCTTCGATTCTATTTAATGCTAATGGTATTAAATCTGATATTCGATTGGAATATGAGAATGTGCCCTACTTTTGTGATGTCTGTAAAATTGTGGGACATAATATCTGTAACTGTAGGTTGATTCAGAGAAATTACAAGGTGTCATCTAAGGTTTCTGAATGGAATGATGTCAACAGAAATAAAAAGAACAAGGCTGTCTTTATTGAAAAAAAAGGAATTCTAAAGTCAGTTGTCCGTCCTGTTAAAACTCATATTCCTTTTGAAAATGCTTCTTTACCAATGTATCATGTTTCATCTTCACCACAAAAGGTTTCATGGGCTGATGTGGCTGAGGAGGAAGAGCAGATCTTAAAACTTGTGCCTATTCAGCCTGTTTTTGAATGGGTTTCAAAGGAGGATCTTCACCTATTCTCTGAGATTACCAATGATGTTTGTATTCTGGTTTATGACTTACAGATTGAGGAGGATGAGTATCAGTTTTTTCTGAATTTTCAGAATGAAATACATGGTTTTTTGATCTCTTTACAGGATGATAAAGAAGATGTAATTGATGCTTCAAACCTGGATACTTCCACAGAGGTTGAAGATGGGCAGAACTGTGATCCTAATTCAGCTACAGAACTGGATTCCAGCATCAATATTCAGAAGAACCTGCAGATTCATCTACCAGTTTCCATGGAGAGCATGTCTAATACTTCGGCTATGTTATCTACTGTTAACAGTAATGTTGATTCTGAAAAAAATGCTCAAAATGATGCCCATCATTCTGGTTCCCACGGATGCTCGCAATGATTTTCAAAGTACAATGGGATACCTGAAGCTGTTAACATTGATGACCGGCTTCAAGGCTCCAAAGGTCCTCAATGCTCGAAAAGGAAATTAGGGAGACCCCCTAAAGCCAGGAAAATCATGGATAATTATTTAAAGGTAAGGAGTTCAAAACATATTCCCATAATGAATAAATCATATCTTATTGAGTTAGTTGAATCTGGAAATAAATTACCATGAGTTTTCTCTCGGATGGTTCATGCCACTTAATGGTTATGGTTTGGACATCAAAGGATTCAAAGCTATTTTTTTCGGAGTTCACATGGAGCTGAAAATGGATGTGAATGGGCCAGACATCATGGTTTTGGGTGATTTTCTTTGCTGGTTTTGGTTTGAACCTTTTGAGTTTACCCTCAGGAATAGAAAAAGCGCTTCTTGTTGGTTTAGTTTTGAGGATGCTTTTTCAGAATTAAAGGAGTCATTCAATCTTTTTCTGGAGCTGGTTATGGATGAATAGTTCCCAGCCGGACAGTTATGCTTTGTCTCAGCATTTCTGATACAAAGGGTGTTGACAATTTTGACACTAAGCTTTAGTAGGTTTATGTTTCCATATAACATGTTTACTCTGTAGACTTATGTGGTATTCAGATTTTTTTAGCAGGATGTGATGTTTACCATCCATTTGATTGTTTTTACTCTCGATGCATCTTCTTCTACGGCCGATGCAAGGGATGTTGTCAACGATGAGTATTATCAAGAGGGATCTAGTTCATCATTTGCTGCTCATGCTCCATTGAATAAGACATGATATTTTTCCACAGTGTGGACCCGAGGGCAACATCTAAGAGGGGGGAGCGCCTCTTGGAAGTTTTTGAAGGTTTTTTTGATATTTGAAGGCTTTATCTTGGATATCATGATCATTAAAGACTGGATGGAAGCTGGTGATCTATTTGGGCACTTTGTGTCTTTTAATCCTTGATTTTGGAGCTGTGTGTGTTTTATTTTTTAATAAATTTTTCTCGGTCCACGGATTTGGTTTTTTCCAATCCATGGGTCGCTTTGTTAAAAAAAACATTTAATTGGTGATATTTAATTGATAAAGACATAAAAATTCATTTAAAAATTAATTAGGGATATTGATTTCATTATATTAGAATAATTAATTGAGTAATTTTTTATGTGGGTTTTTTTGAATGTATGTTATAATTAATTAGTCGATTATTTAATTAATATTATTTATGAAATTATTTAATTGTAAAATTAAATAAATGAATTAGTTAATTAATGAATTATTTGGAGTGATTTATGTAATTATTTAATTTTTGAAATACGTAAATTAATTAATTCATTGATGAATTAATTAATAGTAGTTATAAGAGTATTTAATTGTTGAATTTTATAAATTGATGAATTAATTAGTGGATTAATTAATGGAATTAATGCGATTATTTATTTTTTTAGTTAATAAATGGATTATTTAGTTTTTGAATTAATTAAGAATTGTTATTTTATTATTTAATTATTTAATTAAATAAAGGGATTAATTAATTAGAATACTAATGAATGGTGATTGTTATGTTGAAGCACTTGAATGTTTAAGATTAATTAATTAATTAATTAATTAATGTGGATTGGTGGGATATTGAATAGATATAATTGTTTAATAAATTGATGAATTGATTATGAGATATTTAAAATTGAGAATTCAAATAATTAATTGGGGAATTAATTATGAATTATTTTTATTATGAGTTAGATGATTAATTACAACGTAAGTTATAAGATTTTTGAGATTGTGGATATTAAATAATTAATTTATAAATTGAGTAATGATATTGATGTTCTTATTTAATTGGGGAAATAATTAAGGGTAATCATGAGACACAATAATTGTTGAATTAGTAATAGAATTGAATGATTATTCATTATTGAGGTAATTATTTAATTGTTGAATTATAAATTTTGGATAATTAATTGGTCAATTAATTATTAGATTATTAGTTTGAAATGTTTAATTAATAGTTAAATTAAAAAATGGACTTTATGTTGTTACATAATTATT